>JAQISU010000361.1:8417500-9617500 GCA_029339505.1 Unio delphinus | reverse complement strand
CAGCAGAGAGGGTGGATGACCACATCGTTGCGAGCAAAATTGATTAAAAAATCGTAAAATCTCCGTTTTTGCAAAAATGGAGACTTTTTTTTTGGTTAAATGAGATTTTGTTGGAAGTCTTATATTTTGTTCGAAAACGTAGTCTATAGGCCATATTTTGCTCGAAAACATGATCTGTAAGCCTTATTTTTGCTTGAAAACGTGGTCTGTTCACCCTCTCTGCTGCTATCTCTGTAAAGATCTCTGTTTCCCACCCAGTAATAGCACATTGTATTTTATTCTTAACTCGATCTGGGCAGGTCGAGGTCGATCGTCTCTTAGAGAACAATAACCAAAAACAAAAAGGAGAAGTAAGAGATCACATTTTCATCACCTATTGACAAAAACTAATCTTTGGTCAATTAATTTGACGAGATGCCGTTCGCAAATTTCTGAAGTTATTTCGCGTTACTTCATTCACAACGACAAACCAGCTGTGGAGCATTGCTGAATTGGACTTGCATTGTTTTCATATTGGGTCAAAACGTATGCAAGATGACATAATGTAGTTTACTGCGATAAATTAGATCAACCCAATTCTACCACTTTCTGAAGTCACGTATTTTTTTTTTTTTTTATATCAGCCGGCTATGAAGGTGGTGAGAATTGAAGGAAATGCGGTTTAGCGTGTTTGCCGAAGAGTGATATTTCAGTACTCTAAACCTCGATTATGTAGCAAATTTATTATATAGTAAACGAAAATGTTAATTGTCTACGTTAATAATGGATAAATTTCATCTTGTGGTACTAAACACTATATTTTTCACTTTGTGTTTTCTCCATTTGTTAAAATGTCATGTTTGTGGTCCCACATCATAAAATATATATCCGGTATTCGCGTTGGAAAATAAAATCTACTCTATGTAGTTAGTCCTCGAGAGCCCATAAACCAAGGGTTTTTAAATACACATAGCAGTCATATGATAACTCTAGTAAGTTTCCTATCAGGGGCCCCGAGTGGCCGAGTGGTTTAAAGCGCTCTCCGTTACGGATCACTACCATCGCACCTATGTCTGCGTGGGTTTGAGTCTCAGATGCTGCAGATGTGGGTATGTGAGAAAGCGTGCCAGTAGCTTCTCGTGGGTCGGTGGTTCTTTCTGGGGGGTTTCCCGGTGTCACGGAATTGTATACAGGTGTCGTTCATATAACGAGACTGCAAAAAAGATATTAAATAAATAATAAAATTATGCAGGTGTCGTTCATATAACGAGACTGCAAAGAAGTTATTAAATAAATAATAAAATTATGCAGGTGTCGTTCATATAACGAGACTGCAAAGAGGGTATTAAATAAATAATACGTCGTCCATATAACGAGATATATGCAATAGTGAACCCTAAATTATGAAGTTCTCGTTCATGGAACGAGATTTGTGTAGAATGAAATTATGCAGGTGTCGTTCATATAACGAGACTGCAAAGAAGATATTAAATACATAATACGTCGTCCATATGACGAGATATATGCAATGGTGAACTCTAAATTCTGAAGTTCTCGTTCATGGGACGAGATTTGTGTAGAATGAAATTATGCAGGTGTCGTTCATATAACGAGACCGCAAAGAAGATATTAAATAAATAATAAAATTATGCATGTGTCGTTCATATAACGAGACTGCAAAGAAGTTATTAAATAAATAATACAATTATGCAGGTGTCGTTCATATAACGAGACTGCAAAGAAGTGTTTAAATAAATAATATGTCGTCCATATGACGAGATATATGCAGCATACGTAAGCACCATACACAGGCACCACACACGGGCATTACACTGTCAGCATAGACAAGCCCACACACGTAGTCACCACAACATGGCACCACACACGGGCAGCATAGAGAAGTCCCACGGTCACTCCATGACCCTACGGTCACTCCAACATGGCACCGCACACTGGCACCACCGGACCTCACGGTCACCCCACGGACACCACAACATGGCACCGCACACTGGCACCACCGGACCTCACGGTCACCCCACGGACACCACAACATTGCACCGCACACTGGCACCACCGGACCTCACGGTCACCCCACGGACACCACAACATGGCACCGCACCCCACTCAGCTTCGGACCACAGTCACCCACGGACACCACAACATGGCACCGCACCCGGGCACCAACGGCCCCCACTCAGCTCTTTTAGCTGATAGATTGCTCCTTTAAGGATGGAAGCTTTTTCCGACAAGACTGGATCGTAATGTGTTTTCTGTCTATAATTTCGTCCTTATATACTCCTAGCTGTGACAGATATGCGCAGCTAGGTACTTTAAACTGCAGGCAATTTCGCACGTGCAGCATGAACTGAGTGTTCGCTCATTATGTCGAAATAACTAAAAAGCCCAAAAAATAATAAACTACCATCGGTAAGGCTGTACGCAGTAATGAAATCGAGACTAAATTTTTGACCACATATACATATTGAACATAGTCGTATACAATTCCGTGACACCCGGGTTCTTCCTCCACCATTAATGCTGGCCGCCATGTATAGCCTAACGTCTGCTGAAAAATGGCGCTAAACCCTAATTCAACAACATCTACAATCTTTCCCATCATGTTACGACTTGCAATCACATTTCTGTACACACGACCTATCCTACTGAACTACGATAACCGATTCAGACAAATGACAAACATTTGTAAATTTACATGGCTGCAATAAACTTTATCGACCGTGCATGTAGGTATAGAACAGTAAATTTAAAGTATCCATCAGTTTATGGACTGTGTCAATAGCCTTAGGACAGTTAAATTAATGTATCCGTCAATATGTATCCACTGTTTAGGTAGACATTTCACAGTTAAATTAATGTATCCGTCAATATGTATCGACTGTTTAGGTAGACATTTCACAGTTAAATGAATGTATCAGTCAATATGTATCGACTGTTTGGGTAGACATTTCACAGTTAAAATAATGTATCCGTCAATATGTATCGACCGTTTAGGTAGAGATTTCACAGTAAAAATAATATATTCATAAAAAATGTAGACATAAACATAGTCATTTGTCACTTGAAATTTGACGAGCGCTTGTTGGGTATCATGAAGACTTTGATTGAATAGAGACATAGACATAGACTTTTGATTGGGTGCCGTTTAGAGGAAAGTTACAGTTATTTGAAATTTTGGAAACTAAACAATCTTAGAAAAAAACAACACTTGAATTGATCCAATCTTAGGGAAAATAAAAACAACACTTGAATTGATCCAATCTTAGGGAAAATAAAAACAACACTTGAATTGATCCAATCTTAGGGAAAATAAAAACAACACTTGAATTGATCCAATCTTAGGGAAAATAAAAACAACACTTGAATTGAACCAATCTTAGGGAAAATAAAAACAACACTTGAATTGATCCAATCTTAGGGAAAATAAACAACACTTGAATTGATCCAATCTTAGGGAAAATAAAAACAACACTTGAATTGATCCAATCTTAGGGAAAATAAAAACAACACTTGAATTGATCCAATCTTAGGGAAAAAAACAACACTTGAATTGATCCAATCTTAGAAAATAAACAACACTTGAATTGATCCAATCTTAGGGAAAATAAAAACAACACTTGAATTGATCCAATCTTAGGGAAAATAAAAACAACACTTGAATTGATCCAATCTTAGGGAAAAAAAAAACACTTGAATTGAACCAATCTTAGGGAAAAAAAAAACAACACTTGAATTGATCCAATCTTAGGGAAAAAAAAACAACACTTGAATTGATCCAATCTTAGGGAAAATAAAACAACACTTGAATTGATCCAATCTTAGGGAAAATAAAAACAACACTTGAATTGATCCAATCTTAGGGAAAATAAAAACAACACTTGAATTGAACCAATCTTAGAAAAAAACAACACTTGAATTGATCCAATCTTAGAAAATAAACAACACTTGAATTGATCCAATCTTAGGGAAAATAAAAACAACACTTGAATTGATCCAATCTTAGGGAAAATAAAAACAACACTTGAATTGATCCAATCTTAGGGAAAAAAAAAACACTTGAATTGAACCAATCTTAGGGAAAAAAAAAACAACACTTGAATTGATCCAATCTTAGGGAAAAAAAAACAACACTTGAATTGATCCAATCTTAGGGAAAATAAAACAACACTTGAATTGATCCAATCTTAGGGAAAATAAAAACAACACTTGAATTGATCCAATCTTAGGGAAAATAAAAACAACACTTGAATTGATCCAATCTTAGGGAAAAAAAAAACACTTGAATTGAACCAATCTTAGGGAAAAAAAAAACAACACTTGAATTGATCCAATCTTAGGGAAAAAAAAACAACACTTGAATTGATCCAATCTTAGGGAAAATAAAACAACACTTGAATTGATCCAATCTTAGGGAAAATAAAAACAACACTTGAATTGATCCAATCTTAGGGAAAATAAAAACAACACTTGAATTGATCCAATCTTAGGGAAAATAAAAACAACACTTGAATTGATCCAATCTTAGGGAAAATAAAAACAACACTTGAATTGAACCAATCTTAGGGAAAATAAAAACAACACTTGAATTGATCCAATCTTAGGGAAAATAAACAACACTTGAATTGATCCAATCTTAGGGAAAATAAAAACAACACTTGAATTGATCCAATCTTAGGGAAAATAAAAACAACACTTGAATTGATCCAATCTTAGGGAAAAAAACAACACTTGAATTGATCCAATCTTAGAAAATAAACAACACTTGAATTGATCCAATCTTAGGGAAAATAAAAACAACACTTGAATTGATCCAATCTTAGGGAAAATAAAAACAACACTTGAATTGATCCAATCTTAGGGAAAAAAAAAACACTTGAATTGAACCAATCTTAGGGAAAAAAAAAACAACACTTGAATTGATCCAATCTTAGGGAAAAAAAAACAACACTTGAATTGATCCAATCTTAGGGAAAATAAAACAACACTTGAATTGATCCAATCTTAGGGAAAATAAAAACAACACTTGAATTGATCCAATCTTAGGGAAAATAAAAACAACACTTGAATTGAACCAATCTTAGAAAAAAACAACACTTGAATTGATCCAATCTTAGAAAATAAACAACACTTGAATTGATCCAATCTTAGGGAAAATAAAAACAACACTTGAATTGATCCAATCTTAGGGAAAATAAAAACAACACTTGAATTGATCCAATCTTAGGGAAAAAAAAAACACTTGAATTGAACCAATCTTAGGGAAAAAAAAAACAACACTTGAATTGATCCAATCTTAGGGAAAAAAAAACAACACTTGAATTGATCCAATCTTAGGGAAAATAAAACAACACTTGAATTGATCCAATCTTAGGGAAAATAAAAACAACACTTGAATTGATCCAATCTTAGGGAAAATAAAAACAACACTTGAATTGATCCAATCTTAGGGAAAAAAAAAACACTTGAATTGAACCAATCTTAGGGAAAAAAAAAACAACACTTGAATTGATCCAATCTTAGGGAAAAAAAAACAACACTTGAATTGATCCAATCTTAGGGAAAATAAAACAACACTTGAATTGATCCAATCTTAGGGAAAATAAAAACAACACTTGAATTGATCCAATCTTAGGGAAAATAAAAACAACACTTGAATTGAACCAATCTTAGAAAAAAACAACACTTGAATTGATCCAATCTTAGAAAAAAACAACACTTGAATTGATCCAATCTTAGAAAAAAACAACACTTGAATTGATCCAATCTTAGGGAAAAAAACACTTGAATTGATCCAATCTTAGAAAAAAACAACACTTGAATTGAACCAATCTAAGAAAAAAACAACACTTGAATTGATCCAATCTTAGAAAAAAACAACACTTGAATTGATCCAATCTTAGGGAAAAAAAAAACAACACTTGAATTGATCCAATCTTAGGGAAAATAAAAACAACACTTGAATTGATCCAATCTTAGGGAAAAAAAAAACACTTGAATTGAACCAATCTTAGGGAAAAAAAAAACAACACTTGAATTGATCCAATCTTAGGGAAAAAAAAACAACACTTGAATTGATCCAATCTTAGGGAAAATAAAACAACACTTGAATTGATCCAATCTTAGGGAAAATAAAAACAACACTTGAATTGATCCAATCTTAGGGAAAATAAAAACAACACTTGAATTGAACCAATCTTAGAAAAAAACAACACTTGAATTGATCCAATCTTAGAAAAAAACAACACTTGAATTGATCCAATCTTAGAAAAAAACAACACTTGAATTGATCCAATCTTAGGGAAAAAAACACTTGAATTGATCCAATCTTAGAAAAAAACAACACTTGAATTGAACCAATCTTAGAAAAAAACAACACTTGAATTGATCCAATCTTAGAAAAAAACAACACTTGAATTGATCCAATCTTAGGGAAAAAAAAAACAACACTTGAATTGATCCAATCTTAGGGAAAATAAAAACAACACTTGAATTGATCCAATCTTAGGGAAAATAAAAACACTTGAATTGAACCAATCTTAGGGAAAATAAAACAACACTTGAATTGAACCAATCTTAGGGAAAAAAAAAAAAACACTTGAATTGATCCAATCTTAGGGAAAATAAAAACAACACTTGAATTGATCCAATCTTAGGGAAAAAAAAAACACTTGAATTGAACCAATCTTAGGGAAAAAAAAAACAACACTTGAATTGATCCAATCTTAGGGAAAAAAAAACAACACTTGAATTGATCCAATCTTAGGGAAAATAAAACAACACTTGAATTGATCCAATCTTAGGGAAAATAAAAACAACACTTGAATTGATCCAATCTTAGGGAAAATAAAAACAACACTTGAATTGAACCAATCTTAGAAAAAAACACTTGAATTGAACCAATCTTAGAAAAAAACAACACTTGAATTGAACCAATCTTAGAAAAAAACAACACTTGAATTGATCCAATCTTAGGGAAAAAAACACTTGAATTGATCCAATCTTAGAAAAAAACAACACTTGAATTGAACCAATCTTAGAAAAAAACAACACTTGAATTGAACCAATCTTAGAAAAAAACAACACTTGAATTGATCCAATCTTAGGGAAAATAAAAACAACACTTGAATTGAACCAATCTTAGAAAAAAACAACACTTGAATTGATCCAATCTTAGAAAAAAACAACACTTGAATTGATCCAATCTTAGAAAAAAACAACACTTGAATTGATCCAATCTTAGGGAAAAAAACACTTGAATTGATCCAATCTTAGAAAAAAACAACACTTGAATTGAACCAATCTTAGAAAAAAACAACACTTGAATTGATCCAATCTTAGAAAAAAACAACACTTGAATTGATCCAATCTTAGGGGAAAAAAAAACAACACTTGAATTGATCCAATCTTAGGGAAAATAAAAACAACACTTGAATTGATCCAATCTTAGGGAAAATAAAAACACTTGAATTGAACCAATCTTAGGGAAAATAAAACAACACTTGAATTGAACCAATCTTAGGGAAAAAAAAAACAACACTTGAATTGATCCAATCTTAGGGAAAATAAAAACAACACTTGAATTGAACCAATCTTAGGGAAAATAAAAACAACACTTGAATTGAACCAATCTTAGGGAAAATAAAAACAACACTTGAATTGATCCAATCTTAGAAAAAAACAACACTTGAATTGAACCAATCTTAGGGAAAATAAAAACAACACTTGAATTGAACCAATCTTAGGGAAAATAAAAACAACACTTGAATTGAACCAATCTTAGAAAAAAACAACACTTGAATTGAACCAATCTTAGGGAAAATAAAAACAACACTTGAATTGATCCAATCTTAGAAAAAAACAACACTTGAATTGAACCAATCTTAGGGAAAATAAAAACAACACTTGAATTGAACCAATCTTAGGGAAAAAAAAAACAACACTTGAATTGATCCAATCTTAGAAAATAAAAACAACACTTGAATTGAACCAATCTTAGAAAAAAACAACACTTGAATTGATCCAATCTTAGAAAAAAACAACACTTGAATTGATCCAATCTTAGGGAAAAAAAAACAACACTTGAATTGATCCAATCTTAGGGAAAATAAAACAACACTTGAATTGATCCAATCTTAGGGAAAATAAAAACAACACTTGAATTGATCCAATCTTAGGGAAAATAAAAACAACACTTGAATTGAACCAATCTTAGAAAAAAACACTTGAATTGAACCAATCTTAGAAAAAAACAACACTTGAATTGAACCAATCTTAGAAAAAAACAACACTTGAATTGATCCAATCTTAGGGAAAAAAACACTTGAATTGATCCAATCTTAGAAAAAAACAACACTTGAATTGAACCAATCTTAGAAAAAAACAACACTTGAATTGAACCAATCTTAGAAAAAAACAACACTTGAATTGATCCAATCTTAGGGAAAATAAAAACAACACTTGAATTGAACCAATCTTAGAAAAAAACAACACTTGAATTGATCCAATCTTAGAAAAAAACAACACTTGAATTGATCCAATCTTAGAAAAAAACAACACTTGAATTGATCCAATCTTAGGGAAAAAAACACTTGAATTGATCCAATCTTAGAAAAAAACAACACTTGAATTGAACCAATCTTAGAAAAAAACAACACTTGAATTGATCCAATCTTAGAAAAAAACAACACTTGAATTGATCCAATCTTAGAAAAAAACAACACTTGAATTGATCCAATCTTAGGGAAAAAAACACTTGAATTGATCCAATCTTAGGGAAAATAAAAACAACACTTGAATTGATCCAATCTTAGGGAAAATAAAAACAACACTTGAATTGATCCAATCTTAGGGAAAATAAAAACAACACTTGAATTGATCCAATCTTAGGGAAAATAAAAAAAACACTTGAATTGATCCAATCTTAGGGAAAAAAACACTTGAATTGATCCAATCTTAGGGAAAATAAAAACAACACTTGAATTGAACCAATCTTAGGGAAAATAAAAACAACACTTGAATTGAACCAATCTTAGGGAAAATAAAAACAACACTTGAATTGAACCAATCTTAGGGAAAATAAAAACAACACTTGAATTGAACCAATCTTAGGGAAAATAAAAACAACACTTGAATTGAACCAATCTTAGGGAAAATGAAAACAACACTTGAATTGAACCAATCTTAGGGAAAATAAAAACAACACTTGAATTGAACCAATCTTAGGGAAAATAAAAACAACACTTGAATTGATCCGTGCCTGGGTATGATATAATGTTTTGAATGATCTATTACAGAACGTACGTATATAAAGTAAATACGCACGAATGTACGTATATCAATGAAATACGTTAGAACGTACGTATATAAAGTAAATACGCACGAATGTACGTATATCAAAGAAATACGTTAGAATGTATGTATATAAAGTAAATACATACTAATGTATGTATATAAAGTAAATAGCTGAGCGCCAAGCTAGGCAACTGTTAGTACTATTTGTGTAAGACTTTGGTCTGACTCGACCGGGGATCGAACCCACGCCCTCCCGCATTCGAAGCAGACTCCATAACCACTAATCCACAATCTTTTATGTACACTACTACTTAATACAACATATTTGGACATAAAGAACAAGAACAGGTTAGAACGACAGCAAGTAATACTCAAGCAAAGCTCTGCACCCTTGGAACCAGACATATGATTGGTTAGCTCATTGTAATGAAGGGGAAATTTTAAAATATAAAAAAATCAATGGGAAAAAAATAAAAACAAGAAAGGCTAATCTGGATTTTTCTTCAGTCATATAGCTACGAGGTCTGCACTGTGGCAGTTTTTTGTGATATATATATCACATTATGCTGACCCCAGGCTGACACTAACCTCTTAATGCTGAGCGCCAATCGAGGCAGCTGTTATGATCATTTTTGTAAGTCATTGGAATGACTGGGCCAAGGATCGAACCCACGCCCTGTCTCATCTGAGGGAGACGCTCTAAGGATTCGACCACCATATTTGATGTATTATACTTCTACCATATACAATATCTTTGGGTATAAAGAGAAATAACAGGTTTTAACTACTTCGCCCTACATGTATAGTATGAGAACAAAACGACCTTGCAAACAGACAGCAAATAATATTCAAGCTAAGCACTGTCATTTGGACCCAGTCATATGATCTACGCAGTTATTTGAACAGCGATAACCCATTTATTTAAAGTAGATTTCAGTCGATACAAACTCTCTCGTCATTCGTCTCGCCTGTTTTTGCAGCTAGTTACACTTTATATACAGCAATCTGCAAATTATGTCATTGTCTTCTGTTGCGATGTCGTCAGTGAGGTAAGATCTTTAATTTTGACAATAATCTTTTCTTTATACATCGCACGTTGTCATTATTGATATATTTTTCAGTACAAAATGCCCAATATATTGAAACAGAAATTCAATACGTTGGAGTTGTGTGGAGTAATGAGCTACACTATTATCATCATCATAGTGTATGAACCCATTCAGCAGTGTAATTACATGCAAATATGCATACACACACTTGATTTTTAATCGCCCAATGAGGGCGCTATTATATTAACATATTTAGAACATCCCATCGGACCTCTGCAGAGAAGGTCCCGAGAAGATCTTGCATTTTAATCGTTTCCAGGGTATAAGTTAAAAAATGAAACTGCATGCACAAATTTACATTAGAAAACGTTGATTGTTTCGCTCTCATTTTAAAGCTGACATTCCTAAGATATGCTGGTTATGCATTGAATGTGTATTATATTCATGACGTATGTTGTTATGCATTGAATGTGTATTATATTCATGACGTATGTTGGTTATGCATTGAATGTGTATTATATTCATGACGTATGTTGTTATGCATTGAATGTGTATTATATTCATGACGTATGTTGTTATGCATTGAGTGTGCATTATATTCATGACGTATGTTGGTTATGCATTGAATGTGTATTATATTCATGACGTATGTTGTTATGCATTGAATGTGTATTATATTCATGACGTATGTTGTTATGCATTGAGTGTGTATTATATTCATGACGTATGTTGTTATGCATTGAGTGTGTATTATATTCATGACGTATGTTGGTTATGCGTTGAACGTGTATTATATTCATGACGTATGCTGTTATGCATTGAATGTGTATTATATTCATGACGTATGCTGGTTATGCATTGAATGTGTATTATATTCATGACGTATGCTGTTATGCATTGAATGTGTATTATATTCATGACGTATGCTGTTATGCATTGAATGTGTATTATATTCATGACGTATGCTGTTATGCATTGAATGTGTATTATATTCATGACGTATGTTGTTATGCATTGAATGTGTATTATATTCATGACGTATGCTGTTATGCATTGAATGTGTATTATATTCATGACGTATGTTGTTATGCATTGAGTGTGTATTATATTCATGACGTATGTTGGTTATGCGTTGAACGTGTATTATATTCATGACGTATGCTGTTATGCATTGAATGTGTATTATATTCATGACGTATGCTGGTTATGCATTGAATGTGTATTATATTCATGACGTATGCTGTTATGCATTGAATGTGTATTATATTCATGACGTATGCTGTTATGCATTGAATGTGTATTATATTCATGACGTATGCTGTTATGCATTGAATGTGTATTATATTCATGACGTATGTTGTTATGCATTGAATGTGTATTATATTCATGACGTATGTTGGTTTTGTACTGAATGTGTATTATATTCATGGTGTATGCTGGGTGCATACTGAATGTGTGTTATATTCATGACATATGTTGGTTATGCACTGAATGTGTTTAATATTCATGACGTATGTTGGTTGCATACTGAATATGTTTTATATTCATATGACGTATGTTGGCTGTGTATTGAATGTGTATTATATTCATGACGTATGCCGGTTGTGTACTGAATGAATAGAAGTTACGAAAAATAACGTATTTCGACATGTGTAGATTTTTCCGTATCCATCTCATTCATAATATACATGTAATTACATTTAAATCTCACATTGGCTCGAATACTTCTCTGAATATCAGCACTTCGTGACCCTGGTATGCCGTTTATACCAGGGTATTTGTCTTGCCGATAGACGGAATTTCATTAATCGTGACGATTTAATGTTTCGCTTTTTCATATTGCTCAACCTAAAGAGTAACGTAAACAAAAAGTTTACATGGGGATTTCTTCACACTATGTAGCATATAAACTAACTCTCTCTGTCTCTGTCTCTCTGTCTGTCTCTCTGTCTGTCTGTCTGTCTGTCTCTCTCTCTCCGCAATCACGTTCGAACGTCGTACATACAGTCTGAAGAAAATCTTTGATGTGTGTTTTTTACTAAAAATATTAAGATGATATATGTTTAAAAAAAGTTCTAAACTTATTGCATTTTTATTATTTTGTATTTTTGCCACCATATACGGTTTGTTATTCGTCTACATCACAACTTTAAAGTACATTACTGTTATATTATCTTTATCTGAGCGGTGGATGAACCTCGTGTGTCCTGGTACCAGCAACCACGACGAAGCATTTGATAAAACTATGATAACCCAGACAGTAGTTATACCAAGTGCATTTATGCCATCAAGATAACTCACATGATCTTCCATGTACGTTGTATGTTTCCTTGATGCGGGCATCCGTAATGGGCTTACACGTGTACATTGTATGTTTCCTTGATCCGAGTAACCCTTTTGGGCTTCCACATGTACGTTGCATGTTTCCTTGATCAGAGTAGCTCTTACGGGCTTCCACGTATGCATTGTGTTTCCTTGATGATTATACTCGTTATGGCGGGGCCCCGCTCGTTATATGTTTTCTTGATTCGAGTACCCGTTGCATTGTATGTTTCCCTTCTGCGAGTATCCGTTATGGGCTTTCTCGTGTACATTGTATGTTTCCATGATGGGAATACCCGTTACTGTGTATGTTTCCTTGTTGATAGTACCCGTTATGGGCTTCCATGTGTACATTGCATGTTACCAATAGGATCCTGAGATTTGTGTTAAATTTGCTTTACAATACAAGGAGGCAAACATGCATTATTGCTGTCTGTAGGTGATGCATGAATGTGTATATTTTGTAGACTTGTCCACAATCATAAGCTTGGAATTTTGGGGTCCATTGAGATGGTTATATTTGTAAAGCTTTATTTCTATATTTTCGCTAACGTCCGACTACACTAGACAAATTTAGTAAGCATTTTCAAAGTGGCTTATTTGTCAACTTTCTGACAGCACTTCAAACAGACAGACAGACAGACGTTTTGTGTCCATGTTCAATTATCATGTATCGTGGTGAATTATGGAGGGTAAAATGTGTAAATCCATAGAGCCAAACTGTGTAATGATATTCGGTCCAGGATACAAAAGGATGACATATGGGAGTTCGTGATATGTACTGACAAGGCACCCGTATATGGGAATTGGTGATATGTAATAATGTATAAAGTATTCAGCGGACAGGTTTTGAGTGTTGGGTTATTCTTTTAGGTAGATTTTGTACTTGGTATTAGGTTAACGCTCCATATACACAAAATGGAAGAAAAGGAGTGATAATACCTTATTAATATGGTTGTCGTCATAATCATCTCCGTTATCATCACCACAACACATTGCCACTACTACCATTGTTTGCAAATGTAATAGTCGACAACGCTGTTATGATACGTTAACACGGTATGCAGAGAACTCGCCCTGGGAGAACTCGCCCCATGGAGAACTCGCCCTGGGAGTACTCGCCGCAACGTATCTGGAGAAGTCGCCCCAGAGTGGTTGGATAAGTCGCCCCAGAGTGGTTGGAGAAGTCGCCCCACTTCGTATGGAGAAGTCGCCCCAAATCCCAGATAACCTTTTTATAGCAGAATTAAAACATCTTCAACGTGATTCATTTTTAGATTTTTATTTAAACTCTATCACAAAAAAAAACAATATTATGGTAATATTTCTAAGACGAAATTCAGTTTGTATATAATCTAATGAATGACGACAGTATAGTGATTAAAAAGGATGATTAGTCAAACACTGATATTATTATGAATCAACAAGATTATTTTTAATAAGTTGAACGTCAATTAAATGATGTAAACTACTACAAACATATTGGCGAAGATCCGTCAATGGAAATTAAATTTAGAAAAATCAACATGCATTAATGCGATGGTAAAATAAATAATTCCGTATACGAGAAATTTGATACTTTCTCTCTTAACATGCGTACACTTCAATTCTACATGTTTCCCAAAACTCATAATGATACAACAACTTTCATTAAAAAGTTGAAGTCTATTCCACAGCTAGGATTTCAATCCTTGTATTATTAGATGTAACATCGCTATATACCAACTTACCGCATGCAGTTGGTATTGAAGCGTGTAAACATTTTCTTGATTACAATCCTAATAATAGCCTACTATCTTGTGAAGATATTTTTATAATATTAAAACTTCTCTTGGAAAAAAATTATTTTCAATTTAATAATACGAAATACATATACATAATGGTTACGGCAATGTGTATTAATATGGCTCCTTCATACGCTTTCCTTTCATGGGTAAATTTGAAAAGAACTTTCTTCAAAACGAAAAGTTTAACCCATCTCTTTGGTTCAGATTTTTTTTTCGATGACATATTTATAGCTGGAAGCAGTCAACCGAAGAAATGTAAAAGTTTATTGATTTTTACCCGACAATTAAAGTTACTTATACTGCATCTAGTACTCAAGTTTGATTTTCAGATGTAAATGTGATATAAAATATTGATAACACTATCTCTGCAAATATTCATATCAAGGAAATTAATATCCACCAATATGTGGAATAATCTTCATGTCATCCCATGTCATGTAAAAACGGTATACCACATAGCCAGTCGAAAATAAACCAATGTATTATTTCAGATGATTGTCAATTGCAAAATTCGTTGAATAAATTCCAGACATATTTACAAAACAGAAATATCCTACACATATAATTGATTCAGCGCTGAACAAAGCAGCCCGTAATATTACTCAACATTGGGCTTTAAACAAAGCAGTATGTACAAGAGAGAGAGAGAGAGAGAGAGAGAGAGAGAGAGAGAGAGAGAGAGAGAGAGATGTAATTCCTTTCACAATACAATCGAATCCTTCATTATCTAATCTACGTCTTACAATTAATACCTTTTAGTCTCCTAAATTTATCAAATAAATTTATCAATTTACCAGCGTAAAAACACTTTACAAAAATGAATCAATTATCGCTTAAAGAAGGCCCAAGAATTTGCAAGATTTTTTTTATTGGTACTAAACAGACAGAAAAGAAAAAGAAAAAAGAACATTTTCGTCATCTAAATGTAACATACATCGGTGCTCTTGATGTGCAAATATCAGAGAAACTACTATGAATAATCATCGCTTTCATATATAAAATTATAGAGATCCTCAGTTTTCATATAATAAAATAAGATCTCCGTTTATTTTAAAAAAATTCGTACATGAAGACGCACAAATTAAATGCGAAATTATTCAACCGTTCATTTTGTTAAGAGTTGACTTATTTTTTAAAACTATTTTCAATGGAATTTAAAAACAACAATAAATAAAGCCTTGACAAACATGTGACGAAATCTCAGAATTATTATATTATCCTTGGGGCGACTTCTCCAGGCAAAGTGGGGCGAGTTCTCCAACCACTATGGGGCAACTTCTCCTGACACCTGGGATGAGTTCTCCAAGGGCGAGTTCTCCATGGGGCGAGTTCTCCCAGGGCGAGTTCTCCATGGGGCGAGTTCTCCGCTATTCGTTAACACACACACAGTTGCATTAATATTGCACTGTTTAGCGATATCCTGTGAGATGATTCGATTACAGTTGTAGCAACAGCATAAATAGTAGCAGTAGCAACTGATGGGGACGGGACACAGAAAAAAGAAATGACAGAAAGATGACTTCAGCTTAAAACAGTTGTATATACTGGAATGGCAAAATAGAGAGCAAGAAATGATAGATGCAAGTTTTGGGCTTATTAGTGTGAAATAAAAGACTAAACGGCATGAACGCACACTACGGAGTTTTGCGGTTATAAATGAACCTTTATTCATTTTTAACAGTTGTTTCTGTTTTTTGTACATAATATACATGCATTTGTTCGAACAAACCACATGAAAAAAAAAAAAAAATATATATATATATATATATATATATATATATATATATATATATATGGATTTTGGCTGCACGTTTGCTCTTCCTTTTGCAGCCCAGGCCTTAACGTTGCCACTGTCTTAGGTTAACAACTCACATCGTCTTAGAGTCAACACGGTTGTATGCATAAGTCCTTGAAAAGACAAGATGGCCACTGCAGGTGCAAATCAGGCTATTTGCAGTATAGTCAAAGTTGGGACTTTGGAACTAGAAAAGAAAGGTATGTAATTGATAAGTCATATATTACAACCATTATGGGTTCTTTTCTTACTCTTCGATACGCAAACATGGTATTTCATAATGTACTAAACACAAAATGATATACCATAGTCAACATTTCAATACGCCTAAATCTAGATTACATAGTTATGTTAGCTTTGTTTCTTAAAGTCTAATATAAGTAATGAAATCTTTCAGCATATTTCCACTAAGCCCACAACATAGAATTACCGATATAACTCAAAGATTGCGTGTGGGAGAAACGGCCATTCACAACAGTTGTCCGACTGAGTGAATGGATGTAAAGTGATAATTTTATTCAGTATATATCTAATTATTGTTTTAGCTGTCTTATTACAAATATCATTATTGGAAGGTGCTATGCGTAGCCTAATATCATCTAGTAATGCAACAATAACAAAAAACATTGCTTTTGATTGACTATGTCGGATTTCCGTCATGAGTATTATTTTCAGTATTCACCTTTAATGATAAAGTTACGATATTAGTATTGCCTTTTAATCTACTGCATTAGTTATGAAACATAAGATGCATTTCAGTGATGATACACTTCGTACGGGATAACTTGCGACAGATTATAAACTGTCGATCAAGTGTTGCGTGTTGAGGCTCTAATAAACAATAACATAGAAAACGTGAAATCAACAAGCTTGGTAAAGATTTTACACAACAAAATTATTTCTCTGGGAAAAGATTGTAAAAATAGAAATAGAATTACAGTTTTAAGAATCAAATCGAAACGTAATCCAAGAATAGTCCACGAATTAAATTACAAAAGTCCTAGTAATGAAATATTCCAATAAATTCAAGTTTGAGTCATTTAGGAAAATCCAAGATGTAAGATGATGACGCATTCTGTAGTCTGTACTTTGTTTATCTACAGTTCCTTGTAAATTCACAAGACATTAACACGATTATACTGGTGTCGGAAATTTGCTTTCATTTGTTAGCATCACCGGAAATACAAAGTCAAAACCGGGCCGTTATTCGCCTGATTTCAGCTCTCAAAATCCGAACAGAGCTGTCGTAGTCCCACCGCGTCCTTTTCTGTTCAATAACGCAACGCGTCAATGGGGCTTATTGACGTGACGTTATATGGCATTGGTGTATTAGCCGTTGTTACATGTTATAATGGGGAAAGTATGTACCCTTCTATAAATTTACTTTTTATTCATAGCTGTAATAGGATAACATCATCCGTTCTAACGGATAAACACAGATAAAACCATCCATCCTAATGGTTAGTCATAAATAACATGATCCACCCTATTGGTTATACAGATATAATATGATCTTCCTTAATCACTAGATACATATAATATTATCCGTCGTAATGGTTAGACACAGAGATTTGTATCCGTCTTAATGTTTAGATACTGACAGACAGAAAATAACATCCATCACAATGGTTAGATTCAGACACACATCCATCCTAATGGTTAGACACAGATGATAGCATCCATCCTAATGGGGAGATTCAAAATACAGAGATAATAGCATCAGTGCTAATGGTTAGATTCAGACACACATATAATAGCGTCCATCCTAATGGTTAGATTCAGACACACATAACAGAATCCATCATGATGGTTAGATTCAGAAACAGATATAATAGCATTCATCTTAATTGCCATATTCAGGCACACAAATTATACCATCCGTCCTAATGGTTAGATTTACACACACTTATAATAACCGCCAAACTAACTGATATAATCAGACGCACTGATTATAGCAATCAACCTAATTGTTAGATTCAGACGCAAAGATAATAGCATCCATCTTAATGGTTAGATTCAAAAACAAAGATAATTGCATTATCCTAATGGCTAGATTCAGACAAATATAATAGCATTCATCCTAATGGATTCAGACACAGATTATATAATGCAAATATATCGTTATAAATCCATGCGAGGTTGCCCGAGCATGACTAAATAAATTTCTAGAACGATTATAATCCATATTTCCATTGCACCAGGTCTGATGAATATTTCTGAGCGTATCCGTTAAACACAGCAATAATATTAGTATCCCTGATTATTTTAGGTATTGATGTCTGTAAAATCATGCCGTAAAATCCGTCCTAATGTTTAGATACAGACAGACAGATAATATTATTCATTACAATGGTTAGATTCAGTCAAATAGATAATAGCATCCATCCTAATGGTTAGATTTAGACACACTTATAATAACCGCCATACTAACTGATAGATTCAGACGCATAGATTATAGCAATCAACCTAATTGTTTGATTCAGACGCACATATTATAGCATCCATCTTAATGGTTATATTCAAACAAATATAATAGCATTCATCCTAATGGATTCAAATATCGTCATAAATCTATACGGGGTTGCCCAAGCATGACTAAATAAATTTGTAAAACGATTATAATCCATGTATCCGTTGCACCAAGTCTGATGAATATGTCTGAGCGTATCTGTTAAACACAGCAATAATATTAGTTTTCACTGATTTTTTTAAGGAATTGTTATCTGTTAAATCATGCCTTTCTCGAGAAAATATCAGGACTGGATTAGTTTGTTTATCCAACATAACATCATCATAAACGACTAAAGTATTGCTAAACGCAACAATATCATCTATAGATGGCGCTAAATGACTTCTCAGGTGTATGATAAGTACACGAATTAACTTCTCAGGTCCTCATCACCCTGGCAGGTCTACGTGTTGGTGTTTGCACAATCATGTCATATCTTGGAAATTTAATTAATTCGCTCACCCAAGTTGTCTTGCCACAACAGCCAGGTCCAATCAAATACACTATTGATATAACCAATAACACCTACTTGTGTTCCGTCAGACAAGATGGGGTTTGCCTTGAATGATAATATTTCTTTCGTCGCCGTATCATCGACCACAAATTCATATTCGGCGGAATCCATAATCAATCATGCATGACTAATCAAGCCACCACCCTGAGTAAAGTTACCGATTATGTTTCTACCGAAATCCTTTGCGTTTTTTTATTCACTGTTGCTGAGTTTAATCTTGAGAATTTTTTTGATAATATGATCAATGGGAGTATCTGTACATATCTCGATAAATCGCTGATGACCTCGTCATGACTAATACACTCATGTGAAGTTAACCAAAATTTGGTATGCGCGTGATATGATATAATTGCTACAATATTAATATTACAATATCAAGCATGTATCGTAACAGAACTATGAGAGTTCAGCGCGCTTCTGAAAAATGTCTACCAAACGAGGCATAACAAATCGGACGAAGATCCTTAGCGAATTCGAAAGACACTATACGGACAAACCCGGTCAAGTCAAAATCAGGTAATGGTCCATTAATCACCACTCGGGTCACCTCATGCGTTGAATGTCCAAACCGCGACAAATTGCCGGTGCATTCGCCTTTTCCTAAAAATAATTCCCGGGAAAACACGCGGCATATCAACCGAAATGATGTCTTTGCGGTTATACTGGGTATTCCATAAACTGCCTTGTCCTTACTCACAACAGCTTAACTGAACATCGCTGAGAAATCGAGCTTGTGTTGGCTTCCATTTATTTCGTTTTCGTGCGAAATAAGCTGCGACTGACGCTATCATAAAACAATTACTTACTAATTCGTCAACGTTGTCAGATGAAAATTTTCGTTTCATCAAGAGACTGACTACGATATAATTCGCCTTCGTGTAGAACAAATTGATAATTTTTCCATCATAGGAACTTTAAAGCAGTCATTCAGACACGTAATCGTTTTTACTGATTTTGTGAATAACATCAAATATAATTTCCGAGTATGGAAAGTCTTACAATTCGATTCCTCTGGAACATAGTCACCACCCTAGTCCACATGTGTGCGTTATGATCAACTATGTTTATTGGAGCTCTTCCATTTGCTCGGTATTGTTTTGAATCAGACAAAACCTCTCCGGTTATAGTTGTTACGACTGTTGTTACGATCTTTCTCTCCAATCTAGAAACATCACTTATTGTAGCTCCAGTGTTTGTGACAGATTCAGCTCACTTGGCTACTTTTCACGTCGTCGATCCGTTAACCCGTTAGTCAGCATCACATTTGTAATATGCTTAATTACTCGCTCAACTACACAATTCAGCCTTGACGAAGTCAACGATGAAAATCTCATTGGTGCTAGTCTGTTAATATCAGATTTACTAATGGGATACATTCCGTAAATGAGAGTGATTTCCGGATATTATCGAATATGATAATATTTTTCATTACCAACCAACATTTATGGTTAATTTTAACGCTGATAATCAAATACCATGTGCAGAGCCCTTAAACGATCGCGTTTGTTTTTTGAATTTGCCACGTTCGCGCGCTAAATCTAGCAAATGTTTTTTGTATGAAATACCGTTTGTCATTGGTGAAATCTAACCTGGAGACGATTTCACCAGCAAGTTTATCATTCATTGTCGCGGTTGTGTTATTAATACTGTGTCGACTAGGTATATGGGGCATCGTTGCGATGAAACTCATACTTACCATAACAAATACAAATATGCTTACCTGTCTTCACAATACGTGGACGTCATTTGGGGAGGGCGGGGTTTTGGGTAATTTGCATATCCTGTAAAATTTATGTAGCCTATATACGAAAATTAACGAGCCCATCAAGTACCCCCCAACCTCCTGAATAAAATTGAAATGACGTCCCTGTCTGAATCCACTATAGAAGATACAACAGGGGAAAAGTAAATTTTAAAATTAAGTTAATTTGTCAAACTAGCTATTAAATAATAACAAGATAGGTACATATTGAAACTTATAACAAACTATGACTTGTTCAAAAATATAAAACCGCTCCGGTGGTCTAGTGGTCAGACTGTCCGCCGCGGAAGCGAGAGGTCGTGCGTTCGATCCCCGGCCGGGTTCTACCAACGACTTAAAAAAATGGTACTAGCAGCTGCCTCGCTTGGTGCTCAGCATTAAGAAGTTAGTGTTAGGGCTGGTAGGCCTGGTGTCAGGATAATGTGATTGGATGGGACATCATGCTACATGTCTGCGGCATGATGCCTCACTATTAACTGCTTCACTGCAGAAATTGTAGCGATATGACTGAAAAATTGTTAAAGCTACGTTAAAAATCCTACTCTCACTCACTCATTCAAAAATATAAACATGTTGTCTATACTGTGATAAAGTAATTATAGACAACAACAGCAAATGTATAATTTGTTAATAAAGTACATAAAACAGTACCTGTATCTCACTTTGATTATCATATTTGCAAAGTTTCTAACAGTTTGGAAACGAGATATTCAATGAATCAAATTATGCTTTATATTTGAAAATATAACGTATCATTCTATTATTTTTTAACTAAACTTACAAAATACAACAATCTGATTCAATTATTATTTAACTATACTTACGAAATGTAACAATCTGATTCAATTATTATTTAACTATACTTACGAAATGTAACAATCTGATTCAAAGCGCCTTCTGGAGAGTTGTCCTTTTTCAGCTTGTCCAAAATATCCCAAATAGTGAAAGCACTGATATAACGTACAACTGATTCTGAAGTGAGCCAGTTTAAGAATTAAAAAATTATGTCTATATTAAGCAGTCAGCAACAAAAAAGAAGACATAAAGGAATACAAAATAATCTAATTGATTGCTTAACTGCAAGCTTAGGGTCATAAAAGCAGTGATCATCTTTGTAAAACTAGTATTCATGATGTAAGATATAAAGAAATGATGATGGTGGTGCTGGTGTTGTCTAAAGTTGCACAATTCATTATTATTATTAGTAGTAGTAACAGTAGTAGTAGTAGTAGTAGTAGTAGTAGTAGTATCATTGCGAGTTATACAATGTAGCTAAAATTCTAGTTACCACATTCATTTACATAATATAGTATGCTTAACACATCAGAAAAAGGAATCTAAAATGAAATACTTTAATGTCTAGTTTGCTAAAGTATCAAATTATTGTGCTAAAATTCACAGTTTACATTTTAAACGATGAATGCATACATTTAATTTAGTAATCATGGATTAGGGTACAGATAAGTAAAGCAAGGGTTTGTAATCAAATATTTATGTTGGATGCAAATACACGAAAACCTAAACCCATTCAAGGAAACCTAGAAGAAACCTTTATACATGACCGATCATTCATGCCGTTGATTCAAATTCTAGATAATATGATGCATAACCAATATTTTATATATTTCAACTTCCTAATAACATACATAATATTTATTTTATTATTACAGTTTATTATATCTTAAATTCTATTTTATGATACCATACATAGTATTGATTTTATTATTACATTTTATTACATATTAAATTCTTTTTCATGATATCACAAAGAGTATGCACATAAATCACGTGCTGACAATAAGCTAACAAGTTTCAGCATTTTCTTCATAGTTAATCTAGATGTTCGTCAACGCTTTCCGAGACGTCGTAGTAATGCTTTGACCAAATCGCCTTTTTAGTCAAGTACCGAAACTGTTTTCAAAATTTTAAATCGATTCCCAATTTTTCACTTCACATTCTTAAACCCTAAACGTGTCACATTTATACTCCTGTATCCAATGGTTTACATGGACCTTGTTTTGAGACAGCTTTGTGAGTAGGTAACATTTGAAAGTACGAGACCATCAGTTAAATTTAAAACTCAAACACAACACATTATATGAAAACATTCATTAACTAATCCAAATGTCAGGTCTCTGATGCATTACTAATTAAATGCTGGATCACTTTCCTGCAACTGGTGATCTTGTCATCTCACTTATACTACCAACTTGCAGGAATACTTGAAAAAAATACCCCTTGTTCAGTTCGGTTTTTCTTGTTTGTTGGGGAGGGGGTTGAGGGGGGGGGGTGTTTCTAGAACATATTACCACCATTATAGCTGGAACAGTGGTCAACGTTACTATCGCTACTCCTCCCAAACGGATGGCACATGAATATGAGGTTTCCACTAAAACGTTTCTTATAATGTCTATTTGTCCCAAGACGGACATGGTGCCGATCTGACGTTGAAAATGGACGTGATGCGATCATCTTTAAAAGCTAGTTCTCCTAAATGGAGAGCCCGAATGAAATAGGTTTCTTTGAAAATAATTATTATGATGATTAGTTGGTCTCAAGTGAAAATATAGCAATCTGATATCCAATATGGCCACAATAGCTGACATTTTAATGATATTGGTATCAGTATTACTCTGAATAGATGGTCATATTAACAAGGGTTTTTCAATAGGAGACTTCTAATGCATATTCGGTCCTAACCAAAATACTGATTTGACGTTCAATCTCTTTTAACTGCAGCTTGATCTGAGTTAATGAAACATTTTATTGTCTTGCTGTTACAAAACGCAAACGGTATCGGTTGTACACAAAATGGCCACCTCAGTAGCCATCTTAAAATTTTTGCTATCGCCACTCCTTCTCAACATGACATATTGTGACCGAGTGGTCTAAGGCACTCTTATTTATAGATAAGTCGTGTCTCACCTCTGTTCGCGTGGATTCGGTTTTCGGACAGGCCAACGTGGGTACGAGGAAAGGCTTGCTAGTTCTTTCCAGTGGGTCGGTTGTTCTTCTTTGGGTCTTCTTGTGTTCTTCTACCAAATATACCGGCCATCATATATAGCCCAGTATGTGCTGAATAAATAAAGATTCAAATACAAGAGACCACAAACTCCTTATTAACAGGTGGTCGTATTTAGTGGGTTTTGTTTACAAGTGACTTGTTCTGATGTTTAGTTGGTCTTTAATAACAGATGGTGCCGATCGACTTCTAACATGACAACCAGAATGAACATATTCAACATATCGTGGTTGTCATTCTACCAGGAGACATCTTACGATATCTTGTTGGTCCTAAATGAGCATGGTGCCAATTCGACATCCAGTATGTCTGCCATCGCTGCCAGTTCAAATCTTTTTATCGATGAGGAATATCAAAACTGTTCTTAGTATACAGCCAATGAAAGGAAGAAATTGTTCATTAATATCTGAGATGCACTAGTCTGGTATGGCAATTAGCTGAGATGCAACAGAATGGCACACTATCATTAAACTGAGATGCACTAGACTGGGACCTTATAGCATTCAATTGAGATGCAATAGAATGTCACACTAGCATTAAACTGAGATGCACTAGTCTGGTATATTATAGCAATTAACTGAGATGCAATAGTCTAATGCAATAGAGGCACACTCTGGCATTCAACTGAGATGCACTAGTCTGGTATAGTATTTAACTGAGATGCAATAGAATGGTACATTCTAACATTTAACTGAGTTGCAATAGAATGGCGCACTCTAGCATTCCACTGAAATGCAATAGTATGGTATCTTATCGCATTTAATTGAGATGCAATAGCATTGTGTACTATCTTTCAACTGAGATGTAGAATACTTTAGAAAAGCGTTATCTTTCAAAAACTAGATACGCTCCATATAATGCTATGTTTTATTTCCACGATTTACTTTAAGGAATCATGTTTTCCTTTCTCTGTCGAGTCGTTTCCTAGCTTGATCTTGTAAAGTTATAAGATCTTGAAATCGTAAAGTTTGTTTTGTTTGTTTTTTATGGTTTAACGCCAGTTTTACGCACAATATAGGCTATATAATGCGGACAGTATTAATGGTGGAGGAAGAACCCGGAAAACCCCTGGAAAGAACCACCGACCCACGAGAAGCTACTGGCAAGCTTTCCCACATAACTACATTAGCTGAATCTTAGACTCGAACCCTCACAGACAGAGGTGAGATGGCAGTGATCTGTAACGGACAGCGCTTTAGACCACTCGGCCACTCGGGGCCCCCAAAATCATACAGTTCATTTAGCCATATACAAGTATGTCTACTAATCTGCATCAGCACGTAATTTATTATTTCATCATATCACACGATTTTAATAATCTTGCACTCGATATTGATTTTGTTTATGTCAATGTTGACATTCTTGCTATCTATTTATTTCAATAAGTCGTGCTATCAGGGTTGACGCTGCTAGCTATCTTGATTTTGTTTATGTCAATGTTGACATTCTTGCTATCTGGGTAGACGCTATTTATTTCAATGTTAAGTCGTGCTATCAGGGTTGACGCTATTTATTTCAATGTTAACAGTCTTGCTATCTGGTTTAACGCTATTTATTTCAATGTTAAGTCGTGCTATCAGGGTTGACTCTATTTATTTCAATGCTAACAATCTTGCTATCAGGGTTGACGCTGCTAGCTATCTTACTATCAGTGTTAACGATGCCTATTTCAATATTAGCTATCTTACTATCGGTGTTAACGATGCCTATTTCAATATTATCAATCATAATATCGGTGTTAACAATGCTTATTTCAATATTAGCAATCTTACTATCGGTGTTAACGATGCCTATTTCAATATTAGCAATCTTACTATTGGTGTAAACGATGCCTATTTCAATATTAGCTATCTTAATATCGGTGTTAACGATGCCTATATCAATATTAGCAATCTTACTTTCGGTGTTCACGATGCCTATTTCAATATTAGCAATCTTACTATCGGTGTTAACGATGCCTATTTCAATATTAGCAATCTTACTATCGGTGTTAACAATGCCTATTTCAATATTAGCAATCTTACTATTGGTGTTAACGATAGCTATATCAATATTAGCAATCATAATATCGGTATTAACGATGCCTATTTCAATATTAGCAATCTTACTATCGGTGTTAACGATGCCTAATTTCAGTATTAGCAATCTTACTATCGGTGCTAACGATGCCTTTTTCAGTATTAGCAATCTTACTATCGGTGTTAACGATGCCTATTTCAATATTAGCAATCTTACTATCGGTGTTAACGATGCCTAATTTCAGTATTAGCAATCTTACTATCGGTATTAACGATGCCTATTTCAATATTAGCAATCTTACTATCGGTGTTAACGATGCCTAATTTCAGTATTAGCAATCTTACTATCGGTGTTAACGATGCCTATTTCAGTATTAGCAATCTTACTATCGGTGTTAACGATGCCTATTTCAATATTAGCAATCTTACTATCGGTGTTAACGATGCCTAATTTCAGTATTAGCAATCTTACTATCAGTGTTAACGATGCCTATTTCAATATTAGCAATCTTACTATCGGTGTTAACGATGCCTAATTTCAGTATTAGCAATCTTACTATCGGTATTAACGATGCCAATTTCAATATTAGCAATCTTACTATCGGTGTTAACGATGCCTAATTTCAGTATTAGCAATCTTACTATCGGTGTTAACGATGCCTATTTCAGTATTAGCAATCTTACTATCGGTGTTAACGATGCCTATTTCAATATTAGCAATCTTACTATCGGTGTTAACGATGCCTAATTTCAGTATTAGCAATCTTACTATCGGTATTAACGATGCCTATTTCAATATTAGCAATCTTACTATCAGTGTTAACGATGCCTATTTCAATATTAGCTATCTTACTATCGGTGTTAACGATGCCTATTTCAATATTATCAATCATAATATCGGTGTTAACGATGCTTATTTCAATATTAGCAATCTTACTATCGGTGTTAACGATGCCTATTTCAATATTAGCAATCTTACTATTGGTGTAAACGATGCCTATTTCAATATTAGCTATCTTACTATCGGTGTTAACGATGCCTATATCAATATTAGCAATCTTACTTTCGGTGTTCACGATGCCTATTTCAATATTAGCAATCTTACTATCGGTGTTAACAATGCCTATTTCAATATTAGCAATCTTACTATCGGTGTTAACAATGCCTATTTCAATATTAGCAATCTTACTATTGGTGTTAATGATAGCTATATCAATATTAGCAATCATAATATCGGTATTAACGATGCCTATTTCAATATTAGCAATCTTACTATCGGTGTTAACGATGCCTAATTTCAGTATTAGCAATCTTACTATCGGTGTTAACGATGCCTTTTTCAGTATTAGC
This sequence comes from Unio delphinus, assembly GCA_029339505.1. Taxonomy (NCBI): domain Eukaryota; kingdom Metazoa; phylum Mollusca; class Bivalvia; order Unionida; family Unionidae; genus Unio; species Unio delphinus. Next base: position 9,590,084 of record JAQISU010000361.1, on the reverse strand, counting down.
AATCTTACTATCGGTGTTAACGATGCCTATTTCAATATTAGCAATCTTACTATCGGTGTTAACGATGCCTAATTTCAGTATTAGCAATCTTACTATCGGTATTAACGATGCCTATTTCAATATTAGCAATCTTACTATCGGTGTTAACGATGCCTAATTTCAGTATTACCAATCTTACTATCGGTGTTAACGATGCCTATTTCAGTATTAGCAATCTTACTATCGGTGTTAACGATGCCTAATTTCAGTATTAGCAATCTTACTATCGGTGTTAACGATGCCTATTTCAATATTAGCAATCTTACTATCGGTGTTAACGATGCCTAATTTCAGTATTAGCAATCTTACTATCAGTGTTAACGATGCCTATTTCAATATTAGCAATCTTACTATCGGTGTTAACGATGCCTAATTTCAGTATTAGCAATCTTACTATCGGTATTAACGATGCCTATTTCAATATTAGCAATCTTACTATCGGTGTTAACGATGCCTAATTTCAGTATTAGCAATCTTACTATCGGTGTTAACGATGCCTATTTCAGTATTAGCAATCTTACTATCGGTGTTAACGATGCCTATTTCAATATTAGCAATCTTACTATCGGTGTTAACGATGCCTAATTTCAGTATTAGCAATCTTACTATCGGTATTAACGATGCCTATTTCAATATTAGCAATCTTACTATCAGTGTTAACGATGCCTATTTCAATATTAGCTATCTTACTATCGGTGTTAACGATGCCTATTTCAATATTAGCAGTCTTACTATCGGTGTTAACGAGGTCTAATTTCAATATTAGCAATCTTAATATCAGTGTTAACGATGCCTATTTCAATATTAGCCATCTTTTTATCGTTGTGGAAACTATTTATTTCAATGCTATCTCACTATGCGGGTTGACGCTGCTTATTTCATTGGATACAATCTTGCTATCAGGGTTAGCCTCCATTATTTCAGTGTTATACAGCTTGATGTGAGAGTTGAGGCTGCTTATTTGTATATTAACAATCTTGCAATCAGGTTTGAACTGCTTTATCGAATCTCTTTCTCAGAGTTGACGTTGCTTGTCTAAAATGAACAACGAAATCAGGTTTGACGTTGCTTGACTCAATCGAATCTCGATATCAGGCTTGACACCGCTTATTTCAATGTTAACCATCTCGTAATCAGGGTTGACGCTGCTTATTTCAGTGCAAACTCGTAATCAGGATTGACACTAATTATTTCAATGCAATTTCGTAATCAGGGATGACATTGCCTATTTCAATGCAATCTCGTAATCAGGGATGACATTGCCTATTTCAATGCAATCTCGTAATCAGGGTTGACGCTGCTTATTTCAATGTAATTATTCTTGTCATTCCATCCAAACTCTTGTAACACAACTGGCCTTGACCAAACTCTTATCCCATCCAATCGTGCAAGCAAATACACAGTATCAGTTGCTAAATTTGAATAAATCACAATATTGTTTGTAGCCATTATTGTAATGTGTATGATATTTCACGCTATTTTCCACATAATGCAAAATGATGATTATTTGTTATATCTAGGTACTAGTGTGTCTTTTGGTAAAAATGAGTGGTGAATGTTGAATTGTCATTATGTTGACGTGACATGTTATGGATTTATGGGTGTGCTTTTGTCGTGTTTGAAATATATGTGATTCAGAAATGTCCCTGATATGGATTGGACTTTCACGACTTTTAAAAAATGTTCTCTAAAAAATCGCGTCTTTTCTTTAACAAAGGAGTGTTTCAGGATGCGAGCCTATTTTGAGTAGAGAATTTCCAGACAATATATCAATGCGTTCTAAATTTACCTATGGATTAATCCTAGCGTCAAAACAAAAATTATTATTTAGAAAACGTTAAAGACATTCCAGATTTTATCCGTTCAATATAAAAAAAAAATTATGTCGTTTATCACATTTAAATCAAAGGAACTGTCAATGTGCTATTTACATACAATACAACTATCGTTACATTTGATAGCAATTTAATCGGCTTATCTATAATTTCTAAATTAGGTATAACTATCAAAGTTCCATGTCATTATTAGGGAAAATATTTTATATAAAAAAAATATGCTGAATTTATCCAAAAAAAAAACCTAATTAGCTTAAATTGTGGAATCATTAATATTTTTTAATTTGTGATATTAGTAAAATATTTATATTATTATTATTATTAAAATTACAAGCATATGTAATGACTGGTAAATGAAAGTAAATGACAGAAAAACTGTAATTAGCCCAAAGAAGTGACAAACAACTTTTCCAATTATTTGCAATTTCACCATATACATTAACAATTAGTAAGATGATTCTAATATCTTAATTTTAAGTGAAGATGAAAAAAAGCCAAAACCTAACATTCTGTTGAAACAAAATGAGAAATGAAAAATGAAAAATACTTGTAAAAGGGCAATAAAAAGGGGGAGATAACTCAGTGGGCCTTTTCCTATGACCAACAATGCAATAAAGTTAGCGAATGTGTTAAAGTGGTCCAAAAAACTTGATCTACCCTTTTTCTCTCAAATAATAACCCTACTATGCAAAATACACTGATAAAATGAAAAACAAACACGCAACAAACTCTTTCCCCAAAATCGTCCACATCTCTCTCTCTCTGTCTCTCTCTCTCTGTCTGTCTGTCTGTCTGTCTGTCTGTCTGTCTCTCTCTCTCTCTCTCTCAAATACATGTATATGTGCATATAAGTCCATACCTACACACCCACATACAAAATATAATACAAACAAATAAATATGTGTGAGCACGGTAATAGTATACATCTTATTACATTATTGCAACAGAATGTCATATAGTTAATGTCATGCACACAAGAAGCAAAAAAATTTTCAATTAAGAAATGAAACACAGAATGAAAACAGGTTGATACATACTTACATTGTATAAGCCTTATAAAATGTAAGTCTTTATCAACCTGTTTGCATCCTGGGTTTCATTTCTTAATTGAAAAACATTCTGCTACTTGTGTCGCAATCTTGACTTGAGCAGGCATGACACCTTATAATAAGGTGTCACTCCTGCTCAAGTCAAGATTGCAAGATCAATAATCAATTCAAGTTGGTACCTTCAATAAAAAAAATAACGCATTGATACGTTTGAATTTATATTTGTTGACATTTGATTTTGTACTGAAGATTTCTAGTAGAGAAATATAGGGAATTTGTGAAACAATCCCATATTGTTCTTTACATCATTCTTTGTCATTATTTTGAATTTAGCTTTCTAGGACTAAATTCATACGGATATAATCTTGCCTTGACACCGTTCATTTAAACAAGTTTGATACATACATTTGAAGAGAAGACATAAACACTATTTTTGCTTAAATGAATGAAAATCAACATATATATGTATAAGAAATAACTTATAAATGTTATTAAATTGAATTTTTCACACTAACGCCGTTGAACGACAAAGGGGTCAATGTGCTGAATATGTGAAAGATAATTTGGCCGACGTACCGGTCATGTCAATATTGCTCAAACGACCAGATAGGACTCCTGAATTGAGACTTCGTACGGTAAATAGAGGTTACTAAGAAATATGAAATATACATAGATATATTCCAAATTGTTGGAAGCTTAAGACATACCGTGTTTATGAGTATTACCTCCTCTTAATGTATGGAAATAAAACTTTTACAACTTTCAAAGCTTAGCAAAAATACTAATTTTTCTTCCACGGGCCGCTTTATACCATAAACAAGTATCCGGATATGTATCCTGTTCGTTTCCAATGATATAACATTCAAATGATCCAAATTTATCTCAAAATATGCCGTAACAGCGGACCACTGTTCTGAAACCTAAGCGGCATCAGAAATCGGGAAGTCAGAAACGGTTATTCCCCCTGTCAGTCCTATACCTACCATTATTACGATACACGCACGTAAATTTTATTTAAAAAATGTTCTTGTGAAAATGTATAATCCAACCCATGGATAAAGAGTCACGGATAAGTTACACCTGACAACCTCGTGACCTTGGCCTTGATGTGTACTAAGAATAACAGTCACAATAAAATGCTGCTAGACAAAATCACACCTTTGCTTTGGTAAATGCTGCACACTCAGTTAAGAACTTTAAATCGCTTTTGATGCATACCGTGGTATCTTTTGAACTAAATAGAAGATTTGTCAAACTATGTTAGTTGAATAAGCAATGAATTCTTTTCTTGCGGCGATATAACACAGGCATTTAGATGTTATAAGGTCGAACGCTAATACGTCACAATATACCGATGACGTAATAAAGAAGCCAAAACACAGAATGGTCCCCTGTCGTACATTTGCATTATGGTACGAACGCAACGAAATCGTGACCTTCCTAATTCACAACCGTCACGGATACTGTAACTAATGTAAACAAAACGGCCGATGTGTGCAATGCTATGCAATTTTATATGTACTGATTAAAATCAAATATTTTTTTTATTGGAAATATAATAACTCTAAATGTACTATTTGCACAGTTCAATGTTTTAACTGATTTACTAAAGGAATGTGTTTAGAAAGGCATGCAGTTCTGGAACACTTGATACAAGAAATGGCGTTAGGGATGGAAATAAAATAATTATGTGATAATTAACTAATGACAATAGCTTGCTAACACATTGGAAGCACCAGGTTTATACAGTTCTGTCACAGGCACTTGATTCTGAGTAAATTCATGTATACACTCACCATATAACACTCATGCATGAATTATTGTTATGAAGGTTTAATCATTTGTATTTCTGAAATAATTTGCAAAATTTCTCTTACAAATAAATGGAAACTTTAAATAATGACAAATTAGGAAAAGCAGTTCCAAGTGTTGAACTTTTTTTTTTTTTTTTTTTTTTTGCAATCAGACAGTGGATCACCTTAATGATATACAGGTAGCACCAAAATATAGGCAAGCATGGCACATGAAATGTAGACCCTAGTGTTGGTGCAGTTATATTACTCATGATGGGGGAAGGATAATACAGTGTAAAAGTGCTCAATTTAAACAGTTTTATTCCTGTGAAGGGGTTGTGATTGCATTCTACTGTGTAACAGTGCTCTATTCAGTCACATTTATATTACCTGTGAAAAGTGGGGGCAGGACTCTATTCAAACACAGTCACAGAGTCATATTCCCTGTAAAGGGGAAAATATACTACAGTGCAACAGCACTCTGTTCAAACAGTCACAGAGTTATATTCCCTGTTAAGGGGAAAACATACTAAAGTGCAACAGCACTCTGTTCAAACAATCGCAGAGTTATATTCCCTGCTAAGGGGAAAACAAACTAAAGTGCAACAGCACTCTGTTCAAACAATCGCAGAGTTATATTCCGTGTGAAGGGGAAAACATACTACAGTGCAACAGCAATGTATTCAAACAATCGCAGAGTTATATTCCGTGTGAAGGGGAAAACATACTACAGTGCAACAGCAATGTGCTCAAACAATCACAGAGGTATGAGAAGTCAATCAATGTTTGATTTTAGGAAACATAGACATAGGTACCATAGTATTCCATGAGGTCCCTGAGTGGTCACATGGTCTAAAGCGCCATCCGTTACGGATCACTGCCATCTCACCTCTGTCTGCACGAGTTCGAGTCTAAGATTCAGCTAATGTAGTTATGTGGAACAGCTTGCCAGTAGCTTCTCGTGGGTTGGTGGTCCTTTCTGGGGGTTTTCCCGGGTTCTTCCTCCACCAATACTAACTGGCTGCCAAGTATAGCCTATCATGTGCTGAAAAGAAAGGAGTTAAACCCTACAACAACAACAACATATTCCATGGGAAGGTGTAGCACATTACAAGAAATCAGCACTCTATACAAACCTTGGAATATCACATGGGAATTTAAAGTCAATACAAGGTTAAATTACTATAAACAGGTTTTGGGTCCAAAAATTATGTTATGAAGTTTGGTTCGAAACATTGGACACATTGCAATAATGGCATGAATTCTAATCTGACCTTCTATTATTATAGACATGTCTACTAAGTTTTGATTGTTTACTTCATGTGATTTGAGCTTACTCTTCTTTACAAGTTTTGTGTCAAATGATTCCAGATCCTAAATGTTTACAAATATGTAACCAATATAAACTTACCAATATGGGCATGAAAGTCAAATTGGGTTATTTCAATACATGAATAATATGCCTATCAATACAAGTTCCTCAATGTATATATATCAAATTGGAACACAAGTTATCAATTATAGTTACTTTTAACAAGCATGTTACATATTTCCTGAAATCGGAAAGTGATGATTGTAATTACAGTATGTTAAAAACATTTTATTGAATAGTCCAAGAATAAAATTAAAAAATTAATTTACAAAAGTAGCATGCTCCTATATTTATAATAAAGCTGGCAATGCAATTTTATTTAGCATATTTTATCTGGAACTGAATGATACTTTTAGAACAGTATGGATTTGGGTGGAGATCTTTAGACTGTGCTATTTTGTGCTAAAATATGTGGAAATGTAATTCAATACAGTAGACACATATCTTTAAATTTTCTTCAATGTGATGTTGTTGTGGTGAATTTAATGTCAGAAAAATTAATCATCTTTAAATGCTTTCATTGTAGTAAGACTGGAAAGCTCCTCTGAAATACAATCTGACACATTCAGAGTACAACATTGGCAAGGGTTGTAAAAAGGCGCCATTTAACACAGGAGCTCATATAATTATCAGAGAATTGTACATGGCATGAACATATTGACACAGCTCTGCTCAGCCTAGTCACTAAATTGTTAAGGGCATTTAAAACATGCAAAAATGTCCAATGGTTATATAAATCTAAACCCATCTTTGCAGTAAACAAATCCAAAACTACTGACAAATGAAACAATGTTAGAACATAAGCTGCTGCCCATTTTACAATGTTCATCTGATAAAAGCATTTTATACTAAATTTGTATAGAAAGTATGATTAACCTCTACTAAAACTGTATCTACCAAAAACATAGTGTATATGGTTTACTTCTACTAAATTTATATCTACCATAAATAGAGAGTATGGCTTACTTCTACTAAATCTTTATCTACCATAATTAGAAAGTATGGCTTACTTCTACTAAATTTTTCTCTACGATAAATAGAAAGCATAGTTTACTTCCACTAAATCTATTTCTACTGTAAATAGAAAGTATGGCTTATTTCTACTAAATCTTTCTCTATGATAAATAGAAAGCATGGTTTACTTCCATTAAATCTATTTCTACTGCAAATAGAAAGTATGGCTTACTTCTACTAAATCTTTCTCTACGATAAATAGAAAGAATGGTTTACTTCCACTAAATCTATTTCTACTGTAAATAGAAAGTATGGCTTATTTCTACTAAATCTTTCTCTACGATAAATAGAAAGCATGGTTTACTTCCACTAAATCTATTTCTACTGCAAATAGAAAGTATGGCTTACTTCTACTAGGTAAATCTTTCTCTGCGATAAATAGAAAGCATGGTTTACTTCCACTAAATCTATTTCTACTGTAAATAGAAAGTATGGCTTACTTCTACTAAATCTTTCTCTACCATAAATAGAAAGCATGGTTTACTTCCATTAAATCTATTTCTACTGTAAATAGAAAGTATGGCTGACTTCTATGCATAGTATTTTGCCATTTTTGACTATTTCCATATGAAGAAATATATGAGCCAAAAATATATGAGCCAAAAATAATCTTTTCTCTAGTTTCAAGATTCAAGAGTCATATTTTGGTCAAAGAACCCATTTTTTGTTTTTGTTTTTAATGTTTAACACCATTTTTCAGCACAATATAGGCTATACATGGCGGCCAGTAGTAATTGGTGGGGGAAGAACCCGGACAACCCCCAGAAAGAACCACCGACCAATGAGAAGCTACTGGCAAGCTTTCTCACATAACTACATTTGACGAATCTTAGACTCGAACACACGCAGACAGAGGTGAGATGGCAGTGGTCCGTAATGGACAGCGCTTTGGACCACTCAGCCACTCTGCCCCCCCCCCCCCCCCCCCGTTTTTAGGTTTCTCAAGATACAACTAAGCTGTCAAACAGTCACTAGCTTTTTCAAATGACCAACAGTTAATTTTTGGTACTCAAGGCCTTTCACCAAAATGATGGCCATGCTCAACTCTATTCCCTGTCCTTAAAATATGCAAATTTCACTATCATCACTATTGGAAGTTACTTTTGACAAACTCTTGTTCAACTTTTATATCCGCAAACAGATTTGGGAATTATCGGTCTATCCTATGATATTTTCAAATTTTGATTTCTTTTTTTTTGGGGGGGGGGGGGGGGGGGTAGGGGAGTTGGGGTAATCTCCAAACGTCTCCCTCTCTCTCTCTCTCTCTCTCATAACTATTTTTCCAAAATGATTTCTTATTCCCCAATGGAGACCTCCGTAGTCTCGCTATCAGTTGACCCCCTTGCCATGTAAGCATATTTATTATTATGACCATATTTACTAACTATCCATGCCCAAGTCGTACACGACTGGCTATTATTCTACTATCTCTGCTTGACATTGCTAAAGTTTAAATTCGCATGTATTATTTTGTACACCCACAAAATCTCCATTGATCAGCTGATCAGTCCACGACGAAAGACCCATACGATTTTCACTAGCCTAAAGTATAATAATATCATATTATACCCGTATCAATAATTATCTTGCAAATCTGCTAGATTTAGTATGTCTGTAACCTTCTCGACTGCATTTATCAAGACGTTCAAACCGAAGACACTGGATGTCAACTAAACTTTGGTTACCCCAACTGAGCACCTTCTAACAAACCGGAAGTCTATAGTTTGGTTCTTGGTTGTTTATTTTGTATGTCAAAAGGTCTTGAGGTTACAAATGGACTCGGTCATGTATTAATACGCCAATACTCTGTATTGTATTCCGAATGAGTGTTACAAAACTGTAAACATCGGCGTTCGATTCAGTAGCAGACGACATAAACTGGAGAGTGCAGAAGTTAACATGGAGAAAGGATTTTCATTGAAATAATCAGGGTAGTGCATACATGCAATTTTGAATAGCAGATGCAAACTATTGGACGATGGTATATCTGTATTGTTTATAGTTTTTTAAAAATAAATTTAATTTATAAGGTACAGTACTGTAAGCTTGCTTGTTTCCGTTAGTAAAATGAAAAACTCTGCAACATTCACTCCCATTCTAATTTATACACAGTATAAATTGTGTATAGATTTTAGAAGGAGAGGGATGTTTTCAGTAAGTGTCTTTTTACTGAGAGAAATGAGTGCTCGTACCGAATACTGATTGTGTAGACTTTATTGGCAATCTCTGTCTCCCGAGTCCATCCCCGTTTTTGCTTCCCCTGCAATTTTTTAATCATTTATATTTTCAAAAGGAAATTTTTATTCGTAGAATTAAAAAAAAAATTTACATTTAAAATTGTACCATGTGCGTCATCTGATTTGATTATTTCTACTTGAATTATGTGTCTAATTATTGTTTACTTAAATTATGTGTCTGACTATTTTTACTTAAATTATGTGTCTGACTATTTTTACTTGAATTATTTGTCTCATTATTTTTACCTTATTGTGTCTGATTTTTTTATACATAAAATTCAAGTAAAAAAATATTCAGACACAATAAGGTAAAAATAATCAGACATATAATTCAAGTAAAAATAATCAGATATATAAGTTGAATTATTGTCACCTAGCAAGTATGTCAGAAGCAGGTAGTTAGTTATAGGGACCGAAAATCGATCGCTTTCAATGAATGACTCACGAGCCTGATTCAAGGGCATAAAACAAACCTCAGGACTTATATTGTTTGCATATATTAATATCTTTTCGTGAACTGTAATCATATATATGGTTATATGGCTGGGGTCTCAATAATTTAAAGTTATTAGGTATGGTCCAAAAATTTCATTGGAGTTGGGATGGTTCCTGTCTTGATAATAAGTTGTATACATTAATTAATTTGTCTTTTCGTGCTAGCAATTGTGTACATGGGTATAAATTGATAATCTCAAAAGTTTCAAAATTGCTATATGGGGGTAGGGATGGAATGCCTTTTAAGTGCCAGTTTGTCAAGAAAGTCTGTGTTACGGTTGTTAGTTGGTGATCTCAATAATTTTTATGATGTGACCCAGGGGATACATTTTTTGCAGGGTGGGGATAGAGATCAGGCCATCAACTCACGTATTTGTATAAATATTTGGTCCACAGATCATATATGGCGTGAATTACTTGAAACTTATGTAGAATCACCGCTACTCCATTAGCCCAAGTTTATTCTGAGCAATTTAGTTTAATTATTTTTTAAACGTATTACTAGTAGCTTGCAGTAATAGTTGCAAAAAAGTTACAAATTGGCATCTATACTATACAAGAAAAAAATGTTATTTTAAAAGTATTTTTGAATTATCTTTATTAGTTGTAGTTACAATCACATGTGATAATTAATATAAGTTACTTGAAACATACGTAAAATCGCATCTACCCCTTTAGTCCTACTTTAAGCTGAATAATGTTTATCGTTTTTGACTCGAATGTATTTTTTATAGTTAGTTCTACATATCATAGCTAAATTTTCCTATATTCAACTCGGTAAATATTCAGGTCATCGTCATTCAATGTAGCCACAAAAAAAAATGTAATTCGTTTTAAAAGCTTTGTGTGACACGAATTATGGATTTTTTTTTATAACGAACTATAATAGCAATAATAATTAAAAAGAATAAAACTATTACGATAATAGTGGTGGTCTGTAAATTTACGACTGTAGAATATTGTTTTTAAGTCAGAAATAGATACAAAGATGTATTTACGTTTGTTTTGCATTGTTTACTAAAAGTATATATGTCAATATTTTATGACACTATGTCATTATTTTAGGTCAGAAATAGATTTATAGATGTGTATAAGTTTATTTTGCATTGTTTACTAAAATTATATATATCTGTATTCTGTGTATTCCGTATCCTGATGTAAGTCATTTTTTATCCACAGCCGGCCATACACCCGACTATTATGGGATTTTAAAGATGGAAGACATGTTGGTAACCATAGACTTCATGGCGAGTAATCTTCAGGTTCACAATGGTCATGACGGTAAACTGATTACATCACACAGACTGGATGACATTCCCATGGATATCTGTCTTATTAGTAAGAATGAAGTCGCCGTGTGTCTGTGGAACGGTACGGTTGTAATCCTGTCATTGAAATCGATAGATGACGTAAAACTCGTCAAAACTTTAAAGACAGGATTTGATTGGTGTTATTCATTGGCAAAATTTAATTCAGACAAACTCATTGTCAGCGGTGAGAAAGACGACATGTTGTGTTGGGGAATTTTATCGATTAGAGATGGACGTATGGACTCAACTCACGACATCTGTAAAGGGTTATGGACTCACATGGCCGTCAAAGATAACACCGTGTACATCTCGTGTCATACTTCAGACTCCATTAATACAGGAATTCATGTTTACGACATTCTGAAACCAAAAACAAAAAAGTTTCTGTATCAACACAAGGAATTAAAAATACCGTGGTCAATAATGGCTGACAGGGATTATGTGTACGTGTGTGACAGGAACTCGAACACAATTCATCAGCTGACAGACAGCGGTCAGCTAGTGACCATACACACAGTGTCATCAAGTCTGGATAAAATATTCTATGATGACCAGCACGGATTACTTTACACCACAAGCTATGAAAGTAATGTGATAACTGTTTACAAAATGGAGTCTTTACATCAACCAGGTAATTCTATTTTATTTTACATTTTCCACAACGAAAACTTCATTTATTTACATTTCCTAATTAACATTTTTGTCCCAAAATATGATTTATGAATATTGTAGTCATAACTTTATTGTAAGACAAACATGTATAACAGATTTAAAATAAAAATAAAAGTGGAATAAATATTATTTTATTATTTTGGAAGTTTGAAAATGTCCATTTCGTCGTGCATGGCCATATTTATCGATTTATAATATAAAGACAATATTTTTGTTATTTTAAATATTATTACAAATTATATTATTATCATTTCTATTCATTAATGATTGTTCAGTCGTCTGCTCATTGGTTGTTACTACATAATTTTCATATAAAAATATTAAATCTGTATGAACTATCAAAATGGCTGCTCATCTGCAAAACTCGCCATCATCACCAGTTCGGGGCAATGCATATTTTTTCCCAGAAGGTGGCGTTTTCATTGATAAATTTTTGCACACGACCTTTCAGTGCACGCGACATGCACGCGACCGGATCTCGTTCAGCGTCTAAAATTCCCACGTATTTTGTGTTCAGATCATTCATTTTTAATGGAGCGGTTCTGTGACGATTTTCAAGGTGGATTTATCAACGAACAAAGCTCAAATCGAATAACAAGGTAACTGGACAGTTAAGTTTAAAAAAGTATATAAATACCATTTTTGATATTCTACTGTATACATTGCGCGGGGTTACTAGAAACACCGAAATACACTGAAAAAAAATCGAAATACACATGCATTTACATCTTCTCTCTGTATATTTCGATTTCCGCTCTCACATTATTTTTGTTTTAATTTGTATAATAATATAAAGCTAAATTAAATATATATTATATTTTTATCAAATTATTTACTTTTTCATAGTTATGCACGCGGCAATTGGTCGTACTTTATTGGATAGGTTTGATCATTCTGGATGTTTGTGAGTAATGATAACGACTGATCGTTCCGGAATGAATGTAATCTCCGGAACGGACGGTGTAAGCCAGCTTAATTCATTTTGTTTCAAGTCGCTTATTTAATGTTCTAATTGACTGCACTGCACATATATTTATTGTTCTCCCTTTGATCTCATTTCGTATTCAAGTTAAGAAAAAAAACTTTATTTGGTAAGTCGCTTAATTCGGAACTATTTACGCCTCATGTAATGGTTAGCATATATAGTTATTTTAGGCCGATTATGTATTTCCAGCATGCTCACTAAACATATTTAGTTGTTTTTTTTATACTAATTCAAGCTAATCTAACTAAAGGCAGACTCCATTAATAAAATAGCTTTTCTCTCTTTCTCTCTCTCTCTCTCTCTCTCTCTCTCTCTCTCTCTGAATTTAAATCTTGTGTCAATCAATTCAGCACTGCTGACTGCCACTGATATGTGCAGATACCATACACAGTGAAAAAAATGTATATGTATTTTAATCATCTTTGGTTATACATGGTATAAGTAGAAATATAATGCCTCATTTGTCCTCCTTTTACTTTTAGGCTCTGATATACAGCATAAGCATTTATTCCCTATGACTGGTCACCTTCATGAATTATTAATGCTAATAAACTATGGGTTGCACCTAAACTGCAGCATACTTGCCAATTCATGAAGGATAGCTTCTGTGAGGTGTATCACTAAATAGTTTGATCTTGATATTAAAATAATTTAATAAGATTATATTCGTGCCGCTTTTCTCGTTGAAATGAATGTACACATTTGTGACAGTTACAAACTGCTCCTGTATCTCTCTATATCCATCTATATATTCTGTCCATTCAATACATTATCAAATCGCCGTTTACCATATATGAGTGTGTGTCCAATCAAGTAAAGAATAAATAAATCGTATAAATTTAAATTATTTTTATTATTATTCAAACACGTATTCACCTTTGACATATTTACAAAAATAGACATATCATCATAACCAATATATATATATATATATATATATATATATATATATATATATATATATATATATAATCGCAAATAATCGGAAAACTTTAAAACGAAAATTAAATTAAATGTTATTTATTGATTAAAAATTATATAATTTGATACTTTGATAATTCGACTCAAAGACAATTCAGTCCAATTTGGACCAAAAATAAACAATTCGGCCCAACTTTGAAGACATTTCGGCCCAACTCAAAAGACAATTCAGCCCAATTTCAAAATAGAACTGATGATAGTCTTAACAATTATTTATTTATAACATATATTTTGAAAATTCATATATAATATGTTTTAGAATAAAATTTGGAACATTTTGTAAACAAGATAAATATTTGCCGAAGTTATAATGGTTAGGAGCTTTATGATATGTTTAGGAATAACCGTCCCAAAGCCAAATATTACTGTGGAGATAAAAAGTATACTAGAGATGGACGTGATGGGAGTTACATAGACAATAATGAGATGCATCATATCTCCTGTGGAAGAAGGTCGATTTTGTTACAGCTAACATTGTACAGGGAAAATGGTTGAAAATTGCATAATTAGGTATTTTGCGATAATTTGACATAAATTTAATTCAGAACACTATTGCGTTTTGCTGTTATAAGTTACGAAAAAGACAGATAAATGTGCACAACGAAAGATGCATCTTTACCAAAATTTCTTGTATTTTAATCCTTAAAGTGCGTGTCGCGACAATTGACGCGCTGTTGTATGTGGTCCCGTAGCGCGTGTCTCGACAATTGTCGAGCTAGAGGTGAACAACACTGATCGCATTTCTATAACTTCATCTTGCCATAAATGCCTGTAAAACTATATTTGATTGGTTTAAAAAGGCCCGGGAAAGGCCCAGAACGAGCATTCTGTAGTACTTTACTATATTATTAACGATGTAATTTTAGAAATGCTCGCTCCCCAAAAAATGGTAAAAAAAGTAAAAGTAAAATGGCCGACGCTGAATACGAAGGTGATTTCTTGCAATAAATATTCGCGTCTGATAGTGATGCTAATAGTGATTTTGAATAATTTGAGAAAAATGACATTATTGGAGCAAGCGAGGTATTGATGGAAATACACATGAATGATTTTGCGCCAGTAATTTACATCGGATGTACATGCTCGCTTGACGTGACAAGATTTCGCGCCTGTCAACCCCATTCACTGGTAATTCAAAATTAAATGTCGAGATGGTGAATAATGAACAATCGGACTATTGAAGACTTTTTCTTAGATGACGAGCTATTGCATCTGATAGTAGATCAAACAAATCCTAATGCAGATCAGAGAGTTCATGGGCCAGACTTGAAGGAAAAAAAGTCGCATGAAGAAATGGCTGCCCGTCATACCGGAGCATCTAAAACGTTTTCGCACCGATTAAAACAATGTGTTTGGTACATATGTCTGTTCCCGATTCCTAATGGGCTATTGATGATGCGATATCAACCGCATACTTCAGGAAAAAAAGTAAGTATGGGATATATTTCAAGCTATTCCAGTCAAATTACACCTGTCGGACAATGAGAACAATTAAGGTGACTCTTCACACAAAATCAACCCAATGTTTGAACAAAAATAAAGCCTTTGCTGAGGTTTAATCACCAGATATGGACCTTGGTTTGATGATATTATAATAAATAACAGGTGATAGTTTTTCATGAACATTAATTGCTGACTGGAGGGTTTAAACTTACCTGTGACATTCATGGAGTGGATTTTTGCAAAACTGTCACCCTTCCTTTACCTGTGATTTTCACAATTTATATATAACATATATATAATTTATATATAACATTGTGACAGACATAACATGTGCATGGTTGGACTACTAAAGAATATAACATTTCTTAGATATATTTGAACTTTTCCATAAAAAAACAAACAAAATTACTGATGAAATACAATTTTAACTTGTCATTTTACCTGTATTTACACCTGTACCTGCAAATATGTTAAACCTACACGTGTCTTGATGCCAGTCTTAAAGTATAGACACGCGCCATCATTTTTCATATAGGGTTTATCTATCAATTGTGTATATTTAATGAAATACATGTAATTTAAAGACTGTGGAGTTTTCTTCTTTTCTCTCCTGAAACAATTCAGCACTGAGGGACCTTTTACTGCAAAACAATTCAGCACTTTAAGGGTTAAATTTCATTTAAATTGATAATGAATATTCAAAACACCAAACACATTTTAAGTTGTCAAACTAATACCATTCTAATCATAACAGTTTCCGATTCAAAATATTAGCGCGAAAGTTTACATGTGTATGCCTTTCTAGTCACTCCAAAGATATAATGTATGTATCAGATAAGAGACTTCATTAAATCTGTAATCGTTTTCACTCAGTTTTCTTGGTTTCCTTTTGATTATGAAATTATGGCATGTAATTATTACAAATATGTTTAATTAACCATATTAAACACGTATTCTTCATTGTTATTTTTCCTGTATGTGACAGATGAACATCATTATTCGCATGATCATTTCTGATATATAATCATTGTGACTTATTTTATATTTTATAAGAAAATGAAATTAATAACATTGTTATACTTAATTAAGTGCTTTCACGAAATTTAAAAAGAAAAATAACATTTATTTTTTAAAATGTTTTGTAACGTAGAATATGTAACGCATGTGTCGTAGTGTAAGACACGGATATATATTTTAAAATTCAAACAACTTAAATGTACACTTTTGTGTGCAATTAAATTGAGTTGAACTTAAATACAGTTTCACAAATTGAAAACAATATTTTTAGCTTTATGAAGGCGAGGAGTCCGCTCACGTGTACTGTTTAGGTAACGTGTGTATTTAACTCGCGTGGAGCAAATGCATTGTTAATTAATTCTATTTCGACATCAGACATTTTGAATATTCAACCCATAAATAATCTGATATAGAACACAGAGTAATTAGTGTATTTCGATGTTTCTAGTAACCGCATTGCATGCTATATTTACTATGATCTGTTCGCGTTTTAGTTGAAGGGTGCAATGTTCTTACATTGTAAAATGAAACAGACGAGGCTGAACATAGAGTTAGTGCTTAGATGAATGAATATGGCGAAAGATTATAGAAATAATTTTGTACAGTAATATTGTAAAATAACGATCAACATTATTTCTAAAAATTAAAGTGTTGGATGTTGAAGTAATTATTTATATTGTCACACGCAAGCTATGGGTTGTTTTCACAGACGTCACGATTAAGTACGCAAATACCCACAATTCAATGCGTGCGCACCTTTGCCGCCATTTTGAGCCCCTAACAAACTGTTGTCAACATTAGTCATTATGTATATTCAAGAATAATAATTTAATTTAACTATCGATAAGGATATTTACTTCTTCGACACAATACATAGATTATACCTGAAGTTATGTGTACTATAGAAAAAATAAATAAATTAAATTGGAAGTTCCCTTGCTTATATCGAAAGACAGAATAGTAAAGTAGAACCGTAATCGTGTATATTATTGATATCTAAGAAATGCACTTTTTGTTGTTGTTTATAAACAGACAATATTTACGTTTTTAAAAAGTCATTCGTATCATATCCCTAAGCATGTCATTTTGAAAGAGTATTTCCAGATCATGATTTTCTGGATACAATATCAGTCACGAATTAAAATTTCATAGCATGTATTTTATGCTAGAACTTTTATATACAAATATTTTTCGCAACATGTGTTTGTGCCATAGAATATTTGAGAAACCATTTTAATTAGTATATTTAAATATTGTATTTGTGAAGGGGATGGTGGATGTAGGTTTATACTATATGAAAGCAATAACCGGTCAAAGAAGTTTCATCTTTAGTGTATTCAAACGAAACGTGTGTCTGACGGAACATGACGTTGTTTCGAATGTCAAAACGATGTTTTCCTCAAATGCTTTTAGAAATATGAAATTGTATATAAACAATTGGCTTTTAAACTTTAACGATAATCAAAATGCTTGATTTAGGCCCGTCAAAATCGAAAAATCATTACATGTTTCTACTTGGCTGTATATCCATTTGTTTCTGCGTTTGTTTATTGATTGATCTATTTGTTTAGGAAAAAATAACAAATATGGTTGAAATATAAATATTTTATTTGAAGAAACACGTAAAAAGAGTCACTCGATTCGATCTCGTGAGGTTGACATGCACAAGAGAATGTGATGTATTCTTATATTCTTACTCACAAAATGAAATGTGCCGGTTATGTGGGATAGGGACTCAAAATGGCGGATATGGAAGTACACACGTTTTGTAACATCACGTGAAAACAACGGATATGCAATTTCCAGCTTTTGCTTTTACCCTTCTTTATGCACTCCTTGGCTTTTAATCATCCTCTGCAGCATGCTAACCTGCTTTGTAACATAGCTACATGGTGAATGGTATCTGTACTTAACCATATAAGCCATTAGCCAGGTAATCCTTAGTACAGAAAGGACTTGGGAGTTCAGATTAGAAGAAGTAATTTGAAGTTACTGTATTATAACCAAATACTTATACATGCATAATTATGAAAATAATCATTGTTTATATACATACTCATATTTCATCTTTATCTCATGTTGTCATTATGTATGCTTATGTTAAGTTCTTCCATTCAAAGTGAATACAATATGCACTGGTTGTACAAGAGGTCAGAATGATCTATGCTAAAAAAAAAAATTCAATGTTCCATTTTTATTCCTCTTGTTCCATTATAGTGCTGATGTATATGAGCATTCTGTATATGTAAATCTATAATAAGAATAATAATAATAAGAATAATAATAATAATTAAACAATAATATAATAATAATAATACCAATAATAATAATAATAATAATAATAATCAGCATATTCCTTAATATTTAAAAAATAACATGCACGCACAAATACTAATTAAAGCACTTAGTTATTTTTTAATCTACTGATTATATCCAGTATACACACAAGTTCTGTCCACCTCTCCAAATTCTACACTAATGTTTATCTACATTGTTTCTCACTATATATGTCCATTCAGATTATCTATCACTTCATTATGTGTATTAGGTATTATGTCTCTTAACTTACTATATTGTATATCTTTGTCTTAATTTTATTTCCAACTACATCTTATCTCTGCTGTCCCTTTTTCTTTCTCGTTGATGATACCCTTCAAACTCTCCCAAACACTTTATGTTGGTTTGAATTTTGGGTAACACCCTTGTTTTCCAAAATTATGTATATTTTTAAGTATACGTTTCCCTTGTCCTCCCATGCGTGTTATGTATTTTTATTAGTTTGTTTTCCCATTTATTTCTTTTCAGGGTTGATATTTGTTTATCCACAGGAGTCTGACGTTTTATCAATAAAGTACGGTGAAATGTCTGACAAAATGAAATACCCTTAACAATTATATATATATATATATATATATATATATAAACACAAGGAATGCAAGCGTGACCACAACCCTTCGCTCGATTCAACATTTTCTCACTAGTCTTTTATTGCTTCAGAATCACAAGAAGACTGAAACACTACATATATGCATTCAAAAGATAGTTACTTACCAACGCATAGCTCTTAAATGACCATGTCCTGAATCCAACCAGCGAAAACCAAACAAAACCACATTTGCCAAGGTAGGCTGATTAGCTGACGGAAGTAGTCCATTCTACCAGTTTCTACCCTGCAGTAAATATGCTGAATAACATGATGAAAGTAATTTCTCAAGATAAAATGTTCATCTTGCTTTTTATTTCAGATTGTATCATTTTATAATTTTATTTAAATTTCCAGAAGAGAAATCTGTAGTCATAGTTCTGATAGTAGAAATAACGGTTGATGACGTCATCATACTTCAAATATTTACGACTGTTGCTGGATCCGGTAACTTTAAAAACACAGATTCTGCGCCGTGTTCGGTACAATTATTAGGCACCAACGGATATTTACTGCAGGGTAGAAACTGGTAGAATGGGTTACTTCCGTCAGCTAATCAGCCTACCTTGGCAAATGTGACCGTAATAAAGGTTAATTCGCTGGTTGGATTCAGGATATGGTCATTTAAGAGCTATGCGTTGGTAAGTAATTGTCTTTTGAATGCATATATGTAGTGTTTCAGTCTTCTTGCGATTCTGAAGCTATAAAAGACTCGTGAGAAAATGTCGAATTGAGCGAAGGGTTGTGGTCACGCTTGCATTCCTTGTGTTTATATATATATTATTGTTAAGGGTATTTCATTTTGTCAGACATTTCGCTGTACTTTATTGATAAAACATCAGACTCCTGTGGTTTATCATATAAAAGTAGGGGTTTTTTTACCCCAAAAGAGGCATACTGGTTGTACTCCCTACCCTCCACCTGTATTGGCTTTGGGTATTGCCCTCAGCTTAGGGTATCAGTGAGTTATGGTTTCCTGTACAGTTTGTCTCTTTTAACAAGGATTGTACTATTCACTCACAGGATTATATTAATCCCTTGGTGGATTTCCTTTCCTTCGGTCTTCTTTAAATTGTTCGCGTAGTGACTTTGCCAGAGTCATGTTTGTCCAGTGTGTATATGCTATAATGTGTGTATTGTATTGTGTTTATGTCTTGGACAGCATATATCAAGTTCTTCCAGTTGGTTTCCTTATTTACCTAATGTAGTTTTGTATATATAAAAAAGCCCTAAAGGAATTGTCTGTTTTTGGTAATTATATGCGTCTTCTTGTAATGCATGTATGTATTTTGTATCCATTTTTTTATTCGTTTCTGTTCATTTTTCTTTATATCTATTTCGTTTTTCCTTGTTTTTGTTGGGGGAGGGGGTTCTGAGTGGGGGCAATGTGTGTGTATAGTGAATGTGTATGGCTTTAAGTTTTGTTCTTGTTTGGGGCCGTAGCCCCTTATCGACATCCTCCGTTTTATTGCTGTGTAGCGTATTGGATCAAAAGTCCTTTTGTTGATAAAAAATATCACAGATTATTCATTTTTATTCTCATTATATATTCCACTTTTGTATTATTTTCAAGATTAATAACTTTTCTACGGATGTTTATTCATGGTTCACATGAGTCCTTTTCAGGTGTCAAATTCTGACTTCTCACGCTAAGTTTCACTACTGTGTTCTGAGTTTGTGATGGTAGTGTTACGTGCTTAGGCTCGAATAAACAGTAACATAGAAAGAGTGAAAAGAACAAGCATGTAAAAACACAAGCATTTATTGAGCACAAATATTTTCCAGAAAAGAAAAATAAACTTATGGTTTTAAGAATCAGTTCCAAAATTAATCCAAAATAATTCAAAATATAATCCACTAGAGAAATTGCAAAAGTCCTGGTAATAAAATGTCCAGATAATTCCCAGTTCGAATCTTAGTGAAGCATCCAAGATGAAAGACGATGTCATGTGATGAAGTCAGTTCTGGTCTTATGAAATTGAAAGAGCACAATTATTTTCCAGATAAATAACAAAATAAATCCTCTTGATCCAAAACGAATTGAAATAATTTCCAATACAAAGTAATTTAAAATAACTCAAAACAATACAACTTAATATTTTAGCAGCCCAACTTCTACTAAATAGTTCGCTCCAAAACAAATTTGTCACGTTTGACATCCCTTGCTACGTCCTGCCACTATTTAAAGAGTAGAAACTGGTAGAATGGGCTACTTCCATCAGATAGTGTTGGTTAGCGAGGGATTGTGATCGTACTGGTGAGAATAAAGGTCAATTCGCCGATTGGATTCAGGACATGGTCATTTAAGAGCTATGCGTTGGTAAGTAACTGTCTTTTAAATGCATATGTGTAGTTTTTCAGTCTTCTTGCGATTCTGAAGCCATAATAGACTCGTGAGAAAAAGTCGAATCGAGCGAAAGGTTATGGTCACGCTTGCATCCTTGTTTTTATATATATATTATTGATAAGGGTAATTCATGTTGTCAGACATTTCACCGTACTTTATTGATAAAACTTCAGACTCCTGTGGTTTATCCATATTGTCTGTAATTACAGCTCTCTAGTACACACAAGTAAGTTGTAAAGATGCTGGAAAACCAGTGTATGGGATTTGGTTGTAAATTTTAATTCGAATATATATTTTTTCTTCTATTTTTTTATTTTATATTTTATTATAGGTTGATATAACTGTTTTTTTTTTTTTCTTCTGCAAATCTAGCCATTACGGCTTTTCCAGTTCTTATGATTTTATTATTATTAATTTTCCGGTATCCATATAGATTGGTTTCTTTTTTGAATTCATGAAGTATGAAATTAATAGTGTGCTGATAAATTGGTTTGTCATTTATTTTATCAGTATAAATAAGTGAATTGGGATCAAAGTGACCTGTTAGGTGTGACAATTTTTCTATTATTTCTTTTCTTTTATCATTTAGCGTTTCACATGTTAGGATCATGTGGATTTTATTGGCAGTATATATTTTGCACAGTGGACATTTTGGAAGGGGTCTTATAACTTTTTTTGTACACCAGTTCTCAAGTCCACCATGCGTCATGTATATATTCATAAATTTGTGATAGGTCTTTTGGTTTTTTAATTGTTTGCCAATTTTTCCATATAGCAATCCAGTTTAGGTGAGGTTTGCCTAATTCGATTTTATTTGGTGGTAATTTTGTTTGTTTTATTATATCATAAATTCTTTACTGTTTTTTGTTCCCATATTCTACTATTTGTTCTGTGTTCCCTTATTGCTTGTGTTTGTCTGCAAGTTAATTTAGGTGTTTCAATCAGTTTAGTGATGTTGTTATTGGTATATATTCTGTGCCAAGGTTGAGTAGGTGGGTATTGTAAGTTGTTGATTCTCTTAAGGTATAAAGATGTTTGCTTTAGTTTTAGATTGGGGAGATTCATTCCCCATTTGCGCCATCTTGAGTCTATAGGCCAAGACAGCGCTAAGGATTTTATAGTTGAGGTTCAGGAGGAAGATTGGGCGTCAGATTTTTTAATTCAAGCATGTCGCCTTTAGTTTTGAATATCAAAGTAATGAGTCCAGTTCTCATTGTTGGTGTCATTTCTTTGGTTAGAAGTATTTCATAATATAGGTTTAGTAAGAATGGGCTTATTATTTGTTTGAAAGTTTTGTAAAACTCTGCTGTTAAACTGTCTAGGCCAGGTGCCTTGCTGTTGGTTAACGTGTCTATGCCTATTTCAGTTTCAGTTTCAAATAAGGATATTGGCTGTTCACATAATTCTTTTTCTTCTTGTTTTGTAGTTGGAAGTTCAATTTTGTTTGAGTTATTTTTGATATTTTCATTTGAAATATTTTTATTTTTGTATAGTGATTGGTAATAAGTGTTGACTTTGTGTAGGATGTCATGTTTCTCTTGTAATATTATGTTATTTGCTCTTAGTTTAGTCATTGATCTATAGTTTCCTCTTCTAATTTCTTCCCTTTTATATATTTTCTTTCCAATATTGTACACATCTTGGAATAAACCACTTTTTTGTTTTTCTCCATTTTATTTGTATAATTGTAATTTATGGAGTATTTTGTTAGTTATTGATTTTTGTTCATTGCTTGTTTTATTGTTACTTTGTATTCTATTGCATTCTTTTTCAGTCAATTTGTTGCTCTGGCTATGTAAGTGATCTAGAATATTTTTGACATGTTTTTCATTTGTTCTTTTATTGTATCCCAAAATTGCATTATATTTAGTTTAGTTGTGTTTTGAGGGAAGTTTGGTGTTTCATCTTGTAATTCGGGTTGGTCTAAAATTGAGTTATTGAGTTTCCAGTGACTCTTTCCCCATTTGGTTGTAGCTGGTGTTTTATATTTTAAAGTAACTGTTTTATGGTCCACAAGTTTTTCATTTATTATTTTGCATTCAATTATATTTTGTGTGTTGTTGTTGCTGACATATATATGGTTAATTCTTGAGGCATAGTTGTTGGATTCAAATGTGTACATTCTTTCTTGCAGGTGTAAGTGTCGAAAAGCATCTATGAGCAAGTTTTGTTCTATCAAATCTATCGAGGTTGTGGTTGATCTTCTGTCAATATAGGGTGTAAGTCGATCTATTTCTATTACGCATGCATTGAAATCTCCTAATAAAATAATGTTTTATTGACTACAATTTCGTGTAGAAAAGGTAGTTTTTGTTTATGTCTTGCAGGTGTGTATACAGTTATAATTTTTGTATTTATTTATTCTTAATAATTAGTCCTATTCCTGAGTTAATGTTGCATGGATTTTTTGGTTCTATCATGATGGCATTTAGTTTGTCTTCAATAAAATTGATGGTGTTTTGGTGTATGTTGTGTATTTTCTTTTTGTACTCTCATGATAGCATTTAGTTTGTCTTCAATACAATTCATGGTTTTTTGGTGTATATTGTGTATTTTCTTGTTGTACTATGTGGATGGTATTTAGTTTGTCTTCAGTAAAATTGACGGTGTTTTGGTGTATGTTGTGTATTTTCTGTAGTGCAGTGATGTCGTGATTGTGTTATTTCTCGGATTTCTTTAGTTTTTGGTATGTCTAGTCCTCTAGTATTCGTGGATGCTAGTTTTAAAATGTACTTATCATCCATTTTAAGGGTAGAGGTTGTTGTAAATTGTGGTTAGTGTTATTTCATTGTACCTTGTTTGTTGATTTACTGACTTGTGTTATCACCCATGTTTGTCTGATTTGGTTGTTGTTGGGTGTCATGTGTTTTCTTATTGTTGTTGTTGTTGCCTTGGTTGTATTATGTTTTCTTATTGTTGATGTTGCCTGTATCGTTGTTTCTTCGGTTTTTTTTCTGGTACTTTGATGTTTTGTTTGGTTTGTTCTCTTTTGGGTAGTTGTCTGTATCGGCTTGTCTTGTAGCTTTGCTTTTTTCAGGTACTTAACTTTGTAATTGCTTCTTCATTTGGGTTGTTTTTCTTGTCACTGGATCTTGTTCGCTCATTGTGTCTTGACTTGTTTCTATTGAGTTAGTAGGGGTGTTGAAATCATATATTTTACTATTTGCTTGATGGCTGCAGTCTTTGGAGTATGTTTTTTTTCAAGGGTGTTTGGTTCTAATTGTTCATTTGTTTGGCATGTTTTTCCCTCTTTCTGCTTGGGTGATAAGGCCTTTCTCTTGTTGTTTTTTTTGATATTGTATGGATATGTCGTTGTCTATGTTTTGAGAAGTGTATAGTGTTGTATAGTATTTTTCACTTCACTCATTATTTCAGTTTTAGTTGTAATTTCCACCCCTTCAATGTTTAGTGTATCTAATACTTTATCCCCTCCTTTTCTTTTTTCTTCCCTTTTACATAGTTCCTTACCCTGTTTGTATATGTGATGAAATTTTCCCGCCCTTATTTCTATTCCCTTTGATTTATTTTCTTTTAGCTTTTCTAATTGTATGGAGTAGCTCTCCTTATCCCTCAAAGGCGTAGTGTCATCATTTATTAATCTTTTTAATGCTAGCTTCTGTATTTTTTGTATCCATTTACGTTTAGTTGAGTGATATTGAGCTATTTGTTTAGCTTTAACTTTAAATTTATCCCAATCCCGAGCAATATTTGCTTTATTTTGTCTCTCTTCGTTTGTGAGTATTTTAGGAATTTCCAGTTTTATTTCATCAATTAAATGCTCGTCATCCAGAATTGAGTTATTTAACTTCCATATTCCAGTTCCCCATCTACTATTTTTTATCACTATTTCCAAAGTTATTTGTTTATGGTCTGAAATTTTATAATCTAATATTTTCGCTTGTTTGTATATTTTATGTCCAAAATCAGATACATAATTTATCTAGTCTACTTTTTCCTGTTACATATTCGTGTGTATATTCTGTTCTTAATAGTTTCAATCTTCTATACACATCAGTTAGTTTATGTTGTTTTATTAAATTACTCATTACTGCAAGAGATGTTTGATCTTTAGTTGTTAATTTTCCAGTCCGGTCTACGCTTTCCCCCACCCAATTAAAATCTCCCCCTATAATCAGGTGTTCTGCTGTGAAACTATTTAAGTATTTATTTAAATTTAGTATAAAGTCATAGTGACTTTCCCTATGCACTGGAGCATATATATTTAATATATGTAACTTATTTAGTTTTATGTGTAATACTCTTCCCTTCAGACTACTATCTTCTGTTACTCTTTCCCAATTTTGCCTACTCTTATTTCTAATTATTGTTGCCACTCCCACTTTAGTATCATTGTTTTTGGCTTCGTTTATTACAACTATTGCCTTCATTTGAGTTTTGATTTCTTGTATCATGATGTTTGTTAGTTTGTTGTGTGTTTCTTGGATTAGTATAATGTCCTGTTTTAATTTTATAAGTTGTGCGATTTTGTCCTTATCTATTCCATTAGTATTTATTGATGCAATATGGAAGTTTAATTCTTCCATTTTTGGTTATCCAGGTGGCTTTCTTGCTTAGTTTAAGTATGTGAAAAAGGGTATATAGCTCTCAAAAAACATTGAATACTGTTAAGTATTGTTATATATTGTTAAATAGTAAAATTTAGGGGCATTGGCCCCTCGTCTGTCTGGTCTCTAATGTCATATGTTACTTTCAGGTTTGCGTTCGTAGCTTGTCCGTTGGTTATTTCTGTCGTGTCCGATTCTGTGTTTAAGCTTTGGATTAAGTCTAAGTTTTCATGTTCCGTGTTTGAGCTTTGGGCTGGCGAGGTTAGATCTAAAGCTTCCTGTTCCAGTTCTGTGTTCGGGCCTTGAGTTGCAGGGGTTAAGTCTAGATCTTCATGTTCCCCTGAAGTAGATGAAGAGTAATAATCCTTTATTACCCTTGCTCTTTCTCTTCATTTTTGGGCATTTAGCCATTGGGCTTTCCGGTTCTGGTTCTGGTGTCTTTCCTCTTGTTGTTTCATCTTCCTCAGTCACCTTTTTCATTAGTCTCTCTGGTTCTTCATCTGTTGTTAGTGTGGAATTTTTTTTCCTTGTGAGTGTCAGTGGTTCCAGCAGTTATATTATTGTGGGTTCCTTAGTTACGCCGCTTTTGTTGTTGGTTATTAGTTCCCCACTTTGGGCCTCTTCCTCCCTTGTAGGGGTTTGTTCTGTTTGCTGGGGTGTGTCAGTTATCACCGATACAGCATGGGCATAGGACAGACTAGGCATGTTGTTTTGCCTGTGTGAAGTTGTTTGTGTGTGCGTGTCGTTTAATGTTTGCACTGTTTATACACATTTCCGTTTGTCATGGCTTGTTTGACCACAAGTAGTAGTACTGTATGGTTTTTACCTGTATACAACCATAAAACCATGTTTGGACTGGTACTTTAAAAATTTCAGGGACTTTTCTTGTGTCCCTTGTATCAACTCTTACTATGATTTTGCCAGTATTAATACCTGACATAGTTTTCTAAGTTTCTTTCCTTATGTCTAGACACTTGATTCCAATTCTTTGTTCAAAACCCTCCCAAAATGCCGTTAAGTTCTAAGAAATCTTCCAAAGTCTTATGCAAACACCATGGTTAGATCCAACTACATCTTATCTCTGCTGTCCATTTTTCTTTCTCAGCCTGCTTTTCTTTCAGCTTTGTGTCCTTCTATCTTTTCATTTCTCTACCTGCACACTATATATTTTAAATCTTAACCCCACAACCTTTCCCCACCTACATACTATGATTGGCTAACCATTACTAACACATCATAACCACACACCCTTTCCCCACATACAGACTATCATTGGCTAACCGTTATTAACACATATCGTAACCCCACACCCTTTCCCCACATACAGACTATGATTGGCTAGCCATTACTAACACATATTGTAACCACACACCCTTTCCCCACATACAATCATTGGCTAACTGTTATTAAAACATATCGTAACCCCACACCCTTTCCCCACATAGTCTTTAATTGGTTAACCATTACTAACACATATCATAACCCCACACCCTTTTCCCACATACAGACTAGGATTGGCTAACCATTACTAACACATCATAACCACACACTCTTTCCCCACATACAATCATTGGCTAACCATTACTAACACATATCGTAACCCCACATCCTTTCCCTACATACAGACTAGGATTGGCTAACCATTACTAACACATCATAACCACACACACTTTCCCCACATACAGACTATCATTGGCCAACCATTACTAACACATATCGTAACCCCACACCATTTCCCCACATACAGACTAGGATTGGCTAACCATTACTAACACATCATAACCACACACTCTTTCCCCACATACAGACTATCATTGGCTAACCATTACTAACACACATCGTAACCCCACACCCTTTTCCCACATACAGACTAGGTTTGGCTTACCATTACTAACACATCATAACCACACACTCTTTCCCCACATACAGACTATCATTGGCTAACCATTACTAACACATCATAACCACACACCCTTTCCCCACTTATGATGCTGACATGTTAGCCCAGATTTGTCAAAGGCTTCCTGAAACCCACAATCTTTACTTGATATGTTCTCACAGTGACCCTAGTTAAATTAGTTTATATGATGCTGACCTAGTAGCCCAGATTTATCATTTCTTCCCTCACATCTGTCTCTGACATTCCCATATTCACCCCTATCCCACCCACATTTTACTAGTTAGAAATCCCATTGTTTAATTTGTATATGTCATTGCGTTTAGTCTGATTTTCTCTTCTTTATATATTTGGTAGTAGTAGTAAGTTGGAGTTTTAAGTGGGCACCGGCCACGAAGGGTCATATGGCCCACTATTTATATCCAGCATGTCGTTGGACATTTAGTTCTCCCATAGGGACGGTACGGAGCCACGTCCCTACAGGCATTCTGTGCAAACAGGTGCACTTCTTTACTTGGGCGTTATGCTGAATTACTAATGAGTAACTGTCAGCATAGATGTAAGCCCCACAGGGTGGGTAGGAATAGTACCGTCACACACCCACCCTATCAACCAATCATGTTGCTTTGAATAAGCAGTGTGCAATAGCACTGGTAGCGAGAGAAAATTAGTTTCCTCATATCGCTAGAAATTCTGCTGAGCCCTGATCGAGGAAGGGAGGGAAAGGTCCGGAAAGGTCGGCCAGCACGCACGCAAAGAGAAGGACAGCACAGCCACGAACGCCGCCCACACCTGAAACAAAAGAGCCCTACTTACTTGTGTCAAATTCAGTCCAGTTGTGCTAGTGGACTCCCTATATCAATAATGTGTAGGCCACCTGTGCAATTATTTCAAGCATTAGAGTTACAGAATTTCCTATCTCTTAACACTATGCCCTACATTAGTACTATGTGTACATAATTTGTCCCTACCTGGGATAGGCCCTTCTTACAAGGGCAAATCCCCTTAAAAAAAAAAACCTATACTAGGGTTGTCAGAGTGACCAGATGGTTTCTTCAGGTTAGGTTGTTGGAGTTCTGAATTTATTTGGTGGAGATCCGAAATTGTTCATATTAGTTTTTTGTTGGTTTGCCGAATAGAATTCTCATACCAATCGTCATGGCAAGAATTCAATATCTAAGAACATGAAACATAAAAAACAAACAAGACAGTACGGACGAACAAACAGGAAATATAAAAATAAATAAATAAGAATAGAAATAAGAAAAAAATAGAAGAATAGATTACAGTCAAAAAAGGGGGTGGATGAATGGGATCAGTCGGTAACCCAGCATTACTGAATGGGAGACACACAGAGGTGTACCTGGCTGTTCACTTGTGTGGGCCCAATCCAGGCGTTTTCTAGTCCTAGAGCCTGTTTTATAGCAGTAGGCACCAGCCTTCCCCGAGCCCCGAAGGAAATAAAAGTATAAAGAATAAAAGAGTGAATGTATGAGACCGGTCGGGACCTCTGCATTACCGTATGGGGTGACACAGAGGTGTACCTGGCTGTTCACTTGTGTGAGCCCAATCCAGGCGTTTTTCTAGTATATTTCCTAGAGCCTGTTTTATAGCAGGAGGCACCAACCAGTCCGGAATAAGTTATTTGGTTCAAACACATGAGGTCTTTAACTTTACTCGGATTCAGAACCATTGCTCTGAGTTACAGCATCACATGGTATGTGCTGCGATAGCCGAACAGATTTTACTTTTTGGCAATTCAATCATAAGTTAGTAATATGTAAAATATGGAGTCAGTAATTTCTTTATAAAATCATTGTGAAAATCTACAAAATGTACATATGTATTACTAGCTCAGTGTCTTCATTTTAATGCTTTTGTGGATTTTGTAGGTGCTGTCGGTTTTGTGGGTTTTGTTGGTATTGTGTGATTTATATGTTTTCCCACATTATAACAGGTTGCTTCATCACTTAATAATTTATATTTTAATTAACAGATATATTTTATTTAAAAATATTAATTAATTATGTTAGTAGGGCTCCTGACTCCCTCTAAAGCCTCTTTTGAGTTTAGGATTTCTTCTTCCATTATTTCCTCAAGTTCACACTTTGTATCTTAAACTTAAAAAAGTATCCCTTTGAAGTCAATTGCCTCCACCATTTTTACCAAATGTACAATGCACTGCTGTTACATGCTGTTGTCTAGTTGACATTACATACAAAGGGGCGCAACTCATAAATTCCAATAAATTTTGCTAGGAGAAAGCACTAATATAACTTAAATTCACCAAGGTATTGATGGGTTAACATATTGGAAATATGGTCAATGGAGATTTTGGCATCCTTGATAATTTGACTAATGACTATTTGTAGGTAACCATTTAAGATTGTATGATATCTACTCAATGTGTTTATTGCAATTGTATATGTCATTGCATTTAAGATTGACTTATGTCCTTGGTATGAACACATGCTGACTTCCGTTGCGGTCTACTTTAGTAATATTGTAAGAGTGCATAACTTAACATAGGTTTTGAACCATTAATATAAGCGACGATGTCACCAGTGTATGATTGGGGTGGGCAAACCATTACTATAAGCGACGTTGTCATCACAGTATGTTTTGGGTGGGAATACCATTACTATAAGCGACGATGTCACCAGTGTATGATTGGGGTGGGAAAACCATCACTATAAGCGATGTTGTCATTACAGTATGATTGGGGTGGGAATACCATTACTATAAGCGACGATGTCACCAGTGTATGATTGGGGTGGGAAAACCATTACTATAAGCGATGTTGTCATTACAGTATGATTGGGGTGGGAAAACCATTGCTATAGGTGACGTTGTCATCACAGTATGTTTGGGGTAGGAAAACCATTACTTTAAGTGACATTGTTATTACAGTATGTTTGGGGTGGGAATACCATTACTATAAGCGACGATGTCACCAGTGTATGATTGGGGTGAGAAAACCATTACTACAAGCGATGTTGTCATTACAGTATGATTGGGGTGGGAAAACCATTACTATAAGCGATGTTGTCATCACAGTATGTTTGGGGTGGGAAAACCATTACTTTAAGTGACGTTGTTATTTCAGTAAGTTTGGGGTGGGAATACCATTACTATAAGCGACGTTGTCACCAGTGTATGATTGGGGGTGGGGGTGGAGGGACAACACAATCATAATGTAGTAATGTGTAAGATATAGAGTTGGTAATGTCGTGACATAATCATTGAGAAAATTGACTTAATGTACAGTCGCCATAGTAGCTCATGTTTGAATTTGATAACAAATTTAGGGTTCTGTTGGATCAGTGGGTTTTGTTGGTTGTGAGTTTTTTGAGTTTTCTCAGAAGTATATAAGGCATTTTGAGTAGCCTATCAGCAGCTCTTAAAAGTAGTCAAGGCCTCGAATGGCAGAGTGATCTAAAGCATTCACCATTCTGGATCACTGTCATCTTATCTCTGTCTGCATGGGTTCGTTTATTGCAGTTAATAACAACAAATCTATGATAGTCACATCAGTTATTGTGAGTTTTGTTTTGTTTTTACATTTAGTATAGAATTATGTAACTTTACGCAATATTTTGGATAGTAATGTTGCAAATTTTAGTTTATTTAAGCATGAGCAGTATTTATTGAAGTAAATTTGTAATTTCTTTTTCTCTCACTTGCCTTAAGAATTAGTTATAAAGACATTAGTGAGTGCTTTCCTTAAAGAACAATACTTAAGTTACATTTTTTAATTTTCTTTATTCAAAACATTTTTTTGGAAGCTAAATTTATACGGAGAAATGTCAAAATGTTATAAATATATAATTTATTTTCTTAAATTATAAATATGAAAATATACTTAGGAAAATATAATGCTCAAGTCATTGTGGTCATTATCCTGACCGATTTGAAATTTTCAATCCAGTTTAGTCATTTACTTAATTTAATACTTGATGCACATAATTCTAACATTTTAATAAGAAACTCAAATGTCCAAGTCATCCTAAGTATTATCCTCACTGACTTGACCCCATTATAAATTAAATTTAGCAATACCTGATTTATCTTGCAATCAATAAAAACATTATTTATTGATGTTTTATTTTATAATATACAGGCTGCCTTAGTCAATGTGACTGTTGTCCTCACTGACTTGACCCCATTTTAATTCAATTCAGCAATACTTGATTTATCTAGCAGTCTATAAAAACATAATTTATTGATATTTTATATTATAATTTACAAGTTGTCTTAGTCATTGTGACTGGTGTCCTCCCTGAGGAGGACAATATCAATTCAGTTCAGTTAAGCATTGTACTATGATTGAAGTGTATGAAAGAAAATGTTCTTGCAAATTTTTCATTTCACATATTTTAAAAGTCATATTTTCTCTTCTGTAGTACATTTAATAGCAACTGAATCCATATTTAGTAAGTGTTACACAATGGGTCAGTGTTTCCTACTGGAGTTTTCTCTGGTTTTTCCTCCACCAGCTTTACTTGCTGCCATGTGTAAGCTATATTGTGATCAAATATGGCATTCAGCCTAAAACATGACCCTTCTCAGATCCAATAATCTGATATAATTCATACAATTAAAACTTGATCCCACAATTAACAACCAGTAGCTGCTTCATGAAATCATGTAGATGAATTACATTTTGATCATTTTGGATTTTTATGGTAGGTCATATTTTAACACACATTTTAAAATGTCCTTGATGTAGGGCTAACACTAAGGCATAATGCTTGTTCCAAGACACAATGTGTCAATCATATTTAGTTTAGCAGCCATTTATGTCAAGCTGAGGGGTCCATCTGTGTAAAATGTTGTCTACCTGATAAACAAATGTTGCAACAGGTGCTACAACACCTCTACTGCCTTGAAGTATGTTGTTACAAGCTTTTAGGAAATTTACTGTTTTTTTTACTAACTGCACAATTTATATTATATGTGTCAGTATCAACTAATTTGTTGGTGTTGTTGCACATGACTGCAGTCCAATTATATGAATTTGTAAAAATGTTATTTATTCACACAATCACATAGCCTGGCATCATCTCTTTGTTAGTGCTTTATATATCAATTATGGCCATTCTTTTGTCAAGTTTATCATTTGCTCTGGTAACTGCTTCCTGTTTGTCCTGCAGGGAATATGCTAGTTAAGTTTGGATTGGTAGTTATTGTTTACCCTGGCCCATTGATAATTCTCTAACTTGTTTCACTGTGTGACACACTGTTAGTGTAGATTTGTTAATATACCATTAAGTGGACAAGATACAAACCAACAAAGAAACGTTTCATAAAGGTGGTTATTACATGATGATTGATGAACTTCATTATACACCTGGAACACATTTGGAATATCTAAACCTCTTGTATCGATATGTGTATTGGAACAGTAAAAGTATTGATGCATTGATATATTAGTGAATCTGTTCACCAATAAGATGTAAAGGTAGTCATCATTGAATGATACTTTCTAGACTGTGTCCAGTAGGCACTGAAATATATTTGGATAATAGTAAGAATATTCATAATATCATACATTTTTATCAATGAAAGAAAATGGATGTGGACTGGTTGTAACCTTCAAAATGTATTGGGGTCTTCATTAAAATAGTAGATTAAGTTGAGAATCTGGGGCCTTATTAATATTAGATTAAGTTGAGAAACTGTGGCCTTATTAATAGTAGATTAAGTTGAGAAACTGTGGCCTAATTAATAGTAGATTAAGTGAGGGACTGGAGCCTTATTAATATTAGATTAAGTTGAGAGACTGGGGCCTTATTAATAGTAAGTTAAGTTGAGAGACTGTGGCCTTATTAATAGTAGATTAAGTTGAGAGACTGGGGCCTTATTAATATTAGATTAAGTTGAGAGACTGGGGCCTTATTAATAGTAGATTAAGTTGAGAGACTGGGGCCTTATTAATAGTAGATTAAGTGAGGGACTGGAGCCTTATTAATAGTAGATTAAGTTGATAAACTGGGGCCTTATTAATAGTAGATTAAGTTTGGAATATGGGGCCTTATTAATAGTAAGTTAAGTTGAGAGACTGTGGCCCTTTTAATAGTAGATTAAGTTGAGAGACTGGGGCCTTATTAATAGTAAGTTAAGTTGAGAGACTGGGGCCTTATTAATAGTAGATTAAGTTGAGACTCTGGACCTTATTAATAGTAGATTAAGTTGAGAGACTGGGGCCTTATTAATAGTAGATTAAGTTGAGAGACTGGGGCCTTATTAATAGTAGATTAAGTTGAGAGACTGGGCCTTATTAATAGTAGATTAAGTTCAGAAACTGTGGCCTTATTAATAGTAAGTTAAGTTGAGAGACTGGGGCCTTATTAATAGTAGATTAAGTTGAGAGACTGTGGCCTTATTAATAGTAGATTAAGTTGAGAGACTGGGGCCTTATTAATAGTGGATTATATTGTGGGACTGGAGCCTTATTAATAGTAGATTAAGTTGATAAACTGGGGCCTTATTAATAGTAGATAAGTTGAGAATCTGGGGCCTTATTAATAGTAAGTTAATTTGAGAGACTGGGGCCTTATTAATAGTATATTAAGTTGAGAGACTGGGGCCTTATTAATAGTATATTAAGTTGAGAGACTGGGGCCTTATTAATAGTATATTAAGTTGAGAGACTGGGGCCTTATTAATAGTAGTTAAACTTGAGAGACTGGGCCTTATTAATAGTAGATTAGGTTGAGAAACTGTGGCCTTATTAATAGCAAGTTAAGTTGAGAGACTGGGGCCTTATTAATAGTATATTAAGTTGAGAGACTGGGGCCTTATTAATAGTATATTAAGTTGAGAGACTGGGGCCTTATTAATAGTAGATTAAGTTGAGAGACTGGGGCATTATTAATAGTAGATTAAGTTGAGAGATTGGGGCCTTATTAATTGTAAGTTAAGTTGAGAGACTGGGGCTTTATTAATGGTAGATTAAGTTGAGAGACTGGGGCCTTATTAATAGTAGATTAAATTGAGAGTCTGGGGCCTTGTTAATGGTAGATTAAGTTGAGAGACTGGGGCCTTATTAATAGTAGATTAAGCTGAGAGATTGGGGCCATATTAATAGTAAGTTAAGTTGAGATACTGGGGCCTTATTAATGGTAGATTAATTTGAGAGACTGGGGCCTTATTAATAGTAGATTAAGTTGAGAGACTGGGGCCTTATTAATAGTAGATTAAGTTGAGAGACGGGCCTTATTAATAGTAGATTAAGTTGAGAGACTGGGGCCTTATTAATAGTGGATTAAGTTGTGGGACTGGAGCCTTATTAATAGTAGATAAAGTTGAGAGATTGCGGCCATATTAATAGTAATTTAAGTTGAGAGACTGGGGCCTTATTAATGGTAGATTAATTTGAGAGACTGGGGCCTTATTAATAGTAGATTAAGTTGAGAGATTGGGGCCTTATTAATAGTAAGTTAAGTTGAGAGACTGGGGCTTTATTAATGGTAGATTAAGTTGAGAGACTGGGGCCTTATTAATAGTAGATTAAATTGAGAGTCTGGGGCCTTATAATAGAAGATTAAGTTGAGAGATTGGGGCCTTATTAATAGTCTATTAAGTTGAGAAACTGGGGCCTTATTAATAGTAGATGAAGTTGAGAGACTGGGGCCTTATAATAGAAGATTAAGTTGAGAGATTGGGGCCTTATTAATAGTAGATTAAGTTGATAAACTGGGGCCTTATTAAGAAGGTCCAGCATGTATACTATTTTAGTTTACTCAGTTGTATGTCAGTAATATGTAACTAATCATCAGTTACAGGCACAGGAATTCCAGTAGAAATTTTGAACATGGATGACAGATCCATCCAACTTTTTGAAAATGCACTAAAAGATGGAAAGGAGAAAGTTTACAGCATACGGGTTATGGTTGTTGGACATCAGGGTGTCGGCAAGACAACCCTCATAAAACGACTTCTTGGAAAGGATGTCAACATTTCGGAGAGACTCAGCACCGAGGGCATAGATGTCCATTTGCATTGTTGTGATGTTTCATTATCAAGCCATGAATGGACATTGCAGAATAAAGGTAACTGTGTACACACCCGGTGTTTTTACTTCCTTACGATTTTGCCATAAGTCTGACAAAAATGATCCTCAAATAAAAACTTACAGAATAAAAGAAAAAACTACGGAAATAATTTTTATTGCTTTATTATTTGAGATAAGTGGCTTATCAGTGTTTGATTTTGGATCTGGGTTTCATATTAAAATTATTGGAATTGATTAGTGAACCAGACTAAAACTTTACAGCAGTACCTGAAACTACACATATTGTTTCATACAAAGTGTCTCCATGATCAAACTGTTGACTACAGAATTTAAAAGAAATGACATTCAGCAAGCAATGCATATTGAAGACGAAACTGAAATTAAGCCTATTAAAAGTGTTAATAATCAGCACAGAAGAAAGATTTATAAAGGAATATTCAGATTCTTTTGAATGCAAGCAGGAAGGGACACAATTATGTTTATTGGATATCATGTATCAATTTAATGATGTCTTATGGCGAGAGATACAGTTGCTGTCGTCAAGTAAAATTGTCTAAAGATTCCAAGAATTATGTCAATTTGAGAAATAGCAACCGCACACTCAGCTGCACTGAGTTTGGATCTGAAGTTTGTACAAATTTGCTAGTGTTAAAAAAGGTCTGTTGCTGCATATTTTTGTATACCGAACTTTTGAATACCTTTTACAGCTTTACAATAGCAGTTTACGATAATTTGTTACACCTTACTGAAAACTGGTAAAACTTATGGGAAAATATAAACTACCTGAGATGGTCTTGACAGGGTTGGCAGGTCTACAGTCATGGGTCATAAGGTAGTCCTTTCATGGATGAATTTCACAACTCACAAGTAATTGACAGATTCACATCACATGGAAAAAATCACAAATTCCCCAATTCTGCAGTTGTTAATCGGCTTAAATCAGGAATAAAAAATTCTTTATTCTGTTGAGTGCTACTCAAAATAGCAGCATTGGTCACGATGCCAATAATGGTCCTATATGTGCTAGTCTCGCTGTTAGTTGAACTATATCCAATGTTACAGTTTGCCCTGTAGCAAGCGTTATAAGGTATAAAATCTATAGTATATGTATAGCAGACATTTTACAAATGTTCGTAAATAAACTTTGGCTAAAAAGATTTTTAAAACAATGGCATATGTACATATTCATGTGTGGACACCACTAATAGTTAATTGTTTGACCTTTCATCTTTTGGATTAATACCATTTCGTAATTAAACTACCGTATAGTTACAATGTTTTTTCTTCAAAGGGAAACAATGCCCTTGCATTCAGCAATGAAACATTCACCCCACGTCTCTGTGGCTAGCAAAAGATATCCATGAAGTTGTGGATACACCTATCATACAAGGGTTTCAGCAACTTCTGCTTAATTCTAGTGAAGCCACTGGGTACAATCTGGACTCAGTATAGCATGACCAACCATTGGTAGGTCCATGCTTTGCCCTATCCTCCTTTCTTACAGGAATTTGCCAGTACCCCTTGAACAGAACCAACTTCGAGAAATACCTCACTTTCGAGACAGAAGCGAAAATATGCTCTGGGTCAGGTAGCATATTGACCTGAAATTCCATCACCAGATTCAGCTTGTGGTAGTCAACACAAAGCCGATGTGTGCCATCCTTCAGCACTAGGACTACCGGAGATTGTAACGAGCCGGTGGGCTCGATTACTGCCATAACAATCATCTGCTTTTCCCTTATGGATGGTCATTTCATGTGGAGCATGGGGTAGGGTTTCTGGTAGACTGACCAGTCGTCCACCAGCTTTAACCAGAACTTGACGTGTGATGTTCTCCCGGAATACCTGGCCAGCAATGTCTGTATGTCTTCCCACTGTACTGCATTTAACATGGGGTCACACTCCACTTCTATTGGTGTCTCAGCCCTCAATAATGGACGGCTCGGGACAGTGTTTGCATCCTCTGTATCGCATTCGGCCTCCTTGGTGACGATCGTGGCAAAGATAAAATTGCTCATGGTCGCTCTTTCTCAGTATAGATCGGCATGGTACAACTTATCATTAGTTGTCGTATCCGATAGGTTTGACCTCCAACCTTCTCGGTTCCGATGTACAGACCCCTCCAAGAAACTTGCAACTTGTGTGTGCTCTTGGGGCAACATCAACAACACCTTGTCGCCTATCTCATACTGGTGTGGCTTTGTATGTTTGTTGTAAATCTTGGCCTGACCCACATTCGCTTGCTTGAGGATCTCCAATGCAAGGAATCGAACTTCCTCCAGTTTGTTTCGAAAGACTGCGATATAATGATAGCTAGTAATTACTTCTTCAACAGCGTGATTGTCCATCCACAGCTTTATCGTTATGGTGACTAGGCCATGTACAGTCCTCCATTACAAGAGTTCAAAGAGAAAACCTTAAACTCATTTATGGTA
Organism: Unio delphinus; assembly: GCA_029339505.1. NCBI lineage: Eukaryota > Metazoa > Mollusca > Bivalvia > Unionida > Unionidae > Unio > Unio delphinus. Next base: position 9,551,658 of record JAQISU010000361.1, on the reverse strand, counting down.
CTTACTGGTATGCGAAAAGCATGGCAGGAATATACCAATCCCAATTATTGGGGTGGACATGGCACATCTTAGTAAGTGTGTTTGTGATTGTTCCGATAAACTGTTTGACCAGTTACAATAGGGGTGATGTGGTATAATTGTGAGTTGCTTAATCAATATGAGACGGCTAACCTTTGCCATCATATGACTCATGAATTGTTTCCCTTGATCGGTCAGGATCTCATCGGGTAGTTTGACTCTTGACTGAATCCCAAACAGCGCTTCAGCAATGATGTCTGAATAAATATTACTCAACGTGATAGCCTCTGGATAGCATGGAGCATAATCTACAATCGTTAGAATATACCCATTTTGATGCGACATTGCTGGTTTTATTGCTCAGATCAAGTCCAATGCCATGTGTCTAAATGGTTAATCGATAAGTGGTGTACTTTCCAAGGGGATGGGTCATCGACCTGTTTTGGTGCCATTCTCTGACACGTCACAGGAGAGATCATTTAACATCTCCCTCGACCCCTCATCAGTAGAATTCTTAGAGTAGATGGTCACATGTCTTGGCGATTCCAATGTGTTCTCCCATGAGACTTTCATGCACATGTTTCAACACTTCACCTCGATTATCTTTTGGCATGATGACTTGCTTGAAGTGTTCATGGACCTTCCTGGTGTGGTGATACAAGATCCCCTTCTTGTACGCGAATTTCAAGCCATTCAGAATTTCTTTCTCTATTCCTTCTGCAGCCAATTTGTGCCACTGCGCCAGGGTTGCAACTTCCTGCTGCAGCTTTCTCCTTAATTCGGTCAGAAGAACATTACTGACTGGTGTTGACATAACTTCTGTTGGTATCACTTATGCCTGTCGACTATTAGACCTAGTTCCCACAGCACTCGTTTGTCTGCAGGTTTTGGGGTTCATTTATGGCAACATATAGCGATATCCCAGTGTGACATCATGTGATAGTCCAGCCAAGTACACCGCTTCAATTTCCCCGTCATGTACAGTGTATTGAGGTCAACGATAGCTTCTGGAAACGAGTCACTCGCTGTTCGTGTACTACTACTGGATCTTCCTTGTGTAATCCTTAGGCTTCACGTATTTGTTGTTGACAAAGGCTGGATCGCAATGTCACACAAGATGGTGTCACCTTCTCCATTGACAGTTGCAGGTGCTATTTTTGCTGGATTACAGCTTGTCTCTGGCTCACACTCCTTTCTAGTGATGGCATTCACCTGGGTCTGCCTGCCATTATGACAATCTAAGACAAAATGACCCAGGCGCTTGCATTTGTAACACATTGATGGCCCTCACTGACCAGCAAGATCCATCTTCATGGGTGATGCTTTCTCTGGTCTTTGGGCGGCATCCTTACTTACAGATCCCCCTATGGCCTTCCCGTCACCCTGACAGTTATGGACAGCTGGCTCTCCCTCACCCACATAGCATGAATCAGTGGGTCGGTTCAGTCTCTACACTCGGAACCACCGCTATTTGTGTGTGCCTGCGTGTATCTCTCTGCCATTCTGGTGATCACTTAAAGTGTCTGGTGTTTTCTGTCTACTGGAAAGACTTTCAACCTTCGTGACGGCAAGTACTCAGGACATGTTCCTTGAGTATGATGTTGCATAGCCCATCAAACAGTCATGAGCATAAGTGAGTTCTCTTTCTGTTGTGGTTACTGCTATTCTGGCCAGCTCTGTCTGTGCCTCTTTGTCTGCTGCAATCTTGACCAGCTCCTTGGAAAAAGCTGAAAGAGAGAAAGAGCTGAAGCTGGTCAATATAGCAGCAGACAGAGACACACAGAAGGAGTTGACCACAGATAGCTAGATACATTTATAAACCTTAATTACTTTCCACATATAACTTGTCAATGGTGTTTTCGAAAATACCATTGTTAGTACAGGAATAATTATAATTATATAAAAAATAAGCATTTGTAATTCCTGAATAGTCCTGAATTAGTACACAACTGTACCTTCTTGGTATTATTTTCATTTCCATTCCTTATGTTGTTGAAAAGATTCTTGTTTTATTACAAGTTAATACAAGATTAATCTGCTAATTGGACTTTACATTAATTTGGTAAAATTCAAGGCAAATCCATCAGGTTTTATGGATACTTATTAAAGTGTTTGCAACACCTGTACTGAAATAAATGGTATAGAATGTGCATCAAGGTGAGATGGTAAAGGTAAATGCTAACTGGCTTTTTACTCTTGAATTATATGATCGGCTTGATTTTCTTATACTTTGCATAATTCAGTTGTATAACTGCTCTTTTTATGTTCAGAGTCAGAACAGGATTATCGACTACAGCGACTTGCCAAAGTTCTCATTGATAAACAACAAGTGCGGAGTGAGGCAGCTGATGAGAAACAGGTTGTAATTCATCAGGAAAGGGAGATAACTGACATTAATGCACAGGATCATGTTGCGGATAAACCAAACATTGCTTCTCCTCACCCTGACTTGGTCAAAACTAGTCAACAAGTAGGGTCTTCTGTAGTTCTAAGAAATCTTCCAGAGTCTAATGCAAAAAACATGGTTAGATCAGAACCTGGAGAAAATGTTTCCAGTGAAAGTCGTATGAAGGATCCCAACAGGGAAATTTTACAAATGTTGCTAAAGAATGCAGATAAAATAAAACATGATCTAGGCAAATATGCACCTTTGACGATGTGGGACTTTGCAGGGCATTATGCCTTCTACACAACACACCAAATGTTCCTGTCAAGACGTGCCATATACATATTGGTGTCAGATATCAGTAGACATCTAAACGATCTGGTAGATGATGAATTTTTCTTTGACGAGAAAGGCAAAATGGAGTGCAGAGTGCGTGGTGAGTTTTAGGCTGCTACTACTGTGTGATGATAAATTACTTCATTCTTTACTAGAAGATAACATTACTTAGATTGCACACTGTTAGTGACCTACAGTATTAAAGTTGCCTATTTCAAGATTACAAATTTACATGCCCAGTTTTCAGTGGCAAATCAGAATTTCTAATGGTGTATTGAATTTTCCAATTTGTTGCCCAGGTTTGCAATGCTGATTCAGGGATATCAGTTGTTTCTCTGAAAGGGTCAAGATGGCAAAACTACCGATTCAGGGCAATCATAGCTATTACTGATTCAGGGCAATCGTAGTTTTTACTGATTAAGGGCAATCATAGTTTTTACAGATTAAGGGCAATCATAGCTATTACTGATTCAGGGTAATCGAAGCTATTACTAATTCAGGGCAATCATAGCTATTACTGATTCAGGGCAATCATAGCTATTACTGATTCAGGACAATCATAGCTATTACTGATTCAGGGCAATCGTAGTTATTACTGATTAAGGGCAATCGGAGCTATTACTGATTCAGGGCAATCATAGTTATTACTGATTAAGGGCAATCAAAGCTATTACTGATTCAGGGTAATCGAAGCTATTACTAATTCAGGGCAATCATAGCTATTACTGATTCAGGGCAATCATAGCTATTACTGATTCAGGACAATCATAGCTATTACTGATTCAGGGCAATCGTAGTTATTACTGATTAAGGTCAATCAAAGCTATTACTGATTCAGTGCAATCATAGCTATTACTGATTCAGTGCAATCATAGTTATTACTGATTCAAGGCAATCGAAGCTATTACTGATTCAGGGCAATAATAGCTACCGGTATTACTGATTAAAGGCAATCGAAGCTAGTACTGATTCAGGGCAATCATATCTATTTCTGATTCATTGCAATCGTAGTTATTACTGATTAAGGGCAATCATTGCTATTACTGATTCAGGGCAATCATAGCTATTACTGATTAAGGACAATCATAGCTATTACTGATTCATTGCAATCGTAGTTATTACTGATTCAGGGCAATCAAAGTTATTACTGATTCAGGGCAATCAAAGTTGTTACTGATTAAGGGCAATCATAGCTATTACTGGTTCAGGGCAAGCTTGACAAGTATTAATTCAGGACATGCTGGGGATATACTGACTTGGGGCAAGCTGCCTCAGCAAGTTCTAATAGGGCCTGCTGGAGAAATAATGATTTGGGGCCTGCTGGGGAAGTACTGATCCAGGGCCTGTTGGGGAAGTATTAATTCAGGTAATGATGGGTAAATATTAATTTAGGGCAATCTGGGCAAGTTCTGATTGAAGGAATGCTGGACAACTACTGATTCCGGGCATGCAGGACAGGTACTCAATCAGAAGTATTGGATGAAAAGTTTATTATGTTAAGTGTGTTGCCAATGTTCGTCATGATCATATCAACTTATAAATGTTTTTGCATTTTGAGCAAAATTATCTATAAAATGAGAGACATATTTAATTTTACTCAAGGTTACTTTGAACAAGTATTCCAAAATATTTCAGGCAGTGTTTATTTGCTTTCAAGTATCAAATATTTTACTCGGTGTTTATTTGCTTTCAAGTATCAAAATATTCCAGGCAGTGTTTATTTGCTTATGAGTATTCAAAGATGTTTCGCTAGGAATTTAAAACTATGAGTCCAGGACTCCTTTTTTAGTAAAAATATGAGTCCCACCAGCCAATGTTGCAGTCCCCATATTTGGCATACCAAAAGTGGCTAAATGAAGAACAAGTGCATGTCTTTGAGTTTAATTTTCCAAATTATGTACACCACTGACATATAGCGCTAGTTTGTCTATTAGAATAAGACTGAATTTTATCAATTCAAGGAAATAACTTAGTCCAAAAAACTAAGCCTGGCAACACACACGGTATTACACTTAACAACGGTTCCATATGAATATCAGTTCAAGCAACTTCAGAACTCTTTTGAATCTCATTACAATCTTCATCCATTTGTCATTTAACCCCAAAATACTTGTCCAAAGTTTGCAAACGACATTTTGTTCTAAGTCTCAATGTGTGTTGATTTTGAGTTGACACTCACTTCTTATTTTGCTACACTAGGAAACACACAATAATAAAAGCTAAATTTGTTCATTTGATGTATCAATGTACAACACTGGGTCATATTCCCTCTGAATTCAATTATTGTAAAAATCAGCATATTTTCTCCCCACTCAGCAGCTAGTCAGAGTCTTTGTACTTGCTGCCAAGCTATTGTATCATGTCCTTTTGATGTACTCTAATGACAAAAGGTACATCTGGGGTCTTTCAGCCACTGAATTCTGTCATTGTAAATATCAATCAATCCTCTCTGCGCCGTCTGGTGCTTGAGGCAACAGCAAGGGAGCACCATTTCCGTCTGTCGGCAGCTATTGATGGGGCGGTCTGATAGGTGAGGCCTCTGGTTTTAAGGTCTCTCTCCACTGTTCGTTGCCAGGTCTCTTTGGGTCTGCCACGGTTTCTTTTCCCCTGTGGGGTCCATCTCAGTGCCACCCTTGGTAGTGAGTCAGGAGGCATTCTGCAGACATGGCCGAGCCATCTCCATCGCCGAGTTGAAATGATCTCAGAGATGGTGCTTGCACCCACTCTGTGCCGATGTTCCTCATTTGAGATCGCGTTTGGACAGAAGATCCTCATGATGCGTCGCAGGCATTTGTTTTGAAACACTTCGAGCTTGTGTTCTATGTTCGCAGTGGACTTCCAACACTCTGAGCCGTACAAAAGGACGCTCAACACGTTGCTCTTGAAGATACGGATCTTCGTGTGGACGCTGAGGTTTCTTGTCCTCCATATGGACTTCAGCATTGCGAAGGTCTGGTTGACCTTGCCGATTCTTGTGACGACTTCCCTTGTGCTATCTCCATCCGTGGCGACCTTACTACCCAGGTAAGTGAAATTGTCTAGTTCTTGCAGGGGCTGGTTGTTGATGATGATTGGGTTACCCACTCTAGTATTCTTCCTCAAGACCTTTGTCTTCCCTATGTTGACTCGAAGACCTATGGTATTTGCTGTCTGTACCAACCGTTGTGTCTTCTATTGAATATCCTGGTGTCTGCTTGCCAGCAACCCGATGTCGTCGGCATAGTCCAGGTCATCCAGCATTGAGGTCAACGTCCATTGTATTCCATGCCTCTTGCCCTCTGTGGTGCGGCGCATGATCCAGTCAATGGCCAGTGAGAAGAGAATTGGAGAGAGAATGCATCCTTGCTTCACTCCGGTTTCCACCTTGAATGGTTCAGTGAGTTGGTTGTTGTGGATTACTCTGCACTCAGAGTTCTCGTACAGAGACCTGATGACATTGACAATTTTCTTGGGGATGCCATAATGTCGTAGGATCCTCCACATAGAGTCTCGGTGCAGGCTGTCGAAGGCCTTCTCAAAGTCCACAAAGACCACATAAAGGGATCCATTCCATTCATTGTAAATATCAGCACAGCTAAATTGGTCAATATTTCCCACTCAGCAGGTAGTTCAAGCAGGACTGACATGTCTATGACTTCTGGGTAATTGATTTTCTGAATCCCAAATACAAAATTGCATTCAAATATGCATAATAAGCATTTTTGAGACCTCAGATTTAAATATTTCAGGTAGTGTTTATTTGCTTACAAGTGTTCAACATAATTTCAGGCAGTTGTTATTTGCTTTTAAGTTTTCAGATATTTCAGGCATTGTTCCTGTCCTTACAGTTCCTTTTAACCTTGCCCTTCAAGGTAGCATGGAGACTGCTCCAGTGGCCTAGTGGTTAGAGCATCCATCTCGGATGCGCAAGGTCATGGTTTCGATCTTAAAAGAGACTTGCACAAATGATACTAACAGCTGCCATGCTTGGCGCTCAGCATTAAGAGGTTAGTGTTAGGACCGGTCAGGATATTGTAACTGGGTGCAACATCATGCTACATGTTAGCAACACGATACCCCACTGCTAGGCATCACTATAACCTGCCACACTGCTGACATAGCGATATGACTGGAAAATTGTTAAACCTATGTTAAAAATCTAAATCACACACACTCAAGGCAGCATGCTCTCATTTTAGTGCAGTTGAATCGGATCATGTGTTGACTATTTGGAGCATCCTTAGAAAACACAGTGGGTACTAAAGGAAGACTGAAGGACACCACCCTTTAGGCCTCTGTAATGGGGGTGAGTGGCTGAATCAGGATCCACAGTATTGAGATACAATGTACTATAGTTCATGATTGACTTGATGACACTTATTTCCTGAAACCCTTTCAGGCATTGTTTATTTGTAAATTTGGCTGCAATATTACAGTTTTTCATTTTACTTGTGTCATCTTAAAACATTTATTTATGTCATAGATTCATTTTAAACTGTCTTGACCTGGGTTATTCATAAAGTCAGTACTGTTGTATAAAATGTCATAATTGTCACAGTGTAAGTTATTTTGTCTTTTCACTGATTGTTATTTATACATTTTATTTCCTTAAATTTTCAGAGCTGTTTGAGATTTGGATGAATTATGTTCATTCCTGTGCACCACCAGACAATGAAGTCATGAATTCTAAAGTCATCCCTCCCCCAGTTATTCTTGTGGGAACACATGCTGATGCTATTCAACAGGTAAAACATTTTGTCCTTAATGTTAGTTATATACTAACACTTTTCACTGAATTGGTACCTTATTGTGTACACAGTATGATTCTTCAGGAGTGCATCAATTCGTAACTTCATCAGGTAAAACTTGTAGTTATTGTATTGCCTTAATATATGAAGCTGGAATTTTATAAGATAAGACTTGCACAATTATTTGATTGGATCAGAGCACAAAGTTTAGTTGCTGTAGGGTTTAACGCTGTTTTTCAGCACATAATAGGCTCTACATCGTGACAAGTATTAATGGTGGAGGAAGAACCCGGTAGGACCAATGGAAAGAACCACTGACCAATGAAAAGCTACTGGTAAGCTTTTCAATACCCACATTAGCTGAATCTGAGACTCAAACCCAAGCAGATTGTTCCTCATTAAAAAGTTTGAATGATCTGTAACATAGATTTTGTGTATTTTTCCTGTTTCTCTTGTATTTAACCTTTCTTGTCAAAAATGTAGGACATTTGTCAAAATTACCAACATTTGATACATTAACACATGCCACATTGTTTGGTAGGTTGATATCAGCATGAAGTAGCTCTTACCCTTTTTGTGCAGTTTTTCATGTCATATGTGCTTGTTGTCTACCTTTCTCTTCATTATTGTGCATTGGCTGTTCAGATCGTATGTGTTTCTTCATCTCCTTGTTTTGGAAACGAGAACATTTCAAATTTGTCTCAGCTGTCTTGCTTCAGTTATGACGTCCTTTGAGCTTGAATTTACCGCCATCATGGGATCGCCAGTTAATCCGTTTATGATATGATGTACCCTCATTAATTGCTTTAAATGAACACTTTGCTCCTCAATGTGCCCAAAACAAAACAAACTGGGACTACATTCATCATTACTTCAATATAAATGGAAGCAACACAATAAACGTTTCAAAGCTGGCCAGCGTAGAACAGGAAGAATAATTAAACCTATCTCCCTTTAAAAAATCATCCATTACTTTAGATAACCTGACGCAAATCAGTATTAAATCGTCAACCGTTGTGTCAACTATCCCATATATACCTCTGTATATTGCAATAATCAATGCCCAATCAGTATGAGCACCGGAACAGCGCACATAAATAGTTAATTTTATCGACGCTCAGAATATTGATGTCTACAACCTGACAGAAACATAGCTAAAACATCAGTGCGCGGATCTAACATCCAATGGTTGCTACATCAAGCCATTACCAAATAAAATGTCTTAAATACAACACAACCTTCAATTTCTGCTACAAATTGTTTGAACTAGTCCAAACAACACTCACACTGAAACAAAGGTCAGTCCTTTTTTTTTTTGCCTCAACCACTCTAAACCAAGTAAAAAAAAAACAAGCTGACTGAATCTCTCTTTTGGGGGCGCTCACCAGTTAGTATGTACTTTTCAGATAGTGACGTATGTGAGGCGAAGTTGTTTGCATTTGTAACATGCACAATGGAGATAATGTTTGCATATCTCAATGCTGCTTTGATGTAATGTGGCTGATATTTCTTTGGATACTGCACTTGTGGAAATTGTACATGATCTAAGCACATGGTATAACAAAATGGATGCTCCCATGTGCTTGAAAAATTAGCCAGAATAATGAAAAGTACACTAATTTTAGCAGTTATTAAATTAGGGAAAACGAATTTTGCGGAAGTAGGCAATAGCAGCTTCTCCAAGTGCAATGAACAAATTTCAAAACATCTGAAAAGTAAAAAAAGTTATCGGATCATTTTTCTACAATTTACCTCTGAAGTCCAAGAAGTGAAAATGACCATGCAGAGCTAGCATTTGTTTTATTCGAGCACATCTTAAGTTAGCCCAAGATGTATACTATAGAACCTAAAGTACACCCATCAATCATACATCAAAATAAAGGGAATTGAAAGTTCTTCTCCCAACATCTAAGATATACAAAGTCTTTATTATATTGCCAGTATAACCAGTGAAGAAATCCCAGAAAAGTATTTTTCTTTAAAATTCTAACCCTATGCAAAGTACAAAACTGTAGAGTGCCACCTTTAGGAGCAGTTTTCGAATCTCCTGGAGTAAGGAAATTCGATAGGTAGCAACCTAATTATTCTTGGGGATTTCAACTTTCACTTTGTCTATCCTGGAAACCCACACACATCAAAACTCCTGAAGTCCATCCCTGTTTTCAACTTTAAGCAGTCAGTTACCCATCCCACCCATAAACTTGATCACATTTGAGACTGGATTCTTTATATTATCCTGATGATAATATTCTACAGTCCACCCTTGTATCCCATGAACTTGCATCCGATCACCTCTGCATTATATGCCATTTGTATGTATCTGTCCCTAACCCTCCACCCTTAATATACAAATACAGATCCTATTATTTTACTTTGGTCAAGCGCTTGAAGCCATTTATCAGTATGTATAGATTGCTAACATAAAGTTCTATATCTGGAGAACAAAAATGGAGAATGGTCACTCCTTGACAAGATGCAATAATCAGTGTGTCCGTTTAAAAAAAAAGAGCTGCCCCAAATCCACAGGAGAGTGGGTATTAGTAACGGTGAAATACTTGTGCATACTGTTATTTTAGTTTCTCTCACCACAAGTGACAAGATAAATGCTAGTTTAGTAACTTAATTGGTAACGTTGTACACACATACAGTGAAAAATGGTCAAATTGTTCTGAGGCGAAGTCAAGCTATTTTTTGCTTTATTCTGTAACAAACTTATAGTTCGGATGGAACAGTAGCTAAGTTTAAGAAGGTGTGTGATACCTGGTGTAGTGTTTGGAATAATGCCTTTCCATGGATTGATAAAATTCAGTCTCACTCTTATAGACTAGAGCTATATGTCAGTGGTGTAAATAATTTGGAAAATTAAACTCAAAAGACATGCACCTGTTCTTCATTTAGCCACTTCAGGTATGCCCAGTATGCTAATGGAGACTGCAACTTCGACTGATGGCATATTTACCCCCAAAACAAGTCATGGGCTTCAAGTTTTAAAATCCTTTGTGGATTTTGAGAGACAAATTGTTAAATCGGGTCTTGAATCGATTGAACCACTGACAATCCCAGATTTATTAATTGAACTGGAGCCATGCTACGAATGACCCATATTCCAGTGTGTTTTGCAATATGTGCGTGGTATGCTAGCCTGGAACTTAAATAGTTGTGGATCATTAATGTCCAAGGCAACAATCTATATCATTGTTATTGCAGTATGCCTGGTTTTATGGCTACCAATCTACAGCTTTGTAAGCTGGTGTATTTACTTCCTGAACTTTATTTACTTTAGAAATTACGTCTAACTAGTATGATTACTAGGTTGTGTGATGTGGGTATTAGCTTCTGTGATTACTAGCTTGTGTAATGTGATCACTAGATTGTGTGATTACTAGCTCTTGTGATGCAAGTACTAACTTATGTGATTACTAGTTTGTGTGATTACTTGTGTAATTAATAGCTTGTGTGATGTGAGTACTAGCTTGTGTAATTACTAACCTGTATGATGTATTATCTTGTGTGATCACTAAATTGTGTAATGTGATTACTAGATTGTGTAATTACTAACTTGTGTGATGTGAGTGCTATCCTGTGTGATTATTAACTTGTGTAATATAAGTAGCTTGTTTGATTACTAGCTTGTGTGATATGAGTACTAGCATGTGAAATTACTAGCTCACATGATTCAAGTTCTAGGCTGTGTGAGTGCTAGCTTGTATGAGTACTAGCTTTAGATTAACATTTACAGAAAATGCTCTGAGCATTGGTGTACTGCAAAGATGTAGGCTTTATGCATCCTACATCTCAATAATGGATGTTTTTTGGGGGAAATGAAAATACATGGTTGAAATGGATCACATGACACTTTCATAAAAAGTGAGTGTAACATTAAATATGTGTACAATGTTTATAACGTGTTTAAATTGTTTCATTATCAGTTTTAATTTATTGCTCAAACTCTTGAAAACATATTTCTAGACTGGGAGAGAGGAACAGATGAAACTGGTCCCACATGCAGAAGCAAGACCTGCCCCCCATTATAAAAAGCAGCCTGAACTCGTGAAACCGATCAGAGGCATTTTCCCTAAGAAAGGTATGTCAAAAAGATTACTACTTTTATCTACTTTTGTCATTAGACAGGTAAGTACACAAGTAATGACACCATTTTTAACATATTTCATAGCTAAATTAATTATTATAAAACAGGTACAGAGATGATTACAGCAGTGTCTGTCTCCATGTTTCATGGGAATGACTAATTGGCATATGTGACATTACTAAATGGTAAAATAATGGATAAGTTTATCTTGTTGCCTGTCTGGTTATTCACATTCTTTATCAGAATGATACTCTGGTAGGCTTTATCAGAATGTGGTAGTCTCCATCAGAATGATATTTTGGGAGACTCCATCAGAATGATATTGTGGGAGTCTTTATAAGAAGATAATTGTAATAGATGTCATCATAATGTGGTAGCCTTTTATCAAAATAATAAAATGCGCTAGCTTTCATCATAATTATATTGTAGCAGCATTCATTATAATGATATTGTGGCAGCCTTCATGAGAATGATTTTATTGTGCCCTTCATCAGAATAATATTGTGGTCTTCTTCATCAGAATGTTATTGTGGTAGTCTTCATCAGAATGATATTGTAGTCTTCATCAGAATGATATTGTGGTAGTCTTCATCAGAATGATATTGTGGTAGTCTTCATCAGAATGATATTGTGGTAGTCTTCATCAGAATGATATTGTGGTAGTCTTCATTCGAATGATATTGTGATAGTCTTCATCATCATGATATTGTAGCAGCATTCATCATAATGATATTTTGGCAGCCTTCATGAGAATGATTTTATTGTGCCCTTCATCAGAATAATATTGTGGTCTTCTTCATCAGAATGTTATTGTGGTAGTCTTCATCAGAATGATATTGTAGTCTTCATCAGAATGATATTGTGGTAGTCTTCATCAGAATGATATTGTGGTAGTCTTCATCAGAATGATATTGTGGTAGTCTTCATCAGAATGATATTGTGGTAGTCTTCATTCGAATGATATTGTGATAGTCTTCATCATCATGATATTGTAGCAGCATTCATCATAATGATATTTTGGCAGCCTTCATGAGAATGATTTTATTGTGCCCTTCATCAGAATAATATTGTGGTCTTCTTCATCAGAATGTTATTGTGGTAGTCTTCATCAGAATGATATTGTAGTCTTCATCAGAATGATATTGTGGTAGTCTTCATTCGAATGATATTGTGGTAGTCTTCATTTGAATTATATTGTAGAAGCATTCATCATAATGATATTTTGGCAGCCTTAATGAGAATGATTTTATTGTGCCCTTCATTAGAATAATATTGTGGTTGTCTTCATTCAAATGATATCGTGGTAGTCTTCATCAGACTCATATTGTGGTAGTCTTCATCAGAATGATATTGTGGGAAACTCCATCAGAATGATAATGTGGTAGACCTGCAAACCTGTATGATTTTGCCGTTAATTGTATGAAAATTAAAATACAAATTACGGCATAAAGCAAAAGCTATGGAAAAATTATTTTTTCTAAAATTATAGAAAATATAGTTATCAGTGTGATTTTGATATGAGTTTCAATATTAGAATTAGTGGACTTGTCATGGAACCAGACTAACTTTACAGCAGTACCTCAGATGCTTAAATCTGTTCATGTTTATTCATGCAGATTGTTTGCATGATGAAAGTGTTCATTATTGTATTTTGTTTTAAAATGGCATCAAGTGAGTTATATTTTAAACAGAAGGGGAAATAAGCATCTTGAAAAGTGTTAATAAATCAGCACATAAGAATAAAAATGTATATTTTTGTAAATAAAAACTGGAAGGGACACAATTACATTTATTGGACAATTTTAGTATGACTTGTGGTTGGGGATATGATAGCCGTGGTCTTGTAGATTAAAAAAAGAATTTTCAAAACTTAAGTTGAGAGACCGCAACAAGCCATCTAGCTGCATTGAGTTTGGAACTAAGGCTTATTCAACTATACTTATAAATAACTTCTGTACATACTGTACAAACTTTTCAGTTCAACATAAAGTTTTAAATACCCGAATTTTTAATTATGTTCTCCAGCTGTACAATAGCAGTTTTACAAAAATTATATGATGTGTCTTACATTCTAGGGCTATATCAGTTTATATTATGTCACAACTTACTGAAAACTGGTCAAAGTTATGGAAGAAAATCAACTGCCTTGCTGAGATGGCACATCTGGATATTGTGGAATGACATTAAAGTAGTCTTTATCAGAATGATATTGTGGTAGTCTTTATTCAAATGATATTGTAGTAGTCTTCATCAGAATGATATTGTAGTAGTCTTCATCAGAATGATATTGTGGTAGTCTTCATTCAAATGATATTGTAGTAGTCTTCATCAGAATGATATTGTAGTAGTCTTCATCAGAATGATATTGTAGTAGTCTTCATCAGAATGATATTGTGGTAGTCTTTATTCAAATGATATTGTAGTAGTCTTCATCAGAATGATATTGTAGCAGTCTTCATCAGAATGATATTGTGGTAGTCTTTATTCAAATGATATTGTAGTAGTCTTCATCAGAATGATATTGTAGCAGTCTTCATCAGAATGATATTGTGGTAGTCTTTATTCAAATGATATTGTAGTAGTCTTCATCAGAATGATATTGTGGTAGTCTTTATTCAAATGATATTGTAGTAGTCTTCATCAGAATGATATTGTAGCAGTCTTCATCAGAATGATATTGTGGTAGTCTTTATTCAAATGATATTGTAGCAGTCTTCATCAGAATGATATTGTGGTAGTCTTTATTCAAATGATATTGTAGTAGTCTTCATCAGAATGATATTGTAGCAGTCTTCATCAGAATGATATTGTGGTAGTCTTTATTCAAATGATATTGTAGTAGTCTTCATCAGAATGATAATGTAGCAGTCTTCATCAGAATGATATTGTGGTAGTCTTTATTCAAATGATATTGTAGTAGTCTTCATCAGAATGATATTGTGGTAGTCTTTATTCAAATGATATTGTAGTAGTCTTCATCAGAATGATAATGTAGCAGTCTTCATCAGAATGATATTGTGGTAGTCTTTATTCAAATGATATTGTAGTAGTCTTCATCAGAATGATATTGTGGTAGTCTTTATTCAAATGATATTGTAGTAGTCTTCATCAGAATGATATTGTGGTAGTCTTTATTCAAATGATATTGTAGTAGTCTTCATCAGAATGATATTGTAGTAGTCTTCATCAGAATGATAATGTAGCAGTCTTCATCAGATTGATATTGTGGTAGTTTTCATCATAATGATCTTGTAGAATTCTTGATCAGAATGATATTGTAGTAGTACATGTACATGATGGTAAATGACACTATGTGTACATACCACAGAAAATAATTGTACTGGTTCTCTTAACACAATCCTTCTTCTTATTGATTCCGTCATAGGGATGGTCATATAAACACCATATTGAAAATAAATTCTATTACAAATTTTATTTTATGGGTGTTCATTTTAACATCATATTGAACATTGTATTACTAGTTTTATTTTATGGGTGGTCATATTAACACCATATTAAAAATTTTTCTGATAGGGTGTATAGCCATTTTTGAGCACACGATAGGATATACATGGCGGACAGTATTATTAATGGAGGAAGAAATAGGGAATAACCAGAGAAAGAACTGAACCACCAACCCACGAGAAGATACTAGCAAGTTTTCTCACTTAACTACATTATGCTGAATCTTTGACTCGAACCCACGCACATAGATGTGAGATGGCAGTGATCCATAACGGAGAGCGCTTTAAACCACTCGGCTACTCGGGGTCCCTATTGAAAATTGTATTACTAGTTTTTTTATGGGTGTACATATTAACAGCATATTTAAAATTGTATTGTTTTATCTTATGTGTAGTCTTATTAACACCATATTTAAAATTGTATTGTTTTATCTTACGTGTAGTCTTATTAACACCATATTTAAAATTGTATTGTTTTATCTTATGTGTGGTCTTAATAACACCACATTGAAAATTGTATTATTAGTTATATTGTATGGGTGGTCATATTAACACCATATTGAAAATTGTATTGTTTTTATCTTATGTGTGGTCATATTAACACCATATTGAAAATTGTATGACTAGTTTTATTTTAAGCGTGGTCATATTAACACCATATTAAAAATTGTATTACTTGTTTCTTACAGGGCTGGTCCTATTAATACCAGCTTGAAAGTGTATTACACTAGTTTTAGATTAATTCCTGTTTCTTATTAATTATCTACTTATTTCAGTGAGAAAAATTTATTAATGTGATAAAAATATGCCCATAACATAGTGATTTCATTTATATTGTTAGAATTTTTTAATTGAGTTTCTATACAACCATGATGCCATTTTGCATACAGTATGGGGAAATCTATTTTCCGCAGACAACAGAGTGACATAGTTCATCATATTCTGTAAGAGACACATAATTCCATGGTTACTGTAAAGTTGAGAGTTAGTTTATAGCTACTGGTATATCCCTTTGCACACATGTAGATAAAAATTACACCACTTGTTAAATCCATGTGAAAGGCAAATTTGTGGTTGCCATTCTTTGTTTTGCTTCATTTGACATTTGGAATCATATGATATAGTATTTATCTTCTATGTATATACATGTGTAGTTGTGCATCTACTCCTTTGCTGAAAATGGACTTGTCTGAGAACTGGAAATAACCAGCAAGCAGGGTCCTTTTCACTGGGAACGTCCATTTGGTATGAAACACGCAGATGATGGTGTTAGCACCCTTGGTCACAATCAGGATGAACTTTATAACAAATTGAGTAAAGCTGCTTCTCACAAATGAACGTGTATAGAAAATGTTAAAGAAAGTGCATCTCTTGTAATATTTAGGTGTTTCTGTATACAATGATGTTGATAGAACCCCATAAATCAACACTTTCAAGGTCATCATGAAAATTTGTATGACTGCTTTTTCTAAATTGACATTTGTACTGATAGTGGGATTTCACTAAAACCTCTTAACCATTATGTAGCATGCAATAGTGTAAATTATGTACATCTGATACAAAATTATCCAATCGCATCATTTTGTATCAGCAAATTAGCTCAGGTAATGTTTCTCATTATGTGCTGCGATACTGACTCTAAATACAATCTTTCTATGTCTATCTAGTTCCCAACCAAATAATACAAATATCACAAGCACATTGAATTTGGAATTTCAGCATCCATAGTCATCACATTATGTGAGTATCCAACAGCTGGAATGCTTAGCAGTGGAACTGAAACACATTATGTAGAATCCTCATAAACATTTTCATCAACTTCAATGTATCAGTCTTTCTAACCTTAAATCACATGGTAATTGATATGCCTGTATGTAGTATTTTATTGATTAGGAAAAACAGTTGCTCTCTGGGGCAAATTTGGGAAGTTCTTCTCACAATGACTTTACAGAAAAATGACAATGCAATTCTTGTAGGTGAGACTAAAAGGGAATTTCAAGTGAAACTAATATAATTCGGATGAATCGATCAGCCTGTGCTGCATATCAATACAATTTACAATGCACAACCTATTATAAGGGGACACTGAGTGGCCAGTGGTCTAAAGCACTCACCATTAAGATCATTGGCATCTGATCTCAGAATGGGTTTGAGTCTTGGGTTTGGCCAGTATGGGTATGTGAGAAAGATTGCCAATAGCTTCTTGTGGGTTGGTGGTTTTATCTGCGGTTTGCCCAGATTTTCCTCCCCAATTCTGACCACCTTGTATAGGCTATCTTGTGCTGAAAATTGTCATTAAATACTACAATAACAACATCATTATTGACCTGCATATGAATTTCATGGTCTTTTCAAATAATTCATTTTGAATTTGATTTGAGGGTCTGTCATTTGTTTGGTGGTGCTGTTTTATGCTTTGATATTCTGGCTGTATTTTCAGTTTGCAGATTACATAGAGACTAGATTCACCTATTCCAATGCCAATATCAGAAGACTCACCTGTTTCAATGCCATTCTCAGACTACTCACCTGTTCCAATGCCATGCTCAGACTACTCATCTGTTCATATGCCATTCATACTACTCACCTGGTCGTGTGCCATTCTCAGACTCCTCACTTTATAATTTGCCATTCTCAGACTCCTCACCTGTTCCAATGCTATTTTCAGACTACTCACCTGTCAGGTTCCAATGATATTTTCTTACAACACACTTGGTCATATGCCATTCACAGACTGCTCACCTGTTAAGATGCCATTCTCAGACTCCTCACCTGTTCCAATGCTATTTTCAGACTACCCACCTTTCCGGTTCCAATGATATTTTCTTACAACACACTTTGCCATTCACAGACTGCTCACCTGTTAAGATGCCATTCTCAGACTACTCACCAGTTCCAATGCTATTCTCAGACTACTCACCAGTTCCAATGCTATTCTCAGACTATTCACTTCGTAATATGACATTCTCAAATTACTGACATGTATATATGCCATTCTCAGACTACTCACCTGTTCAGATGCCATTGTCAGGCTACTCACTTGCTCAGATGCCATGCTCAGACTACTCACTTGTTCCAGTGCTATTTTCAGACTACTCACCTGTTCGGTTCCAATGCTATTTTCTTACTACTCACCTGGTCATATGCCATTCACAGACTCCTCACCAGTTCCAATTTTATTCTCAGACTATTCACTTCGTAAGATGACATTTTCAAACTACTGACATGTGTATATGCCATTCGCAGATTACTCACCATTTCATTTGCCATTCTCAGTATACTCAAATTTTCATATGCCATTCTCTGGTTATGCACGAGTTCAGATGCCATGTTCAGAAAAGTATCACCTGTTCATATGCCATTCTCAGACTACTCACATGTTCATATGCCTTTCACAGACTAATCACATGTTCCAATGCCATTCTCAGACTATTCACCTGTTCCAATGCCATTATTCGACTACTCACCTGGTCATATGCCATTCTCAGACTTCTCACCTTTTCATATGCCATTCTCAGACTACTCACCTGCTCAGATGCCATTATCAGACTACTCACCTTTTCATATGCCATTATCAGACTACTCACCTTTTCATGTCATTCTCAAACTAATCACATGTTCATATGCCATTCTCAGACTACTCATCTGTTCAGATGGCATTTTGAGACTAACAGTTTTTAAAAGTTATTTTCACTCAACATTTTAGGTCATTTCAGGCTGTGCTGTTTGATCAAGTTCCCATGCTCACCACATCCTTTGTTTCAAAACAGGTGAAATATTTTAATTTCCTATTGCAAGGAAACATCATTTCTGGGACAAATATGAGTGGGGATTGTGTAGATGACTAATTACGATTCCATCAGATTGCACATGCTTGTAGATGCAAGACAACTGACATGTCGACAAGCCCTTATTTCTGTTGGTGAAGAGGAAATTATTGACAACTCATTCTCCAGTTTAAAAAAATTAACAATGTGATTCAATTCATGCAGTTTGGAATCTACTTCCATTCTGTGCTAATTTTGATTTATCCTGTTGACACTTTCACTGTTAATGTAAAATGAGACATTCAGACAGTTCGGAAGATAATAAGGTCATCTACTTATTTTCCAGGTGCAGAAGCCAGCAAGGTGGAAAGTCAGATACTAGCTGGTGCAAAGATAGAATTGGATGAGCCTCAAACTAAGGTATATTTTTAGTAAAAGTAATCCATATATATTGTATTACTTGAATGGCTTCCATAACCAGTCATTATTATAAGGCAGGTTTTTATGGGTCTCAGGCTTCCAAAACCAGTCATTATTATAAGGCAGGTTTTCTTGGGTCAAAGGCTTCCAAAACCAGTCATTATTATAAGGCAGGCTTTCTTGGGTCTCAGGCTTCCAAAACCAGTCATTATTATAAGGCAGGCTTTCTTGGGTCTCAGGCTTCCAAAACCAGTCATTATTATAAGGCAGGTTTTCTTGGGTCTCAGGATTCCAAAACCAGTCATTATTATAAGGCAGGTTTTCTTGGGTCAAAGGCTTCCAAAACCAGTCATTATTATAAGGCAGGCTTTCTTGGGTCTCAGGCTTCCAAAACCAGTCATTATTATAAGGCAGGCTTTCTTGGGTCTCAGGCTTCCAAAACCAGTCATTATTATAAGGCAGGTTTTCTTGGGTCTCAGGATTCCAAAACCAGTCATTATTATAAGGCAGGCTTTCTTGGGTCTCAGGCTTCCAAAACCAGTCATTATTATAAGGCAGGTTTTCTTGGGTCTCAGGCTTCCAAAACCATTATTATTATAAGGCAGGCTTTCTTGGGTCTCAGGCTTCCAAAACCAGTCATTATTATAAGACAGGTTTTCTTGGGTCTCAGGTGTCCAAAACCAGTCATTATTATAAGGCAGGTTTTCTTGGGTCTCAAGCTTCCAAAACCAGTCATTATTATAAGGCAGGTTTTCTTGGGTCTCAAACTTCCAAAACCAGTCATTATTATAAGGCAGGCTTTCTTGGGTCTCAATTTTCCAAAACCAGTCATTATTATAAGACAGGTTTTCTTGGGTCTCAAGCTTCCAAAACCAGTTATTATTATTAGGCAGGTTTTCTTGGGTCTCAATCTTCCATTCAGGTCCCCCTAATGAGAGTTTGGGTAGAAGAGAAAGCTTGCCAGTAACTTCCTGTGGGTCGGTGGTTCTTACATGAATTTTCCTCCACTTACTTGCCATGATGTAATGCCTATTATTTGCTGACAAATGGCATTAAGCCTCAAACAACAATAACAAGGTTATGCCTGGTAAAGTTTCAGTCCCTTAAGTGAACTCTTACTAAATGTTCACTATAAGACTGAATATAATTTGGTGTTACATCTGGCGTACAGTTCATGCATGATTCTTTGTACACAATAAACAGAATTATTCACCATCCGTAGTTAACAGTCTCTGTGGATAACTTGAATATAGGGAAAGACAAATTGGATCAGCGACTTAAAACACTTAATGACAGATCTAGTTAAGTTTTTGTATATCTATGTAACATTACTGACTTAATGACAGATCTAGTTACGTTTTTGTATAGCTATGTAACATTACTGACTTAATGACAGATCTAGTTACATTTTTGTATAGCTATGTAACATTACTGACTTAATGACAGATCTAGTTAAGTTTTTGTATAGCTAAGTAACATTACTGACTTAATGACAGATCTAGTTCAGATTTTGTATAGCTATGTAACATTACTGACTTAATGACAGATCTAGTTAAGTTTTTGTATAGCTATGTAACATTACTGACTTAATGACAGATCTAGTTAAGTTTTTGTATAGCTATGTAACATTACTGACTTCATGACAGATCTAGTTCAGATTTATATAGCTATGTGACATTACTGAATGACAGATCTAGTTCAGATTTTGTAAAGCTATGTAACATTACTGACTTAATGACATATCTAGTTCAGATTTGTATAGCTATGTAACATTTATGACTTCAGGACATATCTAGTTCAGATTTGTATAGCTATGTAACATTTGTCACTTAATGATAGATCTAGTTCAGATTTGAATAGCTATGTAACATTTCTCACTTGATGACTGATTTTTTTCAGATTTTTATAGCTATGTAACATTCCTGACTTAATGACAGATCTAGTTCAGATTTGTGTAGCTATGTAACATTACTTAATGACAGATCTAGTTCCGATTTTGTAAATTTATGCAACTTTACTGACCTGATGACAGATCTAGTTCAGATTTTATATTGCTATGTAACATTACTTAATGACAGATCTAGTTCAGATTTGTATAGCTATGTAACATTACTGACCTGATGAGGGGCCCCGAGTGGCCGAGTGGTCTAAAGTGCTGTCCGTTATGGACCACTGCCATCTCACCTCTGTCTGCGTGTGTTCGAGTCTAAGATTCGGCAAATGTAGTTATGTGAGAAAGCTTGCCAGTAGCTTCTCGAGGGTTGGTGGTTCTTTCCGGGGGGTTTGTCCGATTTCTTCCTCCACCATTAATACTGGCCGCCATGTATAGCCTATATTGTGCTGAAAAATGGCGTTAAACCATAAAAAACAAACAAACAAACAAAACTGACCTGATGACAGATCTAGTTCAGATTTTGTATTGCTATGTAACATTACTTAATGACAGATCTAGTTCATAATTGTATATCTATGTAACATTACTGACTTAATGACATATCTAGTTCAGATTTTGTATTGCTATGTAACATTACTTAATGACAGATCTAGTTCAGATTTGTATAGCTATGTAACATTACTGGCTTAATGACAGATCTAGTTCAGATTTTGAAAATCTATGTAACAGTATTGATTTGATGACATATATAGTTAATATTTGTATTTACTTTCAGAGTGGCAATAGTGAGGTATTATGTAAACACTCATCCATTGACAGATCTGTTAATATATTTGTTTGTGTTGTACAGTCATTGCTCTTAGAGTGGGGGTATTTTGTAAGTGCTCACCCATTGACATATATCATGTAGACTTTTATGGTATTATAAAATTATGACTGTTAGAATGGGGTATTCTGTAAGCACTGTTATGTATATTTGATTTAAATCATTTAATTTGTTTGTCAGATTCAAATTTGAAATTTTATCATGTGACCCCTTGTTTACGTAAAAAACAGATATAAACCATGTTTTAGGAGCGAGCTATTCAGTAGAAGTTGGGCTTTTATAATATTAAGCTGTGTCTTCTTTTTGAGTTAATTTTTATTATCGTGTACTGGAAATGGTGTCAATTCGCTTGGAGCAAGAGGAATTATTTTATTATTTATCTGGAAAAGAATATGTGCTCATAGATTTTCATTAACAAGAACTGACTAAATCAAGTGACATCATCGTCCATATTGGATTACATCATCAATATTTGAACCGGGAACTATTAGGACATTTTATTATCAGGACTCTTGCAATTCCACAAGTGGATTATATTGTGAATGCTTTTTGGATTAATTTTTGGACTTGATTCTCTAAAACCGTAAATTTAAATATTTTCTTTTATGAAAATACTTGTACTCAATAAATTGTTTGTAAAATTTTACAAGCTAGTTATTTTCACTTCTTTCTATGTTGCTGCTTATTGAGAGATATGATGTAGATTTGCACATTGTACAATTACACTTAAGGGTATTGTGCAAACACACATCGTATGTTAGATCTTGTTCAGGTTGGCCTAGTGTTGTAACATTACTTTGAGAGTGAGGTGGATAGGGATTGTGTAAGCACTCACTTAATCACAGATCTAATTCAGTCTTGTAGCACACATTGTTTTAAGTATACATTCGGTTCACAATAATCGGAATACATATCACCGTTTATTTTTAATACCAGAACCCTTATCCAATCTTATGCCTTCAAACTTTATGACAGGGTTCATCCATATGAGAACTCAAAACATATCACTCAACCACTTGGATATTTGAGTGGTGACTGAGGAAAGGGAAGTAAATTTTTTCAAAATGTGTTGGATTATACAAGTAGTATTTTAAGCAGATTCAGTGTAATCTTGATGCAGGACAAGTAAAATTGATACAGGACAAGTACAGTTGATGGAGGTCAAGTAAAAACTCTTAGTCACTCTTAATTATAATTGTTAGATATGCAATGCACACAGATTTTTCATATTTTCCCACAGCTCAGTCAAAATGTTCATTACATTTAATATTATGACTGAGCACGAATAATTGTACCACCTAGAACCTTATAAACAATGGATGAACCTCCAAATAAAAAGAGACAAATTTTAATGCTGGAGAAAATAATTATTGTAACATAAGTGAAAACTATCAGACCACTCCCAAAACAGAGGTTTAAACATTAAAAATGTGCAGACCACTGGCATGTTTAATGAGAGAAGTATATCTGTATTGCTATATAATTTTGTTTTTAGATGAAAGCATACAATACTTTTGCATTAACTATTAATAGAGAAGAGAATATATGTACAGTGACTGTGGTTATTGTTCTTGAAATTGTTCTGAAAATTGACCTTGGAAACTGATTCTTTTAAACAAAACTTTTATGAGAGACCACCTGTCTTGCGATAAAGAGTTTTGTTTGCAGAAGTGATGGTCTCTCATTACAGATTTTACTGTACAATAATAAAGCATATTAAGATCCCACTAATGCCAGTAGGTCATTGTGATTTGCTTTTGATTTTTTAAAAACTTTGCAGCTAGTAAATATTCAATGTTCTGATGTATGTGACTGCCTTATTATTCATAGTTCAACAATCTACTAATACACCTACGTTACCTATCTACCCATTCTGATGCAATTTAGCGTAACGTTGGCAGTAAAATAACAGTGGTAACTATTTTGCCTTACTTGTTGTTGCTTTAGGAAGTACACCAATAAAATTTGAAAGATCTATGAATAAATGCTATGTATTACCATATTGTTTGTAATTTTTGAAAGCAAGCAATACAATCAAAATATATAAAAAAATCAAAAGTATCTTTCTTTAATTTTCCTAACTTAATGAGAGTTCTTCGTCAAATTCTAGGATTATCGTCATAAAATCTGTGAAAAGTACTTCAGAGAAATCCGTTCTCATCTTAAAGACAAGCCTTCCAGGTTTCATCTTGTTGAAGAGGACTTTGCCATTGACAACACTGTTGTTGACAGCAAACTGGAGGGTTTAAAGAGGAAAATTGTAGAAGTTGCATCTCGACAGCCATATTGGGGGGAGGAGATACCAGCAAAGTGGCTCCCCTTGGAACAAGTATTGATGAACTTGAGGGCTCAAGGGCATAAGGTAGATCTACCAGGACAGTCCAAGTACATGAATTTAAAATGTTCTTATCTAGTCACTGAATACTAGTATAGATGTGTCTTTGTCAGTATTGTCCATTTTATGGTCTATTTGTAAAAGTATTTGCAAATTGCATATTTTACAAATGTCATTATATATATATATATATATATATATATATATATATATATATATATATATATATATATAATAATAATAATAATAATAATAATAATGACTATAATAAGTTTGTTCCTGCAGTCGAGAAAGGTGAGGTTTTTTTTTGTCTTTGTGTCTAACTTCAATAGGCAATTCATTCCATGTTTCTGGGCCCTGGTATCAAAAGAACATTGTGCATATGGCTTATCATAGTGGAAATAATGAGTATACAATTATCAGAAGAGGAGCATGAGTATCACCAGATAGGTAACTTGCACTGGAGACCGTCAGTGAAAGTGAAACGTAGCATAAAGAAAATAGTTTGTGTTTGATTCTGGATCAAATATAAAGCCAGTGTAGGATACAGAGCAGCAGGGAGGTATGCTAATATCATGGTAGTCAAAGGTTGGTCTGAACAGCTGTTTTGAACTTTTGAAGTTTCAGGAGTAAATATTGAGATGAACCATGCAGAATTGTGTAACAATAGTCCAGACTTGAAAGTACTAATGAACACTCAAGTCTTTTAGTGACATCAACTGAAAGATATTTGTGAATGGAGCTGTTGAGTCTCAGTTCAAGATATGCAGCCTGCATGTGTTCATGACATGTTGGTGTAAGGTGAGAGTACTGGAGAGAGTAACACCTAGGTTTCATACTGAATGTGTGAATTCAATGTTGGTGTTGCTTATGTCTATTGTTTGA
Organism: Unio delphinus; assembly: GCA_029339505.1. Classification (NCBI taxonomy): domain Eukaryota; kingdom Metazoa; phylum Mollusca; class Bivalvia; order Unionida; family Unionidae; genus Unio; species Unio delphinus. The sequence continues at coordinate 9,526,510 of JAQISU010000361.1, read as the reverse complement.
GGTAAAGGATGTGGATGAGAAAGTGATTTTGTTGTGGTCAGAATGGCCTTAGTTTTATCATCATTCTTCTGCAGCTTGTTGCATGTCATCCATGATTCCACATCAGAAATGCACCTATCTACTCATTGGATAGTAAAAGCACAGTCAGTTAGGTGTATATACATATATTTGGGTGTCATCAGTGTACAATTGGTGAGATACTGGGTGATGATCTATGATCCTTGAGAGTGGCTAAGTGCATATAATGAAGTGAACAGGTCCAATGACAGACCCCTATTGAATATCGCAACATAGATCAGCTGGCATGGAGTGTATTCCGTTTGCAGGTACAATTTGTGTTCTGTTGACTTGGTAGGACTTGAACCACATTAAAGATGTATTGTGAATGCAAAATACATTGCTTCAAATACATTGAAGCAATATATCACTGTCAGCTGTGTCAAATGTTGCAGACACATCAAGGAGTGTATGAACTGTAATCTTTCCGCTATCCAAATCAGAGAGAATGTCATTAACTACGTTCATAAGATTAGTTTTAATACTGTGGCAATGGCGATATGCAGACTGTGCATTGCTACAAAGACTGTTTGAGTTCAGACAAGATACAAGTTGGGTTAGAACAACTTTTTCTAAGCATTTTTATATTAATGGATATTAGAAACTGGGCAGTAAATTATTTTAATCTTTCTGGTGGAGTGTTGAGTGCCTTAAAACCAGTTGCTTTGGGTAGATGGGACTCGAAAACCTTAGATGGTAGCTCATCTAGGAGATGGAAATCTCCGAGTCCAAGATCTCTGCTGCCTTGCGGCTATACACACTCATGTGAAAGGCTTAAGTAGTAAACCCCAACAAAAATCGGAAGACGGATTCCCTAAGACAGTCTGACATTGACCTCAATGTCATTCCGGCAACTCCTGCGATGCCATTGGTGCCAAGCTGTATCGACATTCGTCGTTCCCTTGGGTCCTCCAGCTGCGCGGAGGGGAATCTCCTGCGCAGAGGGGGGAATCTCCTGCATGGGCAACAGCTTATTCTCCATACCACCCTGCCCAGGCTTCTTAGCTCCACTGGAGAGGACAATCCAATGTCATTGTATGGCATCGGCACAACACGAGAAGTAGCAGTTTACCGGTTCTAAGCCAAAGCTCGATTGGCTTAGAGCTTGGGGCCTGGAGTTACTTCTGACGATGGGATAGACCTTTGTTTTGCGACCTGGAATGTTAGGACCATGTGTCCTGGACTGACCAATGACTTACAGCAGATTGACGATGCACGGAAGACTGCCATCATTGACAAAGTACTCTCCCGACTGAACATCAAACATTGCCTGTCTCCAGGAGACCCGACTGGCTGACAGCGGCACCATCAGGGAAGCCAATTACACATTCATTTGGCAGGGTAAGACCTCGGATGAACCTAGGCAGCACAGTGTAGGCTTTGCCATAAAGAACACACCAGTCGCCTTCATTGAACTTTCATCATCAGGTACTGAGATAATCCTTGCCCTCCAGCTGTCTACATCCTTAGGCCTGGTCAACAACTTCAGCGTGTATGCTCCAACCCTCTGCTCCACCCATGAGGAGAAAGAAAAGTTTTATGAGGCTTTGGATCAAGTAATATCCAGTATTCCAAGCAACGCAGGCCTTTACTTACTAGGAGACTTAAATGCTAGACTGGGAGCTGACCACGAGGCCTGGTCCGCCTGTCTCGGCTTTTATGGAAGGGGCAAGATCAACAAGAACGGTCAGCGACTTCTGGAGATGTGCTGCTCCCACTGCCTATGTGTAACCAACATTTTCTTTCAATGCAAGGAGATCCACCAGGTGCTTGGAGACAACCACGTTCACTCCACTGGCACCAGCTAGACCTTGTCATCACCAGGCATGTGGAACTGGCCAGCGTCCTCCTCATCCACAGCTACCACAGTGCCGACTGACACAGACCATTCCCTCGTGGTCAGTATGGTGCAAATGTTATCCAAGAAGCTTCACCATGCCAAGAAGAAGGGTCACCCTCACATCCAAACCTGCTGTCCAAGTAACCCGGAGAAAACACTGCAGTTCATCAGCAATGTGCAGGAAGGTCTCGCCAAAGTGACACCTAATGACACCTTTGACTCCAAATGGGCCCATCTCCGAATCTCTGTGCACATCTCAGCCACCATAGCTTACGGGAAGAGTAAACGAAAAAATGTAAATTGGTATCAGGCAAACTGGGAGGAGAATGAGTCAGTGACTGAGGCAAAGAGGAAAGCCATCCTGGTATACAAGGCTGCACCTAGCCCAAGAACATTGCAAGCACTCAGGAATGAAAGGAACAAGACCCAGAAGACCGCCCGCCACTGTGCCAACATCTGTTGGCTTAACCTTTGCAACAGTATACAGACAGCTGCCGACACCAGGAATGCATGTGGAATGTATAAGGGCATCAAGACAGCGACAGGCCCCTCCATCTCAAAGACCGCCCCCTTCAAGTCCAAGACAGGTGAAGACATCACAGACCAGGGGAAGCAACTGCAGCGATGGGTTGAACACTATCTCGAGCTATATGCAACCCAAAACATTATCACTAACACTGCCCTGGATGCCTTTCCAGACCTGCCTGTCATGGAGGAGCTAGACACACAGCCCACCTTGGAAGAGTTCGGAAACATCATTGACTTCCTTGCCTGTGGGGAAGTTCCTGGAAGCGACAGGCATTCCGCCTGAAGTCCTCAAGAGTGGGAAACCAGCACTGCTCCAGCAGCTAAACATACTCCTCAGCCTCTGCTGGGAACAGGGATACATCCCAAAGGACATGCATGATCCTAGACTCCCGCGCCTACAATTAGGAGTCCCAGTGTGGATTTCCATCCAGCAGGTCAACTGTAGACATGATCTTCTCACTGCGTAAGCTGTAGGAGAAGTGTCATGAGCAGCAGATGCCCCTCTACATTGCCTTCATAGACCTGATGAAGGCATTCGACCTGGTTAGTCGGAGTGGACTCTTCAGAATCCTGCAGAAGATGCTCAAGATGCAGACTCCCCTCCCTCTGTCACCATTGATGGATACAACTTGGAAGTTGTTGAGTACTTCACATACCTTGGGACAACATCTCCAGCTCACTCTCAATTGATTATAAGGTGAATGGCAGGATTGCCAAGGCAGGTGCAGTGATGGCCAGACTTAACCAGAGGGCACGGAACAACCCCATCTTTAAAGAGAAGACCAAACTGCATGTCTACCAAGCCTGCATGCTCAGCTCACTGCTCTACAGCAGTAAAACATGGACCACCTATGCAAGTCATGAGAGAAAACTCAACAGCTTCCACCTGAAATGTCTGCAGAGCATTATGCGCATCAAGTGGCAGGAGAAAGTACCAACCACAGAGGTTCTAGAATTCGCCAGCATCAACAGCATGTTCACCATTCTCAGCGAGAGGCGCCTTCACTGGCTCAGCCATGTCAAGGGAATGGACCCAGGCCGCATTCCTAAGGACCTGTTATATGGGGAACTAGCAGAATGTACACGACCGACTGGACACCCATGCCTGCATTACAAAGATGTTTGCAAGAGGGACATGAAGACGGCCAACATCGATGTCAGCAACTGGGGGAGCTTTGATATTGACCGTCCCATCTGGCGCCTAGCTGTTAGGCAGGGAGTTAGCAAAGCTGAGGACGACAGGAATATAAAGCATGCTCAAAAGAGAGCCAGAAAGAAAGAACAGTTGAATCTGGAGCTACGCCATCGTCTCACGTAGACGGACGGATGCCAAGGAATAAAGGCAATATTGGCTCTAAGCACTCAAGCAGCAGTGATGCTTGAATAGGATCAAGTTCACATGACTTTGGTCCACTTATCAAAATGATTGTCCATACTAAATCTATGGAGACAGGTGAAAATACTGCTAATGGTTATCACTGAAAGTCTGTATCATAACTGTATGGTGACGATGAGTCAATTTAAATTGTGTTATCAATCATATCTCTAATGATTTGAATCTTGTTACGAAAAGTAATTGCAAACAGGTCCGGAAGGTCTACTGGAGAGAATGTAGTTAGTAGTGGTGTACATTTCTTGCTTGACATTAGTTTGTTAGTTATCTCTACTAACTCTCTGTAGCTTCTTGATCTTAGTACTATGGTGGGATAATTTGCATTTGGCAAAATGGACAATGTGTGTGACATTCTTCTTAGCGGCTTCATCGATTTGTTTATGAATAGTGAGTCTGGTGGAAATACAACGCATCTCTGGTTTACTGCGGTGTCTTTTAGCAGTGCAAAGCTGGTCCCTAACACTGCTGTACCAAGGAGAACACTTAGCAATTGATACTCTGTACTTGGTGACTGTGGCATGTTTCTCAATCAATGAATTCAGGCAGATATCGAGTTCTTCTCCTGTAGGAGCTAAGAAAGTTATTAAGTTTTCTTGGATGTCATGCATTAATTTGATTATTTTTATTATACAGTAGTTTCTCTTAGTTTCAAATAAAAGTGGAGGGTTAGGGACTGATACGTTGCGATGGCATATAATGCAGAGGTGATACGATGCAAGTTCGTGGGATACAAGCGTGATTGCAGATTATTATCATCAGGTCTATGAAGAATTCAGTCTCAAATGTGACCAAGTTTGTGGGTGGGTTGGGTAACTGACTGTTTAAGGTTAAAAACATGAATGAAATCTAGGAGTGTTGATGTGTACGGGTTTCCAGGACAGTCATAGTGAAGTAGAAATATCCAAGAATAGTTAGGTTACCACCTATGGAATTTCCACACTCCGAAAGATTTGGAAACTACTCCAAGAGTGAGATTCAGTGAACACATCAATGATAATTTGTTTTAATTAAATAATACACATGTAATACTGTAAGATACATAATCTGGTCATATCAATGACAATTTTTTTAAATAAATGATACACATGTAATAATATAAGATACATAATCTGGTTATATCATGGATAATTTGTTTTAAATAAATATTACAACTGTAATACTACAAGATGCATAATCTGGTCAAATCAAGGACAATTTATTTTGCATAGTATATTTTAGTTTATATCAAGATCACGTCAATAAAATGGCTTTATAAAGAAAAGGGAAGTATTGAAATTTGCACCAAAAATCCAATTGCGCTAAATATATTTTTCTATCTGCAGGTGATTCATCGGAGTCTGTTGGAAAACATAAACCAAACAGGAGGTGTCCATATATCCACAGATGAATTGGACCTATTTTTGAGATTTCAACACGAAATAGGCACAATCTTCTACTTCAGGTGAGATTGATATTGTAATAAATTTGGAGTATGTGTATTTGACAGCATCCTGTTTTTAAGCAATTCTTAGATTTATTTGTGTCAGTGTTTAGTCTTAGGTGCCATGGAAATATTACTAGCCTGAAATAGTTAGCCAATTGGTAAAAGAAAACGTCACAGAGCCGAGTGTTAGATAAGTTGAACCATGCTGGGGTCGTTAGTAGTGAATTTAGGTACAAGCCGAAAGACTGTAACATAGTCCATATTGAAATTCAGCGGTGTATACAAGTATTGTGATTGAAAAGGCAGCATTTATGGTTGGAAATCAGTAAATTATAGAATTTTAATCAATAAGTTGGAACCTGGTAGGTACCGTTTATGTGTCCATAGTGGAAAATGGGCGTAAGTATATGAGCGTGATACGCCGGAAATTATGAGGATTGACTGGCCTAGGGTCGTGCAGTTAACTATTTCCCAGTTAGTAAGGGAATACTAGTGTAATTTCTATGGCACAATTGGCACAATCCTCTACTTCAGGTGAGATTGATATTATTTGTATGTATCCTATTTGCCTATATTACATTAAATATATTATATCTCCTATATGTTAAAGTTAGCAATTTCTACCAGTACTGAACCTTATGTACTAGTATCATATTAAATATGCATAATACATGTATATCATATTTATTGTTAAAATGTTACTTTTCTAAGAGCAGGTTTGAGTTACTAGTGTCATCCAGGCCTAACTTTGTACATGATATAGTTACCAGTATTAACCAAGTTGAATGTAAATAACCCTATTACCAGAATTACCCAAACCTAAGGTGGAAAATAGCCTAATTATCAGAATTACCCAAACCTAATGTGGTAAATAACCTTATTATCAGTATAACCCAAATCTAATATGGAAAATAGTCTAATTGTCAGAATTACCCAAAACCTAATGTGTAAATTACCCAATTATCAGTGTAACCCAAGTCTGATGTGGTAAATTACCCAATTATCAGTGTAACCCAAGTCTAATGTGATAAATTACCCAATTATCAGTGTAACCCAAGTCTAATGTGATAAATGACTTAATTGCCAGCATTTTCCAAACCTAATGTAGCTAACCTAACACTCCCCAAAATGGCAATCTGTGTGACAAAATTACAGACTATCTGTTTGATTATCCATGATAGTAAGGTGATGCTGAATATCATCTTGAACAAACTGAAACCACAAGAAGAAGAAATAATCACTGAAAAGCAGGCGGGGTTCTGGAGTGGAAGAAGCACAACAGAACAAATATTCAATCTCAGGGTTCTGTTTGAAAAGTGTTTGCAATTTCAACAAGACATCTATCACGTGTTCATAGATGTCAAAAAGGCTTTTGACAGAGTGTGGCATGAGGCATTGTGGGCCACATTGAAGAAGTACAACATGGGTCAAAAGTGGACCAATACCATCAGCAGCTGTATGCTAAGCCAGTGCAATAATTGCTCAAAGTTCTGTGGGGGACTGGTTCAAGACAACACTTGGAGTACGTCAATACTGTCTCCTGTCACCCACGCTTTTCAGCATCTACTTAGAGCTCATTATGAGTGAAGCCCTAGAAAGCCACTGTGGAACAGTCAGCATTGGAGGGCATAACATCACCAACTTCCGCTTTGCAGACAACATTGATGGGCTGGCAGGCAGTGAAGACAAGCTTGCCACCTTAGTGAAAAACCTGGATGAAACATCTTCCAGATTTGACATGGAGGTAAATTGATGATAAGACAAAGCTGATGACTAATAGTGGCAAAAAAATCTCAACCAAGATTAAAGTCAAAGGACAGGAATTGAAAAGAGTGGGCAAGTTCAAATATTTCAGTTCCATGATCACCGAAGAGGGATCAGAACAGAAATTTGTCACGAGCAGTACAAACAACAGCAGTTATGTGAAATCTTTCAAATTTGACATGGAGATAAGACAAAGCTGATGACAAATAGTGGCAAACAAATCTCAACCAAGATTAAAGTCAGAGGACAGGAACTGGAAACAGTGGGCCAATTTAAACATATTGGATCCATAATCATGGAAGAGGGATCAAGAGCAGAAATTTTGTCATGAACAGCACAACGGCAGCTATGTCAAAGAAAGACCCATCTGGAGAGACAAGAACATCTGTCTGAAAACTAAAAACCTTTCAGTGATCCTTTATGTATTTTAAGTTATCAGAGATTTTGGTAGATTGGGTCTGAAATCAAGTTATGAGTACAGTTTACAGGAACACAGTAAAGTTTTGTAATCAGTGTTGTTATGAGACAGTCACTGCAGTTTATTCAATTGTACAGCAAAACACAGTACAGTTTGGTAATCAGTGTTCTTAATACACTTTTTTTACAGCACAGAATTATTGAAAGAGAAGATTGTGCTGGAACCTCAGTGGATGATTAACGCCCTGAAGTCCCTCATCACGGCAGAGATGTTTGTCCTGAGACATGCTCCATCAGTCACAACCTTGTGGTATGAGTTCAAGAATGGAAAATTGTTTCCAGAACTCATTGGTATGACTATAATAATTTAGACTTTGTAGGACATTTTCATAATGTGATTTCTTCTAAAGTAAATGCTATTCATGCTATTTCAGCTTAGTGCAGTATCAAACATGCTTTCATAAATCTAATTTTGTCCTTACATAACTTCATCAAGTCAGTGAACAAACGTGAAATTATTATTCTGCCATTCTGTTTTTACATGAGCATATTTGTGTATGTAAATGTTTTATCTGATTTAGTTTTCTAATGTCAGTTTTTTGTGTGTGAATGACAATGAATTTAAAGCATAGTCCTGAGTCTATCTTAAGGGTTCCCACGCTACAAAGAAATGGGGAAAAAGTTGGGAGGAATGATAATTTTTCTCTTTACGAGAAACACATAAAACATTAAATGAAAGCCATATACTGGTTGTAATAAAACAACAAAAGCAAAATTATCCATATTTATTCTGAGTACAACGTCTTGAGTTTTGTTGTATCGTGTGACTACCACGTTGACATGTTCTCTCTGCTCTCAGACTGCTGCAACAGTGACAAGCTTCTTGGAGAAAAAGGATGTGAATTATATGTTCTTTCTGGTGTTTTGAAAATGTATCTGACTTTCATTAATTTAAGTTTTGTACATCAACATTGAAGAGGAGTTAGTTGTTGATATCACATGACTATTGGACTTTCAAGTCATTATTTGAGATATTTTGAAATCATGACTAGGAATGCAATGACGAGTACCAGGTCAGGTTTTATCTATGCTGTATTTTAGTCTAATCTGTCAGTGATTTAAATAATAATGATTATAATACCATTTCTGAGAAAACAAATTATTTTCCTTTTGATTTCATACATGTGTTAGTCAATATAATGCAAGTTTAAATGTGCTAGGCCTGCTGGTAAGTGACTACCATATGACGCTGCCGCTACTTCTGCCAGACAATGAGGAGGATAAGGATGAAACTTCTAGTCCTGAATCATCAATGTCACATGACCCATATTTTGTCCCATCCTCCTCATTTAAACCCAACCTGATCGCACAAGGTAAACTGAAAGACCTTGTCAGGGATTTGGAACTCCAAGAGTAAGGCAGATCTGCTGGGCTCCAGACTACAGCAGTGGAATCTCTGGCAGGTGATGTTATGGTTTTCATGATCTGTAACTGTCAAAGGGTCTTGTCCCATTCTTCTTCATGGAAGGTAATCTTGTAGCCTGCAATAACATCGATGCTGTAATGGCAACCCTCAACATTGTTCACATTCCAGATGGATGTAGATCATTGATTCATTGAAGACGAGTCTTAAATCTGTGTTGGTGAAAAATAGTAATGTTTTGCCATCATTCCAGTTGGTCATGCAGTCCATATGACGAAGACCTATGAAAACATGAAACAACTTTTGAGGTGCATAAACTATGTCCAACCCTACATTAGTGGCAACTATGTGGCAATTTCAAGGCTTTTCCTCTCTTGATTGTTCTGCAGATTTGATACACAAAGTATTAAGAGTGATTGATCTCTCTGACAGTCATTTGAGCTTGGGAGGAAAGTGTTTCCCATCAACCATTTTTTTGAATCAAGGAAGATTTTGTTACCACACATCAAGCTGGGTATGATGAAAATCATTGTCAAAGCCACGGATAAAACATACACAGCTTTCAAGTAGCTCCATGGAACATTTATAAGGTTAAGTGAAGCTAAGATAAAGGAAAGTGTCTTTGTCTGTTTTCTTTTAAGTAGCTCCATGGAACATTTGTAAGGTTAAGTGAAGCTAAGATAAAGGAAGGTGTCTTTGTCTGTTTTCTTTTAAGTAGCTCCATGGAACATTTGTAAGATTAAGTGAAGCTAAGATTAAGGAAGGTGTCTTTGTCTGTCCACAGATTCATGAACTAAGAATAGTTAAGCAATGCAATAGCAGCAGATACATATTTAATGATTCACATTTGTTTTCCCGTATCACTACCATCAACACACTGATGCAGTTGTTTTGGTCATATTGAAAGTGATGGAGTATCACTGTTGACAGAAGTTATTGTGTTTTGTGCAGCAAACTACTATGGAAATGTATAAACATTTGTTCAAAAATAGGTCATACATAACAGTATTATTGGATCACCTCCAATGACTCTTCATCACAACAGCATATAGTGTATCTCCTCCTTTAACCCTCTCTCTGACCCAGCATGTCGTGTATCTCCTCCATTGACCCACTCTCTCACCAGCATGCAGTGTATCTCTTATATTGACCCTCTGTCTGGACAGCACACAGTGTATCTTCTCAACTGACCCTCTCTCTGACCAGCATGCAGTGTATCTCCTACATTGACCCACTCATTCACCAGCATTCAGTGTATCTATTATATTGACCCTCTGTCTGGGCAGCATACAGTGTGTCCCCTCCATTGACCATCGTTTTGGGCAGCATACAGTGTATCTCCTCCATTGACCCTCTGTATGGGCATCATGACACTCTGTACTTGAGTATAGGCTCACCATACAGTGGAGTATAGTATGCTTTGTTGTGCATCTGCCCATCTGTGTCCTTCCAATGTATAGTCTGCCTACTTAAAGGTCTCACTAGAATTTTAAACCTAGGAGTCCAGGACTCTCGTTTTGGTAAAAATAGGAGTCCCACCAGCAAAGGTTGCAGTCCCCTCCCAGAAAATGTTGAACTTTGCAGATTAGAAAAAGTATTGGCTGCTATTGAGTTTAATTTCCACATTATGTATTGCATGGATACGTACAACCATGTCAGCCTATTCGGAACGTCTGGTTATTCTGCACAATGAGACGTCGATTCTGTAAACATTTGATCCTGTGCTATTTTGGTTGAAAAATCGATTTTTGGCTGAAATGCAGACAGCAGTATTCCAAACTAATGTATTTCATTTCCATTGCCTGATGCATAAATGTTACATCTTTTCAAAGCATTGCACAGAATAGTTTGCCGTATCCGTCGGCATCCGTCCGTCTTCGAGAGACGATGGTGTAGCTTCCGATTTGGGTGTCCTATCTGCACCTTCGCGAGTGGCTGAAGAGTCCGACCCTTGAGTGACAGTCTCTGTTGCACTTGCTGCAGGTGTATGCTGATGCTTGCTGAGGATGTTTTTTGGGTCGCCTTCCTCCTGGCTCTCTTTGCAGCTTTCTGAGTGCCCTGTCTGACAGCAAGACGCCACGCGGAGCGGTCGTCAGCACAGCTCTCCCAATTGTTTATGTTGATGTTGGCTGTCTTCATGTCCATTTTGCAGACATCTTTGTAGTGCAGACGTGGCCTACCAGTCGTTCGTACACCTTCTACTAGCTCGCCGTACAGCAGATCTTTGGGTATGTGGCCTGGGTCCATTCTCCTAACATGGCCTAGACAGTGAAGGCGCCTCTCGCTGAGAATGGAGAACATGCTGTTCATGCTGGTGCATTTCAGAACCTCTGTGTTGGGAACTTTGTCCTGCCACTGTATACGCAGAATGCGCCGCAAGCATCTCAAGTGGAAGCTGTTGAGTTTCCTCACGTGACTCGCGTAGGTGGTCCATGCCTAGCAGCTGTAAAGGAGTGTGCTGAGCACGCATGCCTGGTAGACGTGCAGTTTGGTCTTCTTGGTGCGGTTGTGATTGTCCCAGACCCTCTGGTTCAGTCTCGCCATAACTGCTGATGCCTTGGCAATCCGGCCATTTACATCAGTATCAACGGAGAGCGAGTTGGAGATTGTGGACCCAAGGTATGTGTAGTCCTCAACAACTTCAGTTTGCCGTATATAGTCATGAAACCATTGGGTGTTGTCATGAACAGCGTTTGGAGTTGTGTTTTGTCAAGCATACCAATCGAGATACTGATACTCTGGCCCTGCACAGTTATTGTCGGCCCTAGGACCCGCATACTCAACGCCGCCTCAGGGTGTCGTATCCCCATTTGTCCAAAATTAGTATTATTTTGAACAGAATATTCTGGTAACAATTGCCGCTTTTCAGTTTGTAAGCATTGCATAATTGTTTTTGTGAATTGAAATTGGTAGGGGGTTTGCACCAATATTGGTGACCTTAGATGCACAGAATAGGCTGACTGTGGTGTATCGTTAATCCTTCAGGGTGAAAATTAATTTTGTCAATCCAAGTAATGATCTTATTCCAAACACTAAGCCAGGCATCACACACTTCCTTACACTTGGCTACTATCCCATACAAGATATTACTTCCAGCAACTTTAGCAGTCTTCTGAATAACATTAAAATCATTGACAGTTTGCCTTCAAATCCCAAAATACTTCTTCAAATTTGAAAACGACGTTTTGTCCAAGTTTTGATGTGCCTTGATTTTTGCAGTCGCATGCACTATTTAATAGGCTATAACTAGAAATTAACACAATAATGGAAGCTAAAGTTCTGATGTACTCTTATAATAACCACATTTACATCTTGGGATCTTTCTGCCTCTGAATTCAGTCATTGTAAATATCACATTTTCTCACCCAAGCTGATGGTTGAAATATTTGAGCTTTCCTCCCAACTACTGCATCGTGTTTTTGTATGTACTTTTATAAATAGAGCAGGCACATCTGGAGGTATTTTAAAACACTGAATTATGTGATTGTAAATATCAATGCAGCTAAACTTATCAAATTACCAACATGTACTCCTACTCCGTTGGTTGTTGAAGTAAAGCCTTTGAATTTGCCACCCAACTATTTGCATGCGTATGAACGACTCCTGCATTTGTAATTCACTGTGTCCAAATACATGTAATTAGGCGTTTCTGAGATCACTGTTAATAACTTGATTGTTGTTGGTCAGTTGGTCAGTTGAACTTGGGGTAAATTCTTCAGATTATTTTCAGCCAGTAGATTATCAGTAGGGATTCTTTCTATCTGTTATGAAAACATGAAAGTCCTTCGAGTTCATGTTTTAATGTGCTATTGTAAGAGTGAACACTCAGCAGTAGATACTCCAATGACAAGTGCACACTTGTGTCATTTGTTAGCTGATAAAGAATGCAGTGAATGAGTGGATGAAAGAATAAGTGTATAAGACCTTCCCGTGTCTTCATCAGCATCTTTATAATCCAATTATGTCGATCCAAATCTGGTTTATAAATATTGTTATTTTGTCATATTAGTTCATTTATACGATTCTTTCTTGCTTCATCTATAAAATTTTAAGCTTCATTTACTGATTCATGTTTGGGATTAAGTGACATTTATAATAATTCTTAATTTAAAGTATTTATCTAAATTCAAACCTAAAGAGCAGCAAAAGGGTGTGACCTCAAAGAAATGTTCACATGAGTAAACAAAACATACACGAATTTTAAAAAACACGAACAACATAAGATAAGGTAAATAAAATGAGCTAACCCATTGACCTTGAATTTTAATTTTCGTTTGCAGTTCTGCTTAATGATGTTTTATACTTTACAATTATCTCACATAACTGAATATTTGAGATAAAATTAGATATATTCTTTGTGTAACGGTTATTTTCTTTTCGTTTAAAGATGCTCTCTGGACAAAAGATGCAGATCTCCATGACAACAAAGAGCATATTTTGCTGCTCATGGAACAACTGAACATCATCGCCAAGCCAAAATTGTACATCCCTGATGCATCGGAAATCAAGGTCAGTTAATTATAAATAATGAATATTCATCCAGTTAATGAGTCCACAAGAAAATGTAAAAAATGTAATATAAATTATACATAGATTTTCTTATTGACTAAATCATATAACCATTACAATGAGAAACGGGTAATGATGCATAGAAAATAAAATATCATCACACTAAATAGTACAGTGTTAGAGATGAGCATTAAAAGGAGACACGGGTGGTAATGCACAGAAAATAAAAAGATATGACACTAAATAGTGCAGGGTTAGAGATAAGCATTACAACGAGAAACAGGAGGTGATGCATAGAAAATAAAAAGATATGACACTAAATAGTACAGGGTTAGAGATAATCATTACAATGAAAAACAGGAGGTGATGCATAGAAAATAAAAAGATATGACACTAAATAGAACAAGGTTAGAGGTTAGCGGCATATTGTGTCAGTACAGTAAACATAGCAAATAAACACAAGGACAAAGATGTTGGATGCCAAAAATATAAATAAGTATTATGCACTCATAGTTTATGACTCTTAGATTTATTTAAACCTTATATGTTGTTTGACTGTAACATGAGTACCAGTTAAAAAAACATGTGATGACCATAACAGCACCAATAATTAACAAATACACCCCAGTCCATTAGAGGATCTTGGGTCCGTGATTTAAGCACATCAGTCCATTATAGGATCTTGTGTCTGTGATTTAAGCACATCAGTTCATTATAGGATCTTGTGTCTGTGATTTAAGCACATCAGTCCATTATAGGATCTTGTGTCTGTGATTAAGCACATCAGCACATTATAGGATCTTGTGTCTGTGATTTAAGCACATCAGTCCATTATAGGATCTTGTGTCTGTGATTTAAGCACATCAGTCCATTATAGGATCTTGTGTCTGTGATTTAAGCACATCAGTCCATTATAGGGTATTGCATCTGTGATTTAAGCACATCAGCACATTATAGGATATTGTGTCTGTGATTTAAGCACATCAGTCCATTATAGGGTCTTGTGTCTGTGATTTAAGCACATCAGTCCATTATAGGATCTTGTGTCTGTGATTAAGCACATCAGCACATTATAGGATCTTGTGTCTGTGATTTAAGCACATCAGTCCATTATAGGGTCTTGGGTCTGTGATTTAAGCTTATTTAATCAGTCAATTATAGGATCTTGTGTCTTTGATTAAGCTTATCTAATCAGTCCATTATAGGGTATTGTGTCTGTGATTTAAGCACATCAGTCCATTATAGGGTCTTGTGTCTGTGATTTAAGCACATCAGTCCATTATAGGATCTTGTGTCTGTGATTAAGCACATCAGCACATTATAGGATCTTGTGTCTGTGATTAAGCACATCAGTCCATTATAGGGTCTTGGGTCTGTGATTTAAGCACATCAGTCTATTATAGGGTCTTGGGTCTGTGATTTAAGCTTATTTAATCAGTCAATTATAGGATCTTGTGTCTTTGATTAAGCTTATCTAATCAGTCCATTATAGGGTATTGTGTCTGTGATTTAAGCACATCAGTCCATTATAGGATCTTGTGTCTGTGATTTAAGCACATCAGTCCATTATAGGGTCTTGTGTCTGTGATTTAAGCACATCAGCACATTATAGGATCTTGTGTCTGTGATTAAGCTTATCTAATCAGTCCATTATAGGGTCTTGGGTCTGTGATATAAGCTTATTTAATCAGTTCATTATAGGATCTTGTGTCTTTGATTAAGCTTATCTAATCAGTCCATTATAAGGTATTGTGTCTGTGATTTAAGCACATCAGTCCATTATAGGATCTTGTGTCGGTGATTTAAGCACATCAGCACATTATAGGATCTTGTGTCTGTGATTAAGCTTATCTAATCAGTCCATTATAGGGTCTTGGGTCTGTGATATAAGCTTATTTAATCAGTTCATTATAGGATCTTGTGTCTTTGATTAAGCTTATCTAATCAGTCCATTATAAGGTATTGTGTCTGTGATTTAAGCACATCAGTCCATTATAGGATCTTGTGTCGGTGATTTAAGCACATCAGCACCTTATAGGATCTTGTGTCTGTGATTTAAGCACATCAGTCCATTATATGATCTTGTGTCGGTGATTTAAGCACATCATCACATTATAGGATCTTGTGTCTGTGATTTAAGCACATCAGCACATTATAGGATCTTGTGTCGGTGATTTAAGCACATCAGCACATTATAGGATCTTGTGTCTGTGATTAAGCTTATCTAATCAGTCCATTATAGGGTCTTGGGTCTGTGATTTAAGCATATCAGTCCATTATAGGATCTTGTGTCTGTGATTAAGCTTATCTAATCAGTCCATTATAGGGTCTTGGGTCTGTGATTTAAGCATATCAGTCCGTTATAGGATCTTGTGTCTCTGATTTAAGCACATCAGTCCATTATAGGATCTTGTGTTGGTGATTTAAGCACATCAGCACATTATAGGATCTTGTGTCTGTGATTAAGCTTATCTAATCAGTCCATTATAGGATCTTGTGTCTGTGATTTAAGTACATCAGCACATTATAGGATCTTGTGTCTGTGATTAAGCTTATCTAATCAGTCCATTATAGGGTCTTGGGTCTGTGATTTAAGCATATCAGTCCATTATAGGATCTTGTGTCTGTGATTAAGCTTATCTAATCAGTCAATTATAGGGTCTTGGGTCTGTGATTTAAGCATATCAGTCCGTTATAGGATCTTGTGTCTCTGATTTAAGCACATCAGTCCATTATAAGCACTTGTGTCTGTGATTTAAGCACATCAGTCCATTATAGGATCTTGTGTCTGTGATTTAAGCACATCAGTCCATTATAGGATCTTGTGTCTGTGATTTAAGCACATCAGTCCATTATAGGATCTTGTGTCGGTGATTAAGCTTATCTAATCAGTCCATTATAGGATCTTGTGTCTGTGATTTAAGCACATCAGCACATTATAGGATCTTGTGTCTGTGATTAAGCTTATCTAATCAGTCCATTATAGGGTCTTGGGTCTGTGATTTAAGCATATCAGTCCATTATAGGATCTTGTGTCTGTGATTAAGCTTATCTAATCAGTCAATTATAGGGTCTTGGGTCTGTGATTTAAGCATATCAGTCCGTTATAGGATCTTGTGTCTCTGATTTAAGCACATCAGTCCATTATAGGCACTTGTGTCTGTGATTTAAGCACATCAGTCCATTATAGGATCTTGTGTCTGTGATTTAAGCACATCAGTCCATTATAGGATCTTGTGTCTGTGATTTAAGCACATCAGTCCATTATAGGATATTGTGTCTGTGATTTAAGCACATCAGTCCATTTTAGGATCTTGTGTCTGTGATTAAGCTTATCTAATCAGTCCATTATAGGATCTTGGGTCTGTGATTTAAGCACATCAGTCCATTATAAGGTATTGTGTCTGTGATTAAGCACATCAGCACATTATAGGATCTTGTGTCTGTGATTTAAGCACATCAGTCCATTATAGGGTCTTGGGTCTGTGATTTAAGCTTATTTAATCAGTCAATTATAGGATCTTGTGTCTTTGATTAAGCTTATCTAATCAGTCCATTATAGGGTATTGTGTCTGTGATTTAAGCACATCAGTCCATTATAGGGTCTTGTGTCTGTGATTTAAGCACATCAGTCCATTATAGGATCTTGTGTCTGTGATTAAGCACATCAGCACATTATAGGATCTTGTGTCTGTGATTAAGCACATCAGTCCATTATAGGGTCTTGGGTCTGTGATTTAAGCACATCAGTCTATTATAGGGTCTTGGGTCTGTGATTTAAGCTTATTTAATCAGTCAATTATAGGATCTTGTGTCTTTGATTAAGCTTATCTAATCAGTCCATTATAGGGTATTGTGTCTGTGATTTAAGCACATCAGTCCATTATAGGATCTTGTGTCTGTGATTTAAGCACATCAGTCCATTATAGGGTCTTGTGTCTGTGATTTAAGCACATCAGCACATTATAGGATCTTGTGTCTGTGATTAAGCTTATCTAATCAGTCCATTATAGGGTCTTGGGTCTGTGATATAAGCTTATTTAATCAGTTCATTATAGGATCTTGTGTCTTTGATTAAGCTTATCTAATCAGTCCATTATAAGGTATTGTGTCTGTGATTTAAGCACATCAGTCCATTATAGGATCTTGTGTCGGTGATTTAAGCACATCAGCACATTATAGGATCTTGTGTCTGTGATTAAGCTTATCTAATCAGTCCATTATAGGGTCTTGGGTCTGTGATATAAGCTTATTTAATCAGTTCATTATAGGATCTTGTGTCTTTGATTAAGCTTATCTAATCAGTCCATTATAAGGTATTGTGTCTGTGATTTAAGCACATCAGTCCATTATAGGATCTTGTGTCGGTGATTTAAGCACATCAGCACCTTATAGGATCTTGTGTCTGTGATTTAAGCACATCAGTCCATTATATGATCTTGTGTCGGTGATTTAAGCACATCATCACATTATAGGATCTTGTGTCTGTGATTTAAGCACATCAGCACATTATAGGATCTTGTGTCGGTGATTTAAGCACATCAGCACATTATAGGATCTTGTGTCTGTGATTAAGCTTATCTAATCAGTCCATTATAGGGTCTTGGGTCTGTGATTTAAGCATATCAGTCCATTATAGGATCTTGTGTCTGTGATTAAGCTTATCTAATCAGTCCATTATAGGGTCTTGGGTCTGTGATTTAAGCATATCAGTCCGTTATAGGATCTTGTGTCTCTGATTTAAGCACATCAGTCCATTATAGGATCTTGTGTCGGTGATTTAAGCACATCAGCACATTATAGGATCTTGTGTCTGTGATTAAGCTTATCTAATCAGTCCATTATAGGATCTTGTGTCTGTGATTTAAGTACATCAGCACATTATAGGATCTTGTGTCTGTGATTAAGCTTATCTAATCAGTCCATTATAGGGTCTTGGGTCTGTGATTTAAGCATATCAGTCCATTATAGGATCTTGTGTCTGTGATTAAGCTTATCTAATCAGTCAATTATAGGGTCTTGGGTCTGTGATTTAAGCATATCAGTCCGTTATAGGATCTTGTGTCTCTGATTTAAGCACATCAGTCCATTATAAGCACTTGTGTCTGTGATTTAAGCACATCAGTCCATTATAGGATCTTGTGTCTGTGATTTAAGCACATCAGTCCATTATAGGATCTTGTGTCTGTGATTTAAGCACATCAGTCCATTATAGGATCTTGTGTCGGTGATTAAGCTTATCTATTCAGTCCATTATAGGATCTTGTGTCTGTGATTTAAGCACATCAGCACATTATAGGATCTTGTGTCTGTGATTAAGCTTATCTAATCAGTCCATTATAGGGTCTTGGGTCTGTGATTTAAGCATATCAGTCCATTATAGGATCTTGTGTCTGTGATTAAGCTTATCTAATCAGTCAATTATAGGGTCTTGGGTCTGTGATTTAAGCATATCAGTCCGTTATAGGATCTTGTGTCTCTGATTTAAGCACATCAGTCCATTATAGGCACTTGTGTCTGTGATTTAAGCACATCAGTCCATTATAGGATCTTGTGTCTGTGATTTAAGCACATCAGTCCATTATAGGATCTTGTGTCTGTGATTTAAGCACATCAGTCCATTATAGGATATTGTGTCGGTGATTTAAGCACATCAGTCCATTATAGGATCTTGTGTCTGTGATTAAGCTTATCTAATCAGTCCATTATAGGATCTTGGGTCTGTGATTTAAGCACATCAGTCCATTATAAGGTATTGTGTCTGTGATTAAGCTTATCTAATCAGTCCATTATAGGATCTTGTGTCTGTGATTTAAGCATATCAGTCCGTTATAGGATCTTGTGTCTCTGATTTAAGCACATCAGTCCATTATAGGGTCTTGGGTCTGTGATTTAAGCACATCAGCACATTATAGGATCTTGTGTCTGTGATTTAAGCACATCAGCACATTATAGGATCTTGTGTCTGTGATTTAAGCACATCAGTCCATTATAGGATCTTGTGTCTGTGATTTAAGCACATCAGTCCATTATAGGATCTTGTGTCTGTGATTTAAGCACATCAGTCCATTATAGGATCTTGTGTCTGTGATTTAAGCACATCAGTCCATTATAGGATCTTGTGTCTGTGATTTAAGCACATCAGCACATTATAGGATCTTGTGTCTGTGATTTAAGCACATCAGTCCATTATAGGATCTTGTGTCTGTGATTTAAGCACATCAGTCCATTATAGGATCTTGTGTCTGTGATTTAAGCACATCAGTCCATTATAGGATCTTGTGTCTGTGATTTAAGCACATCAGTCCATTATAGGATCTTGGGTCTGTGATTTAAGCTTATTTAATCAGCACATTATAGGATCTTGTGTCTGTGATTTAAGCACATCAGCACATTATAGGATCTTGTGTCTGTGATTTAAGCACATCAGTCCATTATAGGATCTTGTGTCTGTGATTTAAGCACATCAGTCCATTATAGGATCTTGTGTCTGTGATTTAAGCACATCAGCACATTATAGGATCTTGTGTCTGTGATTTAAGCACATCAGTCCATTATAGGATCTTGTGTCTGTGATTTAAGCACATCAGTCCATTATAGGATCTTGGGTCTGTGATTTAAGCCCATCAGTCCATTATAGGATCTTGTGTCTGTGATTTAAGCACATCAGCACATTATAGGATCTTGTGTCTGTGATTTAAGCACATCAGTCCATTATAGGATCTTGTGTCTGTGCTTTAAGCACATCAGTCCATTATAGGGTCTTGGGTCTGTGATTTAAGCTTATCTAATCAGTCCATTATAGAGATGGGTTATTGTAGTATCCTCATATGACATCATCTGGCTTTTTCAAAATGGAAGAAAACAATTATCCTAGTTTAAAAGCAATTAAAGGATTTTGAAATGAACATGGTAGATATAATATTGTAATGGGTTTAAAATTTACATGGAAGACACAAGATTGTAAAGGGTTTTAAATTTACATGGTAGATACAAGATTGTAAAGGGTTTGAAATTTACATGGTAGATATAACATTGTAATGGGTTTGAAATTTACATGGTAGATACAAGATTGTAAAGGGTTTGAAATTTACATGGAAGATACAAGATTGTAAAGGGTTTGAAATTTACATGGTAGATAAAACATTGTAATGGGTTTGAAATTTACATATTAGATAAAACATTGTAATGGGTTTGAAATTTACATGGTAGATACAAGATTGTAAAGGGTTTGAAATTTACAAGGTAGATATAACATTGTAATGGATTTGAAATTTACATGGTAAATACAAGATTGTAATGGGTTTGAAATTTACATGGAAGATACAAGGTTGTAAAGAGTTTGAAATTTACATGGTAGATACAAGATTGTAAAGGGTTTAAAATTTCCATGCAGATGAAACAGAAATGGACATGGCAGACCATCCAGGAGTCGAGATTTTCCATTTTGGTTGTTGTAGGGTTTAATGCCATTTTTCAGCACACGATAGGCTATACATGGCGGCCAGTATTATTGTTGGAGGAAGAACACGGGGAAAACCCATGGAAAGAACTACCGACCCACAAGAAGCTACTGGCAAGCTTTCTCACATAACTACATTAGCTGAATCTGAGACTCGAACACACACAGACAGAGGCAAGATGGCAGTGATCCATAACGGAAAGCGCTTTAGACTACTTGGCCCCTCCCATTGTGGTAAACATAGGAGTCCCACAAGCAAAAGTTGCAGTCCGATCCCAGAAAATGATGAATTTTGCAGATTAGAAGAACTGTTGGTTGTCATTGAGTTTAATTTCCACATTCCTTATAGCACTGACATGTGCAACCATTTCAGCCTATACGGCTTGTCTGATAATTCTGCAAAACGATACATCCTTTCTGTTAACATTGGCTCACATGTTGTTTTGGTTGAAAATTCAATATTTTAATGAAATGTCAGAAAGAGTCCAAAGTAATGTATTTCATTTCCTTAGCTTGATGCATAAACATTACATCTTTTCAAAGCCATGTGAAGAATAGACTACCATATTTTGAGTCATGGAAACATACGGGAAATATCCCATTTGTCCAAACTTAGTATTATTTTGAATATAATATTCTGATGGCTATTGACACGTTTCAATTGGTAAGCATTACAGAATTGTATCTTCATCAATTTAATTAGGTACGGGTTTTACACCGATATTGGTGGCCTCAGATGTGCAAAAGAACCTGACAGTGCTGTAACTCTTGTTGGTCATTTAGGGTGAGAATGAATTTTGTCAATCCAAGAAATGGTCATATTCCAAAAACTAATCCAGGCATCACACACTTTCTTACAGGTGGCTACTATTCCATCCAAAATGTCAATTCTAAAAACTGCAACATGCTCTTTTACTCAAATAAATACAGCAGGCATGAATCGTGTTATTGTAAATACCGGCACCGCTACAGTGATAAAAGTAATCAACATATTCTCCAACTCAGTATGTTGTTGAAGTAGGACTGACAAATCTTTGAATTTGCTGCCCAGCTATTTGCATTCGTACAAGATGACTCATCCATAGATGATTCTCATCTCTGCGTCCCAAATCAGACATTTGCATCCATAACTCGCAACTTTTCATGGAAAGTTGATGATATAGTAAAGACATTTCTGCATTTCTGATTGATATTCTAAAAGGTGTTTGTGATGCAGGAATACATATGTTTATTTCTCAGAATTTTCTTTTGTGATTGCTGAGGCCATTGGGTCTCAGTATAGGATCAGAAAAGTATATTCATAGCCACATTAAGCTCAGGTTGCGACTCGAGTCAGAACATCTATCAAGGGGTACCACAGTCATATCGGGCTTGGAGTGAGTCTCACAGGTACACACACTGTAAAGGCAGAGCAGCACCCTCTAATTACCCACACTCAGTGTTGAATTAACGTGAGTCATTCTCCCACATGAAGTATTCATAATTCACCATAAGGAAGGAGCAGCACTCTTTAGGTCCCTAACACCAGTTGTTGGCAAGGAAATCGAATCACTTGGGAAAAGAGTTATGATAAGATATGAGTAAGGATCTTCCTATGGATCAGATTTGCATGACCAGTCGTTGACCAATCACCGGTCTATGAGTACAAGTCACCAGTGAGTGGAGCCTTTTGATTCAGGAATATAGATTGTGGTAATTCCAACATCCCTCCTGTCTTCGGTTAAGTTCTGTTTATGATTTGGAATCAGGATCCATATACCATGATCGATAAGAGGATTAGGTTGGTATCCCAAATCTCACTAAATCCCAATGGTTTGAGGGACATTCTACCAGAGGGAAGTGATTATTCCATCCTGTGTAAGCATGCATGGATTTCAGAGCCTTTGCTCCTTCGTTGAAGGTCTCTGTTGCAGTGTGAACTGGCATCACCCTCTTATTAGGAAGGGTCAAAAGAAAGAGGGAAGACTTTCATACAACACCTCAGGATGATTGCTACTTGATCTTACCAACCTGCCAAGTCTGCCACTAGGGGACAGTTCCTTAACCTTTTACAAAGGGAGCATGAATGGAGGTCATCTTCACTCCCAAGTTTTCCTAGCAACATCCCTACATTGGGTCTTCATGTCCTGCCTCCAGCAATCAAGCACATATAAGGTTGTCTTTCTGAACCTCGTTGCTTATCACAATTACCTCTTAGAACAAGCCAAACATTGTAGCTCCTCCATTTAGGTCCCCTGTATCCTACCAACCTTTGATAAAGGTAGTAGATGAGAAAAAAATCTGGACCTCTGAAATGTATATATTGTCATATATGGTGTTAGTATTCACACACCTTCCTTTCCCTTTAAAGAAAATCACTTGCTGGAGATGCCCACATAGGTATATTTCATTGGGACCTAAGCCAGCCTTAAAGTTAAAACACTGAGGCCCCACAGATCTGAAGCTAGATATTGTGTTACCATAGTCGTGCATGCACACTTATTCTCATATTCCATTTTCAAAATGCTCAACAAGAAATCTATGTTAACAGAGGTCTGGCACAATTTCTTATAAGCATTGGCCAGAATATCTAAGCATTTAAGTTTGTTCATGGGTTTATAGTCCCAGCTTTTCCACATTTGGAGCACAGTTAGAACCTTGTGATAGCTGCTTTCTGGAAGCAAAGACTCTCCTCAAAGGGCTCATGTCCTCTGTTATTTCCAAGGATTTGACAGACCAACAAAATCAGTGTCTGGACTGCTGAACCAGCCATGAAGTGCAGTAATCCTGACATCCAACATGGTTCATCAGCGAGATTCTTCAAAGCCATGCAGACTCAGTCCAAGCAGCATCCCAATTAGAATTGCTGTTACACAACTGGATTTAAGATGGGGCGCACATTAAACATCTTTGGGTTTTTGAGCCCATTCCCTTTAACAAACCATACCATTTCAAGATGTTCCTCCTGTAGTAAGTCTCCTTTGTGATTTCAACAATTGAATATAGTGTAATTAAAGGAAAACTTATGCTCCCTTCTCCAGAATGTCACAGTATGTGGTCTGTAACCAGACACCGGTTTTGTTTCCTTTGATTTTCCTTGTACCAACAAGGGAGGGGGGCATTTTGGCTGCTTATCTACCTTTCCTCCTTGAATACATTTAATTTTGGAAGACGAGACAACAGCTTCAGTCAGGAATTCCATGAGACCTGTTCACATGGTGTTCCCCATTACTTTTAGGATGCATAACATCAGAGAGAATATCTGGTTTTGCTTGAATTCTGAGGTCTTTCATTTTCTTACTAGTATGCAGTTCATCCTAGCTTCCATAGAGAGATCTTTTACTGAGGTCTTGGGGTTATGGGTAGTTGCTGTCGCATAATGTCACTGAGGATTCCTATCTTCCAATGATTTGATGATCACCAATCTACAGGCCCTCAGACTAGACCTGTCTCATTGTTAGTCCATATTGAAGTATTCATTTGGAACTGGAAGGGCTTGTCTTTCAGTGCTCAAGTTCCAGGAAAGAATCAGATATTCAAAACAATAATTTGGAAATGAGAGCAGTTTTGTTGCTATTCCAGTTCTGAGTTAGAGGGACATGATAGTTTCTTCAATAGTCCATAGCAAATTCCATTTCAGACTTTGTAGGGAGACATTTAATTAATTATGTTTATGAAAAATAGGTAAACAACAAGTTCCCCCTTGACATTTTCCAAGTCTTCATTCACTGAGCTTGGGTAGTGGCCACATTCAATATGAAGTTGGGTGACTATTTTTTGGGTGATTACATTGCAACCTAATAACCTTTAAAAGACCCAATAACCTGATGACCTTTATTTAAAGTGAGAGGCAATAATCGCACCTGAGTAATATGTGTTGAATCTGCTATGCTATTGGAAACCCTTGGGTAAGGAAAATAATCTGTGTTGTTATTTGTACCAAGACAATGAATTCAAATTTGTAGGGTTACATTATTTTTCTCCAGGCTTGTGGGGAGACAATGTAATCCCTTGACTTTGATTTTTCAGTACCAATTGAAACCCCAACATAGATTCTAATAATATCATTATTAAATATCCCCATTAATACTTAATCCATTCATTTGTCAAGAGGTAGATTCTAATAATGTCAATGCCAAATATTCCCATTATTAATTAATCCATTCATTTGTTAGGAGGTGAATTACTTCTTTGCTCCATGTATGCTTCATGCGGAACCACCCAGAGAAGTTATCTTCCCAGAACATGATCAACAGATGGAGAGCTCATCAGTCATGTGCTATGTCTTCACTGGAAAATTTCTGCCAGCACCAATTTTCCACCGACTTCTCGCTGCCTGTGTTGCTCAATGGCCATTGGCAACAAAGAAGATGGAGAACACAACTGAGAATCAGATCTTTTGTGGCTGCGGTGTATTTCAAATTGACAATTACCATAAACTGACCCTGCACTTCTTGGGATACATCATATTCATGAGAGTGACAAGACAAGGGATCAAAGACAAGACTCCATCTTCAAAGCTATGTATTGAGGTGAAAGAGTTTATTGCTAAGGTACTCAACAAGCTCATTGGATACCTGGGTCATAGCCTGAAGTTTGAGGAGTTTATACAGTGCCCTGAATACAATGGTGAAAGTTTCAACAGCCTTATCCCAGTGGCCCTCCTGAAAGAGAATGCAGAAGTACGCTGTGACTTCCATAACAACATAATTGAGTCAAACAAGTTTTTGAAGTTTTGGTTTGATGGTGAGGTGAGTATGTCTTTCTGCAGCAAATACCCACAATGCATTATATAGGCACTCTAAACATCATTTAAATAAATTGGGTTCTGAATTCATTTAGCTCAGACTCAGATGAGTAAGTCACATGACAAGGTACAACAAATGTATTCTATTCAAGTGTTCAAGTTAACTCTTTTAATTTGGTGTTCTATATATACATTGTACTGAAATGAGTACTTGGTAAATTGACATTACACGCAAAGTATGCAGATATGTTTGTCAATCTGAATTAAATTGATCAGATGATATGAATGTGCTGACCATGGTGTTTCCTTGGGCCAAACACTTTACTTCACTTTCCTTGTCACTATTACAGATACTTTTCTTACTTTATCATAAAACATGACGTAAAACATTTGTTAGAGAGAAATCTATACTGTATGGACATAATTAACTCGAAAATGTTTTATCAAAACAGCTTACTGTTCTGCCCTGGCAATAAAGCCAACGAACCTCACCAGGAAAAAAGGCCAAGTGACCTGCCTTGGCAATAGAAACAAGTTACCTCTACTTGCAATAAGGCCATGTGATCTCCCTTGGCTATTAGGTCAATTTTCCTTGCATTCTCAGAAACTGACAAACTGTTTTCTGACCAAACAAGGAAGAAAGCATCCTGGCATTAGTCTTTTTATATCTGTACAAATGATGCCAATCCACTTTCAAATTTGGCTCACATTAATAAAAATAGTTACACCTAAAAATCGTTCCTGATCCAGATCTGGTCAACAAACTTTAACTAAATTAAAAGAAATTATATCTCCATAAAGTTGGTCAGGTGGTTCTAATCTTCAACTGTATATTGTTAACAATATTAAAACCAAGACAAAAATATCAATATTATTATGTTCCTTTATTACATACATTTGGTATACAACAGGTATCCAATGCTTACAACAACCTGTAACAATGTGTATATAATACAACAAATGTCAAATGTTTACCACAACCTGTTAGTCAAAATGTGATTTGTATAATTTCAGGAACAATCTGGAGATAGTGATGCCTGTAAGTATGTTTTCTGTTGGACAGTAAGTGGGAATTGGTATGACAGAAATATGTTCTTCATAAGTCTATATGGTTTATTCTTGTATGCTGTTTGACATTAAGTTGGAATTGGTATGACAGAAATCTGTTCTTCATAAAGTCCATCTGGTTTATACTTGTTTTCTGTTGGGCAGTAAGTGGGAATTGGTATGACAGAAATATGTTCTTCATAAGTCTATATGGTTTATTCTTGTATGCTGTTTGACATTAAGTTGGAATTGGTATGACATAAATCTGTTCTTAATAAAGTCTATCTGGTTTATTATTGTATGCTGTTAATATTTTAATAAACTGGAACTAGGAATGACAGATATGCTTTAGATCAGATATTATTACATTGGATGATTGGAACTAGGAGTGACAGATATGCTTTAGATCAGATAGTATTACATTGGATGTTTGGAACTAGGAGTGACAGATATGCTTATTTAGATCAGATATTATTACATTGGATGTTTGTTTGCATAAATGCATTTTAGTACATTAAAACTTCTCAATTTGCTTATTAAAATCTGGACAACAGATATTTGGATGTTTGTATGCAGAAATGAAATTCAATAGTTTAAAGCATTCATATCATTTATATAATTGGGAGCTTTAGTTTCTCACGTACAATTAGCTTATAATTTTACATGATGAAATACAATGATACAGTATAACTTAAGTTATCTGACAGTTGTTATTTTCTCAATATAAAACACCATGTAACTAACTGTCAGTTATTTGCTCAATATAAAACACCATGTAACTAACTGACAGTTATTTTCTCAATCTAAAACACCACGTAACTAACTGACAGTTATTTTCTCAATCTAATTTAACACCATGTAACTAACTGACAGTTATTTTCTCAATCTAATTTAACACCATGTAACTAACTGACAGTTATTTTCTCAATCTAATTTAACACCATGTAACTAACTGACAGTTATTTTCTCAATCTAATTTAACACCATGTAACTAACTGACAGTTATTTTCTCAATCTAATTTAACACCATGTAACTAACTGACAGTTATTTTCTCAATATAAAACACCATGTAACTATTTAATATTTATGGTGTTTTATATTGAGAAAATAACTGTCAATTAGTTACATGGTGTACATATCCAGTACTGTCTTTTCATATTACTTAGTATTGCAAATGGGAATGTGGTTTTATCCTTTGATGCAACCTGATTTAATAATATTAGACCGTTCAGAAAGTAACCCAAATTATTCTGTGTACAGCTTCTGCAGGTCCCATGCCATCGGCACCAATCAGTGACAAAGACAGGTTCATGTGCATTGCATATTTGTTGAATGATGTTGGATCAAAGGTCCTGAGACAACTTTTCCATGACATGGTCACTCCCACCTGCACACTGGATCAGTATCTTGCCAACAACAGGAGTACAATCGACAGCCTTCTTAAGAAAAAAGTGTTGAATGTGTCCCAGATGGACATCATGTTTCCACCAAATGGGAATC
This sequence comes from Unio delphinus, assembly GCA_029339505.1. NCBI lineage: Eukaryota > Metazoa > Mollusca > Bivalvia > Unionida > Unionidae > Unio > Unio delphinus. The sequence continues at coordinate 9,498,420 of JAQISU010000361.1, read as the reverse complement.
CTACAAACCTGACTGACTATGACATCACCCTACTATCGGCTCTTTTTAATAACATCATGCCATCTTTGGGCCACCAAGAAAAGAATCTGATCAAAAGTCTGCGAGACAACAGGAATAAATTGTATGGGCATACAAAATCCTGCAAAATGAATGTAAGTGACTTCCACACCTGTTGGAGTGACATAAGCTCAACACTGATAACACTCAGTCAGCAATGTGTAGACACCAAATTTAAGAATGAAATATCAATGGAAATTCAGCAGACTCAAGTTCCAGATGCGTCCTACCTTAGCATGATCCACACCTTGTATAGCAGGATAGAGAGACTAGAATCAAACAAAACATCCACAAGTGAGACATAATATGAATGTGTTTCATTTGAAAGAACAATTTGAAAATAATGATGTTTGAAATGTACATGTATATAAGCTCAAAAAACAGTCTTGGAATTGTGTGTGCCATAAATGAATATGTTCTTAAATTAGGAAAATAATTTCACATTTACATGAACATGCATTTCATGCAGGAGGACTACGTACAAATGTACAAATTTTGTATTAGGAACGTTTCAGCATGCTGGGATGAGTTCCAACGATTTGTATGTCTAGTCCATTTAATCATCCTACTAGCCAGATCTGTAAAATAAACACACAATGACCAATATCAGTTAGTTTTAGATGTTTACTGGCAGTCCTAGTCCTTTGTGACATACAGTTGGTAAATTGGCTTTTGTGATCTGTACAGTATATGTCCATAATGGAAATATAGGTAGTTAACTTAATGAAAGGAATCCATTAAGGATTATACAACACCACCTTGTATAAATTTAGGTATGCAGTGGTATTATTCATTCATGTTTAACTTAATGAAAGGAATCCAATGAGGATTATCCAACACCACCTTATATAAATTTAGGTATGCAGTGGTATTATTCATTCAATTTTAGTTTTGTCAATCAAAAACCAAATGAGTGTATGGGATGGTATAAAAAAAACATGCCCCCCCCCCCTTATGGATTGTTTGATACAAATTCTGAAAGTTAAAACATTTTTTACAAAGAAGATGGAGAATCATGACCTATTCAATCAACAAAAATGTTACATTCTTAAATCAATTATAATGTATTATTTATTAGACAGAGAAACTATTCATTAGTGCAAATAAATGCATGAATAATAAAAGATTTGTCTCACATCTAAGTTGATCCTTAATATTGAAGGAAGTGAATCCTCTAATGAAGCACATTAATACAGTAACTCTAAATGGAGTCTTCCAATGAAGCACATTAAGTCAGTAACTCTAAATGGAGTCTTCCAATGAAGCACACTAAGTCAGTAACTCTAAATGGAGTCTTCCAATGAAGCACACTAAGTCAGTAACTCTAAATGGAGGCAGGTTTGTGTTATTCCATGTGGATTGCAAGTTATCAAAACACACACACACACACACATAGACACATATATATATATATATATATATATATATATATATATATATATATATATATATATATATATATATATATATATATATATATATATATATATATATTATGAATGCCTAAAAGTGACAAAAAACCTTAATATTATGTGTATTCATGTTCTTCTAACAGATCTGTATATAAACCGGTAACAATATTTCCCAAAGCACACAAAGCAGGTTTTGTAGTTGATTTGCTGCACACGGGTATGCCAGAAAAAGAGCCTTAAGGGCAAAGATTTCTTTGCAGCTCAGATATTTTAGTCTGATGTAAAGAAACATGATGTGTAATATAAGGTGTTATTAATCAAAAGAGTAATGACAAGATGTCAACAAGATGTGTTGATATTTTTATTGTCATCAGTAAAAGAGATAAAAAATTAAAATTTGTACCTTACTTTATTTCCTTTCCAGCATTTTCTCAAACCTTTAACTCTCACACTCACAGTTTTAAAATCTTCTTGTATACTTAAATATATGCACATTGGTAGAGAAAAGTTACACCCACACACATATCAGACTTCAGATTGTCCGAGTCATCACTTCATGATCAGTAGAGAGATTGGGAAAAATTAGGTAATTTGTAATTTCAAAACATACTCCTATACCTTTAAAGAATTGAGTATGACTTTCTAGGATAACACTGCATTAAATTTATTAAAAAAAAAACAATAATTTACAGGTTAGACTCGGTCCAGGGATTTTTCTCCTTGTTTCATTAAACAGTTCCTGTCTGTGACCTTAACATTGGGACTTACGTCTTGGCTATAGTATCTCTGAATATAAAATTGTTTCAAGTGTCATTATAACATCTTCAATAGTTTAAAACCTATAACTAAGGAAAAACAGAAGAAAAAAGTTACATGTCATGTGTTTTTGGTTATTCATAACGTCTTGCAATGACCCTAGCTGTTATTGGCTAGACTAGTAAATGAAACAGCAGGATGGACATTTGTTTAATTTAATTAATTTATATATTTTTTTACAATTTAACACATGCCTCAATAACCATATCATAATTTAACACACCATTACATTTGCTTTTAACTTGAAATTGACTTTGAAAAATTACATAAAACATGGTAGGCAGCACACACACTTGCATTTTTCCTATTAAACAGTTTCAGGGCTACAGCATGGATATAGAAATATCAATACCTTGACATTTAAGATAGAAGAATTTAAAACTGTCAGATTACCACGACTATTCAAATGAAATAAATGTTCAATTTAACAGTGTAGTAAATTTTTAAAATATACTATTAGAAAAAGATAAGAGGCAATTGATGAATAAAAAACAACACATGATAGCTGTATATAGCATAAGTCCATTTGGCCATCAGTCTGGTGACCTAAAAATGTAATTATAGCTGGATTGATTAATTATTAAATATGATTAGAAAAAATCCAAATATTTAGATAGATCAAAAGATAAGATCTATGTTGTCAAATGCTGAGTCATCACATCTACAAGTGAAGGATTCATGTAATTTATAAGGTCATGTGACTTAGACCTGAAAGTATTGCAAAGAGGTTTATGGATGCATGGTGATGAAAGTATTATATTTATAAATATGTAAAAAAATAATTAAAATTATTTCATTAACAACAGCAGCAGAGAGGGTGAATCAGACAACTTTTTTTTTGGTTATTTTTTATTATACCCTTAAAACGGTACGAATAGACCCTTCTCGCGAAAAAATAAGTCTCCGACCCTTATGATTGTTCGCGTTTTCGTTGATGAATCATAAAATGTCGCAACGTCGTTGTCACTCACCCTCTCTGCTGCTAAGGTTTACGGTGATTTTAACCGAATATTTTATCAAGTCCGATACGATATCGTGTCCTAGGGTCTGCGAAATTTATTGTCACAAATCCGTGTGGTTTTGACTGAGCGTGACTAAAGAAATTTCTAAATTGATTATGATTCATATCACCGCTGCACCAGGTCTGATGAATATTTCGTAGCGTATGAGTATCAACGCCGTTAAATACACACAACACATTGCAGTTATCTCTGATCACTTTTGGTATCTGAGTGTATCGTTGAGTGACATATATCACATCAGTGTTTTTATGCCTGCCTCGGGAAAATATTCTAGCAGGATTTTTTTGATTATCTAACATGATATCATCGTATACCACTAAATTGTTAATACTTCCATCAATAGCATCAATGCTCGGGGCTTCCTCTATATCAGTAATAAACTCAATAAAATCTTCATCGATTTGAAATTCTTTTGCTTTCTCGTTAAAATCCTTTAGCACTTCATAGCATCGCTGATCGTCTACACTCGGGGCTATTAAATACAATTTGTTCCATTTCATCCATCTCGTTATCAAATTAAGTAGCAGTTGTGTCTTTCCGCTTCCAGATGGTCCGATTATAATCATTCTAATTGAATTCGGCAACATTTCATGATGTTTAATAGGTTCCCGTCGTCGGGTAGCTGAATAATCAATTATATTCATGCCGTTATATATAAATTATGGATCTATATTGTGTGAAGTGTAAAAAACGTACTGGCACAGATGACTTGACGACGATTACAACTAAAAATAACCGATCAGCGCTTTCTGGTAAATGCGTACAATGTAGTACAAAGAAATTTAGATTTGTTTCTAAACCCAAGGAACTCAAGGAACCTTTAAAAAAGAACGAGGAGGTGATATCGCAGCCAAGCTAACTAAACTCCCTGGAACCCCATGGGCAAAATACCCTGGAGAAAAGCACCTTCCAGGATATAGCTACTGTGGACCGGGAACAAGACTTGATATCAGACTCAATGATCAAAATCAGCCCCGACCCGGTGAGGAACCAATAAACGCTATTGATAAGGCCTGTCACCTTCATGATGTATCTTATAAAAGCAGTAATCTGCAGCACAGGCATCTAGCAGATGTGAAATTAATTCATGCGTTAAATGCTATTTCTGATAAATCTTTCAAAGAAAAATTGGCTTCCTTTTTGATAAAATCGGCTATGAAAAGTAAATTGATGTTAGGTGCTGGTAATTAATAACAACATGGAATCTATTTATTATTCCCCAAGAGGATACTGGAGGGGTAAATCAGCAATCCATAAACTCGCTAGCGCTGCAAAAGTGAAAAAAACCACTGCGGCTCATTGGTTATCCAAACAGGCACTATGGCAAATTTATCTACCACCGCCTAAACAAATCAATTTCTCGCATTTTGATGTGACCGGACCCAATGAAGTTCATCAGGCTGATCTATTATTTCTGCCACATGATCGTGGTTACAAATACGCATTAACCGTAGTTGATATTGCAAGTCGATACAAAGAAGCAGAACCGTTAAAAACAAAATCAGCCACTGAAGTGGCTTCTGCATTTGAAAGGATTTATCGAAGGGGCCCTCTGCACTGGCCAAATCTATTACAAATTGATCCTGGCAAGGAATTTCAGGGTGCAGTGTTATCAATAATGAAAAATCATAAAGTCACTATCAGACGAGGACATACTGCGCTACATCGTGATCAGGCAATTGTAGAACGGTTTAATAAAACCCTTGCTGAGCGGTTATTTGGATATCAATACGCAAAAGAATTCATCCAAGAAAAAAGATCCCGTGAATGGGTTAAAAGGTTACCAGCTGTGATTACTGCACTGAATAACGAGATTACTAGAACCATCAACATGAAACCTATCAATGCGATTAAAAAGAAGTCAATACCTGAAATGGAAATTCAAAAAGATTTTAGCGTTTCCCAACCAATTCTTGGTAGTAATGTCATTGTGAGGTACTTATACGAACCAGGAGAGCTTGAGGGTGGCACAAAAAGGGCTACTGATCCTATTTGAAGCGTCACTACGCATAAGATATCTAGTATAACACGATCTACGGGTAGACCTCCAATCTATAAACTGGATTCAACTGCCCCTCAACGGGGTTTTACTAGACAACAATTACAAGTGATACCTGAGGATACTCAATTACCACCGCATGGGCTTAACTAGCACCCTTGCGTCTATTGCACTCAAGACAAGTCAACATCACATTATTTCTGACATGACCGAGATTGTTATTTTTTCTGTCAACGGTGAATTGGCGAGGATCCTTATCCGAATACTGCCAACGCATTATACAATTGCAACTTGCGCAGTGATTATTTTGTTGTTGCTTCAAAGTGATTATTAATTCAGCATCAATATCAAATTCTCGTTGTTTTTTTTTTGTCTTGTTGTTTGTAACCGGAGAGTTTTTTATCAATAATATCATTATCATCGCCAATGATTTCATCATCGCCAATGATTTCATCATCGCCACTGGCTTCGCCAACGACAATTCTTCGAAGTTGATTTATTTTTCGTACTCTAGACACTGCGAGATAGACTAAATTCGACCATTCTATGCGATTATCTACCATCCAAACAATTGTATCCGATATAGTCAATCCCTGTGAAGAGTGTATTGTTGCTGCATAACCTAGCGTCCACGGGGATTTATTAGCACGCAATGCATCTTCAACGACATTGATATCAACCAGCACAATATCATTTAATACGAGAATCTTCTTTTCACGCCCTGACTCTGTCAGGCCTGGAATATCAACTTCGATGTTCTGTTTTCGTGTATCCGATGGCCTATAACAGAGGGGCACTGGAAGTGTTGCAAATTTTTGTTTATGCAATTCAAATAACTTCATCTGAAGTGTGTCCCTGACTATTTTTCTACTTGCAATGATTAAATCATTTGGTCTCCACGCTTCCCAAAACTCATTCATGGGAGTTTCCGAAATTATTTCACGGGCTATTTCACACTGGATTTTATCCGGTTGTAATCTAATTAGTTTCTTAAATTCTTTTAATTCATTATCAAGTGATCTATGATCGGTATCAATTTCTTCATAATAGTCTACAAAACCCTTTATCCATTCATGGGGAGATGCACCGACAAATGGTGGAGGTTGGCCGTGATCACCGCACATGACGACTTTTGTATTCTTCAATAACAACCACTCAAGAAATATTTTTAAGACATCTTCGGACACTGTGTCTATTTCATCCCAAATGATAATTTCAGGAATAAATTTCTCTCCCATGCGCTCAGGAGTCCATTTATCTCCCTTCCATCTAAAGAAACTATGATAAGTGCAGGCATTTACCCCTCTCTGTATCATTTCTCTTGCAAGTCTGTGAGTCGGTGTTAGCACAATCATGTTTGGATTGGAAACGCTAGCGTTTCTACGGAATAACTCAATTGCCCGGGTTGTTTTTCCTGACCCACCACAGCCGTTTAAATAAACTGTTTTATATCTACAGATTGGATCAGAAATCGGTGGTGCACTAGAAAAGTCTGAACACTGATTGCTTTCTAAGTAATTATTTTCAATGGTAACATCTGCTGATTGAATATAATCATGAAGCATTTCCTTCTTAATTCTCCATGACCCCCAATTCTCGTTGCCAGTAGCCTTAAAATCAGCCATTTTGCTATTTATGTAAAATGAGTCAGTAGCAACTCTAACTGCGGTGGTAGGAAATCTATTGATCATTGAAAACAGATTGATAGAAGCATAACCAAGCATAGAAGCTCTCAAATGTGTGTACTGCGGATTGTATCCATCAGTGTAAGTAACAATTGTACCCAATTTGGTTCCATCGGACATAAATGCGTCCTTACGATTGACATATAGGCCCCTATTCGTTAAATCTGTGATTACAAAATCGTATTCAGCATTGTCTATAATCAATCGTGAAGAATATCTCGTATTATCATCTTTGCCACCTTGGGTAAATTTACCGATTATTCTTCGTCCAAGGTCTTTTGCTTCATTGTTTCTGATTTCAAATAACTGTTGGGACCAATCCATGATTTGTTGTTCACTGAAATTTGGAAACAGTTTTCGCTCTTCGCTAATTATTTTTTCTAGATCAGGTTGTGGTAACCAGACTGATTTCTGTGCTCGATAGGATATAATTGCTTCACTGACAATTAATGATTTTAACATCTTACAATCAAGCATATACCGTAATAACACTATTGGCATCCAGTGTTTTTCAGACATGTGTTTACCAATCCAAAGATAACTACACGGATGAAGTCCTTCAGCCATTTCAAATGATACTACACAAGCGAATCCGGTTAAATCGAAATGTGGCAGTGGTCCATTAATAGCAACACGGGTCATTTCGTGTGTAGGGTGTCCAAATCGTTTGAAATATTTCTCACACTCTCCATACCCAAGAAAACTTTCTGGATAACACGCAATCATATCAACTGAAATAACGGTATAAGCGGTGTATTTTGTGTTCCATAATCCGCCGTGGCTGTATTCAAGACAGGACAATTTGACATCTGATAAAAACTCACTTCGGGTTGGTTTCCACGCGTTTTTCTTTCTAGCAAAATGTGCTGCAATGGATGGTACTGTAAAACAGTTTGCTAATAATTGATCGTTGTCTTCCTCCAGAGAAAACTCACTAGCTAGTTGTTTCATTTGATTATGCAGCTCTTCAGTACGGTATAATTCTCCGTTGGGCCTTACAAACTGATCAAATCTACATTCTTCGTCTGAAGTACTATGAAATAGCCACACTGACACAGGATCGTTTTTACTCAAATGGTAAATAGCATCAAATAATTTCTGCTCTGAAAAAAACTCTTCGGTTTGGGATAGATATTTTACGGTTCTATCCCGTGGGAATATTGTTACTGCAGATGACCACGCGTGTGCGTTATGATCAATAATTTCAATGGGAGCTCCCTGTGATTTATATTTCGATTCGTATAATACTTCTCCGGTGATTGTCCTTACCGATATTGGAAATCTTAATGATTTTTCTAATTTAGTTATATCCTGAATTGTTGCCCCATGCTCTTTTACCGTGAACTCCCACTCGGTTATTTTTTTTCGTCTTAGATCAGTTAGCTTATTTCCCCGGGACGCATTTGTGAAGTGTTCTATTATTCGTGTTGCTACACAATTGAGCCCTGTCGAATATTTCATGGGTGCTAGTTTTGCAATATCAGGTTTGTCATTGAGTGGATATATCCCGTAAACAACTACTGTGACAGGATAAGATCTTTCGTAGTAGGGTTTATCAAGTCCAGTCAAAATTCCTGGTTTTGAATCCTGAGTCACAGTGACAGTTTTTTTCTCCTTAAGAATAGGCTCGTATTTGTCCCCAATGATCCATTTTCCATTATCACAGATAAGGAATTTTATTCGAAAAAAATTTCTTTCTTCCCCAACATTTGAGATTATCACTGCTGCTTTTTCATCATTCATGGTAGCGTCAACAACACCATCAATTCGAAATGTTGACCAACAATGAGCTGCCCCATCACGCTTGAATTCATTAAAACAGTCTCTGATTTTACTAATCAAGTTTCTATCAAGAATTTTATTCTTTGGTGTATCAGAAACTCTATCAAGATTGAATTGAACACTTTTCCAGGGCTTAATTTTCGATAATCTCTCGAACTCCTCCATACTATAATTAAAACAAGTATTTAAATGAAAGATTTAAGTATAATGAATCATTGCAAATGGCTTATGATTGGATCAGTGACACCGTGTAACAAATCATGCAGAAATGAATTCTGTTGGTATCATATGTAAAGCTTTCGTCGTGGAAGCCTTGGTCCGTTACCCTGTATTCGATGTGGGGTTGGGGTCAGGGGAAAATCGCAATTATGTCTTAGGTGTGGCGGCAAACGATACAGGGAACTAAAACGCTATTATGATAAAAGAATAAAAAATACTGTCATTGACCCCAACGATGACAAAATCATAAAGACTCCTCAAGATTATATACAGAGACTTATAATTAAACCAAACAATGAATTAGAAAAATAGTGTTATTATACAAATGAACCAAGAATTCAGACCTCACCCCCGTGCTTGTTAATTATGAAGCATCCCGTGATGGTATTATCAGAAACCGCAGATTGAAGAATCCAGTTGGATTTGTGACTAATCGAGGGTATTTGATGTTTAGTGCTGGGAAGAAAAAATATCTCTGTCACAGATTCGTCTTCGAGGTGTTTAATGGATTGATCAAGGATGGTTATGTTATTGATCATATTGATTCCGATTCTCAGAATAATTCTTTACCAAATCTACAGGCCATTTCAAAAGAGACAGGACAAAAAATTCGATTTTCGTATGTCTATAACACCAAGGGAGACAACTCTTAAATATAACCAATGGATATAACCAAGGGAGTTATCTCCCTTAGATTGTGATTCAGCGGCTGGGTATTGTTTTATAAGAAAAGAAATATTTTCTTTTTTTTTTAGTTTAAGTCAAATATTCTGTCTCATTTAAATACCGTGAAACACCATTAATAAGTAATTTAAGAAAATAAAATAACACCCTGTGGATTGCTGTATTAAGTTACCTTATATACTTTCTCCCTTAGATTGTGTTAACTTGTTTTATGGGTTATTGTGATTCAGCGGCTGGGCATTGTTTTGTAAGAAAAGAAATGTTTTCAAACAATTATATTCTTTTTTCTAGTGTTTAATGCAAATATTCTGTCTCCTTTAAATACCGTGAAACACCATTAATAAGTAATTCAAGAAAATAAAATAACACACCCTGTGGATTGCTGTATTAAGTCGCCTTATATACTCTCTCCCTTAGATGGTGTCGGGGTATTTCCCCTTAAATTGTGATTCAGCGGCTTGGGCTATAATTAATTAGAAAAAAATCAAATATAAAATGTTTTCAAACGATTATATTCTTTTTTTTAGTGCTTTATGCAAATATTCTGTCTCATTTAAATACTGTGAAGCACCATTAACAAGTAATTCAAGAAAATAAAATAACACACTCTGTGGATTGACGCTGCTGTATTAGTCACCTTATATACTAAATGAAAGGTTTAAAGCTGGGGCTTTCAAAGGCCAATCCGACCAGTCAAAAAATAATCCACGCCATTGACACGTGTGCGTGGTTGACTTTTCTCAATCATGCAACCGGGTTTAATTTCATGGGTTGCTTTGATTGGTCGGATTGGCCTTTGAAAATCAGCCCCGTCGTTTCATGTTTGTGATGTCTGTGCCGTCCCATCATCATTACATCATCATTGAATTATAATCCATCCTTAATTATGTTAATTAAGTATATGTATACCTACAATCTGAGTGGAGATATATACGGTATTTGTGCTGTCCTTAATTAAGTTAATTAAGTATATGTATACCTACAATTTGCCACAACACTCGAGTCGAGATATATACGGTATTTGTGCTGTCCTTAATTAAGTATATGTTGTGACGTCACCCCAAGCATATCTTCTGGGCGGTCTAAGATGGCGTTTGCCACGTTAGGCCTCCCTTCCGGAGATGTATGTTTCGGGTTTCCTTTGGGCTTACTTGGATGTGAAGGCAACCAAGGAGTTCCAAAGATGTGTTGTCGTATATATGTAACCTCTAGGTCATTTCACGTAAACATACCCTCTTGTGATTTTAACCCGTTATTTGACGAGTTAGATTCACACTTAGGGGAATATGTTTCCGGTGAATGTAAATATAAATGACCTAAAATAAATAACATCCATGGATGTAATTAGCTCTCCGTCACATTTGGGTAGCCCCGTATGGTGTTCAAAAATGAATTACCGGCCAAATAGGGTCAAATCGAGATCGAAGAAATCTCAGAAAAAAAAATGGAAATACTCAAAGAAAGAACCCTATGAGAGACACAGTGGCCTATATCAAGGGGGCCAAATGACTGACAACCGCTCATCATGGTTGTTATTTATTTTTGTCTGCATTTATATTTATATATATAGAATTAATTTTAAAAAATATATTTATATATACAGAATTAATTTTAAAAAATATATTTATATATACAGGATTAATTTTAAAAAATATATTTATATATACAGAATTAATTTTAAAAAATATAGTTATATATACAGAATTAATTTTAAAAAAGATATTTATATATACAGACTGAATTTTGAAAATATTAACGGCTCATTTATTTTTGAAAAATGAATTAGAAATAAGTATTATCATATATGAATTCTGAAAATATGAATAGCATCATAGTTGAAATTGCAAAATTGAAAAATCAGGATGTTAAATTGTCAGATGGGTTAAATCCTGATCAAATCAAGTCGGATTTTCAGGATATAGAATACGGAGTTAGCACTAACAAGTATATGTTACCAAAGAAATATGCACTCATCAAAAAAATTCAAAATTCTATTCGAGACTCTCTTGCATTTTCCAGTGAAGTAGGTGTGTTTGTTCCGTTATATACTATCGTGGAAGGAATACGAAAAGAATTGGGTAACGAATATGAATTGAAAAAGGAAGTTAATTCTAAAATTAGAAACTTACGAGCGTTAATTCAAGAAAATGAACTATTTTGATTGACCGGCCCTCAAAAGATTTTGTCAGACAGTAAAATCTCCTTGAGATTTTCATTTTTTTGTCATTTTTTGATTGAATCAGTGAAAATATTTCACACTGCGAAAATAAAATAGAATCCTAACAGCTTTGAAAGTTCTTTTAAGAACTTTTCCCTATGGAAAATCCAATGCAAAATCGACTACTTGACCCTACGAGGTTTTTTGATGAAAATCGATGAAAAATGACCAAACATCACTGAAAACAGGCAAAAATTGATGAAAAATGGCTAAAAATCATCAAAAATGAGTTTTAACAGCTTTTCCTTATGGAAAATCCCATGTAAAATCGACTACTTGACTGTAAAATCTCTTTGAGATTTTCAACTGAAAACCACCAAAATGGCACCAAAACTGTCAAAAACAGGCAAAATCAATGAATAAAAAATAAAAATATTTCACAGCAATAAAAAATTGGACCGTTAAGGATGGAATCATCGATGGGAAAAATTGTTTTACAATTGAAAAATGGTTTCTGATTTCAAATAATGGTCAATGAAGCATTAACAACCCGATTGGCTCGTGAACGACTGGATGCAATCAGGAGATTTATACCAATTCGTGACTCTGTAAGAAATAAACTGCAACAACGACAGAGTTTACAAACTGATTTTGCTCTGGGGTCTGAAGAATTGTTTAAACCAGTAACCACAGCAACGAAGGGGGTAGAGCGTGCTATACTGGGAGATGATCCTGACGGTAAAAGAAAGGAAGAGGGTCTTATTTCTGTACTTGAAAAACTAGCAACGAAAACTGAACAAACTGAAAAAACTGATCCGAAAAAAACGACTGTTTCTCTGTTGAATAAATTTACTGATAATGCTAAAATAGTAATAAAAAAACCTAAGTTATTCAACCAAAAGGATTATCAAGCCTTTGGTAATTTTGCTGCTCAAAGCTATAATTCAAAAAAAGATTTTTTAAAGGACGAGTATAAAAATGATAGAATATCAAGTAATGATTGGTTCGATTATTTGTATAAACTAAATAAAGGGATTGGTCGTTTGAATAAGGATGAGATAGGATACAAGGAATTTTAAAAGGGAATTAGTAATTATAAAAGAGAACAAATAGAAGAGCGACAACGAGAAATAGAAGAACGGCAAGAACTAAAACGTCAAACACCAACACGTAGACAAACAAGAAGACAAAAAAAACAACAACTACCACCTGATGATGATGATGATTTAGAAGAACGACGTCAAACACCAACACGGAGACAAAAAAAACAAGAAGACCCTAATGATGATTATTTACAAGAAACGAATTTAGAAAAACTAGATGAAGCAGCTGGTTATAGCGGAAGTGGACTGCAAAATCCAAGAATTGGAAACACTTGTCCTGATAGTGTTATCAATGATATATCACGATTAGATGTTCTTGTAGGAGGATTCCGAGCTGGAAATAACTCTCCAGAAATAATTAATGAAGCAGCTGATATCTGTAGACGGTTATTTGCCGGCGGTATCATGGATATCAAAACATATCGAGATTTCATTGACGAGTTAGCAAATGGGTATCATAGTGATTAAATAACAATTGAAAACACTATTGTTTTTATAATAATGATCATCCATTACAATCATGATAAACCAACCCTCGTCTATGTAGTTAATTCACGGTTTCCAGTTTATAAAGCATACTATGGAGATGGCCTCGGCAATACCATTTTAGGATTCTTTTCAAGAATGGCCCCAAAAGTGATGCCGTTAGCTAAACAATTATCAATGAAAGCCATTGATGTTATTCGTGATAAGGGTATTGGTGCTGTTGGAGATCTTGCCGGGAAAGCGTTTTCAACTGCGAAGGATAAAATAACATCATTAGTGAGGCGAAAAAAGAAACCGTTACCGTCTACAGCAGAAATGCCTGCAAGTGTTAGTAAAATAATAAATAACGCAGTAGATGAAAAACTAGCGTCGATGGTAAATCAAGGGGACCAAAGCAATATTGCAAATATGATAGCGGGAAGTGGCTTTAAAAAACTACGTCGATGAAATCCTACGGATTTTCACGCTAGCGTTTTTCACGATGAAATCACGATTTAGACTCTGATAAATAGAATAAAATGTTCAAAAGGTCACCTGATCCAGCATTTGATATGGATGCCCCAGTTGGCAAGAATGATTCTGTACGCGATTTTCAATTTTATTCTTATCACGCAGTACAACCAGATCTCCGATCGCGAATTGAACTTCAAGTTCATGATACCAGTAAATATTTTCTACCGTGTGAGGCATTTATTGAAGTAGAAGGAGAACTTGTAACAAATGTTGCAGCTGATACCCCATATGACAATAACGCAAATGTCCGAGTTGGTTTTGTTAATAACGGCATAATGGCGTTATTTGAAAGCGCTAGATATCTCATTGATGGAAAAGAAATTGAATCCATTGACCGTGAAGTTGATGTGGCCACAACAATCATAGGGTTAGCGAGATATTCTGATGATTATACAAGATCAGCGGGTCCGTCTATGATGTTTGCAAAGGATACTACTGATAACGCTGATCACCTTCAATTCATTAAAGTGTTAACAGCACAAGGTACTGCAGAAGCAAATCAACAAGAAGCAGCTAATCCAGAACGTCGAACTAGACCCGGAGCTACGTTTGATATTCTCGGAGGCGTTAATGGTAATCTCAATTTAGGATTTGCAATACGCGTAGCAACGTTGCATGGGCAGCGTCGACGATTTTCATGTGCGATTCCACTGCATCATATTTTCGGATTCTGTAGAAACGTCCGAAAAGTTATTTATGGAGCGAAGCATACAGTAGCACTTGTACGAAGGGGTACTGATGATGATGCAATCTGGCGTAATGCTGGGGTTGCTGACGGTAAAGTTATTTTAACAAAACTATCATTATGGATGCCAGTGTTAACTCCATCAATCACAGACGAACAGCGACTACTATCATTTTTGGATCAGGGGGGAAAATCATTGTTGAGTTGGTTATCAGTGACTACGGATATTAAACTGGGTAATGTTGATGGTACATTCACATGGCACCTGGCATCAAAACAAGGGGTTTCAGCTCCACGTCATATATTTATTGCGTTACAGAATGCTGCGCGAGTTGGTAATCAAGAACGAAGTCATATGATATTTGATCAGTTAGGTGTTAATGAAGTCTCGCTGAGAATAAACGGACAGCAGGAACCATCCGAGGATATACAACTTGATTACGGTCAGAATCATATTGCACGTGTCTATCATAACCTGTTGTCATTTATGGCACGTGATCAAAATGTGGATACCGGTTTGCAAATATCACAATTGGATTTTAAAAGCCTCTATCCGATTTATTACTTTTCATTGGAACATCTTGATTTGATGAGACAATCTGTCGTTGATATACACTTTAGAGCCCGTGTAACCCGTCCGACTGGTCCACCAGTTGGTGGGGTACTTCCTATCCTTATCCCGAATTATAGAGCGGTTGCTGTCATTCTCAGTGATAAATCAATGTTACTTGAAGGTGTTGGTGGACGAATGAGAGTGGTAGATGCCCCAGTGGAAAACATGTAAACGATTTAGAATCAATCTATTATGTATAATGTCATATAGTGTTATTAGTGTTGCGTTAACTCCTGGTCAAATCAAAAAATTGCAATCAGAATCGGCTAAAAAATGTGGAACCACAATCACGTTGAAACCTAATCAAATGACTGGTGGTGCAAATAAATTATCGCTGACAACTCGTCAAATAAAACATTTCAATGATGCACTTGCAGCCAAAAAAGGTGTCCAGATTACTCTTTCTGCGGCTGCTATCAAAAATATGATTAAAACAGGCGGTATATTTCCATTGTTAGCTGCAATACCAGCATTGATTGCAGCAGCAGCCCCAGCAGTGGCTAAAGCAGCGGCGTTAGGAGCCGTTGGTACTGCAGCAGGAATGGCACTAAAGAAGGCAACTGGACAGGGTTATAAAAAAAGGGGAAAGGGTCTAAGACTACCAGGAACCCCGTATTCATGGTACAGCGGAAAAGGTCTAAGACTACCAGGAACCCCGTATTCATGGTACAGCGGGAGATCCGTTCACGGATCAGGCCTGAGACTACCAGGAACGGTTTATTAATTGAGGAACCTATGGTTCCCATGTCCAATTTTGATTTAATGGATGCGGCTAAAAAACTAGTGATTAAAAATTTCAGAGGTGTTTTTATGAAAGATCAATTACCACATCAACCAAACAAAACTGAAACAGGTATTATTAATCTCGATAACAGCACCGGACCTGGAACTCACTGGGTTGCATACGCTATTGATCCACGTGGGATTGTCTATTTTGATTCATATGGATTAGCCCCACCAAAAGAGTTTATGCGTTATATAAAAACCCTTCCAATGAAGACTTGGTATTCTACGCTACCAACACAACAAATCAATGACCCACCAATATGCGGCAGTGAAGTATTAAATGTCCTTGACGCTATTTCAGCATCTAGAAAATCACCACACATTGTCGTAAATGACTACACCAGCAATCGCTTTTTAGAGAGAGAAAGAGTTTTACAATAACATGATTGATATTTGGGGGAGACCTCTGAAACCCAAACCCGATGACACTGCAACTCCTGATTCTATCAAGGATATAAAAAAAAAAATTAAAGATGAACTCACTGAGACGTTGAACTTAAGAAATGTTGACCAGAATGAAATAGTTGTATTTCAAGACAAACAGGGTAAATTGAAATCTAGTAATATTTCTCTGGATGATATTTTAGTTAAACAACAAAACGCAATCGAGAACACCGTTGCGTTATTTTCCGATCAGGGTAAATTGAAAACCAGTAATATTTCTCTGGATGATATTTTGGTTAAACAACAAAACGCAATCGAGAACACCGTTGCGTTATTTTCCGATCAGGGTAAACTCAAACCGGGTGTACTTTTTTCGACGATTACAGATCGATTTAAAACTCTCAACGATTCTGCGTTGGAACTAGAAACACTTCAATCTAAAACCGAAGAACACATAAAACAGTTTACCGCATGTCGTAGAAATATCATTGATAAATTTATTGGAACTACATTCGATAAAATTGAAATAAAACTCCCTGATATTAAAAAATCCATCGATGAGACAAAAACTTTCATCGAAGGCATCAAAGGGGATGCAACGAGGATAATAACAGCCATTGAAAAAACAAAAATTCCTCATGAGAAAACCAACAACGTAGTATACACGATCCAACACGGATCATTTGAGTGGACACCTACAAACAACAAATTAGATATCACTGCAACCGTTAAGGGTATTTATCGATTAACACTAGTAACACCATTATCTGAATTTAATATTTCATCGTCCAGTTCATCCGGGGTCAATAATACGATTTCAACGATCATCGACAAGAATGCAACTGAAAAGTTTACAATTACATCTACTGATAAAGATTTGGTTAGGGTCTCAACAACGTGGTATGTGGAATTCGTAGCGGATTTAAGTAAATCGTAATTGAAAATGATAGCGTATTTAAAATAAAAATGATTTCATCATCGCAATATCTCTATGATCAGGTCAGAGAGTATCAAACTAGACTCAAAACCTTGTCTGAGGAGTATGCAATGAAAATTAAAAAATACCGCAGGAGAATTACCGCAATTGATGTTACTGTGTACGCTGTGAGTGGTGTAATCACCGTAGCTGGTATTATACTGTCTTCAGTGACAATGATGGCTCCGATAGCTGTTCCAATTTGCATTTCTGCGGCAACAACAATCGCTGGAATTATTTCAATAATCACAAAAAAAATATCCTCATGCAGCCAACGGAAACTACAAGACTACATAATTCAATTTCATGTTGTGTCCACTGCATACTCGCAATTATCCTCATTGATATCGTCATCGCTCGATGATACAATTATATCAGAGAGTGAGTTTTCAGCGATGGTAGATATATATGATTCTGCGATGTCAAAATTAGAAATACAACATGAGTATAATAACAATGACAACACAGATGGAATTACTTCAACAAATAGTGGAGAACACGAACCCAGTACAAACAAGCATGATCTCAATAACCTCAACGAATCCAGAATTCAGTGTGAATTTCCCCTCTCCGGTCCCAGTGAAGGAGATAGCGCTAGCAAAATTACGAGTATACCACAGTTGGCCAAATATTAGGTCAAAATCATTTGGTGGTCAACAACCCAATAATTCACTGGTATTTGCAAATAAGAATAAACCCGACGGTACCCCAGACTGGAACGTTGTTTCCATACCAACCGGATCATACCAAATCGAACAAATCAATAATGAATTCGCGCGTAGAATAAAATCGATTACTGGAGTAGAGTCAAAAATAGCTATAACAGTTCATGAGCCAACACTATCATCTGCCATTGAAATAAGCACAGAGGGTTACGTCGTAGATATCTATCAGAGTTCTATTAGAACCGTACTGGGATGGCCTGAAATCCCACCCCGGGAAAAACCCGTTGATTTACCAGAACCACAAAAAACTGATTATGTCACCGACGTGATAGCACCTGATAATCCAATAAAGAGTTATGAAGATCACGAGATTACTATAGATTTTTTGGGTATCAAGAAGCCAGGGGAGGGAATAGGGGGACATAATTTTGTTGACAAACCTGAAATCATTAAAAATTTCACAGCAATGAATAATGATTTTTCGCTGTTGTTAATATCTCTTAAATCCGGCTCTCTCACCCGAGATGAATTTATCAGCGGCGTAGAAACATGCAACAAAATTATCGACGATATGGAAACATTTCATTTGCGAATCATTCAAGTGGTATTAGGTGACAGTAATCCTATAACGAGAACAGAATTTGCAAAACAATATAAAATTCCCGTGAAGGATATCCCCACATTCAAACTACCAGGATATAACGTACCAAAACTAAAAAAACTTCTCAGTGATGCCATCGATGTTGGTTTTAAAATAATTCATGATACGTGGAAAAAAACAACATCACCGGAAATAAAAATCCTCAAACACAATAATGACCCAGATGGTGGCGGCAGGCATATTGCTCCGTTCAATGTGAATATTTTCATCGGTGATTGCGCTCAATTTAGTGTGTGATGTGATCGAAGGAAGCTTTCAAATAAATTTAGAACGATCAAATCAAGCTCAGCAGGGGTATATTTTGTATTCATTTGCACCAACAGCCCCTCCAGGATTTTTAATAATTGAGTCCCCGGTGAATCCAGTCTATATGCGATGTCATAATAATTCATTAACCAGAATTAATTTCAAACTCACTGACCAGTCTAATAATCTGATTGATTTACAAGAGGAGGTTTTACAAATTAGTCTGTTTGTAAAGTCCTAAGGACTTTCATCCTGAAAGGATTTTCGTCGTAAAGACTTTCATCCTAAGGGGATTTTCGTCGTAGTAAGGACTTGATAAAATATTCGGTTAAAATCACCGTAAACCTTAGCAGCAGAGAGGGTGAGTGACAACGACGTTGCGACATTTTATGATTCATCAACGAAAACGCGAACAATCATAAGGGTCGGAGACTTATTTTTTCGCGAGAAGGGTCTATTCGTACCGTTTTAAGGGTATAATAAAAAATAACCAAAAAAAAAGTTGTCTGATTCACCCTCTCTGCTGCTACAACCACCATTACTGCGTTACTGAAACATAATTCATTAATTCATTTTTGTAATATCTTATAATAGTATGAATATTCTTAAGACTAAAAAGAAGTTGGTATCATAGTAATGACCATGTAGGGTGTCTCCATTTACACACATAACGAACTCATGATTTGCCAAAGAACTCTGATTATGCACAGATTTAATGTGAAATAACACAAATTCTACATTGGATGTATGGATGAGTACAGAATTAACAGACTGACATGTAACCACCCACCCTAACAATTGTTTGATCTGGTTATATCTTCCCATTTTAAATTAATTTACTTCAACAAGAATGGGCGACAAGTTGTACCAGAATTCCCAGTAGGCTGAGTATGGAATTTATACCGGCATTAATACAGGTTGATTGCTACAAGTTTATTTGGACCCTGGAAAATATTTCAAATAATAAATATACCGCTGTGGTGGCCTCGTGGTTAGAGTGTCCGCTGCGCAAGCAGGTTATCATCGGTTTGATTCCCAACCGAGTCATACCAAAGACATACAAAAATGGTACTAACAGTTGCCTTGCTTGGCGCTCAGCATTAAGAGTTTAGAGTTAGGAAAGGTCAACCTGGTGTCAGGATAATGTGACTGGGTGGGATATCATGCTACATGTCTGCAGCATGGTGAATCAGTGCTAGACATCACTATAAACTGCATCACTGCAGACAATTTTTTAAAAGCAATGTTAAAAATTCTAATCACACAAAACACACACAAATAGTAGAGTCCTATAAAACTAAAAGGATGAATGGTGAACAATTGGCTTTCATTAATATACTTCTAACTCTCCATATAATAATACCATCCAGAAAACAATACATAAGTATACCCCTACCCCTCCATAAAACCAATAAAATACATAAGTATACACCTACCCCTCCATAAAACCAATAAAATACATAACAATACCATTACCCCTCCATACACCACTACAATAAATAACTATAGCTCTACCTCTCAATATACCAATACAATACATAACTATACCCATGCACCTCAATACACCTCTACCATAAATAAATATACCCCTATACATCAATACACCACTAAAACACATAACTATACCCATAACACTAAATATACCAATACAACACATAACTATACCCCTAAAACTCAATATACCAATACAACACACAACTACAACCTTTACCACTCAATATACCAATACAGCACATAACTATATCCCTACCACTCAATATACCACTATCAGAAATAACTATACCCCTACAATACAATATACCAATACAACATATAACTATACCCCTACCACTCAATATCCAAAAACAACATATAACTATACCCCTACACATCAATAAACAAATACAACACATACCTATACCCGTACAACAAAATATACCAATACAACATATAACTATACCCCTACCCCATAATCTACCAATATAACCCATGATTATACCCCTACCCCTCAATCCACCAAAACAAGACATAACTATACCTTTACCCCTCAAAACACCAATACAACACATAACTATACCTCTACCACTCAAAATACCAATATAACACATAACTATACCCCTAACACTCAATATACCAATATAGCACATAACAACTATACCCGTACACCTCAATATCCCAGTACAACACATAACTATACCCCTAACACTCAATATACCAATACATCACATAACTACACCAAAAACACTCAATAAACTACAGCACATTACTATACCCCTCAATATACCAATACAACACATAACAATACCCCTACCACTCAATATACCAATATAACACATAACTATACCTCTACCACTCAATATACCAATATAACACATAATACCCCTACCACAAAATATACCAATACAACACATAACTATACCCCCACCACTCAATATACCAATACAACACATAACTATACCGCTGCCACTCAATATAGCAGTATAAGAAATAACAATACCCCTACACCTCAATATACCACTATAAGTAATAACTATACCCTTACCACTCAAAATACCACTATAACAAATAACTCTACCCCCAACATTCAATATACCAATACAGCACATAACTATACCCCTACCCCTCAATATACCAACACATCACATAACTATACCCCTAACACTCATTAAATCAATACAGCACATTAATATACCCCTACCACTCAATATACCAATGTGACATATGACTGTACCCCTACCAATCAATATACCACTATAAGAAATAACTATACAACTACACCTCAGTATCCCTCTATAATTAATAACTATACCCCTACCCCTCAATAAACCACTATTAGAAATAACTCTACCTCCAACATTCAATATACCAATACATAGTAGTAGTATTTAAGGTTTTAAGTGAAACCAACCATGAAGGGTCATATGTTCACTATTTTACACTACCAATTAGTATGGTAGTGATTTAGATTTTCCCGAGGGGAAGGATCAGTGCCACATCCCTACAGGCATTTATGCATCCAAAGTATCCTATTTAATTTGGTCGTCATGTCGCGCCCCTAGAAGGGGCTATCGACATGAATGAGAGACCTAGGGGAGTGGGAATATAACAGCCATGCACTCAACCCTATCAACATATCGGAAGCTGCAGTGCTAGAGGTGCAATGGCACCAAATGATGACAGTGAAAATTGGTTTTCACGTCTAGTCTTTTGCTGGTGTTGATGTCTGGCCGAGGAAAACGATCTGTGAACTGGCACGCCCTAGCTTTAAGGTACAACAAATATATTCTATTTCAAGTGTTCAAGTTAACTCTTTTGATTTGGTGTTCTTTATATACTGACATGAGTATTTGGTAGATTGGCATTACAAGCAAGGTATGCAAATATTTTGTCTATCTGAATTAGAGGTCATCAGACAATATGAATCTGCTGACCATGGTGTTTCCTTGGGCTAAACACTACGTCACTTCCCTTGTCGCTATTATATATACTTTTGTTACTTTGTCATAAAACATTAAGTCAAGGATTTGTTATAGAGAAATATATATTTTTTGTATGGACATACATGACTCCAAAATGTTTTATAAAAACACTTTCCTGGTCTGCCCTGGCAATAAAACTAACCTTCCTCACCAGGCATAAAAGCCATGTGACCTTCCCTGGCAATAAAACCAAGTTACCTTCACTGGCAATAATGACATGTGATCTCCCTTTGCTCTTAGGTCAATTTCCCTTGCATTGATTGCTAAATGATATATATTCGATTCAATTCTCACAAACTGACAAACTGTTTTCAGACCAATCAAGGTAGAAAGCATCCTAGCATTACAGTCTTTCACATCTATACAAATGATGCCAATCCACTTTCAGATTTGACTCAGATTAATAAAAATAGTTACACCTGAAAACCGTTCCTGATCCAAATCTGGCCAACACAATTTAACCAAAGTTTAAATGAAAGTATATATCCATAACTTTGGTCAGATGATGATAATTTGCAACTGTATATATAAATATATTAAAACCAAGAAAAAAATAATTTAACAACTTACCACAAGTGATATAATTTCACCACATTTGTCTTAAATCATTGTATACAAATGGTGCTAATTTGCAACTGTGAAATAAAAGAACAAATTTAAACAACTTGGTACTAAAAGTATAAAATGATGAGTGCTATCAGGCATCTATATTGACCATGCACACTCAAACTGTCATTGGATTGGTCATTTGTTGAGATTCTCACATAGCTGTCCTCTTCCAGTAACTTGAGCTGCAAAATCTCACTGGCCAATCTGTGCCTGGATGGAATCTCCTGTGTCTTGTAGTCTCTAACTAACTTCCCCAATTAACCTCTGAGTGAAGCTTATTTTGTTATATTGATCTGCATAGCATAGACATTACTTTCTTTAATCTAAATACCTGTAGGTATTTTATGACATCTCGCTGATTTTCCCAAATTCATTATGTCAGGCTTTATAAATTTGCAGAATATAGGAATTATAATAAAATAACTAATATATATATAAATCTCTGCTTATATGAGTAGTTAAAGAAGCTTGGCACTCTGAATGTAATATACTTTATAGGCAGATAATTTTAAGTACAGTATTTAACTCAGGGGAACAACAAGTCATCATTTAGATACAAGCATCTTGTAGACATATTTATGCTGTGAATTATCTCATTTAATTGCTACTGTTGTTTAGATTATTTTTCCTGCCTCCATTATTTTAAAGTCTGTCCCTTTTCTACAGGTCAAGAACATAGATAGTCAAGATAAAGATGATGTTGATGTACCTATTACCCAGGAGCACATCAACCATGCCCGTTTGTGTAATGCATTGGCAACTGTTTGTTCCAATGCTCTGAGAGAAATCCTCCTCACCAATGTCCCTATGCCACACCCAGATATCTACAAGGCAATCCTGGCCAACAAAACCAAATTGAAGAAACTAAACAAAGAACAAGCTCCATTGGTATTCCCAGATCCGCAGGGCCTTTCCACTGGAAAGGTTGAAGAATTCGACATTTCCTTATTATATACAATCATAAGAAATGTCAGTTCAGTTCCTGCTCCATCAAATGGCTGGGGAAAACCTCCAACAGATAACCCAAGGGACACAACTCTTGGTGCAAGTGTGGAGAGGATACGCACATATAGGAATCACATAAGTGGTCATTCTGTGGATGGAAAGATAAGCCAGCAAGAGTTTGAGGATTACTGGGTCAAGATAGATGAGGTCCTTCGTGAGATTGAAATTGTCATTGGTAACCATGGCTACCTGGAAGATTTAGAGAAGCGTAAGAATCAGGCCATCACCCCACATGAAGCCCATGAGCTACAAAAGACATTTCAGGAGTACAAAAAACAAACAGAAGGTAAATAACTTCTGATCTCATTCTTTATAGAGCCATAATATAGACGTACATGATACATCCATCATTCATTCTTATGTACATTATTCCATTCCTTACTCTCTTTATAAATCACATGTTGAAGTCATAAAGGAAATAATAACTTTATTTACAAGTCATTGCTGTAGTGTTGGAGAGAAAAGGTAAAATTGCTCTTAATATATTTAAGAATAAACAAATTAGAGGAAAGATTGCCAATTTGCTCATATAAAATAGCATACCATGACCACTCTCATGGCCCAATCATATGAGATAATAATAATATTAATAATAATAATATTATTGTACCATGACCTCTCCCATGGTCCAATCTGTTAATACACTAATAATAATAATAATAATAATATACCATGACCTCTCTCATGAGCCACTCCTATGAGATAATGCCAACACTAATGAGGACTTCTCATAGCCCAATCCTATGAGACGATTAATAATATAATAATAATAATAATAATAATAATAATAATAATAATAATAATAATAATAATAGTGAGGACTTCTCTTGGTCCAATCATATGAGATAATAATAAAAATAATAATGCACACTTCTCATGGCCCAATCCTATTAGATGATAATAATAATAATAATAATATTAATAATAATAATGATAATAATAATAATAATAATGATAATAATAATAATAATAATGATAATAATAATAATAATAATGATAATAATAATAATAATAATGATAATAATAATAATAATAATAATAATAATAATAATAATAATAATAATATTAATAATAATAATAATAATAATAATAATAATAATAATAATGAGGACTTTGTATAGCTATTAATCTTCAGAAGCTATAAGCGCTTTCCAACATCTAGAATGAAATGACTGCAAAAACAAAAACATACAAACACCATGAAATTAGAAAACGTAAAAAATGCTGAAAATATTTCAGGTAGGAAACAATATTAGGTCTTTAAATTTGTGTATAGGTGAGTTTTAAGACCACACTTGAAAGGGATCACTGTCTTTGTGTCTAATTGTCTAGATGATTAAAGTCTGTAGCCTCTCTCTCTCTCTCTCTCTCTCTCTCTCTCTCTCTCTCTCTCTCTCTCTCTCTCTCTCTCTATATATATATATATATATATATATATATATATACTCTTCACCAGATGGTCATATGATGTATATCAGTGTTTATAGAGGAGGAATATAATTATCACAACTGAATGGTATACTTGTGTATTTGTATTGACAGGCAACAGACAGATAACTCTTACATATTATTTATCAAATGTATCTGCATTTTATACTCGTGTATTTGTATTGACAGTTTATATACACATGTCAGACAGATAACACTTACATATTATGTTTCAAAATTTGCAGATTTAAATGTCATAAACATCAATTATAAGAATTGGGATACTGTTGAATAAATGTGGGTGGGAATAGTTCTTCTATCACTGCCAACTGTTGAAATAATGTTGGTTGGAATATTTCTTCTGTCAAGGTGTATATGTTGATAAGGCACTTTATATATATATATATATACTGTTGAAAAAATGTGGGTTGGAATATTTCTTCTGTCAAGGTGTATATGTTGATAAGGCATATATATATATATATATATATATATATATATATATATATATATATATATATATATATATACTGTTGAAATAATGTGGGTTGGAATCTATCTGTCAAGGTTTATATGTTACTAAGGCAATAGATACAAACATCATAGCTTACCTTCAAAAAGTGTAAGTCAGCCTTTATAGATTTGTCATCAATTCTGCCTCCTCCATTTTGGCATCCATCCCATTCAGGTATATATTCATAACCATTTTGATATGTATCCCGTTTAGGTATATATCCATAATTTTTTTTGTATTGTTTCAAAAATGATGCTAACTGTTTTTCTTTTCTCAAGCTGCAGCATCTGACATTGAGTCAACAGTAGAAATACTTATGTCAAAAGTTAAGGAACTCCAAGGTAATCAAAGCTGAGAGAAGTGATGGTTGTGTTCCTGCTACTGAGAAAGACAAAGATTTGAAATGGATACAACTACTGGTAGACATAATACAATGTGTACTTGATACAAGATTCTTTAAATATATGGGTGTGGCTGTTGTTGGAGATAACACAATGTGTAGTTAACATAGCATTATGTTAAATATATGGGTGTGACTTTTATTGGACATAACACAATGTGTACATAAGATATCATTCTGTAAATATGTGGATACTAAAATGTACCAGTGAAAATAAATAAAAAGTGTGCATGATTATCATTTTGTTAAATACATAGATACAACCAGCTACAAGTTAATGTTAAACAACACATATGCATGATACTTCATTCTGTTAAATATACAGAAAAAAAAACTACCTGTAGACCTCATATAATGTATGTGTGATACATTTATTTGTTAAATATCTAGATTAAATATGAATTACATTGTTAAATACATGCATGCAATGCAACTATTAATGAAGGAAGACAGTATGTGTACATCATTCAGTTCAATATATAGATATAATCAAATACCAATGGACCTCAAACAACATGTGTATAATGCAGCATTCTCTTAAATACATGGATATAGCTAACTACCAATGAACCTCAAACAAAATGTGAATAATACATCACAGTGTTAAATACATAGATACAACTACCATTGGACATCAAACAACATGGTTATGATACATCACAGTGTTAAATACATATATATAACCAAATACCAATGGACCTCAAACAACATGTGTATGATACATAACATTGTTAAATACATAGTTACAACCAAATACCATTGGATCTCAAACAACTTTACTATGATACACAACATTGTTAAATACATAGAACTACCATAGGATGTCAAACAACATGCATGATACAAAACAGTGTTAAATACATAGATACAACCAAATACCATTGGACCTCAAACAACAAGTGCATGATACATAACAGTGTTAAATACATAAAAACAACTACCATTGGACATCAAACAACGTGCATGTGATGTATCATTTTGTTAAATATATAGATACAACTAGCTACATTATTCTTTGAAATGCTTGGATACAACTATTAGCAAATGAAGACAGTATGTATATCTAATACATCATTCATTTAAATAAATACTAGCAGACCTGAAAACAGCATTTCTACATGAAATATCATTTAGTTAAATACATGTATTCAAATAACTAACATTGGACCTCAAAGAACATTTGTACATGTATAATTTATAAATGTTATATATGTTTTAGATTAACCTGTGGTACAATGTATGTAAGCATATTTGGATGCCTCTACCTTGGAACTCCTAGGAAGTATCAGACAACATGTATTCATGATACATCATTGTGATACATACATTGTAACTACTAGTGGGTATAGACAAGAAGTATTCTTGATACATAATGGTGATACATACATTGGAACTACTTGTGGGTATAGACAACATGTATTCATGATACATCATTGTGATACATTGAAACTTCTAGAGTGTATAGACAACATGTATTCATGATACATCATTGTGATACATACATTGGAACTACTAGTGGGTATAGACAAGATGTATTCTTGATACGCAATGGTGATACATACATTGGAACTACTAGTGGGTATCAGATAACATGTATTCATGATACATCATTGTGATACATTGAAACTTCTAGAGTGTATAGACAACATGTATTCATGATACATCATTGTGATACATACATTGGAACTACTAGTGGGTATAGACAAGATGTATTCTTGATACGTAATGGTGATACATACATTGGAACTACTAGTGGGTATAGACAACATGTATTCATGATACATCATTGTGATACATACATTGGAACTACTAGTGGGTATAGACAAGATGTATTCTTGATACATCATTGTGATACATACATTGGAACTACTAGTGGGTATAGACAACATGTATTCATGATACATCATTGTGATACATACATTGCAACTACCAGTGGGTATAGACGACTGGTGTTCTTGATACAACATTTTGATACATTATAGGTACTAGTAGTATAGACAAGATGTATTCATGAAACATCATTGTGATACATACATTGGAACTACTAGTGGGTATAGCCAACATGTATTCATGATACATCATTGTGATACATACATTGTAACTATTAGTGGGTATAGACAAGATTTTTTCATGATAAATCATCGTGATACATACATTGGAACTACTAGTGGGTATAAGACAACATGTATTCATGATACATCATTGTGATACATACATTGTAGCTACTAGTGGGTATCAGATAACATATATTCATGATACATCATCGTGATACATACATTGAAACTACTAGTGGATATGAGACAACATGGCTGCACACCTGATACTTGATTGTTATAAATTAGAAATACTACTAATTAACATCAAACAGCACACACTTGTGATACATTATTCTGTTAAATACATTTATTCTACTAGAAGTGTACATCATGCCATCTCATCATGCACAATGTATGCATACCATTTCACCATTTTCTAAAGTTGACAAGGTTACAATAGTTTTCTTACTGAATGGTCAATGAACAGATCATGCTGATCAATTATCTAAATACGTTACTATTTTTCTACTTCATTAATAATTCTCAAATTATGTAACAGTATCTCATAAAACTATCAAGACTGTGGAAAGGGGTAATATCCATTGCTAATAATACCTCAAGGGTGCAACAATACATAAATTGTACAATAATCATTCAATCAATCAATCAATCCTCTCTGTGCCATCTGGTGCTTGAGGCCACAGCAAGGGAGTACCATTTCGGTCTGTCGGCAGCTATTGCTGGGGCGGTCTGAAGGGTGAGGCCTCTGGTTTTAAGGTCTCCATGGTTTGTCGTTGTGCTTCTTCCACAATAATCATGGGGGGGGGGCAAACTGTAAAGATGTAATATCCATTGCTAATAATAGTCCAAGGCTTTAACAATACATCATCATCATCATCATCATCATCAGTCTCATGACCTAGTGTGGTTATTGAGGCACTGTGCTGCGGAACATCTGACCAGTTCCTTCCTCTTGTCTAAATCATGTGCGAATTACTGTGTCTCGCAGCAAAATGTTTCCTGGTCCATTCTTTGATGTTCTCAGTCCCCTTTTTTTCGTCAACCTCTCCTTCTGCCACCCTGGATGCTACCCTGCAGTACTGTTGTGGATACTGTTGGCTCAAGTGGCAGACTATACCATTTCAGCTTTCTCTTTTCGACAGTGGTACGGTCTTAATATTGACCTCTTTTTGTGCCTGATGGTGTTGTGCACTTCTTCATTTGTGATGTGGTTCATGTAAGAGATGCCAATGATGGTTCTCCAGCAGCTTATTTCATGTGCCTGGATTCTTCATTATAATTCTGCTGTGGTTCAGGTCTCAAATGAATACAAAAAGAGTGAGATGACTAGTGCTCTCAATAATCTGATTTTAGTTTTCATACAATATTCTTGTCTCTCAAGATGGGTCTTAGCTTTGACAAAGCTGCTGTTGTTTATGCTGCTCATGACAACATTTCTGCTCATGATCCCACTTCAGTGATTATGGAACTAAGATATTTTAAATGGCCCACTGTTTCCAGTTCTATCCTGAGACTTTAATCTTGGCAAAGATTTGTTTGCCACTATTTTGTCATCAGTTTTGTCTTCTCAGCGCTTATCTCCATGTCAAATCTGGAAAATGTTTCATCTAGGTTCTTCACTAATCTGGCAAGCTAATCTTCACTGCCTGCCAGCCCATCAATGTTGTCTGCAAAGCCAATGTTGGTGATGTTACTCCCTCCAATCTTGACTGTCCCATGGTGGTTTTCCAGAGCTTCGCTCTTGTTATGCTCTAAGTAGATGTTTAACTCACAACTGTTGTCTTGAACCAGTCCCCACAGAACCTTGAGCATTTACTGCACTGGTAGCCTTGGCATACAGCTGCTTGATGGTATTGATCAACTTTTGACCCATGTTGTACTTCTTTTATTGTGGCCCACATTGCTTCATGCTACACTCTATCAAAAGCCTATTTTGAAATCTATGAATATATGATAGATGTCTTGTTGATGTTGCAAGTGCTTTTCACACAGAACACTGAGATTGAAGATTTCTTCTGTTGTGCTTCTTTCACTCCAGACCTTTGCCAGTTTTTCAGAGATTATTTCTTATGCTGGTAGTTTGTCTGTTCAAGATGATCTTCAGCATCACCTTACTAGCATGGCTGATCAAACTGATATTTCTGTAATTTTGGCACAGCTGGAGATTGATTTTTGGGGGGAGTGTTAAAATCAGTGACTGGGTCCACTATATTTGCCATTAACCTGTCTGCCAGATCGTGTTGTATATTTTTGTTAGCAGCTCTATCACTGATTTCCCCACTCCTTCTTGATAAGTTCAGCTGGAATGTTGTCTACTCAAGCTGCCTTCCAATTGTTCAGTGCTCTTATTGCTGACTCTACCTCTTCTTTTAGAATGGGGATATCATCATCATTTGCGGAATTTGGAACTTCAAGCACTTCTGGGTTTCCTGTAGACGGATGGTTGTATTGTTCTTTACAATACATAGTCCATCTTTCTGCAATGTCAATTGCTTCTGTGAGGCATTTTTCATTTTCTAGTACAGAGTAAAAACAATACCTAATTTGTACAAAAATTAATTGGGGGGGGGGTGACAAACTGTGGAAAGAAGTAATATGCTACTAATAACCCAAAACTTTAACAATATATCAACATCATCATTATCTTGACCTAATGTGGTCATTGAGGCACTGTGTTGCTGAACATCTGACAAGTTCCCTCCATTTGTCTTGATCATGTGTGAATGGCTGTCTCCACAAAACTTTTCCTGGTCTATTGTTTGATGTTGTCCGTCTACTTTTTTCTCTGTCTACCTCTACTTCTGTCACTTTGGACGTTGTCGTGCAGTACGGTTGTGGACAAAATGTTGGCTCTAGTGACGTAACCATACCATTTCAGCTTTCTCTTTTTGACAATGGTTTAGGTCTTCATATTGGCCTACTTTGTGCCTGATGGTGTTATGCACGTCTTCATGTGAGATGTGCTCCATGTAAGAGATGCCACGGATGATAATTTAGTTTTAAGCTAGTTAGGTGTATCTGATAATTTAGTTTTAAGCTAGTTGGGTGTATCTGATAATTTAGTTTTTGAGCTAGTTAGGTGTATCTGATGATTTAGTTTTTGAGCTAGTTAGGTGTATCTGATAATTTAGTTTTAAGCTAGTTAGGTGTATCTGATAATTTAGTTTTAAGCTAGTTGGGTGTATCTGATAATTTAGTTTTAAGCTAGTTAGGTGTATTTGAGATTATGTTTCTTTGACAAGTAAATAACCATTTTTCTTTTTTTTTCATCTTAAAGCACCACACTTCATGAAATAGTATGGCTTCAACTTGTTTTGTCTCCAATGGTGTAAAATAATAGTATTTTGTCAGTTTCCAATGTAATGTAATATAATGTACCATCCATGTATTGTGTTATTTTTACATAATCAATAATTCGTTCATTTTTCAACCATGCATTCATTGTTTTTATATTTCATCATTTTTCCTTCATTGCATTGCATTGTTTTTGTATTAATAATTTGTCATTTTCCATCCATGCATTGCATTGTTTTTGTGTTAATAATTTGTCATTTTCCTTCATTGCATTGCATTATTATTTTAGTAATAATTCATCATTTTCCTTCATTGAATTGATTTGTTTTTGTAATAATAATTTGTCATTTTCCATCCATGCATTGCATTGTTTTTGTATTAATAATTAGTCATTTTCCATCAATGCATTGTATTGTTTTTGTATTAATAATTTGTCATTTTCCATCCATGCATTGCACTGTTTTTATATTAATATTTTGTCATTTTCCATCGATTCAATGCTTTCCAATAGAGCACATAACTATATATAAAATACAATAATTATACCCCTACCAATCAATATACCAATCCAACACATAACTATACCCCTACACCTCCATATACCACCATAAGAAATAATTATACCCTTACACTTCAATATACCAATACAACACATAACTAAACCCCTACACCTCAATACACCATTATAAGAAAAAACTATCCCAACCACTCAAATACACCAATACAACACATAGCAATACCCCTACCCCTAAATATACCAATATATAACATATAACTATACACCTAACACTAAATATACCAATATAACATATAACTATACACCTAACACTAAATATACCAATATAACATATAACTATACACCTAACACTAAATATACCAATATAACATATAACTATACACCTAACACTAAATATACCAATATAACATATAACTATACACCTAACACTACATATACCAATACAACACATAACAATACCCCTACCCCTAAATATACCAATATAACATATAACTATACCCCTACCACTCAATATGCCAATACAACACATAACTATACTCCTAACACTTAATATACCATGAAAAGAAATAGCTATACCCCTATACTTCAATATACCATTACAACACATAACTGTACCCCTACACCTCAATACAACAATGCAGTATAATAACATCACTACCACTCAATACATCAACTCAACACATAACTATCCCCCTACCCCTCAATATACCAATACAACAAAAAACTATACCCCTACACCTCAATATACCACTAAAAGACATTACTATACCACTCCACCTCATTATACCAATACAACACATAACTACCCCCTACCCCTCATTATAAGAATACAACAAATACCAGTAAACCACAATATAAAGATGTAAGAAATAATTATACCCCAACACCACAATAAACCAATGCAACACATAACAATACCCATTCACCTCAATACAACACTACAACTATACCACTACAACTCAATATACCAACAAAACACATTACTATACCCCTATACCTCAATATAGGAATACAACAAATAACTATACCACTACACCTCAATATACCATTACATCACAGAGCTATACCCCTACACCTCTATATACTACTATAAGAAATAATTATACCCCTACACCTCAATATACCACTATCAGAAATAAATATACCCCTACACCTCAACAAAACCAATATAAGAAATAATTATACTCTTACCTCTCAATATACCAATACAAAACATAACTATGCCCTTACCCCTCAATATACCACTATAAGAAATAACTATACCCCTACCCCTGAATATACCAATACAACACATAACTATTCCCCTACCACTCAATATACCAATACAAATTATAACTATACCCCTACCTCTCACTATGCCGATACAGCACATAACTATACCCCGACACCTGAATATACCAATACAACACATAACCATATGCCTACACCTCAATATACCAATACAGCACATAACTATACTCAATATACCAATAGAAAACATAACTATACCCCTACCCCTTATTATACCAAGATGACACATAACTATCTCACAACCACTCAAAATACAATTACAACACATCACTATACCCCTACCAGTCAATACACCAATACAAGACATAACTATACCCCTAAAACTCAATACACCAATACAAAACATAATCATACCCTTACCCCTCATTATACCAAGATGACATAACTATACCCCTACCACTCAATATACCAATACAAGACATGACTATACCCCTAAAACTCAATACACCACTATAAGAAAAAACTAAACACATACCACCCAATATACTAATACAACACATGACTATACCCCTGAAAAGTAAACTTGAAAGTATACAGTGATCCAGCACTATGAGAGCAGCACTCTCTGAACAAAAAGCCCGAAAGAGGTCATGGTGACCTACTATTTGCACCAGACACGGAGATAGAGCACTCCCAGGAAGAAGATCCAGTGAGACCTACAAAGAGCCCATCACATGGATCAGACCAGTTAGAACTCTTGAGGGACCCATGCCGAGTCAACCCAAAACTGGGGAATAGTTGATAAACTATTAACTTGTGCAAAACATCAAGGTAAAAAGGTCTATAAAGTGAAGTGGCAGGACTATTTAAAAACAACATGGGAACCGGCAGAAAATTTACCAGACTTTTTGATTCTTGATTTTCAAGTAAAACAGAACTCTAAAAGGAAAAGTGCGGAAATCTAACAAACGGTCATAAAATGGCGACATTCATAAGGAAAATAGGGACTGGTTAAAGACTTTAAATAAAACAGGTGTAAACTTAACTGTTCTGATGTCATATAATGTTGGACTTTTTTCTCTAAAGACTATCTTCTGACTTTCCTACAACCTTGCTTTTCTGAACACCCCATAAAATGATACTAGAAGATTGTATACCTGCAATTGAAATCTTGACTATTTTAATTCAGTCTCTTCTAAAGGCTGACTGCTTAAAGAAACTGTTGCAATGTGTGCAATATGAACTCTAAAAAACACCAAAAACTCTGTTAGAAATGAAATGCCATTTAAATGGAGCATATACCAATACAACAAATAACTATTCCCCTTCACCTCAATATACCACTATAAGAAATAATTATACCCATACACTTCAATATAAGACAATAAAAAATAATTATACCCCTACCACTCAAAATATCAATAAAACAAATGACTGTTCCTCTTCACCTCAATATACCACTATAAAAAATAATTATACCCTTATACATCAATATAACAATACAACACATAACTATACAACTATATCTCAATATACCGATACAACAAATAACTATATCCCTATCACTCAATATACCAAGACAGCACATAACAATATGCTTACCACTATAAGATATAACTATACCCCTGCCCCTCAATATACCAATACAGAACATAAGTATACCCTTACTACTCAATATACCAATAGAGCACATAACTACACCAATACCACTCAATACACCAAGACAACACATCACTATACCCCTACCCCTCAATATACTACTGCAAAATATAACTGTACCCCTACCTTTCAATATACCAATACAACACATAACTATACCAATAAACCTCAATATACCAAAATAACACATATTTATCCCACTACCCCTCAATATACTAATACAGCACAAAACTATACCCCTACCACTCAATATAGCAATAAAAAGCATAACAATTCCACTACCATTCAATACACTAATACAATACAACTACTCAATATACCAAAAAAACACTATATCCATACCACTCAATGAACTAATACAACATATAATTATACCCCTACCACAACATATACCAATACAACACATGACTATACACCTACCAATCAATACACCAATACAGAACATAACTATACCCCTACAACTCAATATACCAATACAACACATAAATAGACCCCACTCAATATATCACAGTATAAGAAATAACTATACCCGTACCACAAGATATACCAATACATGAAATAACTATACCCGGACACATCAAAATACCACTATAAGAAATAATTATACCATTACACCTCAATATACCAATAGAACACATAACTATACCCCTACACCTAGATATACCATTACCAAATATAAGAATACTCCTACATCGCAATAAATCACTATAAGAAATAATTATACCATTACACCTCAATATACCAATAGAACACATAACTATACCCCTACACCAAGATATACCATTATCAAATATAAGAATACTCCTACATTGCAATAAATCACTATAAGAAATAATTATACCCCTGCAACTCAATATACCAATACAAAACATAACTATACCCCTACCACTCAATATACCAATACAGCACATAGCTATACACCTACCACTTAATATACCAATACAACACATAACTATACAAGCAGCCCTCAATACACCAATAAAACACATAACTATACCCAAACCCCTCCATATACCAATGCAAAACAAAACTATATCCCTGCCACTCAATACACCAATAAAGCACACAATAATATCCCTAGCACAAAATAAACCAATACAACACATACCTATACCACTACCCCTCAATATGCCAATACAACATATAACTATACCCCTATATCTCAATATACCAATACAAAACATAACTATACCCTTACCCCCCAATATACCACTGTAAGAAATAACTATACTGCTACCCCTCAATATTCCAATAGAACACATAAATATCTCCTACCACTCCTTATACCAATAGAGCATATAACTATACCCCTACCCCTCAATATAGCTATGCAGCACATAACTATACCCAACCACTCATTATGCCAATACAACACATAACTACACCACTACCAATCAATATACCAATACAACACATAACTATACCCCTAAACCTCAATATACTAATACAACACATAACTATACTCCTACAACTCAGTATACCAATACAACACATAACTACACCCCTACCCCTCAATATGCCAATACAACACATAACTACACTGTTCGAATAACAGTAACATGGAGAGAGTGAAAATAACAAGCTTGTAAAAACTTAATAAACAATTTATTGAGCACAAATATTTTCCAGAAAAGAAAAATAAACTGACGGTTTTAAGAATAAATTCCAAAATTAATTAAAAAATAATTAAAAATATAATCCACTAGTGAAATTGCAAAAGTCCTGGTAATAAAATGTCCTAATAATTCCCAGTCTGAATCTTAGTGAAGCAGCCAAGATGGAAGACGATGTCACATAATGAAGTCTGTTCTGGTCTTATGAAATTCAATGAGCACAATTGTTTTCCAGATAAATAACAAAATAAATGTTCTTGACCCAAACGAACTGAAATAATTTCCAGTACAAGGTAATTTAAAATAACTCAAAACAACTCAACTTAATATTCTAACAGCCCAACTTCTACTAAATAGTTTGATCCAAAACATAATTTATATACCTGTTTTTACGTAAAAAAGGAAGGGGTCACATGACCTTCTAGAATCATTAGAACAAACTTACGTTCATAAAATCTCGTGCACACCGTATGACCCAGATGAGAATCAGTTATCTTTACTCTCAAGAACTAAAAATAGAAAGATATTTATAAGAAAGCTCCATAATGTCCTTGGAATCACCCAATTATTTTAAAAGCTTGTTTACAACTCTGAAGCCAGGTCAGAAATGAGGTCAACATCCGGTTTTATATGTAGAGTTCAAGTCATCCCACTTTTTAAAAAAAAAATCTCCCAATGAATGAATTTTAAACTTCTGATCGTATCTGGCCATACCTAAAAATCGCATCAGTTGCTTTCTATTTTCAGGCATAGGGAATTTAGAGATAGCCTCAACCTTAGCATCTATTGGTTTAACTTGTCCATGTGCCACAATATATCCTAAGAAAGTCACACTAGCATGCAGAATTCACTTTTTGATAAACTAACTGTCAAACATGCATCAGTGAGTCTGTCAAAGAATTTTCGAATTGTTGCTAGATGTTCTTTCCAGGTGTCGTTGTAGATGATGATGTCATCTACATATGCATCACAATTCTCTAGACCAGAGTTGATCTTATTCATGAGATGTTGAAATGTACTTGGTGACCCTTTTGTCCTGAATAGCATTACTTTATTACAAGATCTTGTGATAAGTGTTATTAATCCCTAAGTGACTAACGAAAGGAGTTTCATGGGCCAGATTAAGTATTTCCTGTTTGTATGGTTTTGGAACTACTATTTAATAGTTCACCGACCACCCATCACCAGCAGGTACTTCGGGAGGTCTCCATTTTCTCATAAGAATTACATTTTTAATGAAATAACAGACAGGAACTTCAGTGGCTTCAGTCTCACTTATGGCCCTTTGAAACAAACAGGAGATCTCAGGATATTTTTCCTGTTCGACGACAAGTGACTGTTGTTTATCACCCTGATTAGAATAAAGAGAATGAGTTGTTAAAAGAGAATCACTATGATCAATACCTTCTGACTGATCCAAACAAGGAGTAAAAGTGACGTCATCAAAAGCTTGACCTATACATGAGTCAGCTAAAGGAATACTGCCTCCATCAACATCGTTCTCAAGAGCTTTCTTTGCCATAGCTCTGGTAACTGCACAAGCTTGAAATATATCAGGGAATTCTTTTTCAATTGGATCAACTTTCTGATCCAAATCAGGCCATTTTTCAGTACATGATAGGCTATACATGGTGGCTAGTATTATTGGTGGAGGAAGAACCCTGGAAAACCCCCAACCCACGAGAAGGTACTGGCAAGCTTTCTCACATAACTACATTAGCTGAATCTTAGACTCAAACCCACGCAAACAGAGGTGAGGCAGCAGTGATCCGTAACGGACCCCTCAGATAAAGATAGAATATATATATGTGTGTGTGTGTGTGTGTGTGTGTGACAAGAAATGCAATAAATCTTTATATATAAACTATTTATAAGGATCATTTAATCCAGTTCATCATTCATATAAGGATCAATTAATCCAGTTCATTCATATAAGAACCAATCAACCCGGTTGTTTAATATCGATGGTTTCTCTAAAATATTTATTATATGTGGATAGTTTAAAACAACTGGGGCTACCAAGTCTACTGTAATGTAGATTACAGTCTGACTTTGATAGGGACTTACCAGTATCTAATGGAAGATTAGCCAAAGTATAATGTAGATTACAGTCTGACTTGATAGGGACTTACCAGTATCTAATGGAAGATTAGCCAAAGTATAATGTAGATTACAGTCTGACTTGATAGGGACTTACCAGTATCTAATGGAAGATTAGCCAAAGTATAATGTAGATTACAGTCTGACTTGATAGGGACTTACCAGTATCTAATGGAAGATTAGCCAAAGTATAATGTAGATTACAGTCTGACTTGATAGGGACTTACCAGTATCTAATGGAAGATTAGCCAAGTTATACTGTAGATTACAGTTTGACTTGATATGGACTTACCAGTATCTAATGGAAGATTAGCCAAGTTAAAATAAACACATTTTTTCTAAATAACATGGTTTCAGCAAGAGACAATTCTAGAAAACTTGAAAAAAAAAAAAAAATTCAAGACCAAATTTAAGACAAAGTTCCTTAAGTTAAAGGATTATCAGCTTATTTTGCTAGAGGTATGCATCAGTTTCCTTAATCCATGATACAAGTCAATTTCCTCATCATGTGATAGGAGTCAGTTTCCTCACAGAAGTGATATGTGTCAATTTCCTCAATAATGATAGAATCAAACTCAATCACGTGTACCAAGATAATCCATTAAAACCTAAATCCATCTGCTAAAAAGATAAAATCCAAATTAGTTGTTTAAGAGAGATCGTTATAAACTATAAGCTTCTTTTTCATGACCAGTTACCTGGGAAATACCTGGTAACTTTATTGATTGCAAAACTTCTTCTATTAGAAAAAAAAATGATCATTCTAAAGGACAAAGAAATGATGCTTTAATCCAAAACTATTTTTTACAGTTTTTCCAAACATATATCAAAGATTTATGTAAATAATTCATAGGATCCATGACAGACACAAAACCTAGAGTGCAAATTTTTTATGGAACACCAGTACTTTTCATGGTTATTATATACAACACGAAAAGGTGAAAGAAGTTCTTTCAACTGTTATTACTTAATTATCTCATTAAATGAAGGAAATTTGTATGCACTAGTTTGTGCTGGTGTTCTATACATTATATTAAGATTGCTGCATTATTTCTTCAGGTATGCATGGATGCATTCTCTCATTTTATCGAGGACATTTTTTGTAAACCTTTCTTGATATTTACAAACAAAAATTCTCTTACAATTCTCAACTATAAATTGTTTTAGTAAAATTGGAAGAAGTCCATGTTTATAGCACATGCTATTTAGCAAACAAACAAACATAAGTGTGTAGCACAGAGTTTATATAGAATCATAATTTCATTTTAAAAAAACTTTTATTGAGAAATTTGTTCAACTTGTATCCATTACAGTGGTGTCAGATGACGAGGCTGATGCATCCTTCTGAATACTTTCAAACATGGAAACAAGCTCTGATTGCTTCTGATCTGTGTCAAATATTCATTCATCTGGGGATTTTTATCTGCAAAAAAAAATTCATTGTAAAATATATATAATTAAAAGCTAAAAAATACATGTCAATCCTGAATTCAAGTAAATATGGAAACAATTTGAAGCTTTGAATTTTTTAAATACCTTTGCATAAATAAGCATATTTCATTCTAACTTACCTAGTTCTGTTAGAATAAAACAAATAGATGCAGTTTGTCCTCTTAAGTAATAATAAACAGATAGGGATTTGCTATGAAATTTTATGGACATGTTGCGATAGAAGTAAATGAGGCTAATAGACCTTACAAAAATTACAAAAACAGACTAATCTAATTAAATGCAATAGAAGTTCATTCAAAGTCAAATCAAGACTTTTAACGGAGTGACAAATCGACCTAACATTTCGCTACAGCAAGATAACGTGCACTGAAAAAATGCTTTACACCTGCCCCAAAGGTAGAATTTTTGGGTGATTTACATGAAACCTCTTTTTAAATATTACTTTAACTGGACACAAAAGTTGATAAAAAACACCTTAATCCCAAAATTTATCATGTTAATGGTATGAATCCCCAAAAATATGACCAAAATACCTTTCCTGCATTCCATTAAAAGTGTTCATGTTTACATTATTAATACGCTTCTTTCATAATGTTGAATTTTATTTCATTTAGAAAACACCAATCAAAAGTGTAATAAATCAGAATCTAAACACTTTTCTTCATGCAACTTGTTTTAAACTTAATAAAATTTGAAAAAGTTCACATTGCATTTTCATTTTCTTTTTTACTGCAAATTACAGCATTGTTTTAATTTATAATCTATCTAGTAACAATCAGCCAATGAGAAAGACAATAATGATTTGACCAGCCAATGAGAAAGACAATAATGATTTGACCAGCCAATGAGAAAGACAATAATGATTTGACTGGCCAATGAGAAGCACAATAATGATTTTACCAGCCAATGAGAAAGACAATAATGATTTGACCGGCCAATGAGAAAGACAATAATGATTTGACTGGCCAATGAGAAAGACAATAATGATTTGACCGGCCAATGAGAAAGACAACATTGATTTGACTGGCCAGTGAAAAGCACAATAATGATTTGACCAGCCAATGAGAAAGACAATAATGATTTGACCGGCCAATGAGAAAGACAATAATGATTTGCCCGGCCAATGAGAAGCACAATAATGATTGGACTGGCCAATGAGAAAGACAATAATGATTTGACTGGCCAATGAAAAGCAGAATAATGATTTGACCAGCCAATGAGAAAGACAATAATGATTTGTCCGGCCAATGATAAGCAAAATAATGATTTGACCGGCCAATGAGAAGTTAGTGAAAACAAGATTTTCAATAAGGATGCTATAAGCTTTAGTTCCAAATCAGCTCAATGATGTCTTGTTAAATGTTGTTACTTTAGTGTCCAATTTCCATGAAACACAATGGCTTTTAGTCGATCTCTCAGCTCAATGATGTCTTGTTAAATGTTGTTACTGACCATTTCAATAGTCTAAGAAGACTATTTTCCATTTCACCATTTCTAGATATTGTAATGATGCAAAAGAAAAAGCTTGATTAACAAGTGTTTTGGACAAAAAGGATGAACAGATTATATCATCTGCGAGACTCCTGT
The DNA here is from genome assembly GCA_029339505.1 of Unio delphinus. Classification (NCBI taxonomy): domain Eukaryota; kingdom Metazoa; phylum Mollusca; class Bivalvia; order Unionida; family Unionidae; genus Unio; species Unio delphinus. The sequence continues at coordinate 9,456,545 of JAQISU010000361.1, read as the reverse complement.
ACAATGAATGTTTTTCACCCAACCAATGGCACTGAATCTAATACAGAAACCAATATCTGGACTAAACCAGACAAGCTGATTGCTGGATTTGACCGCAGTGATCATATTTGCATATTTTCAATCTTATTCTGTATGTCCATAATTGACAGGGTATGTCTGTAAAATAGATGGTCAAATCACAAGGGTTCAACTTGGTAGATTCGCTGTTAGAGTAGTAGTCATCAAGTCAATTACCTTTATTCGACAAAAGTAAAAGCTTCTAAATTTGTCTTCCAACTGTATGTTTTGTATTTTTCCAGATGAAACAGTCTTGAAATACATATACAAATAAATATACCTCTTAAAATCTGAAATGAGTAGCACTTTCAGAGATTTTTTTATCAGTAATTTGTACTAAGTGTGTACTATTATTTCATCAACAAAATAACATGTCTATGCTAACTAAAATCATTCACCAAATTTGCATCATTTTCAAAGCTAAATTTTTCAATGCAGAATGATATTTTATGTTGTTTTTATATGTTTATGTTTTTTTTCAGATGCCTGTGCATGTGCTCCAGGCTTGATACTTTAAATTTTAATATTCCTTAATTATTTATTGTCAAGCCAGACTCTTCACATCATGTTGTATGTATTGTATATGTTGTACATAACAGAAAGAAGGCCTCAAGGTAGATTACTTCTGTAACAAATTGAATTACTTTCCCTAAAAATGTCTTTATTATTATTATTATTATTATTATTATTATTATTATTATTATTACTATTATTATTATGATTACTATTATAATTATTATTATTATTACAATTAGTATTACTATTATTATTATTATTTGTATTATTATTATTATTATTGTTATCACTATTATTATTATTATTACAATTATTTTATTATTACTATTATTATTATTATTATTATTATTATTATTTGATTATTATTATTATTATTATTATTATTATTATTATTATTATTATTATTAGTATTACTACTACTATTATTATTATTATTACTATTATTATATTTATTATTATTATTATTACTTTTATTATTATTATTATTATTATTATTATTATTATTATTATTATCATTATTATATTTATTATTATTATCATTATTATTATTATTATTATTATTATTATTATTATTATTTTTATTATTATTATTATTATTATTATTATTATTATTATTATAGGAACATCTTCTATATTAAGTACCAAACAGGGTAGAACTAGTTTTAATGATCTTAGAAAACATGGTTGCCAATATAATAAATTCTATTGACAAATTTGAAGTAGATTGCAGATTGTCTTAATCTGAGTTATTTTGACAGCTGTGTAAAACTCTAAAAAAACATTTCCTTCCAGTTAAAGTGATTCATCTACATTACAAGTAAAATTCAAGTAAACATTTTATATAGCTTGTGACCCAATTACATTAATCTTTTGATCAAAACATCATCAGGATTATGTAACTAAAGTGATAGAGCAAAAAAAGACAACTGATAATAGATACATAACAACATTCAGATGAATAAATGTTATTACATTATGCATTCTTGCTTTGCATGGACACATACAAATAATGACAGGGTACTGACAACTGTGGCTGTTATCAAAACAAAATATTTGATTGGGAAATTGCTGAAGATAAAATGAACATGTCACTGGCAAGTCTGACGGTAAATATATTCCTAAACATAAAGGAAATCAGGATGAGACAGTGCATGGGTTTATTAACCACTAATGATACAGCAAAGATCGGTTACCATGGTGTGTGGCCGAGGTACATTACCCAGTTTTGTGGAATCACAAAACATTAAATGTAAGAAAGAAAAATCCCAAAACGTATGATATAAACTGGTTCTCTCACGTATTTCACCTCTTAATATAGATCTGGTATTAATTTACCATAACAGCATGGGAAGTTTAATCATACCCAGTATACTAAGGTTTTGGTAAATAATTTAGCCATCAGTTATAGATGGTAGGTAACTATAATTAGAATACCTTGCTGTTATTTGCAGTTGCCAAATTATGCTTCTGAGATTTTCCAGGGGAGACCACGTTACCACTTTCACTTGCTATTCCTATGTTTAGATCCAAATCGCAATGCAGGCATAGTATTCATAAATTGGAGCAGTATTTAGTCTTACCATTATCCTCCATTTTCCTCCAAGATTTGTATGGCCTCATCCATGTGTCCTTTTTCTTTGAGAAATTCAACTCTATCTTTCCAACAAGGCAGTCTCTCCAGGCTTAACATCATTTTATTGTGGTTGTTGTGTCTGTGGTGAAAGTCAGCCAACATAATGTTGAGATATTCTTCACTGAAATTCTTAAATGGATCACAGTCAATGAGTATTTGGGGAATTTGATCTCCTCTCGACTCGAACTCCTGAAAAGTCAAAGTTAAACAAGCCAGTACGAAAAAAAAGCACAAACTTTATCTCTAAAGTTACTTGTAGAGATAATGTAATAAAACAAAGGTAAATCTGAAAGTTACCATCATGTTTAGATCAGCAATATCTTGACAACCTTTCTTCTAAACCACCCCAGTAACAATTTTGTTGTTTCTTGCTATATTGACATTTTATAAAACTGAAAATAATAACATTTTGCTATTGAGAAACATAATTGGCTGATTCGTGTCAAAGTTTTCAATGGCTTTTTAACGATCACCAAAGTCATATTATTTCCGTACACTGAAACCTGTAAATGAAACACAATCAATGGGCAAATAACATTGTGCTTTATGTACATGTATACATTTTTAAAAAAGTTTCAATTAGAGAATGGAGCCATAAATTGTGTCCTTTATGGATAAATATCTTCTTAAAGGTAATCTAGCTCACAAACAGACTGAAATGCATACAAACTGCATGCATAAAGTAGAATCCTGGCATAGGACCATTCCAGATTAATTCCATTGTTTCTGAAATCACATGAGTAGTCGTTCTAGTACAATTTTATTGTATTCTTTTTAATGTTTTCCATGTAGTTCTAGATAGAAAACAACAGCTGGTAAATATTACATTGTGCAATGTTATAAATAGAACACACTACACTGTAGTGTTATGAATATAATGTACTACATTGTGCAATATGTTATAAATAGAACACACTACACTGTAGTGTTATGAATATAATGTGCTAAATTGTGCAATGTGATAAATAGAACACACTACACTGTAGTGTTATGAATATAATGTGCTACATTGTGCAATGTTATAAATAGAACACACTACACTGTAGTGTTATGAATATAATGTGCTACATTGTGCAATGTTATAAATAGAACACACTACACTGTAGTGTTATGAATATAATGTGCTACATTGTGCAATGTTATAAATAGAACACACTACACTGTAGTGTTATGAATATAATGTGCTACATTGTGCAATGTTTTATAAATAGAACACACTACACTGTAGTGTTATGAATATAATGTGCTACATTGTGCAATATGTTATAAATAGAACACATTACACTGTAGTGTTATGAATATAATGTGCTACATTGTGCAATGTTATAAATAGAACACACTACACTGTAGTGTTATGAATATAATGTGCTATATTGTGCAATGTTATAAATAGAACACACTACACTGTAGTGTTATGAATATAATGTGCTACATTGTGCAATGTTATAAATAGAACACACTACACTGTAGTGTTATGAATATAATGTGATACATTGTGCAATGTTATAAATAGAACATTCTAAACTGTAGTGTTATGCCACCATTTAACAATATCCCAATATGGCTGTCATGGCAAGGTTCACACTGTTATATGCATATTACATGCAAGCATTTATCAAGAATACTACAATTAACACAAGTGTCTGTCCAGAGTTAGCCTACTTAGCTCTCTTCCACAGGGAATAGGTGTTATGAAACCCACTCTAACAACTGTTAAGGACCCTCAAACAGTTGAAACACGGAGTGATCCAGCATGCTGATATGCTTCATGGAGTTTATTTATACTTACCTTTCTCTTTACTGCATATCTCCGAAGTGAGTCTATGGCACTGTCATAATTTTCACTTTTACACAGAACCTGTATGGCAAGGTTAAAATTCCCTGAAATCTCTAGGCATCTGCTGCTCTCTGAAGCATTATTCAGTTTGTAGTAGATCTTTGCTGCCTTCTCAAACTGTGAGAAAAAAGTCTTATCATAAAGTTGTTGAGTTATTCCTTGAGCTAATATGGTAACTACAAAGAGAATGGAATAATATATTTTAATTAAAACAGAAGTAAATCATGTCTATGTTCATCTTAGTTGAGGAAGGATTTGAAGTTGAGTATGAGATCTATGCTAAAATGATCATTGTATCAAGATTTTTGTTATCACTGTGGGCTCAAAAATACAATTAAAGAAATTAAAAACATGTAAAAAAAATTAAAATTTAAAATGCTATAATTAATATCACAATTAATTTTTACCAGATAACAAACAAAACAAGGTAACTTTCAAAACAGGTAATGATTTAAATATGAAAGCATCCAATAAGATACTGCAGGTAAAAAAAAAAGTCTTCATGTGCCTCATATCTTTTAACATAAGCAGAAAATAAAAGTGAAAGTACTATAACATATTCCAAAACTAAATTAATTATTAATCCAAATTAAATAATAAACAATTAAAACTAATTAATTAATAATCCAAATTAATTAATCAATAATTAAAATTAATTCATAATTCAAATTAAATAAAATTAATCCAAATATTACAATTCGTATCAATTGTATTCAGTGGAGGTAGATATTGAGTTTCGGTACGCACATCTACCAACTTTTTAATTTTAACTAATCAGAAAATAATCAAGACCGAGTTGAAATGTGTTTAAAGCACAAGGGAAGACATCATGGATATTATTTCAGAGTATGACAGAAAGATATTTTTGGCCACATTCTTCCTAAGGTTGTGAAACATACAAATAACTACAATTTAGGAGTCATATATGGCAAAAGACACCTTGAAAATACAAGAACATCAAAGATAAATATATTACAGTCATACAGCATGCAATTCGCTCATCAAAGTATAGCCCTGCATACAACACACCCATCCTTTGTCCATAAATATAAATCATCAATAAATCAAATATACAGTATATACTAAAATGTTGTCATACATCGCATTCAGCCACACTTCAAAAATGGAAATAACTCTTAAAACATGACTCCCATCTCATATGAAAATCATGCATAATGGTATTAAATGCAGATAATTTGCATCTCATATCAAAACCATTCTTGACAGTATTAATGTAGATAAATTGTATCCCATATCAAAATTATCCTTGACAGTATTAAATGTAGATAACTTGTATCTCATATCAAAATCATGCTTGACTGTATTAAATGTAGATAACTTGTATCTCATATCAAAATCATGCTTGACTGTATTAAATGTAGATAACTTGTATCTCATATCAAAATCATGCTTGACTGTATTAAATGTAGATAAATTGTATCTCATATCAAAATCATGCTTGACAGTATTAAACATAGATAAATTGTATCTCATATCAAAATCATGCTTGACTGTATTAAATGTAGATAACTTGTATCTCATATCAAAATCATGCTTGACTGTATTAAATGTAGATAACTTGTATCTCATATCAAAATCATGCTTGACTGTATTAAATGTAGATAACTTGTATCTCATATCAAAATCATCCTTGACAGTATTAAACATAGATAAATTGTATCTCATATCAAAATCATTCTTGACAGTATTAAATGTAGATAATGTGTATCTCATATCAAAATCATACTTAGCAGTATTAAACATAGATAAATTGTATCTCATATCAAAATCATGCTTAACAGTATTAACTATAGATAAATTGTATCTTATATCAAAATCATGCTTGACAGTATTAAATGTACATAACTTGTATCTTATATCAAAATCATGCTTGACAGTATTAAATGTAGCTAACTTGTATCTCATATCAAAATCATGCTTGACAATATTAAACATAGATAAATTGTATCTCATATCAAAATCATGCTTGACAGTATTAAACATAGATAAATTGTATCTCATATCAAAATCATGCTTGACAGTATTAAATGTAGATAACTTGTATCTCATATCAAAATCATGCTTGACAGTATTAAACATAGATAAATTGTATCTCATATCAAAATCATGCTTGACAGTATTAAACATAGATAAATTGTATCTCATATCAAAATCATGCTTAACAGTATTAACTATAGATAAATTGTATCTTATATCAAAATCATGCTTGACAGTATTAAATGTACATAACTTGTATCTTATATCAAAATCATGCTTGACAGTATTAAATGTAGCTAACTTGTATCTCATATCAAAATCATGCTTGACAGTATTAAACATAGATAAATTGTATCTCATATCAAAATCATGCTTGACAGTATTAAACATAGATAAATTGTATCTCATATCAAAATCATGCTTGACAGTATTAAATGTAGATAACTTGTATCTCATATCAAAATCATGCTTGACAATATTAAACATAGATAAATTGTATCTCATATCAAAATCATGCTTGACAGTATTAAACATAGATAAATTGTATCTCATATCAAAATCATGCTTGACAGTATTAAATGTAGATAACTTGTATCTCATATCAAAATCATGCTTGACAGTATTAAACATAGATAAATTGTATCTCATATCAAAATCATGCTTGACAGTATTAAACATAGATAAATTGTATCTCATATCAAAATCATGCTTGACAGTATTAAATGTAGATAACTTGTATCTTATATCAAAATCATGCTTGACAATATTAAACATAGATAAATTGTATCTCATATCAAAATCATGCTTGACAGTATTAAACATAGATAAATTGTATCTCATATCAAAATCATGCTTGACAGTATTAAATGTAGATAACTTGTATCTCATATCAAAATCATGCTTGACAGTATTAAACATAGATAAATTGTATCTCATATCAAAATCATGCTTGACAGTATTAAATGTAGATAACTTGTATCTTCTTGCAATCACACTTATCATGGTCATTGATATTCCCAACCAGAAAATTTGGTGACCAGTAGACGATAACCCAAATGTCTGTTATACATGTCTCTGTATGTAGACGATAACCCAAATGTCTGTTATACATGTCTCTATATGTAGACGATAACCCAAATGTCTGTTATACATGTCTCTGTATGTAGACGATAACCCGAATGTCTGTTATACATGTCTCTGTATGTAGACAATAACCCAAATGTCTGTTATACATGTCTCTGTATGTAGACGATAACCCAAATGTCTGTTATACATGTCTCTGTATGTAGACGATAACCCAAATGTCTGTTATACATGTCTCTATATGTAGACGATAACCCAAATGTCTGTTATACATGTCTCTGTATGTAGACGATAACCCAAATGTCTGTTATACATGTCTTTGTATGTAGACGATATTCCAAATGTCTGTTATACATGTATCTGTATGTAGACGATAACCCGAATGTGTGTTATACATGTCTCTGTATGTAGAAAATAACCCGAATGTGTGTTATATATGTCTCTGTATGTAGACGATAACCCAAATGTCTGTTATACATGTCTCTGTATGTAGACGATAACCCAAATGTCTGTTATACATGTATCTGTATGTAGACGATAACCCGAATGTGTGTTATACATGTCTCTGTATGTAGACAATAACCCGAATGTGTGTTATACATGTCTCTGTATGTAGACGATAACCCAAATGTCTGTTATACATGTCTCTGTATCTAGACGATAACCCAAATGTCTGTTATACATGTCTTTGTATGTAGACGATAACCAAAATGTCTGTTATACATGTCTCTGCTCCAAGTTGTTGTTGTTATTGTTGTTATAGTGATCTGAATCATTCCCGTATCAGCTAAAAATTCATCAGAAATCTTCCTCACTCCAAATACCATCAATCCACAAGGTTTGGTACTTGTAGGTATTGCATAACTAGTGTTATTACACTGGTCAACAGTGAAATCATTACTGACTTGAAAAGGCCCTAATCTGTAGTATTTTGGTGTGCCGAACACGAATATAACCGTGAATTTTTTTATTGGCTCTCGTTTTGAAGATATTCATGTATCTCATTTTCTATGTTTCACTGTGTAAATTTCTCCAGTAGGACTGCAGCAACATCCGGAATAATGATGTAACATTGCATAATACCATCATGCTCACATCATCCACAGTTGATTGCATCATTTTCTGATGCAATGCAATACTAATGCCATGCGGCTGCTGAAGTAAGTTGACGTCAGCAGTGTACTATACATGTGTAGGCCTATTATACTAATGCCAGGCGGCTGATGAAGCTGACGTAAGCAGTGTACTATATAAAGCCCAATCAGATAGGTTCAGCATTTAAAATATTTTAGACGTTGTGCGAGACAGTTCAAGCTACTGTTACATAAAACTTATTTTTTATCCATTTACGTACAATAAAGAACAGTAATGCCTCGAAAGTGTGTTAATACCGCGGCCAATTTTTGCTATATTTGTGGGGAAGTGATATTTGCCAACCAGAAGAAAAGTATCAATTCTCAAGTGAAGAAGGCATATCATCTTTACTTCTGATGAAAGGTTGGTGACCAAAATAAGCCTTGGGCTCCGCATATATGCTGTGCTACATGTACAACACAGCTTTCACAGTGGTTGAATTGCAAAAGGTCATCAATGCCGTTTGCAGTCCCAATGGTGTGGAGAGAGCCAAGCAACCACCTAAATGACTGTTACTTCTGCTTGGTTCCTCCTCTTTCCGGCGGAATAACGAAGCGAAAGAAGTCGAGAATAGTCTATCCAAACATTCCGTCTGCATTGAGACCAGTTCCACATGGTGAGGGACTTCCTATTCCAGAACCTCCAGCAGAATATTCTCTTGATTCATCTGACGAAGACAAAGATGAGTCGACCTGTTCTTCTCCTGGTCCATCAGCATGCAGTGATCCAGATTTTCACTGTGGTGCATCATCAACCCCACACAGAATAACACAGGAAGAACTAAATGACCTGATTCGTGATTTGGACTTATCAAAGAACAAGGCAGAATTGCTAGGATCAAGACTCCAACAATGGAATCTTCTAGAAGAAGATGTCACAATTACTGCATATTGAAAGCACCACCAGCAATTGGAGCCTTTCTTCAGAAAGGAAAGTAATCTGATATTCTGTTCCGATATTGAGGGCCTCATGAATGCTTTAAAAATCACTCATGACCCACAAGAATGGAGACTATTTGTGGACTCTTCGAAACTGAGTCTCAAGGCTGTGCTTTTGCACAATGGAAACATTCTTCCATCTATTCCAGTAGCGTATGCTGTCCATATGAAAGAGACATACGATAACTTAAGACAGCTACTGAATTCCATTGAGTATAACAAGTACAGCTGGCACCTCTGTAGTGATTTGAAGGTAGTTGCCCTTTTAATGGGACTGCAGTAAGGATATACAAAATACATGTGTTTCTTATGCGAGTGGGATAGCCGAGCAAGGGAAATGCACTACATGAGGAAGGAATGGACTCACAGGCAGAATGTAGCCATTGGAGAGAAGAATATCCAACACCCAGCTCTGGTTGAGGCTCAGAAAATCTTGCTACCACCCCTTCACATCAAACTAGGTTTGATGAAGAACTTAGTGAAAGCCATTGACCGGACTTTGCCAGCATTCCGATACCTGCATGAAAAATTCCCTCGACTCAGCAAAGCAAAGATTAAAGAGGGAGTTTTTGTGGGTCCTCAGATTTGAGAGCTTTTCAAAGATGACCGGTTCAACAACTTGCTGGAAGGTGACGCGAAACAAGCATGGAATGCTTTTCGCCTAGTTTCTACAAACTTCCTCGGAAATGTTAGGGCAGAAAACTATAAGGAACTAGTAGAAGACATGTTGATGAAGTATAAGAAACTTGGCTGCAATATGTCTCTAAAGATTCACTTCCTTCATTCCCATTTGGATTTCTTTCCTAGCAACTGTGGTATTGTTAGTGATGAACACGGCGAACGTTTTCATCAAGATATCGCAACAATGGAACAAAGATACCAGGGAAAATGGTCCACTACAATGCTGGCTGACTACTGCTGGACACTCTTCAGAGATGCTCCAGAACAGCTGTACAAGAGACAGGCGAAGAAACCTAACATGTAGTCAATGACTTGATTTTTTATAGGTAGGCTATTACAGTTGACCTTTTACTATTGGAATGCATTTCGTTATGTAAACATTAATTTCTTGCAGATTACAAAAAAACTAGAGCCAATTTTGCAATTTGACTGTCATATTCGTGTTCAGCACATAAAAATTGATAAGAATTTACTAATTTTATTTCAGTAACATGACTTTTGTAAAAATTTGTTGTCCAGTGTTATTAGTATTAGTATTAGCTAAAAATTCATCAGAACTCTTCCTCATCCCAAATACCATCAATCCACAAGGTTTGGTACTTGTTGGTATTGCATAACTAGCGTTAATATTAGTATTAGTATTAGCAGTAGCAGTAGTATTAGCAGTAGCAGTAGTGGTAGCAGTAGTAGTAGCAGCAGTAGTAGTAGTAGCAGTAATAGTAGTAGTAAAGCAAGTTTGTTCTTATAAGCATCTTTTTTGTGTTCATAGTTTTATATTATGATTTGAATTATGACTATCAATTACAATAGTTTTATTTTAAATAAAAAATCTTTTATACTATACCTAAGTCAATCTAACTGCAAGACCTCATGTTAAGTTCATTTTCTTTTGCCATTCATAATTCTTTTCTAAGTTTGGATTGACAGTTTGTTCTGTTCTGTACTTCCCAGCAGCACTCTTATTTACATTTCACGATTTTGTTTTATTAAGGAATAATGTAATCACCTACATTTTATAATTCCCAGTAGTACACTGTATTTATAAACTCACTAACTTGGGGATTGTATAATAGTTTGAAATACATGGCCACCTTTACCTCTTGTTCATTCGAAAGATACACAGAGTTTTCCTCGGATGGAAGGATAAACACTACAATGAACGATGTGAATAATATAAAATACATGTATATTAGGAAATAAAGAGAAACAAAGACATTGTTTGGTTATAACTGCATTCATCTTTAGATGGTTGTCACATAACTCATGAAGAAACTAGCAAAGAAAGATTATTTTGAGGAAAAAACATTTAAAGATGCTAATCAAAATAAAATTAAGAGGCTTTGTTACTTTTATTAAAAATTTATCTGACCTGTCCAATGTTTTTATAAAGCTGAGCTGCCAGTTCTCGTTCGCGGGCATTCTGGAGACAGATTGCGGCTTTGGTAGGTAGATTGCATTCCAGAAACAGCTTTGCTGCCTTGAGGAATTCTTCTTTCATATCTTGAGGCTGTCCCCTCATTTTACCAGCAGCCATAGCAATGTGGTGAGCAAGTGCTGCTTTCTGGTTTGATGTTTCTCCGCTAATTTCAAAGCATTTGGCAGCAGCCTCATACATGCTATGTTTCATGAAATAATTACCCCTGCACTTCCAATCATCAGCACTTGAACCCTCAGCAAATACTGTGTTTATTAATTCTGGAAAATCAAAAGCAAAACAATGAACTGATTGACAGAATATAAACCAATATGCTATACAGAAGAGTCAATCCATTAAATTGGAAACGATTGTCTAATGTGTACACTTGTGATTAAATCAGTAAAGATTTAAACAAATAAAAATCTGTCTCTATCCCGTAAACTCTACTGAATGGTTTCTGTCTGTATCAAAGTCTCTTTATTCCTACATGGTTCTTTGTTGAAGCCAGTTTTATGCCATATTTAGAACACAATATGCTTTACATGGCTGCCAGTACAAGTGGAAGAGGAGGAAACCTAGAAAACTCTGGTGACAAACAATGACCAACCAGAAGCAACTGGCAAAGTGTCACACAAGCTAGAAATGGCCTTGCCCAAAGATTGAATTCATTGAGGCTGAGTTGAGAAACTGCAGTGATCTGACATACATGGATCTCTAGGTCAATGATAAAAATATATGAGAATAAAAACTTGTTTAAAAATGGGCAAGAATTCAATAAAGTATGTGACTGACTTTTTACACAACACTCGTAAAGTATGAAAGGGAACTGCAATATATCATTGTCTATGCCACAGTTTTGCCAAATATTGGCATAAGCTTTTCTAGAAACTGTAACTTCTGTATACAGTCACCGTGAGCAACAAAACAAAATGTATAACCAAAATGTCCACTAAAATAAATAAAATTCCAAAATGTCAAATGCACTGAAATATAAATTCTACTTCAATCCACATTTTCATCTTTTTCTATTTAAGCTCCCAAGCTATATATTATTCTTTAACCATCTTCAATAATTCATTTCTCATTTGTGTTTAAATATTTATGAAATATAAAACATTGAATGTAACTTAAAACCTAATGTCTATTTTAATGCAGAGAAAACTATGTCCCATAAACATATAAAATAATATTTTTATAAATAATGAAGAAAAAAATACATTTTAATTAATCTAGTTAATTTTGAAAGATTGCTCAAGCCCTAATTTAAGAAACAAAACAAAACAAAGACTGGCTAGCTGGATTGTAAAAAAGAAAATAAAGATATATTGAACAAGTTTTCACATTTCTAAGATGAAAACATTTACAATATCAATTCATTTGACTATTATAGCATGATAATTGCAATTAAAGTAGCTTGTAGAGGAAAGTAATGTTTCGATTGGTCAGAATGTTACCACATGATCAAAATGAATTGCGTTCATTTTGGTATTAACTGTTAGGAGAACTACTTTTCTAAAAATACCCATGTCTATAAATACCCACGTCTAAAAATACCCACATCTATAAATAGGGTCACGTGTACAGCAGAAGATAAACACTGCTAGTGAAGGCAGACACGAAGTAAACATTAAAGGAAAAGAACCATTTTTACAATCTTTTAAACAATAATTGAATAAATTTAGTTTGAAAGATTAAAGCAAAATATATTTCTCATCTTTTATGAATAAAATCATTCATTGTTGGATGAAATTTGTGAAGAAAAGTATGGATAAAAAATGTTTAAAGTGCGCTAGGTCAAGGTCACCGGTATTGTGGCTATCCAACGTTGAAACTAAAATGTCAGAATTTGGAGATTTTTCGATAACTTTGCCTTATCAAATAGATTTCACGCATGATGTTGAAAATTTTGATCCATCGATATTTGACGAGCCTTTTGAATTGGAAGAAGAATTACAAACCAATTTAACATTTAGTTTGAATGAACCAACACCATTCCCAGTTGATCAACAGGATGACCGCAAACCAAAATGGTTCAAATCACTAAACAAAGAAGATCTCATAAAACATCAGAACAACGGTACTCTAAATCTACAAAGAAAAACACTAAATGGGGCTACAAAACCTTCACAGGTACATTTATTCATTCATTCAATAATTATAATAAATTAACTATAATAATAACAATAACCAGTATACTGGTCACCTGAATGTGCTGAATGTGGTCATTCCATTAATATTGTTACAGACCCTGAGTTTAAAAAAGCAAATAACATGTTAAATAGAAAATTAAAACTAAACTCAAAGACTGGCTTATCAAGATCAACACAACACAAACCAATTATTCCTCAATCAGACATGTATGCAATCAATCAATACCTGATGCAAGATAATCCTATCACACTCAGATACAGGGTTTGGTTATACCTCTCCATCCACTATGCTACACGTGGATTAGAATTCCACAGCCAACTGACAACTACCAGTCTTGAAATCAGATTTGATGAAACTGGGGCTGAATATGTCATTTTGACCCATTAAACGAAGCAAAAAACTCATCAGGGACACTTAAATGCTAAGGAGGAAAATTCTGACAAAAGAATGTATGCAACTGGTGGTCAAAACTGCCCAGTCAGGTCAGTAAAATACTACCTCACACACATTAATCCATGAGATGAATCACTTTTTTTTCACATTGATAAAAATGCTTTTGAAAATCCCCAATTTTGTCAAACATGGTACACAACAAGATGTGTTGGACACAGACAATTTAGCAGTTTTATGCCAGACATATGCAAAAATGCCCATATTTCTGCAAGATATACTGCTCACTTTCTTCATGTCACAGGTTTGAATGCAATGACAGACGCCAACCTTCCTGCTAAGCACATTATGTCTCTGTCTGACCACTCGAATGAACTATCCTTGAATCAATACACAATGCCCAGCACTCGACATAAACAACAAATGAGTAACATTCTTTCAAATGTATGTGTAAATGTAGCATTGTCTGCTCAAGACTCTTCTATAGTACTATCTCATGCAACTGTAAATGTTTGCATACATTATAAAATCTAGCATGTGATTGAGAATTTTTAATGTAGCTTTAACAATTTTTCAGTCATATTGATATGATGTCTGTATTGAGTCAGTTTATAGTGATGTCTAGCACTGCTGCGTCATGCAGCAGACATTATGTCCCACCCAATCACATTATCCTGACATCAGGCCAACAATTCCTGACCTCTTAATACTGAGCATCATGCGAGGCAGCTGTTAGTAACATTTTTTTTATAGTCTTTGGGTATGACTCGACCAAGGATCGAATCTGCAATCTATTGCATTCGAGGTAGATGCTCTAACCATAGGTCAACGGAGTGGTTATAAATTCTAGCTGTAATCAACAAGTGTGCAAAAAGAGACTTCAGACTGGGAACTTTTAAGTCCATTCTCAGACTGGGAAATTTTTAGTCCATTCTCAAACTGGGAAATTTTAAGTCCATTCACAGACTGGGAAATTTTAAGTCCATTCTCAGACTGGGAAATTGTAAGTCCAGTTTCTTCCAAGATCTTTGTCTTTGGCAAATGTCAACTCGTCCAGCAGTATGACTTAGTCAAATTACAAGAGTTTGCAGGAAATAAATGAATGTATGAGCATTGTGAACACTAGATCTGTTTTAAGTTACTAAGGTATGTCAGCATGAGTAGTATATCATATAGATCCTTTGCCGGTCTTAGTCAATTTTGAAAATTGTAAACATAAATTTCTTTTACATATAATAATTTTCTGAAGCAAATTTCTTTTAGTTAACTATTGTTGAGAAACATACAGTATTAAGCAGAAACATTTACTTACTCAACTTGTCCGTCTCATCCAAAGTCAGACACCTAACAAGATTCTTAGATTTGAAATACTCAAACATCGGTGTTCTTTTTTCAACATCCTCATCAAATATCCACAAATTGACACGTGCCCGTGTCAGGGCTGTGTAAAGATGCTTCAGCTCTGAGTTCAGCACCTTATGCTGATTGTAGTCAAATGTCAAAGGCCGTGACCTCTCCTGCTGCATCAAATCTGAAAAACAAGATCACATGCATTATTTTTCCTCTTGTAGATGTGATTAACCTTAAAATATACAAACTCACCTCCAAAATGTATATCACAATGTCTGTGACTGGTGAAATTTGAATCACATTAATCTATATTTGTAATGTGATTATAGAATATGTCCACATTCATTCATTTACTAAGTTTCATGACTCCTTTTGTACCGTAATAGTAATTATCTACAATTTCAATGCCAATGTGATCATGAGCTAAACACCAGAAAAATAATCAAAATGTGAAATGTAGGTCACAGTGACCTTCTTTAGAAGAAAATTGACATTTTATTTGTGTGCTAATGCTAACCCTATGTACAGTACATAAGGTCAGCATTACCAAGTAGAGGAGAGCTGATGTACAGTGTATAACGTCAGCATTACCAAGTAGAGGAGAGCTGATGTACAGTGTATAAGGTCAATGTTACACACTCTTTAAACAAATGGCATTACATTTTCTAAGAATTTGGTCATGCATACTATAGTACAGTGTACAAGTTCAGTGTTATACACTCTTTAAACAAATGGCATTACATTTTCTAAGAATTTGGTCATGCATACTATAGTACAGTGTACAAGTTCAGTGTTACACACTCTTTAAACAAATGGCATTACATTTTCTAAGAAATTGGTCAATCAAACTATAGTACAGTGTAAAAATGTCAATGTTACACACTCTTTAAACAAATGGTATTACATTTTCTAAGAATTTTGCTTTTTAATTCGATAGAAAGTGGGATAGGCAGCTTACATCAACAGAATATCAACTTAAATCTCAGTGTCTGAATTTTCACAAATTCCATTTCAATTTCAATTAGCAAGGTTTGTATCTGTCCTGATAACAAACCAATGGCTTCATCAATCACTAGCTTGCTGCTGGGTCAAATGTATTGGCTATGTTACAGTATGATTAAGGGGCCCCGTGTGGTTGAGTGGTCTAAAGCGCTGTCTGTTAGAGACCACTGCTGTCTCACTTCTGTCTTCTGCATGGGTTCGACTTCAAGATTTGGATAATGTAGTTATATGAGAAAGCTTGCCAGTAGCTTCTCGGTTGGTGGTTCTTTCCGGGGGTTTTCCTGGGTTCTTCCTCCACCAATAATACTGGCTGCCATGTATAGCCTATCTGTTGCTGAAAAATGGCGTTAAACCGTAAAACAAACAACAACAACAACAACAACAACAAACAAACAGTATGATTAGGCTCTATATTATGTAACAGTTGCTAATTGTGTTCACAAAATAGATGTAATGGATGGACAGACAGATGGATATATTCTTATCAGCTCACTTAAGTAATGGCAGCTTGAAATAATAATGAAATCCTATCCTACCTTGGTAAATCTTTGCCAGACCTTTCTTGCTAGTAGATGGTCCTTGTGTTGATTCTTTTGAGTCTTGAAACATCTGCTCCATGTGGTGTGTCACCAGCCTCCACTCTTTTGATGCCTAAAAATGGATTAAGTACTTAAATGCTTTAGTTAGAAAAAATTACAAAATTACTAACACACGAATGGATGTTGGTGTATAGATGTTTTTAAATCCAATCACTGAACAAAACCTATTGTAAATCATTGGTCAACATTTCTCAATTACATAACAATCCAATACAATTTAATATATACATGCAGAACTTAAATTCAACAAGAAAACCATAGAATAAATAGCATAATTCTAGGTCCAAACTTACTACACAGAAATCTTTAGCAATGTGGACAGATACAAAATAAGGATATATTGATGGATGGACATGTTTAAAGTTGTATAAAACTTTCACAAACACTTAAATTATCAAAGTTATGAATGAATGAAAAATATGAATGAAAAATATATGATATAAATTATCAAAGTTATGAATGAAAAATATATGAGAGTAACTTACAGTATTATGAAGTAAATCCAAACTAGTCCTTTAAAAAATTGTATGAAAATCCTAATGGAATAAATCCAAACTAGACCTTTACAAAATTGTATGAAAATCCTAATGGAATAAGAAGTTCGTTATAAATTTCATGACTGGAAATGTATAGGTCCTCCATAAATCATGACATTGTCAAGATGGAGTTGTTCAGCTATCCTTAAAATAATTAATAATAGTTCCAAAAAAATAGTATCCAAATAATGAGCACTTTGTATTTCCATAGAACAATCCAAACAAATGCTTTTTGTCTCAAAAAATGTCTAAATATAACAGAAAACATGTCTGCAGACTTACAATAGGATCACAAATGACTCCAAGAATTTGAATTAATTGGATTGCTAAATTTTCTTCTTTTATATTGCAACTGTTTATTACAATAGATCCCACATTATCACATAAACTATTGATTTTATGTTGGATTATTCATATTCACATGACCTAGCCCAACCAATGGGAAGCCTCATAATTGTTCTAGAAACATTGATATCCCATCAGTCACCATTTTATTATTAAGATTATGATTACTAATTTAAAACACTAAAAAAACATTTCTGTATAGATCTGTGAAATATTATACTCAACTTACATAGGTCAGACTTAACTATAGATATTCTGTACACATTACAGCCATGAATAAGAATTATACAAATTAGATAAAATCATGTATCAGGAGTAACAAAAAATATAGATATATATAACAATATATATGAACCAATTCTCAACCCTTAATAGCAAATGGCTTTAAAGATTTGGAGGAGAAGGGGTAGTGATAAAAACTGATATTAAGCCATGACCTTGACCATCTTCTAGTGTTTATGATCACACATATTAAATTGCATGAAAAACTGAAATGTTGTGATGTGGCACACATGGAAATGCAACACTGGGGATTAAGAATACCAAATTCAACACTTAATCTCAAATGTCTTTAAAGTCAACATGAAGTTGTAAAAGAGTGATTGAAAAATGAAAACAATGAGTGGTGACCTTGACCTTAAGAAAGCACCCTGAATATGATTTGCAAAATTCATTTTGGTAATGATGCATAAGGTTATCAAATTCCATTCTGTTTAAAAGTTATGAGGCAGAAGGGTACAGATGATAAAAACTGAAAATGTGGAGCAATCTAAACTTTAAAGATATGATAAGTAATGTTTCCGTGATGATGTATAAGTATACCAAGTTTAATTTCTTAATCTCAAATGGCTTTACACATACTGATTATAAGAGAACATGCAACAGATGGACAGATCAACTGAAACCTAGACCAGATATTCCCAACCATTTTTAAAAGGTTCTTGAAATAATCTGCACAATGAACCTTTGGTTAGTATCAGATGGAAGTCAAGACATATGTTTAAGAGATCATTAAATGGACTATCAATGCTAGTTGTTTATGCTTTTATATCTCATAACAACAAGCCATAAAAACCTTCCTACCTGCGAGTCTTTGAAGAAATTGTAAAGCAGCACATCATCAAATTCCAGTCCCTTGGCTTCATAGATCGTCAGGATCAGGCCAAATTGAAGCTCTTTTGGTACTGAATCTCGAGCTGCTTCATTTGCCACCAAGATGGTCTGGTGAGCTCCAAATTCAATTTGTGAGGTCTTTCGTTGGTTTCCCTGCAGAAGTACAGCAAGGTCACTAAAGTTAGAGGACTCAAATAAAATTGGCTGTGGGCCATTAAACAGACCTTGGTCTCTCACAAGTTTATCAAAAGACTCTGGAAAAAATATGTCTAGCAAGTCTAGAACACTTGAAGCAAGGGAGAGAATTCCCATGTGAGAACGATAATTATGTGTCAGCTGATACTGTTCTGGAGCCTTAATGATTTCTCTTTTATTCATGGCTTGCATCGATTGCTGTGCATGGAAGAATAGAGCTTTGAGATCTTCAAAGCGGAATGAGATTCCACGCATTATACTTTGTGCAGTGTCTCCGGTCAAGAACATATGATTGGGGTCCTGACAGATCTGAATTAAAAGGTAAAGTTCTGCCTGTGTGAAATCTTGAGTCTCGTCAACAAAAATCTGATGAAAAACCCTTGGAATTGTCTTCATGCCTCTGAGACGTCTGAATATGCTGTGAATAAGATCGGTTTCATCAAAGAGCTTTTTGTGCTTTATAAATCCATTATAATCAGTGAAGACCTTGTAAATATTTTCTCTTTCTCCAGAAAAACAAGGGGCTCATTTCCTACCAACTTCAATATATTCATCTTTGCTAAGGTATCCACAGGGTTTAGAAAGAGCTTCAAATGATCCCTTGATGACAGACATAATCTCTGTCCAAACAAGGGAAGGGTCATAACTGGCTTTCATTTTCTTCTTGAGATGGGGCCAAACTTCTGTCACAAAAACTTCATAAGTCACCTCACGGCTTGGATCTACTTTGATCTATAAGTACAGATTAAAGGTTAACCATTCAGTATTTTATGTAAACAGAAAATTGTGTACAAATATAAACCTAAAACCTGTATAATCCTATATAAACCTAAAACCTGTATTATCCAATATAAACCTAAAACCTGTATTATCCAATATAAACCTAAAACCTGTATTATCCAATATAAATGTTTTATATTTAATTTTATGTAAACACCTTATTATGCAATATAATTTCTTGGGGAAAATTAATTTTGCAAAGTGAAAGAAACTTTATATGTGGATACTAACCATAAATAATTTGAACATGAATGAAATTCTAATGTCAGCTTATCCCAATTAAACCTGGGCTGTGTGGAATAAATAATTTATTTTCACGCCAATATTTTTTTCTCAGTAATACCACTTTGACTTATGGAATTTTAAAACTCCTTTCAATCAATGAATTATTTAATATTTAAAGTCAGGTATATTTCATTGACCACAGAAAAACCTCTTTATATTAAAGTAAAGTATTTTGAGCTGTGGAATTGTAAAATTCACATTCTAGGTATTTGAAACAATACATCACACTGTGTTGGTATTAAAACAAACCATACAAAATGCCAATAACAAAGTCAGCATTCCATTTGTTTCTACCATACCTGCTTGATTCCTGCCATTTGTTGCTCTACATCTTCCACTTCTATGAAACTATTTCTACCATTATTTGAAATGCAGTCCTCCACTTGATTTGAATCCTGATCAATAAGCGGCAGTATGCTATGTGAACCATCATCATCCAACCACTCCTGTATATCCACCTGTAATTAAAAATGTGGCTGCATATGTACAAATAAACAATAATTCAATTAATGGAACAGTTAGTTAGCACTAGTAGAATATTTATTGTAAATCACAATTTTTCAGCATTATTAAAATTTTAAACAACTGTTTAATTGTCAGCATATTGTTAGCATACAATAATGAAAGATAAATTTGTGGAGTGGTAAAGACCATGTACTCTTGGAACTAAAGCAGTGGCCGTATGTATGTATGCTAAGAAATAGGAAAGTTAATGAAATCAATAGTACATTTCTGAGAAAAGACTTACTGTTAATGAAATCAATAGTACATTTCTGAGAAAAGACTTACTGTTAGTGAAATCGATAGTACATTTCTGAGAAAAGACTTACTGTTAATGAAATCAATAATACATTTCTGAGAAAAGACTTACTGTTAATGAAATCAATAGTACATTTCTGAGAAAAGACTTACTGTTAATGAAATCAATAGTACATTTCTGAGAAAAGACTTACTGTGTCTACAAAGTATTAAGAATACTAAATATGAAAATAATGACAGTAAATTATGATTGTAAAATATATTATGGACTTGTGAGACAAAGCCAGCTTATCCCAGAAAGGCCTAATCTGTGACGTGGACTAAATTCTTATTAACACCGTACTTACTTTGGGAGAATTGGAACCAATATTTGTTGATTAAAGCGACTAATATCTAAGGTCACGTGATTTTTACTCACCATTAAAATAAGTTCCTTATGTTTAGAAGTCACATTCAAGGTAGCTAAACAAATACTTTTCCTTGCAATTTTAAATGACCAAAGCAGAAAACAAATAACACAAATCCTGAAATCAGTTTAGTATACCATACCTGCTGAGTTCCTGCTGTTTCTTGCTCTCCAACTTCATCTGCTCTGAAACTACTGCTACCATTAGAAACATCCATTTCAGAATCCAAATATTTTCTGAAAAGAGATTGGATGCTGTCTGAACCATCAGTGTCCATCCAACCCTGTAGATCTGCCTGGAATTGAGAATGATACTATGTATTGACAAATAAAGAAAGTTTTGGAATAAAGTTTAGAAAAAACATTTCTTGTAAATCACGCCATTTCACCATTATGATATTTTAAGGACCATTTTATTATCAGCATATTAGCATTATAAAAAATAAGGACATATATGATTATTGATAAACAATATTTTTGATTTTTAAAACCAAATCAGTGGCAGGATGTTTGCTAGCCTACATGCATGTTAATGTAATCATTTAAATAGGTGTTCTTCATTTTTGTGACAATTCCTTATAATGTGGTTGCAGATAAAATACAGTTATGCCTTAAGACCCTTTGCAATGTAAGACAAAGAAAATGAATGTTCAGTTTTCTTCCACCTTAATGTCATCTAGCTACTTCATTAAACATTCATTAAGATTCATCTGTCATTCACCATGATTCTACCATTGTCAGCAACTGTATTTAATATGTGGCTATCATATATCCAAAACTGTCATCAGCTGGGAGTTGCTGTGCAGATCTACTCATCTAGGTCAATATCTACCTGTCTAGGTCAGTATCTATCTAGGTCAATATCTATATGTCTAGGTCAATATCTACCTGTCTAGGTCAGTATCTAAGTCAATATCTATATGTCTAGGTCAATATCTACCTGTCCAGGTCAATATTTACCTAAGTCCATAACTACCAGTCTAAGTCAATATATACCTGTCTAGGTCAATATCTGCCTGTCTAGGTCAATATCTACCTGTCTAAGTCAAGATGGACCCCACAGGGGAAAAGGAACCGTGGCAGACCCAAAGAGACCTGGTGACGAACAGTGGAGAGAGACCTTAAGACCAAAGGCCTCGCCTTTCAGACCGCCCCATCAATAGCTGCCGACAGACGGATATGGTGCTCCCTTGCTGTTGCCTCAAGCACCAGATGGCGCAGAGAGGATTGATTGATTGAAGTCAATATATATCTGTCTAGGTCAATATCTACCTAAGTCAATATATCTGTCTAGGTTAATATCTACCTGTCTAGGTCAATATCTGCCGGTCTAGGTTAATATCTACCTGTCTAAGTTAATATGTATCTGTCTAGGTTAATATCTACCTGTCTAAGTTAATATATATCTGTGTAGGTCAATATCTACCTGTCTAAGTTAATATATATCTGTGTAGGTCAATATTAGACCAACAAATTGTTCTCGGCCTTTTTTAGTTTGACTTTGTGCCAGAGACCAACTGTATTATACAATGACTCTATCTGGATCGTACGCACCATGTAACTGCTAATGAGCGAACTGCATGCTATTAATTAATAAATTTATTTAGACTAACCTTTATTCGCAGACGGTAAGTATAATCCCTCTTTTAATGTTCCACTGAGTTAAATCATTTAGAACACTCACTTTTTAGTATAGAACAGAATACCTGTGTATTCATCGGCTGTTGGCCTCAGATTTAAATTACCGATGCATGTGTGTAGAGCAGCATCACCAGATGGTAAGAGTAACGCGATAAAACCATCTAGTGAGGCATATATCACTCGGAACTGACTAATGCTTGGGTGGGAGCTGTGCCATTACGGCAGAAATTTAGGGGAGAGAGAGAGAGAGAGAGACAGAGAGAGACAGAGACAGAGAGAGAGAGAGAGAGACAGAGAGAGAGAGAGATAGAGAGAGAGAGATGTTATATGTGTTATCTATATTTAATTTGTATAGTGTGTTGACTTTTATCCATGATTATGTGTTATCTATATTCAATTTGTATTGTATGTTGACTTTTATCCATGATTATGTGTTAGCTATATTCAATTTGTATTGTGTGTTGACTTTTATCCATGATTATGTGTTATCTATATTCAGTTTGTATTGTGTGTTGACTTTTATCCATGATTATGTGTTATCTATATTCAATTTATATTGTGTGTTGACTTTTATCCATGATTATGTGTTATCTATATTCAATTTGTATTGTGTGTTGACTTTTATCCATGCTTATTTATATTTAAATTGTATTACATGAGCCACTTTGTTTAGTAATTGAGCATAAACATTGAGCCTCACTGTGTAATACTGTGTAGGGTAAACATGTTTACTAAGTTTGAGTTCTAGAAACAACCTTGGAATTTTCCAGAAATGAAATCTGTTTAAAGTCTGATGTCTATTTCCATTAAGATGTTGTTGTTACTGTTGTAGGGTTTAAGACCATTTTTCAGCACATGACAGGCTTTAAACCACTTGGCCACTCAGGGTCTCTTCCATTGAGATGTAGGTATCTATAAAAGATTGTTTATAACACAGAATACCCTGTAAATGAACAAATGAGCATCATTCTCTATATTATGTTTTAGTTTATTACTTTCATTTTTAATGGAATTACTCATTTCTATTTTAAAATCTAAAGCTTAGACAGTCCTGTTGGTAAATTTTCATTTGAGTGGATTTACTTATTTGAATTATTCACTGGAATTACAAAGTGCTCACTAATACCTTTTAGAATAATTCATTATATCGGGATTAATAGGACTTCATTCATTGGTATTTCAGACTGTGTCACAGGGTAAATAAAAGCTGTTGGCTTTTAAACACTACTGCAGGCTATCAACACATAAAATTTGTAATTTATTCTGAAATAACTGATGGAATTCACTGAAAACATTCTAAACATTTGAGACTGTGATAACTTAAATGACTAGTTCTTTTGAAATGGTCACTTTTTATTCAAGAGAAAAAAAACATTTTGCAATATTTTTGGTTTTCACTGCTGTTTGATAATTAGCTTAACACCACAGTCATAAAAAATTCAAAAATTTCTATATTAAGAGATTTTTCATAAGTACAACATTTCTAAGTTAGAATTTTCAAACTTTTAATAAGAAGAAAATAATTAAAGTTCTAGATCAGATATTTTCATTGCAAAATATTTTAATAAATTCTCAAAGTATTTTGTGAGGGGCCCTGAGTGGCAGAGTGGTCTTAATCACTCTCTCTTACAGATCACTGCCATCTCACCTCTCTCTGTGTAGGTTCGAGTCTCAGATTTGGCCAACTTGGGTATGTGAGAAAGCTTGCCAGTGGCTTCTGGTGTGTCATTGGTTCTTTCTAGGGGTTTTCCTGTTTGGCATGAAACCCAACAACAACAACAAATTATATTGTGAAATTTGTTGTCAGAGCCACTACAAATCACATGTTATTGGATATTTTCTACAGTTTTCTGACAAGGAATTACAACTAAGGAAGATACTCCAAAGAATCTGGTGCTAAAGTTTGTCTAAAATATTTCGATGGAAATATTCTATAAATCCTGAATGATGTCGTACCTGCTATTTCTGTACAGAACATTTTCTGCTTGATATTCTGTGTCAAACCATAATATATGTCATCTTCCCTAGTTTATTCTTATATCCTAGTCCCGACATTCCTACATTATATAATTTTCAGTTTCCTTTTACTAAAGTAAAAAACTTTAAATAGTTTGCTAATGGCAAATCAAATGATAATTTTTTTATAACACTCAAGAAGGTAATTAAATCTGAAACCCTCCAAATCAGTAGTGTTGTATGACAGCAGATCTTGATTATAAAGAAGCCTGTATTTAACAATAATCCCAATTAGCATGAAATCAACTGTGATCACAGCCAAAATAAAATGATAATTGGACTCAACCTTAATTACAAAAATAAAAAATAAGTAATCACATATTACTTAGAATACATCACAGGAAATTCAAGTAATTTGCAAGTTCATTGCAAGAAATCTACAACCTGGCAGCATAAGTTCTTTCTGTATAATTGCTTTGCTTATTCCAGATTTAACATGTCTAGAGAAAACATGTATGTGACTAAATCCAAAACTATTAATTATCAATAAATTGAATCAAAACTATTAGGTGTTATGAATTTTAAAGTAGGAATTTTAATGTAACCTTATGTCTAGTCTAGCTAAATGTACAGGCTCTGTACGATGACTTAAGGTTATGTGATTTCAGTTCTACAGACCCAAGAAATAGAGGTGTGGAAAAGAAGGAGATGCATTGTTCAGCTACCATACAAATGGTATTCAGCCCTACCTTCAGACTGTAATCCTCCTTTCTTTCAAAGAAGTAAGGTGCACCAACTGATGCATCCAGCATCAAAAGAAGTTGATGTGATGTAAGAAATGCTGGATATGAATACTCATCAATGTCTTGAAGCCTGCTTGGCAGTTTTTCTGCTGCTCTGTCCAAATGAATATCGGCATTGCAGAACTCCTTGAACTTTTTCTGAACCATAGTACAGAGAACTGGATTTCTGGTGACAAAAACCTGATGAATGTGAGCATATTGAGAACAGGTGCATTCTTTTGGATTATCAACACCTACAGGTCCTAGATAAAAAGAAAAACAAGTGCACACTTAGAATTTGTTGTTTGCAATTTTGTCAAAAGAGAAAATAATGTTAATGAATTCATAAACTGTCATATAAAGGGAAAAGATTTTAATTGTAGGATTTTGTATATCTAGGTTAATAACTTTGTAAAAAGAGCAATGAAAGCATTACCAGTGGTGGTGCTGATTGCTTTGAAGTTTAAAGAAAGGATACTGTGTTGAGCAAACAAGGGATACCGTGTTGAGCAAACAAGGGATACTGTGTTGAGCAAACAAGGGATACTGTGTTGAGCAAACAATGGCTACTGTTTTGAGCAAACAAGGGAATCCGATACTGTTTTGAGCAAACAATGGCTACTGTTTTGAGCAAACAAGGGATACTGTGTTTGGCAAACAAGGGATACTGTGTTGAGCAAACAAGGGATACTGAGTTGAGCAAACAAGGGATACTGTGTTGGGCAAACAAGGGATACTGTGTTGAGCAAACAATGGCTACTGTTTTGAGCAAACAAGGGATACTGTGTTGAGCAAACAAGGGATACTGTGTTGAGCAAACAAGGGATACTGAGTTGAGCAAACAAGGGATACTGTGTTGAGCAAACAAGGGATACTGTGTTTAGCAAACAAGGGATACTGAGTTGAGCAAACAAGGGATACTGTGTTGGGCAAACAATGGCTACTGTTTTGAGCAAACAATGGCTACTGTTTTGAGCAAACAAGGGATACTGAGTTGAGCAAACAAGAGATACTGAGTTCAAACAATAGAAACTAAGTGGAAATTATTCTTCCAAATAACGTGGAATACTGGACATCCAACACATTCAAGGTCTTATCAAAATGCGGGTGAATAAAACATATGGTCAAAATTCAACATTCCAAAGAAACATTATAAAATGTGTTAGCAAATTGCAGTCATAGCTATTCTAAAACAAAATTTGAAATGAGGAAAATTAAAGTCACGATGTCATAATGTGGAAAGCCAACTATGGCTGAAATCCAGCAAAACATTAGTAACTTTATGCTTTAGAAAGAAATGTCAATATAATGAGTAATCAGGGGTATAACTCATATGTATATGTAAATGATGTCATGGATAGCTTGAAATGGACTCATTTTTGTCAACATTAAGCTGGAAGCCAACTCTGCCTGAAGTGCAAAAGTCCTTAAAATAGTAGAGACAAAATGGTCTGTGTTGGGAGATCTCAGCCATAAGCCCTAAAAATGAATACAAGTTATGTCGCAGTACAGGAGAATGAACAATCAGGTGATAAAGTGTCTGAGATAAAGTATCTATGATAAGTGTCTGAGATAAAGTGTCTGAGATAAAATGTGTGATAAAGTGACTGTGATACTGTGTCTGAGACAAATTGTCTGAGACAAAGTAGCTCTGATAAAGTATCTGTGATAAAATGTAATATTGCATCTGAGATAAAGCATCTGTGACAAAGTGTCTGAGATAAAGTATCTGAGATAAAGTGTGTGATAAAGTGAATGTGATACTGTGTCTGAGACAAAGTGTCTGAGATAAAGTAGCTCTGATAAAGTATCTGTGATAAAATGTAATATTGCATCTGAGATAAAGCATCTGTGATAAAGTGTCTGTGATAAAGTATCTGAGATAAAGTATGTGATAAAGTGACTGTGATATAGTGTCGGTGATACTGTGTCTGAGACTAAGTGTTTCTGATAAAATGTATGTGATAAAGTGATATTTCTATTTCCTGAACATAGTGACTTTCTGAAGGGGAAGTTCTGCATGCACCCAAACCAAATACTAAATAAATCTAAGTAGCTGTTTGTGTCTCGGTTAAGACAAAATGAGGTGATCAAGTTTAGATCTTACTAATGACCTATACAACAAAAACAATTTTTTTAATCTGACCTGCATCCTTAGCCATAACTCTTATTAAATCCAAGACTTATTGACGTGTGGTAAGAAAGTCAGTTCCATAAGGTGACATATCCACTTACCAATTTTACAAAATTATGGCAGCTACATGTTTTCTCTTTCTGAAAGCTTCGTTTCTTCTAAGACAAACAATTATGCCATTCTATATCACTAACAAGCTGTATTTGTAAAGACATGGAATGGAATGGATGATAAATGACAAACTCCTCTAGTATATCACACCAACAAATGAAATCAGATATTCAATGCAGATTAAGCTGTACTATAGACAATCATGTCACAACTTTCATTAATCATACAGATTTTGTAAAGAAAGCAATGTAGTGAAATCATTGCTAAAGTTATGCTGTAATATTTGAAAGTCATTAGAATGGGCAATGTAGTGAAATCAATGCTAAATTTATGCTGTAATATTTAAAAGTCATTAGAATGGGCAATGTAAACACATACTTAAATAAGTGGTGTTAGAGAATGCCAGAAACTGAAATCTTTCAAGGTCGGATTCATAAATCACATTTTGTTGAAATGCCCCCCCCCCTCCAAACTGTGCATTTTATGTTCAGAAAGTCAAATTAAGAGGATAGGAAACCATGAGGCGTAACTCTGACAATGACATTTGACAATGATGGAAATAACACTGGATACTTGAATGGACAAAATGATTACTAATAGGCTTTGTCGTCTTCATCAAGCTGAGCACAAATGAAAAAAATAACACAAAAAAGCACATTTAACAAAATTTGACTTAAATGATTGGATCCATTTCAAGTTCTAAGAGATTCTCTGAAGAGAATAATGTTTCACCATGCATACCTGATTCCATATACAATTTCTTCTCATCATTTTTCCATACTTCTTCACTTTCTCTCTTTTTTGGCCTCTTTTTTCTTCATTTTATCCCGCTTCTCTTTATCTTTCATCTTCTCACTCAATGCGAGGTGAAAAAAACAAACAGTGCGAGGTAAAAGGGGAGCTTCAGCTTCTTTAGCCTTTCTCCAATAGTCTTGGAACTGAGAACACAGGCGATACAGGCAGCAAATTGTCTTTCCTTTCAAAAGAGATTAAATAACAACTGGACTTACAAACTCATTTCCATGAAAGCTCACACTTCTGTAAAATATGGCTCTGGTTTCAATCACATTTTCAAATGTATACCTTGACCAATACCTTGTGAACATTTAAGTTTTCATTGCAAAAATGAATCAAACCGTATTTCACTGACATGCCAGTTTGACATATTTGCTCTACCAAAAATATCCATTACTAAACTTTGATGATATTTTCAAATTATCTGAGTGGACAAAACATGTACTCCCTCAATTATTCTAATTGTCCATATCATTTTTCTAACATCAACTTGGAGACAATGTATATGTTTTTGACAAATTTTCCAATTTCTAAAAATATTAATAATTATCATAATTCTGCAAACCTGTGCCACTGCGACCCAGAAGCAGTATCGGTGCATCAGACTTAAGACTAATGATGGCATGTTCTTGGTCAGTAACACGGAATGGTAAGTCCAGTGGTTCCTTGGTACTGAGATTTTTCAAAACGTATTGACTGACAAGATTAAAGGAGTAAAACTTCAGGATGTGGTATTCAGTCTTATTTGGACTCGCATGTGGGAAATACTTTTGCAACTGCTTCTGTTGTAGTTCCAACATATTATCCAAGTATTCTTCTTCATTTTCAGTGAACAGTATGGGAACTGAATGACCATGATTTGTGTGGGTGGAAAGAGATTCGTTCCTATGGAGAGTCTTCGGAATAATGCAAGTTAATCCACGTTCGTAAGACCCAATAATCTGAGCCTGGATTAAGCGTTTGGCTGATCTCTGGATGGACCTAAAAATATTGACATTAAGTGTTGTTATTCTACATATAGGTGTTGTATTAAATAATTAAAGTTATTTTTAATATTTCCAATCCATGACTTCAAGAAACTACTTACATGTATCAGGTAACATGACAGATAACATAGTACTGCATGTTTCATCGGGAAATCCTTTTCAGAAAGTAAAACAAATTTATAGATATCATTTATATCAGTGGTGAAATGGAAGTTTTGATGAAGCATCTACACAATGGTGATATCCAATTTTTAATTTTGAGAACTGACACAATGTATCGATTGGTGAAATCCGAAAGTGTCTCCATAAATATAGTACATTCTCAAACAAGTGTAAATTATTAACACCATATTTGAATAAGTCATTTTAGCACAACAATTATTTCTACAAACTTAATCACTTTTGCATTTTGTCTACACATATGGTCCTCATAATAAATCACTGAGTACCAGCTTAACATGTCAGAGTATAGTCCTCTGAACCTTGTCACATCTTAATTAATGTCAATGAATTAATTAACATCAAGGGACTAATTAATGCCAAGGAAATAATTAGCAACAAGGAATTAAGGAATTAATTAATGTCAAGGAATTAATTAACATCAATGAAATAATTAACAGTAGAAAAAATAATTAATGTCAAGGAATTCATTGATGTCAAGGAATTAATTAACATCAAGGAATTAATTAACAGTAAGGAAATAATTAATGTCAAGGAATTCATAAACATAAAGGAATTAATTAATGTCAAGGAATTAATTATCATCAAATAATTTATTAACATAAAGGAATAATTATCATCAAATAATTTATTAACATAAAGGAATTAATTAATGTCAAGGAATTTTAACAGTAAAGGAAAAAAATTAACATCAAAGAATTAATTAACAGTAAAGGAAATAATTGACAAGAAGGAATTTATTAATGACAAGGAATTAATTAATGTCAATGAAAATAATTAACATCAAGGAATTAATTAACATCAAGAAATGAATTAACATTTTTTTCATGAAAAACTTAATATTTTCTAATGTCCTTGACCTTTACCAAATGTCTGAGGACAAAATGATGCAAGGATATCAACAGCGACTATCCATTCCAGAGTTTGAGACCTATGACCATGTAGAAACATTCAAATAATACCTTAATGAAAGATGAAGTAAGTTTTTGGAATGAGGAATAAACATATTTTGAAAGAGGATCTGACAATAAACAACAATTTGGTTTCTGTAGCTTCACATGAAAACAACCCTGCATTAAAATATATTTTAAAAAAATACACCAGTTAATGTCTGTAATACTAAATGGTAACATAGACTGAAGACATGTATAGTATTACATACCTATTTAGTTTCCCGTGGTCAAGAATAATGTCCCAGATGCGAATGATTTCTGAGTAGATCTTTCCCCCTTTTACAGGTTGTGCTGCCATCTCATTAAGACGAGGGGAAAAAGCAACTGCAAGCTCCCATATGACACGGCCTCCTAAAATAATGCATATACATATTATCCATAAACATCACATGTAAAATTCATCTATAATTAGATTATAATTAATCTATAAATACATGTATAATTACTCTATAAATACATGTATAATTCATCGATTAACAGATGCATATGTTGATGTTTACAATCATAATAATGATATATCAATCATATATTCTCAAGATTGCAACAAATTATAGTAATAATTGATTACATTCTATGAGAGACAATTCCGTTTTGACTTTAATCTTATTAGTATAAGTCCAACTCCAATCAGTACCTAACTACAAATCTTGTTGATTGTTGAATATAGTTAGGGATGGGAGTAGGGGTGAGTTGCTAAATTATTTTTAGTCATAATTATTGCTTTGATTTAAAGAAACAAAACCGATTATATTCATTATACGAGTTATTCAGTCCTTTCACTGTACACAAGCATATATAATGCATTTATATATTTCTAGTTTCTAGAATATCTAGAATTAGGACCAACTAGAATATCTGACCAGTAGAGCAAAAGCATGGGAGTAATGGTTTTATCATGTTGGAAGCGGGTTTGCAAGATCTCTGGGTGAAGATTAGCGAGGGAGTAGTGTAGAGGTTTCACATCCATTGCATGAATTCTAAAGAGCTTGTGTATAACTAAAATACTGGCCAATTCATTCACATGACTCTGTGAGGAATGTCATAACTTCCATTTTAAAACTGATGCACCCATAATGTTTAGATATTATTTTGGTGCGGTTTAATCACACAGCAATGATTAAATGCCAAAATCCAAAGTGTTTTTTAAAAAAATCGTTTGAAAATTGAGAATTATCATAAATAACTTACGAAGGATTAAAAGAATTTCTCATGACTAGTAAACAGTAGCTTGCATGCAAAATACCTTTTGAAACTTTTGCTTCATAAAGTTTCAGATTGGGTGGTATATTTTTCAACCGTTTACATAGACGTGGCTGCCATTCTCCACTGGCCAAAAGCTTTATCCTTTGAATAATCCGCAACTTCATGTCCGGTGTAATGTGCTTGTCCCGCATCTTCTTCCAAAACTCAGATGTACAATCCACCTCCCAGGCCAAATTATCAAATACCTGAAAGACATGTAATGATATGACAACTTATCAAACTAATTGAAAATTGATCTGAAAGGCCAAATAACTAATTCAAGATTGGTCTGAACGGCCAAGTAACTAATTGAAGAGTGGTCTGAAAGTCTAAATAACTAACTGAAGATTGGCCTGAAAAGCCAAATAACTAACTGAAGATTGGTCTGAAAGACCAAATAAACAATTGAAGATTAGTCTGAAAGACCAAATAACTAACTGAAGATTGGTCTGAAAGTCCAAATAACTAACTGAAGATTGGTCTGAAAGACCAAATAAACAATTGAAGATTGGTCTGAAAGTCCGAATAACTAACTGAAGATTGGTCTGAAAGGCCAAAAAACTAACTGAAGATTGGTCTGAAAGACCAATTAACTAACTGAAGATTGGTTTGAAAGGACAAATAACTAATTAAAGATTGGTCTGAACTATTAAATGGATAATGGGCATATGACTGGGATTGTTTTCCTTGACTTCAAGAAAGCTTTTGATCTTGTTGATCATGAAATTCTGCTGCAAAAGTTGAACTGTTACAGGTTTGACAATCCTTCTTTAAACTGGTTTAGATCATACCTAAACCAAAGGTCTCAACAAGTAAGCATTGGCAATATTAGCTCTCAAACTCGCACTGTTCATTCAGGAGTCCCTCAAGGCTCAGTTTTAGGCCCTCTCCTCTTCCTTATCTATGTCAATGATCTACCATTTAATAATGAATCCACCAATACAGAATTGTTTGCAGATGATGCAACCTTGTATACATCTAGTTCTGATACTGAAGTTATCCAAACAAGATTAAACTCAGATCTTATTAGAGTCCAAAACTGGGCACAACAAAATAGGATGGTAATTAATGAAGGTAAATCAAAATGTATGATTCTGGGGACAACACAAAAGCTACACAAGTCAGGAAACCCAAAACTATCTCTTGCAATAAATAATCATCCATTAGAAAATGTCAATCATGAAAGGCTTGTAGGTGTGTCCATAGATAATAATTTATTATGGAATGACCATATTGATAAGCTTTGTAAAACAGTCATCCAAAATTGCCCTTCTCAGTAGAATCAAGAAATATTTACCTATGGAAACTCGCAATCTATACTACAAGACGCATATTCTTTCAACAATGGATTACTGTTCTAATGTATGGGGAAACTGTGCTAAATCTGAGCTTGACAGGATTTATAAACTCCAGAAACGAGCAGCACGTGTAATTTTAGATACATCTGTTGACCATCCCTCGAAAGCATTATTTACAGAACTCAAATGGTTCACAATCTATGACAGGATAGATTTTCACAAGGCAGTTCTTTTATATAAATGTCTACATGGAACTGCACCAGAGTATCTTCAGGACTTATTCAGGCCTTTTTCAACACAATACCAGTTGAGATCAATCTCACATGGAAACCTACTGGTACCAAAACCAAGAACAGAGCAATTCAAAAAGAGTTTTCAATACTCTGGTACAGTTCTGTGGAATAAGCTTCCACTACATGTAAAATCGGCTGAAAATATTAGAGTATTTAAGAAGAAATATCAGGAGCATGCATGTGTTTCTAACAGATAATGGAATTTAGTATTTTAATACGAAACATGCTAATATAAGCACTAATTATTGCTTCTTCACACAATGTGCATTGTTATACTTTCATTAAGAGGGCCTCAAGGGAGAATAGTCCTTGACTAATGAGTCACCCTCTATAAATAAAGCATTATTATTATTATTATTATTATTATTAAACAATTGAAGATTAGTCTGAAAGGCCAAATAACTAATAATGCAGTTGTAACTTTTAATAGATGATTATAAATAGTTTGAGTTCCTTTGCTTTGGAATATTTTGTTTGTTTGTACCATGTTACCATGACACAATTCCAAAGGTCTAACACATCAATCACAAGACATTCTAAATTTAATAATTTGCTACTTATCACTCAACATTAGCTACCAATCATATCAAGATCTTTTGTAAGATAATCTCATGATCATAACTGGTATCTTTAATTACTCTCTGATCTGAATATATGGAAAATATATACAATATATAAACGAAATATATATATAGCACCTGCTAACGTGTGAAATCAAGTGATTCTGAAGAAACTACCACTGAGTATAACATTTAGTTTGAATTCCATCACTATGAAATGGGTAAGTTAAATATAAAAAATATCTAATATGGAGTTTCAAAACCAGAAAAAAAGAATCTTAGCAGATGCGCTGCTTTAGGAAACCTAAACAAAGAAAACAAGGAAAAAAATCAAGCACAGTGTACTTTAATTTCAACAATTCTATCATTTTGCTCATTAGTCCCTCACCTATCTATCGCAACCCTAAAAAGCAAAACTCATGCTTGATTAATTTACAGTTACACCAGTCTGAATATAAACAGATGGCTATAGACACTGGCATAGAGCATCAACAACCAAGTTGAAGCAAACTACTCAACACCAAACAAATTTCAACTCTAATTTCCAATATATACAGTTATTAAAGCTTGTACTTTCAATGCATTTTGTGTTTATTTGTTTGTCTTGTTTTCTATTTTAAGTATGTCTTTGAAAAATACTTAATACTGTTATTCACCATTAATATATATATATATATATATATATATATATATATATATATATATATATATATATATATATATATATATATATATATATATATATATATATATATAGTCCTACCCGTCAACAGATTTCACTGCTTTTAAGTCGCCGCAAAAACCCAGGTTTATAGACCCAAACAAATCCTGGGGGTGTTTATTTATCTGACTTCGACATTAAAGCCTGGCGGCAAGATCAACTAACTGTTGAACAAAGTATGGGTCAGAACTGGCAGCTTGTCAACATAAATGATCAGAAAACAAAGGCTTTGTTCAAGCTGAGACCAAAGGCTTCTGTTGACATGTACATTTATCTTTTATCTCGATGTCGACATAAGGATGACAATTTGGTAGTAATAGTAGACCAAACAACTGGGACTATGCTTTTTGTTGACATAGGCGGCTTGTCGACATAACTGATGTCAATATAAACAGGTATAACTGTATATATATATATATATATATATATATATATATATATATATATCCTTTCATATCAAAATGTGAACAATATAGCGTTTAAAAACTAAGGATTTACAATAATAAAATTTTCTGTAGAAAAGATAAAAGGGAGATAATATCCTTAAGCAAATGCAAGAAAGTGACTGATTTGTTATTTTAAAAATGATTAACCTTTAAATTAATTCTGCACAGAAATAAATTGGCAATTTCAAGAAACCATGAGCTATTGGAAGTATACATTTTCTTAAGTTATATATTCCTTTATATAATATATTTACAATTTATATAGAAATATTACTTTAAGAAATATTAAAATAGAAAATATGTTAGTGTCCACATCCAGTGTATTTTAATATGAAGTTGGAATGCCTTATTCAACTTTGACAAAAAAAATGTTAAAACCATCAGTTGCATATCTGTTGGAAAAAAGCGACAATGTCGCTTGATAGAGCTCATACTGTTGAACTGAACCTGCTAATAGATTTCATTTAATGATTTAAGAAATTGGATGTGGACATATCAATGATGACATCAATAATCCCACCCAGAACAATTTGAATCCAGCAGGCAGAGATTATTGGATCTGAGCATAATGTAAATTACGATAAAATTATGAACATGTCCTTTCCACAGTGTCGTCTGCCATGCTTGAAATGCATTCAGTATAGTCTAAGTGTCTGGGAGACTCATTTGCAATTAACACTGCGTAAAGGAACCATACAGTATGGATATCCCAAAATGAAGCATTGATGTGTCCATCCAACATGCCATCCATGCAGATCCGAATGCCTTATATTTATATTATATTGTTACGGAGTAGCGTTGGTCATTAAATCTCCAGTGACCATTCATTGACAATGTGCCAAATTTAGAAATAAGGCTAATACCTGGGAAAGTGATACAATAACATAGTGATATTAAAGAGTTCAAACGATGATTTATCATCAGTTCATACCGGAATATTAAACATACCCAAAAATCATTACCAATCATTGCTTGGACAATAATAGTATGTAGGTATTAATAAATAATTAACATTGATTAAATTAATTAATTCTTTTCAATTTTGACCTAATCTTGACCAATGGTTCACAAGAGTAAATCCTGTTTAGATTAAATTAATCCTCATTTTTAGAAATGGCTACTTTATTGAATGAAGACTGCCATTGCTTGAAAATGCTATGTGCTATGCATGTTTTGAATTGGCCCATCAAAATATTTTTGATGGACAATATATCATGCAGAATGGATAAAGGGCAATAGCAAAAGAAACAAAATGAAGCATGCAATTAGTTCTAAGCATACACCCACATCTAAAATATGCAGTATAAAAAATAAAGGGCAATATATAAACGATATCCAAACATAAAATGAATTTTTACTATTTTATCAGGCAGCGGGATTGTATATGGTGGATGAAGTTTTAGGTTGCTGCAAACCAACAGAGTTCCCTCTTACTCATAAATGATTTCAAAATTCACAATATAAATAGTTTACTGTAAGTATTGCCGAATGTTGCACTAATATGTACATACCGAAGCATCAATTGTCTCGTCTAATGTTTCTTCATCTTCATATTCTGACTCTTTATTTTCATCACCTTTATTTGCGTTCACAACATATCTATCGACATTGTTTTCAGACTTACTCCTCTCTTTTTTCTCCATTGAAGTTCCAACATCTCCCTCTCTTGTCTCCAGTTTTGATTCTGTATGATCACTTGGCATCAATGCTTGACACATAGCCCTTTCTGGTAATACCGTATAAAGGGTTTTCTTAAATTTCTTAGAAGCTTTACATTTGGCCTTCTTCATGTTTTTTATCATTTCTTCAATTATTTCTAGATTATTTCTCCCCACTGAAGATTTTACTGTTTCTATGATATTTGCACATGTTTTTTCCTCAATTTTTATCTGGGCTACTTTTTCATTGGCAGAACTCTTTGTCTCTATGGAAACATTTTCCAGTTTGGGAACCTCTGGACAAACATCAATACAGAGGTATTGTTTTCGTTCATCGTTTGCATTTTTAATATAATCCACTGGCAGTTTTCCCTTATTATTACAGAGTCTTGGATCAAGATGTCGTGCACAAAGCATTTTTATGGCTTCCAAGGCATAGTTGCTAAATTTGCACTTAGCGAGTAGGTGGAACAGTCCATTTCCTTTGGCATCAACTTGTTTGGGGTTTAAAAATTGAAATTTCACAGGGTCTCCATCAAACTGACATAACAATTTCTCTAGAAGATTAAGATTATCTGGAAAAAGGCAATATAAGTATTAGTGTTGGTTTATTCTGGAAAAACAAACATAGATATGCATTGGGGTTTTTTCTTCTTCATTTTTAAATTGTAATCAATACAAGAATTAATCTTTAAACACAAAAGTGCAAATGAGGCCAGCTATTACACTTGCAATTCATTTACGTCAGACAAATATATAGTCAGATCATGTACTTTTGTCTCAGATACATGTATGTATGTATGTATGTATGTATGTATGTATGTATGTATGTATGTATGTATGTATGTATGATGATTCTGTCTGGTTAATTGCTATCAACTGTGGATATGTATATATGGGACAAAAACTGTAAGAGAGCTGTACAAATGTGAAATTTAAAATTCCAAGTTTTTCCTTAATTAAAGCTTTAAAAATATTTAAAAGCATTTTAATCTGAAACAGACACAAATGTATTTAATTTTAAAATATTTTGGAGGCTGGGGAATCTAATTTAAATCATATATTTGACTGACTTAAGGGTATTCTTCACTCTTCAGTGAACAAGTCCCCACATCATAATGTCTTTATACCACTAGTATGAAAAAAGAAACTCTCTTCTACTTATACCATGAATGACTACAGTGGCTGAAGTGGTTAGAGCATTCATTTTGGATGCTGAAGGTCACATGTTCAAACCCAGGTGGAAAAATATAAAATTACACCTCAACTGAGAAGCGTAAATGAGAATGTGTCTTCTTTAAATCACGTCTCCTGAAGGTCGCATGTTCAAACCTTAGCCAATTCATACCAAAGACTTATAAAAATAGTTGTATTAACAACTGCCTCACTTGGCTCTCAGCATTAAGATGTTAGTGCTAAGACTGGTAGACCTGGTGTCAGGATAATGTGACTGGGTGGGACATCATGCTGTATGACTGGGTGGGACATCATGCTGTATGTCTGGGTGGGACATCATGCTGTATGTCTGGGTGGGACATCATGCTGTATGTCTGGGTGGGACATCATGCTGTATGTCTGGGTGGGACATCATGCTGTATGTCTGGGTGGGACATCATGCTGTATGTCTGCGGCATAATGTCCTAAGTGCTAGACAGTACTTTAAACTGACCACTACAGATATCATAGCGATATGACTGAATTAAAAAAAAAACTATGTTAAATATCCAAATCAAGCACAGAGATTTATACAACTATGTTTGGGGGGGGGGCCGAGTGGCCGAGTGGTGCAAATCGCTCTCTGTTATGGATCACTGCCATCTCACCTCTGTCTGCATGGGTTCATGTTTATTCTGAAACCAAATTTCTACCTGGTACAAGTTTCAAAGACCAATTCACTCTCATTAAAAATCAAAATTTCCACCTTGTACAAATTTTGAAGGAAAAAATGACGTCTCAAAACAATGACTTGTAGTGTTTTCTGCCATAACCAGGTGAAAAAATATAAAATTACACCTCAACTGAGAAGCGTAAATGAGAATGTGTCTTATTTAAATCACGTCTCCTGCTCTATTCCACCTGGCGGTTTCAGTCTCTATGACATGTGGATTCCGATTCTCTGTTTCATACGGGTTGGATTCGGCTAATGTGGGTATGTGAGAAAGTTTTCCAGTAGCTTCTTATGGGTCAGTGGTATACTGGCTGCCATGTATGGCCTATCTTGTGCTGAAAAATGGCATTAAACCCTACAACAACAACAACAACAACAACAACTATGTTTGGGACATTGGAGCTGGGTAACCATCGGAAACACTTGCATTAGTGAACATCAAGTATAATTAAAATGAGAACAAAACAATTTAATTTCCCCTCAACCCAAAAGATACGGTAGATATTTGAGAAATGTAAAAACTGAATTTCAAAAAGATCCAGTAAGAGAAGACATTGCAAATAAATGTGGCAAGGCAAGGTATAAATTATAAAAAAAATTTGAAATATGCACAAAAAAAATAAACGTAACATGTGCATATTCTTGCGTATATTTGATGTATTTGCTTTTATTAGAGTTAAGTAGTAGATTACATGTCAAATTTGTAATTGTTGATGTATTTTAAATGCTTCATATTGAAAAACTAATTATTTTGTCATCTTGATGTATAAAATCCTGAAAAATTACATACTGTGTTTGAATGTAGAAAATTGTCGCTTTGATTTAAATTCACCACTGAAGGCTTTATAATGATGTATAAAATTGATGTACAGTATCATGTATTTTATGTATTTGTTTGCAATGTTTTGTGTATGTATATATGCTGGTTATGATTTAGGTGGAGAGTATATTATCTTTAAAGTAACGTTTATTCAATGTAATGTGATGGGCAGGCACTTTGGGCTATTTATAGCTGGAATAGCTCGTTTGCTAGACTGGAAGCATAACGCTCAGAATTGGCATCATATAGCTGATAAAACATATTGCTGAAAACTTGACTTACAGTTTGACAGCTTAGCTCATGTCATATCAGATTAACCACCAGTGTGGTGTCAGACTTCTTATATGAAGCAGCGTAACTGGCCAAGTTGCAGATTGTATGAACTATGCACAGATCTTTAAATTGTATGAACTCATTTCCTTAATTAATACATATTCATTTTACGTCGTATAGGTACATCAACCATATTTCTCATTTTTAAATATACAGGGACCCTGCCGAATAAATTCTGGTTCCATATTTAGTGTGGTGAGTAATATTTGACGAGTAACTGATTTTTTTTCAAAGCTCCTATGTTTTATTAAATTTTAAACTGTCAGCATGTGAGGCAAACCAATATTTGGGGCTACATGTTTATTTGTTGTATAGTTTTATTTTCATTAAATAAACATTTTCCCAAGCATGCACTGTATTTAGTTTTTTCACTTGATCCAAAATCCATTCAGTTTTAATCAGGTGACTGTTACTGAATGACCTTGTGATATGAGCACGCTCTCTGATCAGCTGACTAGTGACCAGAATGTGTTGTATTGCCTTGAGCTGGGTACGCTATGCCTTGTTATTGGTTACAGGTCACATAAACAAGACTGCTTCATGTGTCCAGTAAGTCCCTTTGATCATCAATATAATGTTTGCTTATGCTGGAAAAGAAGGACTTACTCAGGTGTGCTGAAGAATTTTTTCTGTAAGTTTTATTTAGAGGGCAATGGATCCTTCCTGGGATCTGCATGCTGGTGACTTCATTGCATTATGAAGTGTCACCAGTGTTGCATGTTTCATAAAGAGAGGAACTTCCCCACAAAAGACGTCAATGGCAGTCAGTCTGCAAATAAGTGGGCCAAGGTCATGGCTTAGTGTGATAAGGACAAATACAATTCAGTAATATTTAGTGTCTCTGTGATAGTATGTTTCTATTAATAGAAAATTCAAGCTCACTCATGAAAGTTTCAAGGAAAAACTTTTCAAACATTATTATTTATAGAAGAACTTACACCCACAACAGGACTGTAGACTATTTTCCAATGTTGTACTTATCCTTTGTTATGGCTGTTCTCAACAAGTAATGCATTTATATTATGAAATAAAGATTGACATATTTACATGCAAATTTGTCATCAGACTGACTCTTTCTAACAGCATTCTATATTTTTTTGATGCCAGTGAAACTGTAGACATCTATTTATTAAGCTCTTTTACTTTCTCTTAACTTCTCTTACATTTCAAGTTTGATCTTGCTCTAGTTTACATCATTTCTGCTGCCATTAACCTGTGACATGATGTCAAACTTTCATGTGTTTCTGTTTTAACAGACAGATCAACAGCACATTTTAAAATAAAGCACAGTGTATTAACCAAACCTTGCTATGTTTTTACTAACCTATCTACAATGGACATCATTTGATTCTGGTATTTTCTCTCTCTCTCTCTCTCTCTCTCTCTCTCTCTCTCTCTCTCTCTCTCTCTCTCTCTCTCTCTCTCTCTCTCTCTCTCTCTCTCTCTCTCTCTCTCTCTCTCTCTCTCTCTCTCTCTCTCTCTCTCTCTCTCTCTCTCTCTCTGGTTGTCTAAGTCGACCCCATACTACTGTAGCACCAATTTGAAATTGGCACATTCATTATTCCTATAGTAAAAGTCACATGGGTCATTTAAGAACATTCGCTGATTTACAATTTAAACATAATATAATTATCCCAAAGTTTATTCCATTGTGGATCTTTCTCGGTTTGCACATTAGTTGTCATAACAAAATTTCTAGACAAAAAGTATCAATCGCTATGGACTATTACAATGGTTGTTCGGCATACACTAGGGCAAGAAAGAATTATGGATTCAACTATTACTAATGCAGGGTGAAACTCTGTATAGTTGCATGAACAAGACATTGGACACATCTTCATTCATCTCCTTTATGGATATTCAGCTATGAATGGGATGGAGAGGTGACGTAATTTGTTTTTAATTTTTTTTTAAACATGTACATATGACATTTCAAAATTATTAATTAGCATTATGTAAAATTCAACCAAAATAAATTTAACTTGACAGCTGCATTTCTAATGTCATTTAGATACAAGAAGGAAGATATTTGTATGGGAAATATAGGTATTATGTATGGACTGAAATATAAGAAATGACCTACCATACATAAGATATATAACAAATTACTTAATTATATCCAATAATTCTATCCTTAAATATTTTCAGCAATATTTCTGTTTTCTAATTTCAAGGTATTTTTTTCAGGCACATTTTCCCCAATGACCCACGTAAAGGTTCCTATTTACAATCACAGCACAATGCTTTATGGCTGATTCTTTTTCTGTCACCTATGTATACTGCCTATATCAATCGCAATTGAAAATACACTTCCACATAGCTGTGTACTAGACTGATATGACCCTTTAAATATGGTATGGGATCAAATTTAGTGATATCGGTATAAACAATGCAAATGGATATGATCCTTTAAATATAGTATGGTATCAAATTTAGTGATATCGGTATAAACAATGCAAATGGATATGATCCTTTAAATATGGTTTGGGATCAAATTTAGTGATATCGGTATATCATGAAAGTGAAAGAGATAGCTTTTATTGTCTATTTAATTTTAATTAATCTCAGACTGAATACGAGCGGTACAAATATCACCAAAGTAATAAATACAGGTGATTTATAAATTAAAGCCTATGTGTAGACAAGATTAAAAAACATGTGTGTAGTAACATACCTGTCTGAAGATCAATCATGACAGCGTAACATACCTGTCTGAAGATCAATCATGACAGTGTAATATACCTGTCTGAAGATCAATCATGACAGCGTAACATACCTGTCTGAAGATCAATCATGACAGTGTAATATACCTGTCTGAAGATCAATCATGACAGCGTAACATACCTGTCTGAAGATCAATCATGACAGCGTAACATACTTGTCTGAAGATCAATCATGACAGCGTAACATACCTGACTGAAGATCAATCATGACAGCGTAACATACCTGTTTGAAGATCAATCATGACAGCGTAACATACTTGTCTGAAGATCAATCATGACAGTGTAACATACCTGTCTGAAGATCAATCATGACAGCGTAACATACCTGTCTGAAGATCATTCATGACAGTGTAACATACCTGTCTGAAGATCAATCATAATAGCGTAACATACCTGTCTGAAGATCAATCATGACAGCATAACATACCTGTCTGAAGATCAACCATGACAGCGTAACATACCTGTCTGAAGATCAACCATGACAGCGTAACATACCTTTCTGAAGATCAATCATGACAGCTGCATGCATCGGTGTATCTCCAACACAATCTCTCTTCAGCAGTTCAAGAGCAACCTTGAGATGGCCTCTGACCTTTGCATGTCTTTCTCCATCTGTAAGATAATAGCTCTTTAATCTTTTGATAGGAGTGGTAAAATATGTAGGGTAAACCATATACAGTGGATTGACATCTCAAACAAAAGTTTAAATTCCAAGTTTATTCAAACATATGTAAGCTAAATCTAGCACAGTGTTATT
This sequence comes from Unio delphinus, assembly GCA_029339505.1. Lineage (NCBI taxonomy): Eukaryota > Metazoa > Mollusca > Bivalvia > Unionida > Unionidae > Unio > Unio delphinus. The sequence continues at coordinate 9,413,063 of JAQISU010000361.1, read as the reverse complement.
TCAATTAGACATATTTGAAAGAGTACAATGTCATATCACCATCTGAAAACAAATTTAAGTTGTCTCCCTTTAAAGAGTACAATGTCATATCACCATCTGAAAACAAATTTAAGTTGTCTCCCTTTAAAGAGTACAATGTCATATCACCATCTGAAAACAAATTTAAGGTTTCTCCCTTCAATTTGCTTGGTTAACCTCTGAACTACTCACTAATAATCCACAGAACAATATAAATGTAACGTTGAATAAGCCTTGAAGAAAAATGCTTTCAAAAACTGAAATCATAAGTAAAATGAGTGACAGATGCATTATACACCCAACTCAAGGATTAATTGTCACAGAACCTTTCGACAATATAATTCAACCATTTTTGATGACCTCAAGCTTTGCTCTAGGTATGCAGTCATGAATGAAGCTTATAGTTTCTGATTAACCATTTTGTTAACTATGACCTTTAGATCCCAGAAACTATGGGTCTATTTATTAGTCTAACGGCAAACCAGAAACTATGGGTCTATTTATTAGTCTAACAGCAAACCAGCACAAAATTTGGTGAAGATGTTTTTCATCTAGACTGTGTACCTCTTTTTATATATCAAATTGGGTTTCTTGCTTATCTTCAGTGCAATCCATTCTCACGGTTTGCTAACAAAAGATAGTGAAGAAAAATAATTACTGAGCAGAATCAAAACTAATCGTAGATAAATGATAAACACCATAACATATATGGCAGATATCTATAGAAGTCACAAATTTATTTGCATCAAATCATATGCAGTTGAATTCACTGGTCAATGTTACAGTAGTTTTTCCCATCTTTCTCAGTGGTGAACATTTTGGGAGGGCTTTTTAATGGCATTCCTTTTTGAGACTGTACATTAGGTTTTGAAACAGTACACTAACCCTATGACCTATGACATATGTTACCAGGTCCAAGGGAGATTTACTTTGTTATTTAATTCATATAACATACAACTGCACTGCTAATTCAAAGTCTGTGACATTCACCATTACAAGTTTGCTAACACACAGGATGACTACAAAAACTATATTTTAATAAAACTCGCATCCATGTTTTAAGACAATACGTAAACGCATAATCCCGAAATGAAACTTTAATATGGTGTGTCAATGACTATGCTTACCATGTCAATGACTATGCTTACCGTATCAATGAATAATGCTTACCATGTCAATGACCATGCTTACCATGTCAATGACTATGCTTACCGTATCAATGACTAATGCTTACCATGTCAATGACCATGCTTACCATGTCAATGACTAATGCTTACTATGTCAATGACTAATGCTTACCATGTCAGTGACTAATGCTTACCGTGTTTATCAAGTGAAACTCCAATGTCCAACATCAGCATCACAGTCTGGAGTTTAATTTCCTCTAGTGATTTGAGCATTTTGTCCTTAACAATCTTTTCCACAATATTAACCATAATTGCAAACGTTTTCATTGTTTCTGAACCATTTATGTTGCAGAACCTTTGGAAGGCAGCATTCACTTGTATCCATTTCTTCTGCAACACAAGCCCTCTGATGATCATACAATATGTTGCCTCTGATAGTGTCTGCAGGCAGTCTGGAATGTCTGTAAAAATAAAATCAAAATTATTTTAAGTACACCTTTATTAAGTAATCATATGTCCTTACCTGAAACCTTTTCTATTATAACCTACATTCTTGCTGTAAAGGACCTCCTTTAAGCCACCATATGTTCCAACATGTTACTAGTTAAGACAAGATTTATTTAAAATTGTATATATGCAAGATATACAAGGCTCGATCCTGAAAACACAGAATAGTTATAAAGCTTTCTAAGGTGTTTTTAAAAAGAAATTGTATAAATCTTAAAATGCTATGGCAAAGGTTGGTCTGTTTTCAGTGTACAATAAATTCATTAGTTTTCATGATGTACCAATTTTTGAGGAATATAAAGACTCAACAAACACTTGGCCCTTTGGTGGAAATAATAGAACCGCGTCCTCGATCCATGAGTTAAAGTACCAATGAAAATGTCATTTTATAACAAAATTATTTTTTGAAGTTAAATGTTTCTTTTGTAACTCTTTATCTAATCATGTTACATTAGGGGAATAATACTGTAATGCCTAAGGAATATAATAACACTTTAGGAGTATAATAACACCTTAGGAATACAATAACACTTTAGGAGTATAATAACACCTTAGGAATATAATAACACCTTAGGAGCATAATAAAACCTTAGGAATATAATAACACTTTAGGAGTATAATTACACCTTAGAAATATAATAACACTTTAGGAGAATAATAACACTTTAGGAGTATAATAACACCTTAGAAATATAATAACACATTAAGAGTATAATAAAACCTTACGAATATAATAACACTTTAGGAGTATAATAACACCTTAGGAATATAATAACACCTTAGGAGTATAATAACACCATATGAATATAATAACATCTTAGGAGTATAATAAGACCATAGGAGTATAATAACACCTTAGGAATATAATAACCATGCATATCAAGTCCGCCAAAGTCTGGTTATCCAAAGCGGTGCTAAAAACCGTATGTCCATCTTGCCTGTATAGTAGACTGGTATCAAGTCCCATACTTACTTCACTTACTACTGAAGCAGATTTACATACTCTGTCAAGTTAAATATAGCTGTAAGAAAGTTGAGATTGTTTTCTCATATTATGATAGGAAAGTATTAATGAGGAAATTAATTTTACTTCATGAATTTGTTACTTCTTCAAATACGTTACTTGCTCATAATAACTTCAATCAAACATCTGCTAAATGGCCTGCAAAGGTAACCAGTTGTGCTATTGTTATTGGTTACACCAAATCGAGTATTTTGAGATTAAAGATCTCTGACGTAAATGTTACAGCAAATTGTGTTCTCCATCCCATAGTTTGGATGTCAATCAAAGCTATACACTGAGTGATAGCCCAAAGATCATAAACCAATAAGAACAAGATACTCATTTGTCGTTGTAAATTTTATGTAAAATACTCACAATGATTAGCCAATCACATCCATCACAACCAGAAGTATGAGTTGAGATACTGCCCTTTCAACGTAACAGTGGTTGAAATAACTGAATCAAATCAGCTTGATTCACTTAGGTTACACTTCAAAGCCCTTAGTCTTCTGCAGATGCTCAATTGTTTAATGACCCATTCAGAAAATGATTTTTTCATAGCAATAAAAGCAGAGCCTATCATAAACGAAATCAAACCATTTGACGGATTAATAAGAAGTGAACCAATCATTCAGTCTGTTTGTTTGCATGCTTGTTTGATTAGGATTTTTAACATAGCTTTAAAACAAATTCACTCATATTGCTATGATGTCTGCCAGTGAGGCAGTTTATAGTGATGTCTAGCACTGGGGCATCATGCCACAGACATGTAGCATGATGTCCCACCCAGTCACATTATCCTGACACCAGGCTGACCAGTCTTAACACTAACCACTTAATGCTGAGTGCCAAGCAAGGCAGCTGTTAGTACCATTTTTGTAAGTCTTTGGTATGACTCTGCCAGGGTTTGAACCCATGACCTCCCGCTTTTGCAGCGGACACTCTAACCACTAGGCCACCGGATTAGTTGATCACTCAGTATATATTAGCTCATTATATTGAGGCATAGAGTTCACTTGTATTCTGCGCCTGTTTAGCTTGTGACTGACCTGAATGTGGTTTAGCTGTCAATGACACTCCATAAAAAAATCTCAAGGCTTTGGAGAATTCTACCCTTCTCCAAACAGAGACTGTGTCCACGGGTCAGAAGTTATTTACATGTGACCATCAAATAGACTGTGTCCACTGGTCAGAAGTTAGATACATGTGACCATCAAATAGACTGTGTCCACTGTCCATCAAGACCATAACATTATATTTGTAAGAAGAAAAAAATGAGATGGCAAGAAAATGAGATGAAAATTATTGTCATCATTCTGCTTCTTGCTGATACTAGATCTTAGCAACCATATTTCTGATTACAGAAAGGAATGTTTCCTTATTTGGTGTTGCCTATTAGGTCCTTGATGTTTCTATGACTTCTACTTAGAAATTAGGATTGAGTTCTAGAAAGTTTTGCCACTTTGGTAACTCATTTCCAAGTTTCCTCTAATGACCTGGTTTAATGAGTTTTGCTGCGATCTAAGTGTCTCTTTAAGTGTGCTGAAAAAGGCATTTCTTTTGATAAACTCTAGGTTCCCTGACACCGTTGTGTCAATGGTACGTGGTGTGCTGTGCTGCTGTGACTACACAGTATGCCCAATTGGATGAGTAAGGATATGATTTGGTCGCATCCCTAGATACCAAGCGAAATATAGATGCTATTGCAATGTTTTGAATCCAGTTACTGCATGTCTAGAAAGGACTTCCGGTCGACAACTGGACCTAGAGGAAGAAAATAGGTTAGGTAGATGCATCTAATAGTAAGTTTTGCCACACTAAGATAAGAGCTGGACCGTTAGCTCTTTGGATAACTGGCAGCACGTTCATTTAGAACCAACGGGACATCATAGAAATGATTTTATCTGCTATGACCATGCATCAGGAGGAGTGGCTATAACAATATTTTCAAGATGGTTGATGTGTCAGCCATAATCGATATCTGAGCAGCACTGTTTTCATTACGGACCAACCATATCACGGAATGTGTATAAAATTACGATCAATTCAATTGAAGTAGAGTTGCAGTAACACATTTTGCACTAATGTGTGGATGAAAGACAAAACTGACCATCTCACGAGCTCAGCTGGACTATGACCTGTAGAACTAAGATTGTACTGTTATGTACGGTTTAAGAGTTAGCTCAATAAAGTGTCAAAGAGGGAGATAAATACAGATATAGATCGAGTATACGTCCCTGTGTGAGAAAACTTTAAATCACTCCAGATATAACAAGGGCAAAATAGATAATAATTCTGTGAGATAGCCAAGAAAGTGTAGGTAGTAAGTGAAGTTTTTTTCTAACTAATCCATTTATCCAACAGGAGATCAATCTGTCATACTACAGTAGAACATGTCTTAAAAGACCATCTCTTTTGCCAACAAATTATGGTCTCTCAAGACACATGGTCTCTCATGGCAGGTCACAATGCTACATAATCAATAATTCCATGCAATGAGACTGGTCTCTCAAGACAGGTGTTCTCCCATATCAGTGGTCGTTCAAGACAGGTGGTCTCCCATAGCAGTGGTCTCTCTAGACAGGTGGTCTTCCATTGCAGTGATCTTTCAAATCAGGCTTTACTGCACCATCCAAGTTAGAAGATGACATTTGTGGCTAAATAAAAAAAATATCAAATCAAATCAAAACCAATCAATTTACTGATGTTGGAACTACAAACAAGTAAAATGAACAGACATGAGCAGAGTGTTTGTAGTCATTACTAGCCCATGCTAAACTAAAACGTGTGCAAGACAAAATTTTACAGATTGATAAAGAGATGGATGGATGCAGAATATAGTGCTTACAATGTCTCACTATATACCTTTAAAATAAAGAAAATAATAACAATTATGAAAATTACCATCTGTGCAGGTTTCTCCTAGCTTTCGAATAATAAATGCAGTAACTTTGCTCATGATCTTACTGTGCTGACGAGACCAGTGTTTGAACTCTAGGACCTTAACCAAATTATGGTATCCATTTTCCATGTCTCCATTTGTAAAATACTGCTTACTGTCTTTAAACAGCTTTTGACAACCACAATCACTTGCTGCTCTATCTCTCATGTAGCCTTGACCTCGACCTTGTCTTCCTTTCTGACGTAACCTTTGTTTACCATGATTTCTTCTAGTTTGGCATGCATTCTGTATTGAAGTAGGATTTTCTGCCTGCATCTGCATCACATGTTGAGCTTCTGGTAAGCTTGTCACAGACATTTCTTTTCCATTTGTCTCTTCCACAATTTGTAGAAAACATTCCTCTGAAAATACAAACAAGCAAATGAATTCCATCTGTGCGCCAATGTATGCATGGTTATTAAGGTAATAGACTTATCCGCCTCAGGCTTTTTGTGTGCATGGTCAGAATCCTTATATGTATTCATAAGGTACTATTAATAATGATTGGTGCCATGCAAAACTAGGTATCCATATTAAAATACAAAATGATGAGAGCAAAAAAGTATTTTTTATATTAAACATGTTTTCACAAATTTTCTTAATGTTATTTCTAATGTTTTTCCCCCATATGTTTTATTTTTCAATGATAAAATGGATTTTCAAATCATGTTACAATGTTATTCATCTGTTCAAAGTTAGAGCTCATCTGTGCACTCCTTTAATTTCATTATGTGGTTAAATTCTTGAACATGTACATTGTATTTGTCATATCATTTTAAAACACTAAATGGATACATTATCTAATCTTCAACTGTCTTTATTAATAGAGAAAAATTGTTCTCAAAATGTAAATGTAATTAACTATATTTTTAAATGCTAAAAGCTATTTTACTTTGATGCATGTTTTTGAACATGTACTATTAAAAGTTAAAAGTTGGGTAAATACGCTATGATAGTTTTCCATGCCTAAAAGTCTATTTGTAGGACATGAACTCTCAACATTACTTAATTTAAATATGGTGTATGACAGTAGCTTTGCATATATCAAAATTGTGCAATGAAGTGGCCCAAAGTGCTGTGTTCTACTCAAAAATACTTTTGCTCTCTTCATTATATATTTTTTATAGATATCTAATTTTCTGTGGCACCACACACAATCGACAAGAAAACACTAATGATTCCTGACCATGCACACAAAACCCTTTGGAGATTAATCTATCACCTATTTATGGTACAATCAGATCTCCCTAATCATATATTTTAAGCTACATTTATTATCTAACTTACAGTCAAACATTAGTTTCCAGCTTGACAGCAGCATAGTTTTAACTGAGACTGATAGGAATAACTTGCAATTAAAACTGTTTGATTACCAACTACTTCAAAACATATTGGCCATTTAAAAGTTTTTACAAAAAATAATCACAATCTCCCATGTCTATTGTGTTAAGTAACAACTCTTCCCATCACATAGGATGAGAATACTTTCAACAATTTAATAGAATTTACACAAAATTAAAATGCATCTTAAACAGATTTTAAAAATTCATTCCAAATCTGGTTTAAATCAAACAATCAGTTACAAAGATAGACCATAGACAACTTGATAGGAGAAATTGAAAAGCACCTGAAAACAAATGCAGAACTACAGATTTATGCAAATAAAATCAAAAAGTATCCAAAATCATAAGAAAAATGAAATGCATTTAAATTCAACCAAATGCAGAAGGAAGTTCTTTGGGCATTATTGGTACTTACGCCCAAGTTCTGAAGAAACAGTTTCTGCATCAAAATCGTTTTTCTCTGAAAGAGTTAAACAAAGAGAACAATTATAGTTCTTCAAATCATGTTTCAGCTAAGAAAAACCTCAAATAAACTTGACCAAATTTTTGTATAATTTAATATATTCATGGGAATGAGCCTTTACATTTCTAATAATTAATGATCATATCAAATTTAAATCATTTACCATGTATCTTCAGAAATCCATATTTGCAAAGGTGCATTCACGCAGAAGCATATACATGTCTTTATCATTCAAAAAAAGATAAACCTATAATTAATGCAATTAACGTTTCATTGGAGACAAAAGTTTGGATCAAGAATTTAATAGAAGTCAAGAAGTTTCAAGAATTTAATAGATGTCAAGAAGTATTTTCAAGTAGAGATTTTCAAGGCATGCTCTTTTCTATCCTCTCTGCCAGGATTTTCTTTTCCTCTCTAGTTTCTAGAATGATTGTCAAACCAATGACTCTGTTTCACTTCTGTGTCAATTTTCCCGTCTTCTTCTTCTCAAACCTTTAAAGTCTTTAAAAGTATGTTTGGAACTTTTCAGCTGTTCCTGTTCTATGTCGGCTGCTCTCTAGTACCGCTAAATTTTTCTGATCTTAACAACACTAACTCCAAATTTGCAAAACTGGAGAGGAGTTCTCAAAGTCACAGCTTTTTTGGGTAAATTTGTTTGAATCTCTTCATGGCAGCGTATGTGCAATGCAAAATATATATTATCACCATTTCATTTATTTCTCCCTTATTTAGTACTTCTGTAAGCTGTATGAAGCTGCTAAAGTGCAGTAAAGCGAATGTTGTCATTACCTCCATGCTACTTTCTTTCTTGGGAAAGTCTTTACTGGCAGATGTGTTGTGCTTTAGATACATGATGTTATGTTTAAGCAGACAGATGATTGAAATGGCTGATTTCATGTGCTCAAGAAATTACCTTGAACTCATTCAAATATGGTTGATTTCATGTACTCAAGAAATTACCTTGAACTCATTCAAATATGACTGCTTTCATGTGCTCAAGAAATTACCTTGAACTCATTCAAATATGACTGCTTTCATGTGCTCAAGAAATTACCTTGAACTCATTCAAATATGACTGCTTTCATGTGCTCAAGAAATTACCTTGAACTCAAACTAAATTAATGAACAGAGTATAAAAAAGACAAACAAAACTTGGTATCAGCTAGAATTTTACAATTTACCACATAAATCCAGGAAGTGAAAATAAACAAGCACTAAGTATAATAAGAAACTCAGCAAAGTAGAAGGCACTTACTATAGTGGATTTCTAGGTCACTGCATCATGATGATTAGATTCAAGGTCGTTACTAAAGTGGTTTACACTGTATGGTACTCAAGACTATTTTTTATGAAACAATTACTTTCAATAGCATAAGTAAATACATGGTGATAACACTGAGATTAAATTAATCTTTAAATTCAGAATTCATTGGCACATCAAACTAAAAGGTTTCCAAAAACAAGCTGCAATGTATGAACAATTGTACTACCAAAATCAATATGGCTTTAAGAATCAGCTACATTTGAAAACTGAGACAGTCCAAATAAACCAATACTTACCATATGCAATGTCTTGAACAATTTTAACTTCTGGGCAAAGTAACACATCCTGGTGTGTGTCACTAGTTTGAAAACTGAGACAGTCCAAATAAACCAATACTTACCATATGCAATGTCTTGAGCAATTTTAACTTCTGGGCAAAGTAACACATCCTGGTGTGTGTCACTAGTTTCATTATGGGGTGCTGTATTTTCATCATTGCTCAGAAGATCCTGGTTATCACTTTTTATGAAAAATGTTTTAAGGATATATTCCACGGGAATCATGCTAGTCTTGTCTGCAGAATGTCCTGAAATATAAGAAATACCTTGTATAAAATATTCAGTTTTCAAGATTTATTTACTTCTTTCATTATGTAGTTAAGATGTGGTTTGACTCTATCATTCCTGTCTAAGAAATGATATCATGATATACAATATTGAATTCATTTAATCCAATGATAGTTCTAACACTTCCTCTTTACCTGGAGCCAGATTACAGCAGAATGTCAACATTATTTACCCTGATTCCCATATATTATATATTATAATAGATATATGCAATACCTGTTACTATTGGCTTACTGAATTGGTTAGTTAGGAGAAAGTCTGATGAGTTCCAAAAAGAAAACAAGCAGAAAGGGTGCTCTCTACAATAAGTTGGTTTCAGTCTAGGCCTCTTTGCATCATAACAAATAATCCAAGAAAAATAGTTCCTTCACTCTAGTGTACAAATAATCCAAGAAAAATAGTTCCTTCACTCTAGTGTACAAATAATCCAAGAAAAATAGTTCCTTCACTCTAGTGTACAAATAATCCAAGAAAAATAGTTTCTTCACTCTAGTGTGCAAAGCAACATACATGAAACAGCAAAAGATAGAGAGTGAGCACCAAAATATTGCTCTCTTCATGTCCACCAGTAATGATTGATTGAAATAGTCCCATGTAGTTGCAAAGACCCAGATTTCATGCCTTATATTTCATGAAAGAAAAATCCCTTTTCGTTATGAATTTGATAAGCTCTTCTAATAGAGAGAACAATCCACTTGGATGCACCGAAGAAATGATTCTTTCACCATGTTGAAGCAGCTAGACAGAATATAAGACTGCAAACTGGGCACAGTAATCTACTGATACAGATACATTTGAGATCTTGAAAGTAAATATCTCTACAGAAATTAACCAGCTGGCATATTAGAGAAACATATTCATAATAGCCTCTTATATATAATTACCATTATCAATTGAAAGGATGTACAACTCACATTCTTTCCTCCCATACAAACATGATAACTAAAAAACTGTTTTGACAATAAGGTTTTCAAAAGAAACTTCACTGAAATGGTTTATAATGGGATTTAGGCAAAGTCCACAGCCCACAAGTGTTATTTCAGACAGACATGAGTGACAAGAAATGGTCTCTGCATGTCAAAAGGTTTTGCAAGTTTTGAAATTTCTTAAAAGGTCTAAACTAAAACCAGAATTTTGAACATTTCAGCATATGAGAAAGGGCTCATTATAGTGGAAACTGAACAATCTTTTTCCTCAAATATGAATAAACAGACGTCAGACAGAGTGCTCAGAGAGAGATGTCATGTATCTATGGGTTTCCAACAGTACTGTGATCACAAAAAGATTCTCCCCGCTTTATCTTTCATTCGAGACATAAACCTTCTAGGACAGTGATTACAAAAGATGAGACAAGCAAGAATCTGTGGACTGCTGTGTAGAAAGACCACCATGTTAAAACCATATGTCTGTCCTCCGAGGTAATTTCCCGTGCAGATCTGTCAACAAATCAGGATCTGGACCTAGCCACACAATAGTCCACCAATAGTTTACCCCAAAGTTTGAAGAAGGCTTATATGACAACTTGGAGCAATGACAATTTCCTGATGGCTAATTTGACATCCTGAGCAGACCAGCAGTCAGAAGTTTCTTTCTTTCTTGTAATATGATGAGCAGAGAGACCCATTCGTAAAATGCCCCACAAAAAGAGCAAGATGAATCCAGACAAAAATCAAGCCTGATTCTTCTATTAACTTAAGTGTTGATGAAAACCATCTGGCTGATAGAGGATCTTTGTGCCGTAAATAGCTCATCAGGATCACAAACCAATGATAGACAAATGTAATGCAGAAAAACCACAAATTTTTAAAAAAATCCACCAAGGAGACATAAATCTCAGAAGGTCAAAGCTGTTGCAAGCTGACAGACAGCAATTTGTTTGAAGAACCTCAGTAGAGATGGGATATTATAACAAGCTGTTTACAAGTTGAAGTTCAGTGGAGACTGCTGAATAACTTGGTCATAATACATTTCTGACTGAGGACATAATCTCTATCTGAATGAACTTGGTTAAGGCAAAAATGTCTACAATATTCGAACACTTTCTGCCTTTTTGGAGAAATAAGAAATCTGAAAATATGATGCTGTTGACAGAAGATTTTGTACACAATCCACAAAAAAATCTTTGTTGGAAGGCATGTATTTCTTCCCTAAACTGGAGTCCAGTGTGGCCAAGATTACTGACATCCCATCTGTCTGTGTTTGTTTGAGTCTCGGCTTGGCAAAAGTAAGAAACCCTGATAATAGCTTCCAGTAAATAGTTTCTTCTTCGAGGAGTCTCCCTGGGTCCCTCAACCACCACATATACTAGCCACCAGCTTTAGTTATCATGTTCTGCAAAATGGCGTTAAAATCATAGAACAGTCTTATCATAATTAGACTTAATGTGTCTGGTGAAACAGGATGGGGGTCCTTGAAAGAAAAATCAGTTGATCTCTCATTGTACCAAAACGAACATGGTATTCACGATGCTCTACAAGACCTGTGAAGAAAAGGCTAGTTAAGCTTAGTGAAATCTTTGTCTTTGCCAAACCTTTAAGCAAGCTCGATTACTACTAGATAAAGCAAATAATTTTCTGGCTGTTACACCACCACAGAAAGTCTCACCAGTTGGGAGAGTATTGTTTAAAAGTCAGTAAACCATGACTTTGGGCGGAAGTCAGATTGGACTAAGGAGGCAGGTAGCAAGCCTCATTTACTATGTTATTCAGATTTACTCTTCTATTGCCTATGTTTCAGAGAGGTGCATAAGCCTAGATGAGGAGAAGAAACTGTCCATGGGTTTCTTGGCAAACTAGTTTGAGTCAACCAAGTCAGACTACATATATGTGTTCCTTACCTGACCCAAGAGAACTCATGTAAATAAGGATGGCTGCTTCTATTTTCTCTTTAACGGCAATCGGCCTGTCTCCACTAACCGATCTTTGAGGTGGCTGGAACTACTTCTCATCTCTTCGAGAAGATTTGCCCACATCCTTTTCCTTTCATTGTCACAACCATAAAAGGACACTGAATCATAATGCCATAGCCTACCCAACTTCTACACATCTCTGTAAACTAAGGCTATCTAAGGCAGCATCTATATAAAAAGCAAGACACTTTGTGTGAATGACTGATACAACATCCCAAAGAAGCTTTCAAAGGAAGAAGGAAGGGTTCGGGTTTGAGTGAAATCGACCCAAGTTTCTTAGAGTACAGAACGCTAGAATTCTGTCCCCATTGTAATATGCCGAAAATGTAAAGCTTGCAGATGGAGGCTAACAACCGATGACCGTCAATGGCTGGTGCGTGATGATGCCCAGAGACCAATAGTCATGATCGGTACCCTAAGATAGATGTTTGGCATAGTCCTGAAATAAAAGGATGACAAGATAAACATTATTTATCTTGTCATTGGTTAAATGTGGAAAGGACAATATACTGCTATAAGCACCATTGTAATGTTAAATTGCTATGCTTTGTAACCTTTAAATCCCATAGTAAACCTAATCAAATTAACACAAAAATGGACAATGCTACCATTTAGGATCAATTATTGGGTAAGGAATTTCCATCATGCCTGTTGAGAAATCGGTGATTCACCTACAGATAATTGACACAAAACATTTTATAATATTAGAAAGCTGATCTTCAAACAAAGGAGGAGAAGTTAACATCAAAACAGTTTGACACAGATTTACCCCAAATAATTAATACCACCAAAACTTGATTAATGTGCTCAACCTTCCATTGTTAATTCTGGAATGCAGTACAATGATGAAAACCTAAGGGTGATCAATATGCTGAACAATGCTTTCTCTTAAGTGTTAATTAGTGCAGGTAACAGGATTATATGTAATTCAAACTAATAAATTCAATTGGGCAAGCCCTTGTGAACAGATCATAGATTTCTTTAGCAATAACTCTTGTCAAGTCAATCAATATAGAGCTTACCATCTTTGTTCTTCACTGCTGCGCTGCATCCATCGCTAAACATTTTCTCTGCTCTATTAATGGCCCATAGTTCTGGCAAGGGCTGAAACTTGTCCGTGGTTTGAAAAACTGTTTCTCCATTTCCATTTAGCATCAAGTCGTATCTGGCTGCTCTTGAAGCATCATCATCAAATTTTAAAATTTTATATCTATCTAATAAGGATGTTTTTCCTAGAACATAAAAGAAATGTATTCACAAATCAAGTTATCATTAAAATGGTTTACTCACATTTTGTCTCACTTATGGAAACATGAAGTATGTAAATGCTGGTAATACAAGAATATTGGAATATCAGGGTACAAGCATTGTAGAAAGTTTATAGTGCTTTATACAAACCAATTCTTAACAAATACATTAAATTTTTTAAATTTATTGCATCTAGTTTATGAACTGGATGATTCTCTTCATGGTCTTGTTAGAACTTCAGAGCATCTTTGGGCTTCACTAGTTATGTTTATTTCCACTTTTACTTTTTCAGGACTGGCATATAAAACAAAATCCAAATCTTTAAAAATTGATTTGTTGACATTGATACAGGTCTGTATTTGTCTCAACGAGAGTATCCATGCAATTGTCTGTTGCTTCACTTGAACTTTCTGGTTTTCCATTCTGACAGTCACAATTGTGCTTCCTTAAATCACCCATGTCACTTGCTTTTTAAGTTAACATACTTTATTACATAACTATAAAATAGCCCATGTCACTTGCTTTTTAAGTTATCACACTTCATTACATAACCATTAAATCAACCATGTCACTTGCTTTTTAAGTTATCACACTTCATTACATAACCATTAAATCACCCATGTCACTTGCTTTTTAAGTTAACATACTTTATTACATAACTATAAAATAGCCCATGTCACTTGCTTTTTAAGTTATCACACTTCATTACATAACCATTAAATCAACCATGTCACTTGCTTTTAAAGTTAACATACTTCATTACATAACTATTAAATCGACCATGTCACTTGCTTTCTAAGTTATCACACTTCATTACATAACTATTAAATCGACCATGTCACTTGCTTTTAAAGTTAACATACTTCATTACATAACATAACTATTAAATCTACCATTACATTTGCTTCTTAAGTTGTCACACTTCATTACATAACTATTAAATCTACCATTACACTTGCTTTTTAAGTTAACATACTTCATTACATAACTATTAAATCGACCATGTCACTTGCTTTCTAAGTTATCACACTTCATTACATAAGTATCAAATTGACCATGTCACTTGCTTTTAAAGTTAACATACTTCATTACATAACATAACTATTAAATCTACCATTACATTTGCTTCTTAAGTTGTCACACTTCATTACATAACTATTAAATCTACCATTACACTTGCTTTTTAAGTTAACATACTTCATTACATAACTATTAAATCGACCATGTCACTTGCTTTCTAAGTTATCACACTTCATTACATAACTATCAAATTGACCATGTCACTTGCTTTTAAAGTTAACATACTTCATTACATAACATAACTATTAAATCTACCATTACACTTGCTTTTAAAGTTATCACACTTCATTACATAACTATTAAATCTACCATTACATTTGCTTCTTAAGTTGTCACACTTCATTACATAACTATTAAATCTACCATTACACTTGCTTTTTAAGTTAACATACTTCATTACATAACTATTAAATCGACCATGTCACTTGCTTTCTAAGTTATCACACTTCATTACATAACTATTAAATCGACCATGTCACTTGCTTTTAAAGTTAACATACTTCATTACATAACATAACTATTAAATCTACCATTACATTTGCTTTTTAAGTTATCACACTTCATTACATAACTATTAAATCTACCATTACACTTGCTTTTTAAGTTAACATACTTCATTACATAACTATTAAATCGACCATGTCACTTGCTTTCTAAGTTATCACACTTCATTACATAACTATCAAATTGACCATGTCACTTGCTTTTAAAGTTAACATACTTCATTACATAACATAACTATTAAATCTACCATTACACTTGCTTTTTTAGTTATCACAATTCATTACATAACTATTAAATCTACCATTACACTTGCTTTTTAAGTTAACATACTTCATTACATAACTATTTATTCTTACATTCTTAATCTGGCATTTTATATTCTATTTAATCTTTATTTCAGTATCACACAGCAATATCAAATCAATGTAAGTTTCTTCATAATGTATATGCATATGTTTAGAAGCAGTAAATTGATCTTCATAAATCGCTGTTTGTTTTGATTTTCATTTATACTGCAAAGCTAAAATATTTAGAAAGCATAAAAGGGGTGAGGGTTTATAATAGTTATTATAAGCCTTATTCATGTTTTTACCGATGTGAGGGAAACCTCATTTGATATGGCATATGAATACGTGATGCTCTGCCTGATGGTCTCGATGATTTTTCCCCCATGCCATATCAAACTCGTTCTCTCTGCCAACTCAAAACAAAAAACTGGATGTAGCTGTTTGTATACATTACACATTGCATACATACATATATTTTTAACATTTTTGTAATAAGTAATTTCCTAATTTTCAGTGAATAATGTAGAGTCATTGCCTCGTTTATAAGCATCCATTTTGCCCTGGTTAAATTTCATGCTGCACTTAAACTTTTCTTTCATTTCTATCCTATCCTGCCATTTTTCTAAAAAAATAAAGTCAAAGTCAAAAGTGTAATTTTTATAATTCATGTACTACAGCTCTTAAACTTTTCTTTCATTTCTATCCTATCCTGCCATTTTTCTAGCAAAATGAAGTCAAAGTCAAAAGTGTAATTTTTATAATACATGTACTACAGCTCTTAAACTTTTCTTTCATTTTTATCCTATCCTGCCATTTTTCTAACAAAATAAAGTCAAAGTCAAAAGTGTAATTTTTATAATACATGTACTACAGCTCTTAAACTTTTCTTTCATTTCTATCTTATCTTGCCATTTTTCTAACAAAATAAAGTCAAAGTCAAAAGTGTAATTTTTATAATACATGTACTACAGCTCTTAAACTTTTCTTTCATTTCTATCTTATCTTGCCATTTTTCTAACAAAATAAAGTCAAAGTCAAAAGTGTAATTTTTATAATACATGTACTACAGCTCTTAAACTTTTCTTTCATTTCTATCTTATCTTGCCATTTTTCTAACAAAATAAAGTCAAAGTCAAAAGTGTAATTTTTATAATACATGTACTACAGCTCATAAACTTTTCTTTCATTTCTATCTTATCTTGCCAGTTTTCTAACAAAATAAAGTCAAAGTCAAAAGTGTAATTTTTATAATACATGTACTACAGCTCTTAAACTTTTCTTTCATTTCTATCTTATCCTGCCATTTTTCTAACAAAATGAAGTCATAGTCAAAAGTGTAATTTTTATAATACATGTACTATAGCTTCGTTTTTTTAACAAATGTTTTGTATCTTAGAAATAAATATTAACAAAATAGCAAATATTAAAATGGAAATGTTGATTTTGAGGTGTGTATCATTGTCATATTTTGCCAAGAAGTAAGTGTTATATTATTTAAAAAGAACAATTAACAATACTTATGACATTTATTATAAAGTAATTAGACTAAATTTCATTAGGATAGAAGTGATACTATGTTCAAAACCATTGTTAAAAAAATGTGTGCAGTAAATATATGCTTTGTTGCAAGGGAATATGGTAATTAGCATGCCATTTTATAAATAAATAGGTATTTGGTTTAACAGACTGCCAATATTTAACTAATGTTTATCAACAACTTTTTTGAAAACATTTTTAATTAGACACAGGCATTCAGTCCTTCTTAAATGTCTGATTCCTTTGTCAATAACAGGACAAACTTCTCGAGTGCTAAGCCTTTGCAAGGGTCGAAGATCAAAGAATGCTAAATATTTGATTCTCTTCTGACTATTTCACATTAATAAATATTAACAATGATTGCACTGAAATGTTGATGCATAATGCTGAATTTATATGATACAAACTTATGCTAAATTTGTTTAAAATACAACAGTCCTTAGTTAAATCACACAACATAAACTATACTCTACATAAACCATACATTACATAAACCATACACTACATAAACCATACTCTACATAAACCATACATTACATAAACCATACACTACATAAACCATACATACATAAATCATACACTACATAAACCATACTCTACACAAACCATACACTACATAAACCATATACTACATAAATCATATACTACATAAACCATGCACTACATAAACCATACACTACATAAACCATACACTACATAAACTATAAACTACATAAGCCATACACTACATAAACCATACACTACATAAACAACACACTACATAAATCATACACTACATAAACCATATACTACATAAATCATATACTACATAAACCATACATTACATAAACCATATACTACATAAACCATACACTATATAAACCATACACTACATAAACCATACACTACATAAATCATACACTACATAAACCATACTCTACATAAACCATACTCTACATAAACCATACACTACATAAACCATACACTACATAAACCATACTCTACATAAACCATATACTACATAAACCATACACGACATAAACCATACACTAGATAAACCATACACTACATAAACCATACACTAGATAAACCATACACTACATAAACCATACACTACACGAACCATACACTACATGAACCATACACTACATAAACCATACACTACATAAACCATGCACTACATTAACCATGCACTACATAAACCATGCACTACATAAACCATACACTACATAAACTATACACTAGATAAACCATACACTACATAAACCATACTCTACATAAACCATACTCTACATAAACCATACACTACATAAACCATACACTACATAAACCATACATTACATATACCATATACTACATAAACCATACACTACATAAACCATACACTAGATAAACCATACACTACATAAACCATACTCTACATAAACCATACACTACATAAACCATACACTACATAAACTATACTCTACATAAACCATATACTACATAAACCATACACGACATAAACCATACACTAGATAAACCATACACTAGATAAACCATGCACTACATAAACCATACACTACATGAACCATACACTACATAAACCACACACTACATGAACCATACACTACATAATCCATACACTACATAAATCATGCACTACATAAACCATGCACTACATAAACCATACACTACATAAACCATACACTACATGAACCATACACTACATAAACCATACACTATATAAACCATACACTATATAAACCATACACTACATAAACCATACACTACACAAACCATACACTACATAAACCATACACTACATGAACCATACACTACATAAACCATACACTACATAAACCATACACTACATAAACCATACTCTACATAAACCATACTCTACATAAACCATACACTACATAAACCATACACTACATAATCCATACACTACATAAACCATATACTACATAAACCATACACTACATAAACCATACACTAGATAAACCATACACTACATAAACAATACTCTACATAAACCATACACTACATAAACCATACTCTACATAAACCATACACTACTTAAACCATAGACTACATAAACCATACTCTACATAAACCATACACTACATAAACCATACACTACATAAACCATACACTACATGAACCATAATATACATAAACCATACACTACATAAACCATACACTATATAAACCTACACTACATAAACCATACACTATATAAACCATACATATGACAATGGACAATCATGGGCCATACATCATTTAAATGCTATTGTGAAATGCTGGTAATCAAACAGATTCAAGTTCTCATTATAAAGTGACATGCCAAATTTGGTTTCAATCAAACAATCCTTTTTGTAATGGTTATGGTATGGAAAATAAATCAATGAGGATAGAAAATCTGAGGACATAACATCTACTTCTATTGTGTAATGCTCGAAATTAAATCCAATTAAGCCCAGTCAATGTCTTTTGCAAATGAAGATGCATGCTAAATTTGGTTGAAATCCAACAATCCTTGGTAAATTGTCAACAACTAAATGGATGGGCAATCAGGGGAAATAACTCCAGTAAACACTGTTTAATGCCAGTGTTACCAAAAAAAAAAATTCACCGGAAGTGTACAAATATTTCCGGTGCGTTATCTGTAAAACATCAATTTATGTTAAAAAAAATCTTATTTTTCTCCTTTGTGAGTTAAAAGCTACATCTAAAATATACATTTCTGAGTTATTCAGCGAAAAAGGAACATTATGATATATAATGTGTATTTGACCCTAGTAGAACTTTAATGATCAACAAACATGTGCATGCCAGGTCTGGTTCTACATATTGTGGAATGCTGGAAATTAAAACAAGTCAATGCTTTGCATATGTGAAGATGTCTCATAATTTTGTTGAAATCCAGCAATGCTTGGTAAAATTACACTGTTGAAAACAAAACTTAAGAGGATTGACAATCTAGGGCAATAACCCAGATTACCAACACTTATTAATGACCAATATAAAGAATAAAGATATATGCCAAATCTAGTTGATATCCCAACTTTCTTAGCAAATTTCACAAACCAAGGTTGGGTAAACTCCTGTAAAGAGCAAAAATTGAACTCATTCCATTCCACAGTCTCCTCAGTGTGGGGCTGAAAGCAAACTTTTGTTCAAATCAAACTATCCCAAGTAAACTGATATTTAATCAAAATCTAAAAATGGAAGTGGGTACAAATCTTGTAAATTATAGATAAGTGAAAAACTAAATATTTTTCATGCAGGGTTCTATCTATGATTGAGGGATATGGGATCAATGGCTGCCTGACATTTTCTATACAGACATGTCAGATTTTGGTGTATTAATATTTCAGATGGTTTCATATTTTGACTTCAAACTATCATTTTCATCTTTGTAATTTCATACTGTGTGATTGATAATTTCAAATTTCAATTAGTTAACTTTAATTTTCCTTCTTCATCTGAATCATGGCTCAATGAGATACAATTTATACCTTTCCCGCATTCATTAGCCATTTATTAGCCATTAGCCACACGAAATGTATTTCACAAGAAATGGCATAATAATACAGGCTAATGTAGAGAAGTGTAATGTTTCTAAATTTAGAATTTAATTTGGAATTGAATTTAGAAATAAATTAAGAATTAAATTTACTAGTTGCTTTACTATCATGACTGCTATTATGTTTGAAACTCAAATACAAATAATGTAACAATTTAATTTTACTTAAATTTGGTAAATGTTTAACCTACCTGCTTACTAACATTGCTTACTAATTACTCATTTTATTTGATATTTTTTATCTTAACAAATATTACTTATTTCAAATATATTATTTAAACCTATTACTAAGTAATCAAAATTTAAATTACTCAACTATCAAATATCAATTATGTATTGATAGGATAGGGAAAGGAAAGACGGTCTACCTGAAGCAGCGAAGGAAAGTACATGGTAATTGCTTTAGCCAAAAGTTCTAATTACTGGTTCTTGCTTAATATTATATGGCTATTTTAAACAGATATAATTTATTTTAATAAACTGATACGAATAACATCAATTTAAAATTAGAGATTATTTGAAGGGATACAAATATATTTAATTACTCATTTATTAAGTTATTGCAATAATACAGGTAAGAACATGTTTTGAACAGTTATTGGCTTCAGACTCTAGCTCAATGACAATTACATGCTCTGTGATATTGGTCTGGGG
This sequence comes from Unio delphinus, assembly GCA_029339505.1. Lineage (NCBI taxonomy): Eukaryota > Metazoa > Mollusca > Bivalvia > Unionida > Unionidae > Unio > Unio delphinus. The sequence goes on along the minus strand of JAQISU010000361.1, from coordinate 9,392,004 downwards.
CTCCAGATCAATGTTAATTACATGCCTCAAACAGTGCTATTAATCTGGGGCTCCAGATCGAAGATAATTACATTCCTCAAACAGTGCTATTGACCGGGCACTCCAGATCAATGATAATTACATGCCTCAAACAGTGTTATTGACCTATGGCTCCAGATCAGTGATAATTACATGCCACAGACAGTGCTATTGACCTGGGACTCCAGCTCAAAGATAATTACATGCCTCAAACAGTGCTACTGATATGGGGCTCCAGATCAATGATAATTCCATGCCTCAAATAGAGCTATTGACTTGGAGCTTCATCTCAAAGATAATTACATGCCTCAAACAGTGCTATTGACCTGGGGATCCAGATCAATGATAATTACATGCCTCAAACAGTGTTTTTGACCTGAGGCTCCAGATCAATGATAATTACATGCCTAAAACAATATATTTTGTCCATCATTTACATTTCTATTAGTTGGATGAATGCTGACATTCATGGGAATTATTTGACATGAATATAACTTTTACCCACTTACCCACACTTATTTAATTCTGTTATTACAAATAATATTCCAATTCCTAAAAGTACTGAATAATACTAATTTACTTAATTCTCCATTTAATTAAAATATTTAGTAAAGTTATTGCTACTATTATTTTAATTAGTAAATTTACTAATTAATACTATTGTACATAATAAAACAATTACTAGTTAATTATTTACTAAGTGTCTTTAAATTGCAATTGCTTTTCTTTTTCATTACTTGCAATTGATAGTTACAATTAAACATCAATTTGACAAAATATTTTACTTAGTTTTGAACCATTTTGAGTTTTAAAAAATAGTTTTAAAAAAGTAATTAGTGTTACTAAATTTGTTTGTTGTTTTTCGTTGTTTTTTTTTTTGTTTTTTTTTGTTTTGCTTTAGTGTTTCTTTTACATCCAAGCATACTGAATCCAAATCCAGATATATACATATAATCTGTTTTTCAACTTCACATGATTGTAAAGTGTACAATGTTTAAATTAGATGTACCACTTCCTATATGCGCTCTCTTTGTACCCCAATTAGAGATACAATATTCAGCACTACCAATGCTCATACCACGGCTGTAGCAAGCTGAAGTCTTGTATTGAACATGGGTCTGACGATCTGAGAAGTGATAACAAAACTTTGAAACGGCCAAAATCGTTGCCAAGTTTGGATACCATCAAACACAAAACAAACAATGAAAACAAAACAAAACTATTTTGACGAAAATCTGAGAACGTCATTCTGTCTTTTTTAATACTTACTCTCTATACATCGTTGGATGTTTTTAACACAAAACGGTCTGGGTTTCATGACAGTCGGGTCATGTATTTTCTTCTTGAAAGTGAACAAATCAGCCATTTTTGTATCGTTGTTGTACAGTGTAATAATAATTTCTGTATTGTTGGTTGACAACCGTACGAAGGTATGTTACTGTTCCGAAACGGAATGCATAAAACACAATAGGAACTTCCTTCGCCTTGAAAAAAAAAAAAAAAACACAGACTGGTACCTTATCCTGATTTTCTTTAAACGTATTGCAGGTATTGGTAGTTTTAATATGACATTGGACCATAAGATTAGAGGCTCGCATCGTATCTAAGGTATACAATATTTTTGAACACCATAAAAGAGATATTACAAACATGTAATGGATATTTAGGAATAAACTATTTATAGTTTTAAAGCAAAACAGAGTGCATTTTTTTTGGCATGTGGCAGAGACGATATATCATCGGTTTTACAAACTCAGTATGGTGAAACAGTCGCGTAATTACTGCCTTTTCGTACATCTGCTAAGCTAACGTTATATCAAAATTTATTACAGGTCATTTAAAATTGTAATATACATGCAACATATGGGAGCTGAGTCCGTCATAACTCAGGAGCTATGCAAGCCGCCCACTTTGTAATCGGCCTGTACACCCCAACACTATTCGCGGTTTGCGTCAATTTCAGCATTCCGCCACTCTTAGTAAGTTAGTAGGTATAAAAAAAAATATTTTAATAAAAATAAATAAAGAGCACAGTAATACATACAATGACATCCAATGAATGTGCATATATTCTTGACTCAGTTTAATACACAGGTCAGGGTGGATCAAATCCCATAACCCAACATCCTGAACTACTCATTTTCGAAGTTGTTAAATTATTGATCATAATGAGGATGATTCAGAAACAAAACATTATGACAGCATAGAGATTATAAACCCTTTGACGTCTATTTCTCCAGTTAATGTAAGCCTGAATATGTTGCAGCAAAAAATGGTGAATACAGGATAACACAAAAACATAGATTAGTTGTCAGCTGCATTATGTAGAATTTTATCCCTGATATGAATTTATGGAGTTAGAAGGAAACATGATTTTTTAATATGGTAAACATTATCCGAATGTGGCAAAAATATTTGTCAGTGACTATATTCACTTTTCTCATAAAAGGGTAGCTCTGATGAAATATTGGAGGAAAGTTATTTTTCTCAATCATCTTATTTTCTAAAGGGAGGCCATTCTGCCATTCATAAACATACTTGACTTTTCAAGCCCAATCTACTGCTATCTTGCACTTGCTGTTTGCGCCTCTCTTTTTGGCACTTTCATCGAATTGCCATTCCCACAGACGGTTTTCTTCCTCTTACAGACGAACGGACATAGCTAATTTCATGAAGATTTCACCGCTACTTCTGTATGGTCTACACCAGTACGAACCTAACTTTTTTTTAATGTATGAACCACACAAAATAGAATATTTATAAACATAACCTCTATCCCTTGTCCTGTTAACATTATAACCACTGCAAGACAAAAATGAAGAAGATGTACAGTACAATAAACATTTATTTTTCTGTTATAAGAGTTAATCTTTCATTACAGAATTAATAATAAGTAACAAATTCTTTTTATCTTTTTAAGCTGATAAACTTGAATAATAAAATACAAATCAGCAAAAAAGCAACTCTGTTAGTCTTCTTTATAGGAATAACATCCAAACATTTCCAAGACTACAAAAAAAAAACAATATCATCTGATAGAGTGTAATTAACCTATGCTGACTTAGGATATAGGGAGGTTTTCAGACTGTGGCCTAAAGCAAATTATATCATCTGGTAGAGTGTAATTAACCTATGCTGACTTAGGTCTTGGGGAGGTTTTCAGACTGTGGCCTAAAGCAAATTATATCATCTAGTAGAGTGTAATTAACCTATGCTGACTTAGGTCATGGGGAGGTTTTCAGACTGTGGCCTAAAGCAAATTATATCATCTGATTGAGTGTAATTAACCTATGCTTACTTAGGTCATGGGGAGGTTTTCAGACTGTGGCCTAAATCAAATTATATCATTTGGTAGAGTGTAATTAACCTATGCTGACTTAGGTCATGGGGAGGTTTTCAGACTGTGGCCTAAATCAAATTATATCATTTGGTAGAGTGTAATTAACCTATGCTGACTTAGGTCATGGGGAGGTTTTCAGACTGTGGCCTAAATCAAATTGTATCATCTGATAGAGTGTAATTAACCTATGCTGACTTAGGTCATGGGGAGGTTTTCAGACTGTGGCCTAAATCAAACTATATCATTATGGTAGACAAAATTTGTATAAGTATTTGCAGCCAAACATGAAACAAAACTTCATCATTCGCAGTGTTAAAATTATGATTGGAATATATTATATTTATATACTTTCTTTAGTGCCTATTTCACAATATACACTTATATTGGAGATATTAGATATTGACCTTTTCAACATTAGGTCACTCATGGTCTAAGTCGTCAGTGGAATCACATAGAAAATTGTTATCATTTATTGATAGGTCCAATTATCTTATGAATGAATAGTTGGATTTAAAGTGAAACCGGCCACTAGGGTCATATGTTCACTATTTTGCACTGCCATTTATTTACATGGCAGTGATATAATTTATCCAGGAAGATGGAATGGTGCCACATCTTCCTGGCGTTTATGCGCACAGAGTGCGCTATTTAATTTGGTCGTCATATCATACCCCTAAAAAGGGGCTAATGATATGAATGTTAGACCTGTGTGAGTGGGAATAGACCCATCACACACTCAACATATCAACTAATCGAAAGTACGTATGCTTATTAGATTTTCCTATGCCAAAATTGTGTAAGCCACCGATGCAATTCATCAAATAGTAGAATTGAAGAATTAAATTACGTTCCTATCTATGCCAATCTTCTAGTACAAAAGTGTACATATTATATGTCCCTAACAATTTCTTTTGCTGATATGACTAAACGTCATTTGAAAGGTAGCCACTGTCAGAGAGGATTAGATTGTTAATTTTGAGCGGTGGGTCCGAAAATGATCAAGTTAGGCTTTTTGGATAGAGCTTGTCAAGGGGGGTTTCCGTAACCAAGTGGAAGACCCTATTAAAGCAATGAAAGACAATAGCCCTGAAAAGGACTTTTTTTCCCGAGAATACCATGATCACTTGTTAGTGACCGATTATCCCTCTGCTCCTGTGGTTGGTCCCTGTATACTTCTTGAGTGTCTTGTGATCCTGTACTCACTCGATAATTCCCTGTATACATCTTGGGTGTCTTGTTTTGGATTCTCACTCTAAACATCCTTGCTCCCTTGTCAATTTGCCTCCGTATTTTTCCCTATCAATTTGGAATTCTTTGTGCTGTTTTGTGTAGAATATATAACCCCATATGAGAACTATTTGCATTGTTAGTTAATGCATGACGTTATTAAGTCACTGCAAGGCCTGATAGTTTTGGAGTTAATTGTCTTTATAGTTTATGAATTTGAGGTCATTTTTTAAATATATATATATATATATATATATATATATATATATATATATATATATATATATATATATATATATATATATATGTATATATATATATATTTATATATGGAAACCTTCAAGTACTAAAACTAAGAACAGAGCAATTCAAAATGAGATTTCAATACTCTGGTACAGTTCTGTGAGTCACCCTCTATAAATAAAGCATTATTATTATTATTATTATTATTATTAGTAGTAGTAGTAGTAGTAGTAGTAGTAGTATCCAAAGAGATATATACTTATGTCATAACTCCTAAGTTTGCTTCTGTTATTCAAACAATATTACTTTAAGTACAGCGCTGTTTTATTTGCATCACATTGACTGCAGTTGCTTTGTGGTTAAGAGGATAGACTCATGAGCTTAAAGTTCAAGTACCACCATCTGATCACCTTTTGTTTTTGTTCTTGGAAGGGATAATTTATTCTGTTTGCTTCATCACATTATCACCTTCAACATGCTGATGTGCCATAAATAGGAAATTAGTCCAAACAAAATGACATGTTTATGTGATTTTAATGAGTTAAGCAAAATGTTCAATGTTAGATGCAGAGTGTACAGGCAAGTTTAGAATAGAGTTCTTATGCTATTACCTATGATGTATATATACATATATATATATATATATACATATATATATATATATATATATATATATATATATATATATATATATATATATATATATATATATATATATATATATATATATATATATATTATTTGTGTGTGTGTGTGTGTTGGACAGAGTATGCATCTTGCATATGACAATATGGCATTGAATGTAAATTTCTCATCATCTCAACTTTTTCTCTACTGTACTTGGGACAGAATGTGAAAAATTGCATGGCTCTTTCGATCTGAACGCATGAATTTAAAGAAGTGTCATCAAGTTGAATAGTACAGTAAAGATCAGTTTTTAATGAACTTACTTTGTGTCATAATATAATATGGATAATATCTTGTGTTCAATTAATGAAACTTGGCATTTTTCTAGATTCCATTTTTGGGCATAAATGTTATTTCAAAGCATTTTAAAACCAGCTACAATGAGTAACTTGTTTGAGTTTCACAGAGAGACTGTTGAGGGTATAGAAGATATTTGGTTGAGTTTAGCTTGAAATTGCAAATGGACATATTGTTTAAATGTCAAAGATTATAATTTGCTTCTTTGGATAAAAAGATGATAGTCAAAGCATTCAACATATTTTACAGTACATTGTCAGTACTAGATTAAACACTGTGGAGGCCCTTAGGCAGTTGAAATCTTGGGGCCCCCCTTGAAATTATTTCCTATCAATATTATTTTAATCTGTTGTAACAGGGCCCCTAAAAGGCAGCGGTCTTATAGGCCAGTGCCTTCTCTCCCTATTTGGGATTTTTGTTGTTGTTTTTGTTGATCCTAGATGAAATTGATTATCACAATTCAATGTATTTAAGATCTTTTCATCACTACTTCTTCAGAATGGACGAACATATCAACATCCCATTTGCATTTAAAGATTTATGATTTACTAGTTGGTCCTAAATAAAAATGGTGCCAATTTGAAGTCCAATATGGCTGCCATTGTAGTCACTTGAAAATTGTTTCGCTACTCGTCCAGCTTGGATAGTGATATCAACACAAGATTTTCACTAAAGGCTTCTTATGATGTCTATTTTGTCCTAAATAAAAATGGTGCTGATCTGTGTTTAAATGTAGCATAACTCCAATTTATTTTCTTCTGACACTAATGATTTAGTATATCAATTAGTAATTTGCTGTTTGCACTTCAAGTTTGAAGATGACCATGAAAAATCAATAACTGTTTGAGTTTCTTTGAGTACGTGAATCGCTGATAAGTCAAATTTGTGCTCTGAAATGTCTGTGGGACAATGAACATAATATTCAGCTTTGAATTGCTTGATCTAAAGATAACTTTCAGCATTTGTGTGCTGCCTCTGCATTTCTTCTCAGTTCAAAGTCTGTATGTAGCTGCAGTATGGATGAGACTGCACTGGGTTGAACTAATCTATGCAAAATCTACACAAATGTTAGGGTCAGTGACGAAGTGTTTCGATGATGACCTGAGAAAATTATCAAGCTTCTTAAGCATTTCATCTGTTATCATGGTAACGTGGAGTGCCCATCCGCTAATTTAATTTTCTGAGTTTGCATGCTTGAAATGCCTGCCTGTTCGAGAACCTGGTATGAAGCCAATTCGGCCGAAGGCAGTTGAAGACAACTGGAAAACGTTATAACAATTATTTCTTTTCCAAAAACATTACTTTATATATATATATAACATCTTTGTTATAAAGTGACGTTACAAGACAAACTTATTTTTGTTTCGTTGTTCAACTTATTGTCAAAGTCGTATTGTTAAGTTGGGCCAAGTTGTCACTACATCTTATAATGATGAAGTGGTGCAGATATAGGAAGCAGAGGAAAAAACATCTATGTAATTAATTCACCATCCAATGTAATGCTTTGCAATTACATAGTGGATCTCATACAGTTAGCGCAACTTTCTTTGTAGATTGTTCTCTACCAAAGGTCAGCTCGTGGGTCATCCTAATTCAATATGGCATGCTCACTTTGGTAAATTAGATATCCGCTCAGGGTAAATGGTGATTTTATTTGGATAAAGGCTTTATATTTTCCCATCCATTTGGTGTTCTCTGCTATGCCTCCTTAGGTCCACCATTTTCTGCTTGACATATAAAAAATATAGAAGAATGTTTGTTTGTTTGTTTGATTAGGATTTTTAACGTAGCTTTAACAATTTTTCAGTCATATCGCTACGATGTCTGCTGTGAGGCAGTTTATAGTGATGTCTAGCACTGAGGCATCATGCCGCAGACATGTAGCATAATGTCCCACCCAGTCACATTATCCTGACACCAGGCCGACCAGTCCTAACACTAACCTCTTAATGCTGAGTGTCAAGCGAGGCAGCTGTTAGTACCATTTTTTTAAGTCTTTGGTATGACTCGGCCGGGGATCGAACCCACGACCTCCCGCTTCCGCAGCGAACGCTGTAACCACTAGGCCACCGGAGCGGTGCATACAAGAATGAAGAAGAAAATTTATATTGAAAGGGGATCATCTGTCTTCCTCTTCCAGGTATATACAATCATATTTTGATTGGCATTCATCTTTTATAGATAGAATTTGTTATAGTTTGAGCATGACATAGAAAGATATTTGATTTATTTGCATATTGGATACATTTCAACTTGTTAATAAAAACAGTTTTACGCTGATTCACTCAAATATACAAGGAATCGCCAAGCAAAACGTTTGTAGACTCCAGATGGCAGAGATTAAAGTATCATACAGGAAAAATTAAGATGCAGTTGTCCCATGGTGAAAATATCATATTCGATTTTTTTTATCTAGACCAATTCTTTTATTTTGAAAATAAGACCGGTTCCAAAGGTGTTGCTTTATGGAAAAAAATGTTCCTTTTAATAGATATGCTCTCCTGTCCACTGTAGAAGAAATTCTGGAGAACTGGATTCTGATCTACAAAAGTTCACCATCCCTAAATGGTCATTAGCATTATTGTGCAGATTGCAAAGATTTTCAAAGATTAGAAACAGAAAGGATTAGAGGAAATACTAAATACTGTGAGTTTGCTAGTGTCAATTGGTAGTGTCAATTGCTAGTGTCAATTGCTATTGTCAATTGGTAGTGTCAATTGCTAGTGTCTATTGGTAGTGTCAATTGCTAGTGTCTATTGGTAGTGGGGTCACATGGGGAGGTTTGAAATATGGAAACATAAGAAAGCAACATAAAGTATCACTTTATTTGTAAACAAAAGGTTCTCTTTCAAAGAGCAGACAAGATTGTTGCTTTCTAAATTCATGGACAAACAATGAAAATAAACACATCTAGAATGTACACAGACTTGCTGGGGAATACAATATATACATTAGCAAACATAAGCTTTAATTACAACTCTATACTTAATATAATACTTCCATTTTAAAAATGTTTATAAAAAAAAATAATTATACCAAATTAGTTCAATATGAGGGGAAATTATTATGATTCTTTGCCCAAATATTGCTATAAGGAAACCAATTACAATACATTTTGGAACCCAGAAAAGGAAACAAATGGTACTGCATGTTAAGAAAGATTTTATCTCAGGCATGAGCAAACATTCTCCTTAGACACAACTGTAAGTAAAAATCATGCATGAACTGGTATCATCCAACTAGCTGTATTGACCTCTTGGTTTAACATCTGTTGTGTCTAACATTCGCAGGACATCAACATTTTGGGAAGAAATACCTTTATATAAATACTCTTATGCAGTTGAGACAAAATCTTCAAAAATTCCATGGAATGCTACGTCTTGCCCGCACGGTCATGCAGAATATTGACATATTGCTAGAGTACAAACTTAACTCATTGCTATCAAGTTTTGTCATGGCATATATATTATTCAAGATAAATGCACCCATAAACTTTCATGACTGTACATACAAGAGTGTAAGAAAAATTGAACTTACTGAAAATGATCTTAACTTATTCAATGGAACATAAAAAAGAAAGTTACTTTGAGCTATTTTTGCATGTAACAAACAATACCGTCCCCAGTTAATACAACCAAAGTGTCATTGCTTATTAAATGACACTGTTTGTTACAAACAATACCATCCACAATGAATTCAACTATACAGTGTCATGCCTATTAAAATTAAATGACACTGCCTGTAACAAACAATACCATCTACAATGAATACAACCATACAGTGTCATGCCTATTAAAATTAAATGATAATTCCTGTAACAAACAATCCCATCCACAATGAATACAACCATACAGTGTCATGCCTATTAAAATTAAATGACACTGCCTGTAACAAACAATCCCATCCACAATGAATACAACCATACAGTGTCATGCCTATTAAATGACACTGCCTGTAACAAACAATACCATCTACAATGAATACAACTATACAGTGTCATGCCTATTAAAATTAAATGATAATTCCTGTAACAAACAATCCCATCCACAATGAATACAACCATACAGTGTCATGCCTATTAAAATTAAATGACACTGCCTGTAACAAACAATCCCATCCACAATGAATACAACCATAGTGTCATGCCTATTAAATGATACTGCCTGTAACAAACAATACCATCTACAATGAATACAACCATACAGTGTCATGCCTATTAAAATTAAATGACACTGCCTGTAACAAACAATACCATCCACAATGAATACAACTATACAGTGTCATGCCTATTAAAATTAAATGACACTGACCGTAACAAACAATACCATCTCAAAATAAAGTTTTAGTCATGCATTCCTTTATAACCAAACATACATGCTAATTAAGAAATTATTTCACACTTTGTCTTTATCAAAATATTTCAAACCAAAATAAAATAATAATGGCTAAAATATTAAAAAACCCATAATAAAGACTGACTGTTATTATTGATTTATGTTTGAGTTTAAATGGAGTAAACATAAATAATAATAATAATAATAATAATAATAATAATGAGGACTTTTTATAGTGCCTAATCTTTAGAAGCTCTAAGCGCTTTACAACATCTATAATGATATGACTACACTATAGAAAAACTAAACACAAAATCCATGAAATTGAAAAACATAAAAACATGCTGAAAACATATAAGGTCCAAAATATTATTAGGTCTCTAAGTTTGTTCCTGCGGTCAAAAAAGGTGAGTTTCAGTTTTTATTAGATTCAGACAGTCACAACAACAAGTAACAACAAATGTGATTGAGCTTGAGGACAAACTGAAGAACCCAGATAAACATGGAAAAAACAATTAACCCACAGGAAGTCACTTACTTGTGTAATATTAAAATTATAAGCATAATGTACTTCATGATAAAGTAGTCTCAAACTAAGGCAGCTTACTCTATCATGCTATGATCGTATTCAAGACACAATACTGCAGGTTATTTTGTGCCATGGTTCTATAGTCACTTTTTGATTAGAATTAGTCTTCCACATAATAAAAACACACAAGATATTATTTTATTATAAAATGTTATAAACCAGGTGAGCAAGAGAAACAACCCATTGCCAATAAATTGTCTTCAGAATGTCTTGTTCTGCCTATAAAACACATGATCTAAATTCAAAGTTGATAAAAGCCAGAGTATTTAATTTCTTTTGAATACAAGAAAACTCCATTAATATACAAAAATTCAAAAAAACAAAACCTTTCTATTCATGAGCAGGTTATCAGAAACATTTCTGAAATGTTTGTAAACATCGTTTAGTCTGGTATGCTTTATGACTGGATGCTCTCAACAATCTAGATTTTTAACCAACTTTTCTCAAAATAAATTTGAAAATCATTGTTACACGAGCATCATCCAGTGTTATTTCAGTTTTTACGACTCCGCCATCTTCGCCTGCCCTTGATCACTTCTGATTTAACTTTAACTGCTGGATCATCAACAACATCTTCAAACTCATCCACCCAGTTTTCCGACACGGGGATTTTTGCTGGTGTTGTTACCTTTTGTTCTTCTTGCCTCTGGAAAAAAAGACAAACTAAACTTATAACACCTGAATGAATACACAGTGAAATGTGTATTGACTCGGCACATTGTAATGAATATTTTTGTAAAACACTTGCATGTAGTTAACCAGAGTTCTTTAAATATTAAATTTTGTGACAAACTAAACTTATAACACCTAAATGAATAAACATTCAACGTCATCTTCCAAGTCAACTTTCTCCACAACTATTTTCTGTTGTTCCTCTTGCCTCTGTAAAAAGACAAACTGAAATTACAACACCTAAATGAATACAAACTGGAATGCAAGTATCAAATAACTTGCCAGACAAGAAGCCTTTATGTTAAGAGAATAACATTTTAAGTTATTTATCTCTGGGATGTTTATCACTAATACCATTATTACCTGTTATCCCTCATGCTTCCGAAAAGAGGCAACAAAAAGTACACATTTCCTTAGATCTCTTTTACTCTTTTCAACTTATGTGCTATTCAGCTTTGGCTGATGTACTTGTCTTACCAGGAAGTGGGACCTGGCTTCGGTGATCTTGTTCCAAAATGCTCTCTAGTCTTTCTCATAAGCATAAGACTATAAGGTCTTTCTAGAAATATAAATCATAACCTTGGTTATTAGAGTTTTGGACCACAATACACTGTTGCCAGATTTGGGCAAGATAATAAAATATCTATGTTTAAATCCACTACTTACGTTGTGTGCATAAAAAGCAAAATATGCCTAAATATGACTTTTTATCTGTGCGTGTGTGTGATTTTGATTTTTAATGTACCTTTAAACAATATTCAGTCACATCACTAATGATGTCTGCAGAGTGTCACTGGGGCATCATTCTGCATACATGTAGCATGATGTCCCACCCAGTCACATTATCCTGACACCAGGCCGACCAGTCATAACACTAACCTCTTTTATGCTGAGTGCCAGGCAAGAAAACCATTTTTAAAAATAAGTCTACGGTATGGTATTTCTAGGGCTTTCAAAATCAAAGACTTCATCAATAATTCTATGGTATAACTCAGCTGGGGCTCTAACCTTTGACCTCTTGAATCCAAGGCAGAAACTAAAACCACTATTTGTTATTTGTCAACGAGATGATAACATTTAATACTGGAAAACTGTCAATGCAAGTGGGATGTGTTAGACAACAAATGACCAATTATAATAATCAATTATGATAATTTATTAATTTGATTAATGTACACAAGCAGATATTATTATTGATTATAAGGTGAGTAAAACACCATTGTTTCATTAAACTGAGAGCCACCTGCCTTTTGTTTTGGAGACAAAATTTAAGCAGTATAAATGACTTTACATTGTTTTAATCTTGCATTACATGATACATCAATACTGTGCTTGCTGTGTTGACATGATTAGTCCAAATTATCCGTTTAGCTTCAGTTTCCCAAAGCGTTATTTTGAGATTTTTTGATGTGAGCAAAATCTGTGACTTTTAAAACTCTAATAACGGTTGCAATTTAGAGAAAAAAAATTAATAGAAAATATTTTTTTTAAACATTTGTAATGCAGTTTGAACTCATACCAACTACATATCAAATGTTTACATGCCATGTCCTTACAATCATCTTAAATAAATCAATACTGTACTATTTTATAAATGAGATGTTCATCCAGTCTATATTGTTCATTGTTGTTAAATGTGCTCTCAGTCTAAAGAATTTCTATTTAGCTTCATATGTATATGAGTAATGGCAGAAGGAAGAGCTCCAATTCCAATGGAGACAAATGCTTCATATCAAAAGGTTTCTGCAACTGGAAAGATATAACAACAACATTCAGGAAACACCAGTCCTCAGAATGCAACTTAAAACTCTGAGAGTCACATCATGCTGCCACAACAAATGATAGAAGACACCAGAGACCTTTTCATCCCTACACCCAGAAGAAAAGAAGAACAACTGGCAGCAGCTTGTCACAATCCTGAGAAATGTTAGATTTCTTGGGTCCCAAGGGCAGGCAATGCGAGGTCATGACTAAAGTTACAGTATTTTTATTTAGATACTGAAAATGTGAAAGTGACAATTCAATAAGAATCTTTGGACATATGAAATGAGATGCTACAAGTGATGGCTTGAAAGTGACAATTCAATAAGAATCTTTGGACATATGAAATGAGATGCTACAAGTGATGGCTTGAAAGTGACAATTCAATAAGAATCTTTGGACATATGAAATGAGATGCTACAAGTGATGGCTTGAGGAATTCTCTGTGAAATTACTACAAATACAGGAAACAAAGAAACAATAACTTCTTCACCATCATGGTAGATGAAACAGCAGATCAGTCTAATCGTGAACAGTCTAATCGTTGTATTAAGTGAACTCAAAGAATTCATTATACTGTACTTGGCTTCGTCCATCAATGCCAAAAATTTGACCAGTATTATTGAAAACTCGCCAGTGAGGATGAACATTAAACTTAACTGGACAGTGCAACAATGGAATCAGCATGTTGGAGTTGAAGAAAGTAGTGTCCAAACATATATCGAAGTGGGCTGTAAGAAGGGTTCGTAAGTACTGAGGGACTCATTAGAAAGTGCATGTGCTAATGTAAATAATATGTTGCTTGAATTAAATTTTAAATCATTGTTTTTATGGTTTTATTTATTAAATGAAATAAAGTTATAAAAAAAAGAAAGACTCACTTTCAATTGAATATGCTCTAAATACCCCTCCCTCAAGCCAGAGTGGGAAACCCATTCCAGCACCCACCCCGAGTCCATCGCTGCCCTAAACTCAAAACTGCTTCAAAGCCCTGTACAATAACACATGGGTGTTATTTAGTGTTGATGAAATTTGAGTAAGCTGCCCAAGGACAATGCTAATGCCATTGTAGTCTTTGAACCTGCAAACTTCAGATCACGAATCTACCTACTGTAACACTGTGGCTTCTACTTCCATTTGTCGCCCAATAACAAGCTGAAGGGCAAATCAGAACTATCCTTCATTCCCTAATATGCATGGATATAAGTATAATGAAGGATAACACTGACAGAGAATGATCAACAAAACATTATTTTGCAGTTTAATTATGAATATTCAATGATAAAAAGTATTTTTTCAGAATGTACATTTCCAGAATCTGTTTATGATAAATGTGTGTGTGTGTTTGCAACTTGGATTATTAATTAGGCTTAAACACTTTTTGAGTCATATCGCTACTTTGTTTGCAGTGTGGAAGTTTATAGTGATGTAATGATGTCTAGCATTGTGCCACAGACATTTATCCAGACACTAACCTCTTAATGCTGAGCACCTAGCGAGGCAGCTGCTGGTACCATTTTTATGAGCCTTTGGTATGACTTGGTCGGGAAGTTAGAAACCCGCAACCTCCCGAATCTGAGGTTTATGCTATAACCACTAGGTCACCAGAGTGGTCTGATAACCTTGTTTTGTCATTTACTAAAAAATTTAATTCAAAATATTATAAGAGCAAAAATAAATAATAAACAAAACAAAAAAATACAGCAGCAGAGAGGGTGAGCCGGACAACATTTTTAGACAAGTATTCACTGAAATCACGCTTAAAATCAATGAAACCAATGACATCAGGCCTCCAAATGTGTGTGTGAATCATGGATTAGGTCCAAAAAAAAAATATGAAAAAATCAATGAAATTAATGAAATCAAAAACTTTTCAACTATTACATTTTTTGGGAAAAGGGACTACAACGTCGTTGTCACTACCCTCTCTGCTGCTAGAACTTTCAGTTGGGGTTAACCGAATATTTGATCCAGTCCGATACGATATCGTGTTCCAGACTTTGTCTGGGGGACGAAAATCCTCTTAGGATTTCACAAATAGACTAATTTGCAAAACCTCCTCTTGTAAATCAATCAGATTATTAGACTGGTCAGTGAGTTTGAAATTAATTCTGGTTAATGAATTATTATGACATCGCATATAGACTGGATTCACCGGGGATTCAATTATTAAAAACCCTGGAGGAGCTATTGGTGCAAATGAATACAAAATATATCCCTGCTGAGCTTGATTTGATCGTTCTAAATTTATTTGATAGCTTCCTTCTATCACATCACATACTAAATTGAGCGCAATCACCGTTGAAATATTCACATTGAACGGAGCAATATGCCTGCCACCACCATCTGGGTCATTATTATGGGTCAGGATTTTTATTTCCGGTGATGTTGCTTTTTTCCACGCATCATGAATTATTTTAAAACCAATATCGATGGCATCACTGAGAGATTTTTGTAGTTCTAAGATATTATATCCTGGTAGTTTGACTGTTGGTATATCCTTGACGGGGATGCCCTTGCCTCCTGCAAAAATTGTTCTTGTTGTAGGATTACTGTCATCTAATATCTCTTGAATAATTTGTGAATTAAATTTTTTCATATCGTCGATAATTTTGTTACATGTTTCTACGACACTGATAAATTCATCTCGGGTAAGAGAGCCGGATTTAAGGGGTATTAACAACAGTGAAAAATCATTATTCATTGCTGTGAAATTTTCAGCGATTTTAAGTTCGTTAACAAAAAGATATTTCCCTCCCTTATCTATAGTGCCAAGAGCAAAAAAGATTCTAGCAATACTGTAATCTCTATAACTCTTTACTGGATTATCAGATTTTATCCTGTCTGTGATATAATCGTTTTTTTGAGGTTCTGGTAAATCAACGGTTTCCCCCCTTGGTGGTAATTCAGGCCATCCTAGTACTGTTCTTATTGAGCTTTGATAGATATCTACGACGTATTCTTCTGAGTTTATTTCAATGGCAGATGATAGTGTTGGTTCATGAACTGTTATAGCGATTTTTGACTCTACTCCAGTAATCGATTTTATTCTACGCGCGAATTCATTATTGATTTGTTCAATTTGGTATGATCCGGTTGGTATGGAAACAACATTCCAGTCTGGGGTGCCGTCTGGTTTATTCTTATTTGCAAATACCAGTGAATTATTGGGTTGTTGACCACCAAATGATTTTGACCTAATATTTGGCCAACTGTGGTATACTCGTAATTTTGCTAGCGCTATCTCCTTCACTGGGACTGGAGAGGGGAAATTCACACTGAATTCTGGATTCGTTGAGGTTATTGAGATCATGCTTGTTTGTACTGGGTTTGTGTTCTCCACTATTTGTTGAAGTAATTCCATCTGTGTTGTCATTGTTATTATATTCATGATGTATTTCTAATTTTGACATCGCAGAATCATATATATCTACCATCGCTGAAAACTCACTCTCTGATATAATTGTATCATCGAGCGATGATTTGGCCAGTGCAGAGGGCTCCTTCGATAAATCCTTTCAAATGCAGAAGCGACTTCAGTGGCCGATTTTGTTTTTAACGGTTCTGCTTCTTTGTATCGACTTGCAATATCAACTACAGTTAACGCATATTTGTAACCACGATCATGTGGCAGAAATAATAGATCAGCCTGATGAACTTCATTGGGTCCGGTTACATCAAAATGCGAGAATTGAATTTGTTTAGGCGGTGGTAGATAAATTTGCCATAGTGCCTGTTTGGATAACCAATGAGCCGCAGTGGTTTTTCTCACTTTTGCGGCGCTAGCGAGTTTACTGATTGCAGCGTTACCCTTCCAGTATCCTCTTGGGGAATAGTAAATAGATTCCATGTTGCTATTAATTACCAGCACCTAACATCAATTTACTTTTCATTGCCGATTTTATCAAAAAGGAGGCCAATTTTTCTTTGAAGGATTTATCAGTGATAGAATTCAACGCATGAATTAATTTCACATCTGCTAGATGCCTGTGTTGCAAATTGCTGCTTTTATAAGCAACATCATGAAGGTGACAGGCCTTATCAATAGCGTTTATTGGTTCCTCACCGGGTCGGGGCTGATTTTGATCATTGAGTCTGATATCAAGTCTTGTTCCCGGTCCACAATAACTATACCCTGGAAGGTGTTTTTCTCCGGGGTATTTCCCCCATGGGGTTCCAGGGAGTTTTGCTAATTTGGCAGCGATATCACCTCCTCGTTTTTTTTTAAAGGTTCCTTGGGTTCCTTGGGTTTAGAAACAAATCTAAATTTCTTTGTACTACACTGTACGCATTTACCAGAAAGCGCTGATCGGTTATTTTTAGTTGTAATCGTCGTCAAGTCATCTGTGCCAGTACGCGCCTTACACTTCACGCAATATAGATCCATAATTTATGTATAGAGATATGAATATAATTGATTTTTCAGCGACTAAAACAAGAGAACCAGTGAAGCATCATGCAGCGCTACCAAACTCTATCCGCGCAATTATAATCGGACCATCTGGATCCGGTAAAACGCAATTGTTGCTCAATTTAATAATGAGATGGATGAAGTGGGATAAGTTGTATTTAATTGCCCCTAGCGTAGACGACCAACGATGCTATGAAGTGCTAAAAGATTTTAATGAAAACGCTTCAGAGATTGCCGGCGAGGATGTTATTGAATTTATAACCGATATTGACGAGGCGCCATCCGTGAATGACCTCGATGGAAGTATCAACAATTTAGTTGTATACGATGATGTCATGTTAGATAAACAAAAAAATCCTGCTAGAATATTTTCCCGAGGCAGGCATAAAAACACGGACGTGATCTATGTCACTCAACGCTACACTCAGATTCCAAAAGTGATTAGAGATAACTGTAATATGCTTGCTGTATTCAACGGCGTTGATACACATACGCTACGAAATATTTGGCAGACATGGTGCTCCGATATGGACTTCAATCAATTTAGAAATTTCTTTAGTCATGCTCAGTCTACCCCACACGGATTTGTAACAATAAATTTACATGACCCTCGAACACGATATCGTATCGGACTGGATCAAATATTCGGTTAACCCCAACTGAAAGTTCTAGCAGCAGAGAGGGTAGTGACAACGACGTTGTAGTCCCTTTTTCCAAAAAATGTAATAGTTGAAAAGTTTTTGATTTCATTAATTTCATTGATTTTTTCATATTTTTTTTTTGGACCTAATCCATGATTCACACACACATTTGGAGGCCTGATGTCATTGGTTTCATTGATTTTAAGCGTGATTTCAGTGAATACTTGTCTAAAAATGTTGTCCGGCTCACCCTCTCTGCTGCTAATACACATTGATTTACAGTTTGAAACTTTGAAAAACGTGAGATTGCTCAAAATTGTAGTGTACCAAATCAACTAACCTTTAAAGATACAAAATAAACCTTTCCTCTTTTTGGGGTCCCTGAAAATGGCAGGTGCAATTACAATTTTTATATAGAACAGAAATTTAGTTTACATTGGAAAGGAGAACATAAATGTCACCATTAATTACTACATATTTCAGCAATGAGAGCAAATTAATGCATCCATTTGGCTTCCCTTCCACCAACAACTTTTTTTTTCTTTTTTTTTTTTTTCTTTCATTTATTTTTTTCTTCTTTTTTTAATTATATTTATTATCCCCATAATAGGCTGACCACTGGGTCGGGGAGCCATCCCAAGGTCACCTTAAAACCTAACATTTCTGATAATCTAGGAATAATAAATATAATCTACAGAAAAGGAAAACTCACACACACATACACACATGCGTATGGCACACAATCTAGGTGACATTGTGATATTACAGTATTTGTTCCTGTTTAGCATAAAATCAGATACATATTACATATTCGTTATTGAGGTCCACTTTTGAAGAAATTGGTCCTCTATTTTATTTACTTAAGCAGTGTATTTTTCAATGTTCTTATGCACTGCAACTATTTGCTTAAAAGCATAAATAGAAGGATTTTTCATAATGAATTCTGCAAGTATAAATATAATACTTTGCCAAAACAAGCAAGAAATTACATACACACCAACAACATGCTTTCTACAAGTGAAATTTACAAGTGATTGTTGGATGCTAACCTAAAAACAGCTTGGAGTCTGATTAGACTTTGAATGGTACCAATCTCAAATAGAATCAGTATAAAAGAATCACACATCAGTATAAAAGAATCACACATCAGTATAAAAGAATCACACATCAGTATAATAGAATCACACATCAGTATAAAAGAATCACACATC
Source organism: Unio delphinus (assembly GCA_029339505.1). Lineage (NCBI taxonomy): Eukaryota > Metazoa > Mollusca > Bivalvia > Unionida > Unionidae > Unio > Unio delphinus. The sequence goes on along the minus strand of JAQISU010000361.1, from coordinate 9,372,573 downwards.
AGTATAAAAGGTCACACATCAGTATAAAAGAATCACACATCAGTATAATAGAATTACACATCAGTATAAAAGAATCACACATCAGTATAATAGAATCACACATCAGTATAAAAGAATCACACATCAGTATAAAAGAATCACACATCAGTATAAAAGGTCACACATCAATATAAAAGAATCACACATCAGTATAAAAGAATCACACATCAGTATAAAAGAATGACACATCAGTATAAAAGAATGACACATCAGTATAATAGAATCACACATCAGTATAAAAGAATCACACATCAGTATAAAAGAATCACACATCAGTATAAAAAAATCACACATCAGTATAAAAGAATCACACATCAGTATAATAGAATCACACATCAGTATAAAAGAATCACACATCAGTATAAAGAATCACAGATCAGTATAAAAGAATGACACATCAGTATAAAAGAATCACACATCAGTATAAAAGAATCACACATCAGTATAAAAGAAAAGAATCACATATCAGTATAAAAGAATCACTTGTCAGTATAAAAGAATCACACATCAGTATAAAAGAATCACACATCAGTATAAAAGAATCACACATCAGTATAAAAGAATCACACATCAGTATAAAGAATCACACATCAGTATAAAAGAATCACACATCAGTATAAAAGAATCACACATCAGTATAAAAGAATCTCACATCAGTATAAAAGAATCACACATCAGTATAAAAGAATCACACCTTAGTATAAAAGAATCACACATCAGTATAATAGAATGACACATCAGTATAAAAGAATCACACATCAGTATAAAAGAATCACACATCAGTATAAAAGATTCACACATCAGTATAAAAGAATGACACATCAGTATAAAAGAATGACACATCAGTATAAAAGAATCACACATCAGTATAAAAGAATCACACATCAGTATAAAAGAATCACACATCAGTATTAAAGAATGACACATCAGTATAAAAGAATCACACATCAGTATAAAAGGATCACACATCAGTATAAAAGAATCACACATCAGTATAAAAGAATCACACATCAGTATAAAAGGTCAGTTGTTGTTTTAATTGCCAACAAATATTTTCTAAAAGATATGTGCACATTAATTGAGGACATGCATGTGTACATGAGACATTAACTGAGGACATGCATGTGTACATGAGACATTAATTGAGGACATGCATGTGTACATGAGACATTAATTGAGGACATGCATGTGTACATGAGACATTAATTGAGGACATGCATATGTACATGAGACATTATACTATTATTGCTGACAATATACTGGATTGGATTGGGATAAACTTCTTATTTCATCTTCATAGTGCCATATAAAGTGCATAATTTGTCTTCTATATTTCTAATAAATATACCCTGAAATATTTAACATTTTTGATCATTTGTCGGTTATGTCTTTTCTCTGTCTTTGATATTACATGTACTAATATTCATTACTAATATAACATCACTGTTACAACTGAGACTGAGGACAATTCAACAGTATGGTTGCTTTCTGCATACATGCACGTGTGTGACTTCTTTTTTGTTCCTTATTCAATAAATGATCTAAAAAATGGTTGCTGTTGCCATTTCCAATCATCGCAAATTTGAATGATGAAACCTGCAGTCTTTCTATTCCGCAAGAGCTTTCATTTCCAAAGGTCGAATTAATGGTAAAGGACAAAGACCTGAACAAAGAATTAATAAGCTGTATTACAATGGCAAGCGACTTGAAACTCAGCAATTTATTTAAGATCTGATTCTTAATGCATGACACATTTATTAGACATTACATAATTACCTCTTTAAAGAGATTACGTACAATTAAAGATGTTTTGTCAGTTAATGGGTTGGTGTTCTTTCAAGCAGGCTTTCTTGTACAAGCACAAGATTGCATATAATTTGATAATGAATAAAAGGATGTAACTGTTTTCAACATTTGAACAGGGTTCATGACATGCGCTCTGTATTAAAAAGATAAATACTCATTTAATTAAACAATGAAATTAGGGGGCCCCGAGTGGCCGAGTGGTTTAAGCGCTTTCCGTTATGGATCACTGCCGTCTCACCTCTTTCTGCGTGGGTTCGAGTCTAAGACTGGGCTAATGTAGCTTGCCTGTAGCTTCTCGTGGATTGGTGGTTCTTTCCGGGGGTTTTCCCAGGTTCTTCCTCCACCAATAATACTGGCCGCCATGTATAGCCTATCATGTGCTGAAAAATGGCGTAAAATCCTAAAACAATAAAACAATAAATGATAAACAATGAAATGCTGCACAGATAAACACATTTCTAAAAGCATCATTATTACACACCATCTGCAATAGAACCTGCCATATCCTGAAGTTTTGTCACAAACTGATTGAATTATATCCCATGCATGCATACCAGCAACCGTAATGGATATCATACTAACCCTAAAATGGATACGATGGGTTTCCGGCTTCTTTTATACAAATTAGATTCATATTTGGTGGAATTTAAAATAAAGCTATACTTATATTTTAAATATAAATTGTAAGACATAGAAAATGTTACATACAAGATTCTGCTATCACATAAAATCATGCACATCAGCACTCTCATCTGATCTAGGCCTTTCAAAATCAAAGACTTCATCAAACAATAGCTCAAACTGATATGTCAAAATTCACAAGGCTTCAAAATGTCAATCCACACTCAAAACTGCTATATTTATTTCCAAAAATTAATAAATTCAAGCAAATAAACTTTAATACAAGGTTATCTGATCAAATGGTTCAGGTGTTCCATCATCATAACAGTCACATGAATAATGTCAAAAGGTCTCAAATACTTTAGTTATTTTGCTCACGTCTACACAGATATAGTTGTCGAGGGGCATACTCTATGCAAATTTGTTTATATTTGTGATGCTAAATATCAAAAGAAAAAATAATTTTTAAAAACCATTGAAGAAGACGTTTGATTTTCATGCCAAAATGCAGTTCAGGTTGGGTGAATGAATTGAATATAATTATGTTCAAGTCTAATCTAATTCCTAGTGTCATTGCACATTATTTTTGTGCTTTGATTCTTACCTACCTGGATTTATGAATACATTCATCCACTGATCAAATGCTTTTTTGCTGTTTCCACCCACCCACCCACCCACCCACACTTATTGATCTTTCTATGTATCAAAATACTATTGAATATTCTTGTTTAATAGAATTATATTTTGTAAAGAAAATTCAACAAAATATATGTGCATTTTCATATTTCATGATGTTGAATCAGATATCTGGATACTAACTACTGTTTATTTAGAAACAAACCATGATATATATAAAGTTTCATTTACCAGTATTGATAACACATTTTATGTTCAACAAAAAGGGGCCAATTCTTTTCATTAAATAGGGTCCACATCAGACCCTGCATTATAGACCAGTTCAAGTGTTATGGTGGGAGAGGTGTTGTCACAAAAGAAAGTACAGTTACCATTGTAGAGTTCTTGACCAACAGCCCTTTTTAAAAGCCTTGACAAACTTAGTCAATATTTTTTCATAATCCCAAACTTGTCTGAGTAATAATGAGAACATATGCAATCCAATCAGAAAGTCATCACTAAAATACGATGGAAGGAGGATCAAGTTTCTGACTTGTTGAATGGATGTTTTATTTTCTTGATATTAACAGCAGTAAAATTATTTTTTCCCCATCAAAATGCTTTTGTTTCAAAATTCAAGCACTTTTTAATGACTCATTATCATTTCCAAACATTAATTGTTGTTTTCAGCCTACTTCAACTTTAAGCCCTTTTCACTGCTTTTTTGTGAACCTTGCTTGTGCACTTGTTTTTTCTCTAAAGTTGAAAATCAGTTCTTTGGCTTGCGTGTTCAAATGTTCTGTAGCATTTAAGCATATAGATTTACTGTATTGTAGGACATAAGCATATCCCCAAGGAGTTGCTGTAAAGCCTTGGTGGTTTTCCTTGACCTCTCATGGAAGATTCTGTTCATCTCATGATTTATACCAGTCATGCAAAACAGAATCCTATTTATTTCTAGCTGCAAGCTGGTGTAAATTAAGTTTCTAATGTGTGGATTGTCCAGATCAAGATCATGTTTGTAGGAGTTTGCCTTTCGGTTCGATTTTCTCATTCAACAGCTTCTGCATATGTTCCGTTGACTGAATATGTTCCTCATTTATTTTCTTGCTCTCATTACTTTCAATTTCTCTTCCTTTCCATCATTCTATTTATCTTATTTTTCATTTAATTTGTTTTTTAAAAAAACGGTTTAGTTTAAAACATCTAGCAATTTCTCGTGGATACTAAAAATTGGAGCATCTTTTAATATTGCATGAACTGTGCCCATGCTCTAGAAAACATGCAAACAGTAGAAAATGCATATATAAGAACACAAGGTAGCTAGTGGAGGACAGATAATGCATGATTGATAATGGGCAATGGATAGAATGCTATGTCATTATCTTGCGTACTTCATGTCAAAATTTAGAAAATCATTTATTTGGCTTACCTGTATATATGTTCTGTAAGATTCGTCCACATAGAGATGCACTGCATTGTAGGCCCAAACCATATCCCCAAGGAGTTGCTGTAGAATCTGATTGGTTTTCCATGACCTCTCATTCAATATTCTGTTCATCTCATGATCTATGCCATTCAAGCAAATAACTATCCTGTTTATTTCTAGCTGCATGCCAGAGTACACATAGTTTCTAAAGTGTGGATTGCCCAGTTCATACTTTAGGATGTACTCTTGCATGAACTTGCATTTCGGCTCAATTTTCTCTTTAAACAGCTTTTTGAAGGAGTGAAATTCTTGCCGTTTCAGCATATGTTCCTGGGACTGGATATGTTCTTCCTTTATTTTTTTTTAGTTCTCTTGCTCTCAATTCTTTTAATCCTTCCTGATACCCAGGTTCATTACTTTCTCCTAGTGCAGCATTATTATTTCCATTTATTTCTCCTTCTTTGGAAGTTATATCTGCATCACTCTTCTCTCCAGACCTATCATAGAATCGGAGAACCCGGGATTTCATGTGGCTCATTAGTTTAGAATTCTCCTCCTGGTTTGTCACATCATTCTGAAACTCACGGGTAACATTTTGCTCTTCAAAATCCTGATCCACTCCTACAATAGCATCTGTTTTACTTTTACCTCCAAAGTCTGGTGTAGCATTAATTTTTCCAATGGTGAAGGAGTCAGAGATTTGTTTCGTCACACTTTGTTCCCAAAGCCATTCAAAGGATACATTGCATATTCCACACATAATATCAGTCACTCTGGCTGTCTCAAAAATTTTCATCTTTTCCTCCAGCTCTTCCTTGACCATATGATCTTTAACTCTGGCCTTTAGGTCACGGCATCTGACAGTAAATGATATCCTCCTAAGCAATCGAAGGATTTTCATTCCAGCTTCCTTCTCTGCCTCTGCTTTCTCCCGAGCAGCAGCATCAATTAGCCATTTCATCTTATCTTCCATGGACATCTGCGGTATATCATCATGGTCAACAAAGAACTCCAATAGCTCTGGTACTAATCCAGCTCCATGGCTTATAGCTGCCAGGGTGTTCTCTCCAAGGAAATTTCCAGGAAGAAGTCCAGCATTGGTTAGAAAAGATGATTGTACATATCTTTGGTCTTTTTGACTGCTTGTTGGTACCCATTTGCAACACATCAAATGCTCTTCTTCCCTCTCTTTTAAAAGGTTGATCAATGCTGCTCCCACATCACGAATACATTGTGCTTTCTGCACAGCTTCAAGAGCCAGCCTTAGCCTCTTTGGACATTTCTCTGGAGGTCGCAACTGGGTCAGACCCTGCATGAGGGCAGTTTCTGATTTTACTGATGTAAACGTTCCAACATTGCTGACCAATGTCATGGCCAGAACAAGGACTCTTTCTGCCATCGCACAACTGAAAAAATTGCCCATATCAGCTGAGAAGAGGACATTAACAAGACTGGTGCTTTGTGATGTACCACACACCATTATAACAATGTGATCAAGCCTGTCTTGAAGCAAACTAAGGCTGTTATATCTGGGAGCAAAATGGCTAACAGCCTTTTGGATCAGCACTGCCTGTTTTGGGAAGGTGGCCTCAATGAAATCCATTAAATGCAGATAACTGGCAGGTGCAAAAAAGGAGACATCTGGCAAGTTTTGATAGCTTCCCTTCATTTCTTTATTTATCTTGGCAATGAGGAAAAAGGACAGGGTGGTGTAAAACTCAAGCCACATAAGGAAGAATTTGGGATCAGGCAGGACTTCTTCTGCCTTCTTGCTAATCACAGCAACAAACTTGGTAAACTTGATTATAGCCTCCATGGGATCTGCAGCTGGCTGTGTCAGGTGATAGTAGCTGTCATAAAATTTGCGTGCCAGTGACTCCACAATCCACGTACTGCCAAACTTGTTTATTGATTCATATCCAGTCATCAAAGCAAGATAGCTGTATTTCCTTTCCTTGTTATCCTGATTCTGTTCCTTACTGAGTGCAGTTTCAAATTCTCTCAGTTTCTTGTCGAAATTGAAATCAATGCTGAACAAATGACTACAAAACTCAACCATCAGGAAGACATCTGCAGATCTGGCAGCAGTTGTTCTAAATATCTTCTCACCATTAGTGTCTTCTTTCCATCGTTTCTCCATGAAAGCTTCCATGTACTCCTTGACAGGCCCATCCATTTTTCTAAGAACTTCACTTGGGTACCTCTTGGACAGAATAAAGGGATGGTAGCTCATTGGCATCAGATCCTGAAGGATCTGCTCACAGGAAGTGAAACTGTTAACATCTTCGTGAGAAGTTTTTACATTATAATGTAGGAAGAACTCCACCTGTTCAGTCAGACTTGCTGGACACATCACTCGCAAATTTCTAGCTCCAAACTCTATGTTTCGCTGCAATTCAATAAACATTCTGTCAATTTCCATCAACTTCTCATATATCCGTTTGTTTAGTGGACGGTGAAGGTTTGGACATATTCCATCTTGCTTATCCATACCTGGGCATGGAAGACCAACCTGGTAGAAGAGGCACTGTTGAACCTCTTTTCTCATTTTTATTACCTCCTCTACTGCACCATGGAGCCATCCTTTGGCCTGATTTAACAGGCAGTGAGCAATCCTTTCATTAACTACTTTCTTCTCAATTTCAATCTCCACCACCTTCTTCCTCTCTTGCTTGGATGGAAGCAAATCTTTTATCATGTCCTTGCATCTTGGTTTCTGTTTTGGGTAGTAAATTACATAATCTAGTTTGGTGGTCGATAAACCAAAGAAACTATCATATTTCAACAACAGTTCCTTGTCTTCTGGTGTTTTGGGGCAACACAAAATCTGAACAACCTTGAATAGATGATCAAATCCTCGTACAAGGGACAAGAAACAGTCCTTGTTGATCTGCTTACGAGTAACTATCCACTCCACACATTCCAAGGTCCCAGCCAGATTGACAAAGGGTTTTGACTCTAGGAAACCAATCCAAGCTTGTCTAATATGGGACAGACTTTCTGTAAGGTCTGGCACACCTTCTGCAAGTTCTGCAAGAAGGAGATTGGCTTCTGCAAAACCATCAATATTTTTGCAGCTTTTAAACAACTCTTTTGCTTCTTTTACTGTCTTCTGCAAGTCATTAGTAGATGGTCGTGTCTCAGGTTGACGTGACATGAGAACTTGTATGCACACCAGTAATGTCTGTGCTATGGTGTTTTCTTGTAGTGTCTTTCTAGCCATCACCTCTGCTTGATCAATTTTGCCATAAACAAGCAGGAGCTTGGCAGCTTCTTCTGCTTGCCCTGCAAGGCATAAAAGATATAAACCATTTACCTCACCTAAAACAAAGCCATATTTATCTTTCCAATGAGAAATAAGTAAAACAGTATCAGATTAGTCACATGCTATGAATAAATTGAATATTTCTGATACTATTAATATGAATATACACCAATGATGTAAGAGGAAAAATTTACTATCTTGAAATTGAATTTATGACCTAAGCAGAAAAGAAAATTCACAGACAGTCTAATATCATGATATATGCTTGTTGTCTACATTTTTGTATTTCATGCTGCATTGGCTGTTCAGTTCTTAGGTGTTTCTTCATCTCCTTGTGTTCGAAACGAGAACAATTAGTTTCTCTCAGCTGTCTTGTTCCACTGTTAAGACGTCCTCTGATTTTGAATAAACCGCCATCACATGACCGCCAGTCAACCTGTTTATGCTATGATAGACCCTCATTAATAGATTAGAGCTTCTAAAGATTAGGCTCTATGCAAAGTCCTCCTCATTATTATTATTATTATTATTATTATTATTATTATTATTATTATCTGCTGGGGTGGTCACGTAACTCATCAGAGGTAATGGCTGATTCATTTGTTCAACTGATCACTTTTTCTTGTGTGTGAGAGATTTATAAACTCATTTCTTGCTGATGAAGCTAGTATTGCTACAGGGTAGGTGATGTGACAAATGTATTGTCACAACCTTTTGATGGAGCACCAAAGTTTCAAATTAAACCATTATCTCATAGCCAGGTTTGGCAATAAGGCTAATAAAACATAATTTTTGAGAAATGTGTTTTAAATATGTGGTAAAAGCAAAGAAATGAGTTTAAAAAAAACTCTCATAAATTTTATATTTTAAATTTATAGACACTATGTTTTCTACATTATAGAACAATAAGTTTGTTTCTGTAACACAATAAAAAAAAACAGTGCTATTGTATTAACAAATTTATCAGTTGAAAAAGTCCACAAGTGTATCAAATTAAAAACTGACTTTTAATCTCTCCGAAATTATAAGATTGTCTACTGAGGCGACATAAAGCTGGTGAATGATCTTTTCAAACAGTATCAATGTTTCATAAGAATACCTACAGATATAATCAATGCTGTGATCATTTAAATTAAAAAGCTTAGACACTAGGGAATATTATTCTTTTATTCCCACTTGGATTTCCCTTTTAGTGTTACTAACATTATTTGCCACAGATCTGCAAAGGCCATGACAAATTGTTTTAGCTTTGGCCACCACTGTAGACAATGATTCCTCCAGAATACTAAAGGCACAACACACAAATCATGCAAGGTTATGGTAATCAGTGTTGGGGCCTTAAGATCCAATGCCTGTAGAGTCTCAGGACTCTGGCAATATCCCAACTTGCAGAGATGCTGCAGAAATTTTCAGAAAACTGTATGGGGAAGTCAGCGATACCTACTTCAATAGGGCAAGAAGATAGGCAGTGTGGTAGCTGTAAAGTACATAAACACCTAATTTAAAGCAAGCATTTAATGGTTTTGTATCACTTCCTTCATAATAAATGTATAAGGAATTTGCATACATAATTGTTACTCAGATGGTAAATATCCTTGTGTTTGCTATCACTCAAAATTCAAACTAGCCTCTGGAAACTGAAATAAATTAATGGACCAAAAGCACATGTTATTTCCTGTGTCAGATGTTACCTACATGCTTTTGAAAATATGTTATTGTGTGTGTTTAGATTAATACAATACTGTCGGGAATTTCTGTGTACCTAAGGTTTTTATCACCAATACTGAAGCAAAATGCATACCAAACAAATTCTAATCGCATGATTCTGTTTGAGAGATGCACAAGACTACTATAAGTTTTATATCTGATTCATCATGCAGTTTTAAACTGTTATTGTTTAAAAGAACATAAAACTAAAATGTAAAAGTATTTATGTAATGTCAAACCTGAGATCTGCCATTATATCAATATATAACACAAACACCAAACTGCAGCATTAAACCAGAGATCTGTTTTATACATCTATCACATGCAAGCACCAAACTACAAACAGTGTCAAATGCAGCTTCACAGAATTAAAAAATTGAATTAAAAAGAAAAAAGTTCATAAATCGTAATATCCTCATCACCTTCTGTGTGATTTCCAGCAAATGAAAGAATCTTCTTAACTCACATGCTCAGTGTTCAAAAACTAGCTGGCAATTGTTACGGCTCCGTAAAATTAACTGAAATAATTCTACCAAACAGTTGCATAAGCCTACTATACTGTGTTAATTGTCATAACTAACATATATGCATTTTCAAAATTTCCACAGTCTCACAAGCACTAGAAAATATTCTTTTAGATAGCACTGATGTTACTGGAATTCTCAAAAACATCAAGGCTGGTTTCCGCCGTAGATGGAAATAATATTTCGTTAAATTTCCTCCCCTTCATTGAGTCTTCACCTAATGAATAGGTATGATTGGTGCCTCATTCATGTATCATGTTATCTCAGTATCAGTCTCTGTATGAGGGACTTTGATGACTCCACCTTAACTACATATACATCTCCAAAATTATTGTCACTTTTCAATGGAAGTTCATCAACTGCAGCTTTCAATACCGAAGCTTGTATGTTGCCTATTATTGGAACTTCTAGCACTGCAGGAAGCTGTGGTAGTGTGGGAAGACCAGTGGGCAGTACATGTACTTCTCCCAGTTCATCTGCTCTCAGTACTTCACAAGTGCAGTCACTTTTTTTCTTGCACTTCCACTGCATTAATAATACGATGTTTAAGAGTTTAAATCATTGATATGGTTGGTGCTGCTTCCTTGCACAATACTGTTGTAATGGTTTTTACAGTTTGAACAGTTCGAGAATATCCTCTGCATCTGATATATCACCCTATGATGAAGTGTTTAAATCTGACCTCTGACTTCCTATGACTTATTTCCTAACTCAAGAGTGTAACTATAATGGCAGGCTGCAGTTCTAAAACAAAATTCAATCATTTCATAAAAAAACTATCCGAATGTATCTGGATATTTTAAATGAGTCTGTGTTTTGGTAGCTGCAACATTTCTTGTTTAGATTTTAGCAAGGTAGTAGCAGTTGCACTTCGATGAAAGAAGGCGTGACATCTAGGTTGTTAGATTTATAGTATAAGTAAAGCACTTGATACATGGTATGAGCTTTGAATAGCAACTTCAATGCCATCATCATTATCTGTTACAGTAGGATGTAACTTGTGAGGTCTTTCCAGTTGCCTTACTGGCATCAACAGCTTCTATATTTTTACCAGTGTGTGACTCATGCAGATGTCTTGTTTTTTGAAGAAAGCATTGAAGGCACCAACCAATCATCAAATGAACTGTGATTGTTATGTAACTCTCTGTAGTCCAGCCATCTGTAGAAATGGCTACTGATTCTGCCTCTGATACAGCATTTTGCACTTCTGGTCATGTGTGGTGGTATAGGTCTGGGATGACTTTCTCTGCAAAAAAGTGTATTCTTGATGGGATGGTGTTGTGAGGTTATAGCATGAATTAAATTTCTGAATACTGCTATATGCTTAGTGATTGTTTCTGATCTTCACAACGATGAAATTAATGGATATTTCAAAGCTTCAGTCATTCTGAGCTGACCAGTGGTTATTCAATGTGATGGCATTGAAGTAGGTGAAACAGTGGCCTTGGGGTCAGAAACCATGTCCTCTTTAACAGGAATTTAAAAACATTGGGTCATGACATCTTATTTTTGCCAGTGTGTGAGTATATATATATATATATATATATATATATCTTAGTGTTCACAAGCGAAATATAAACACTTTACACTTTTACACTCACTGTTTTCTTCCATGACCTGGACAGCTTCTGTCAGGTATTTTTTCTCTTTGAGAAATTGCACCCGGTCCTGCCAGCGTGGCAATCTGTCCAATGCATCCAGCATTCTCTCACGATTGTTGTATCTGTGAAACAAATTGGCAGCCATGTAGCTGAGTCGCTCTTCACTGAACCTATCAGATGGCTTGTTGATGATCAAAATCTGTGGAATGGGTTCTCCTCTCCGGTCATACTCCTGTAATTAAATACAGACATCTTTCTATTCAAATCACCTCAGTAAACCAGTCTCCAGTAAAATATGGTGTCATAAATCCAATTATACGTGTTGACTGTATTTTTTATAATAATATCAAAATCTGTGGAATGGGTTCTCCTCTCCATTCATATTCCTGTAAATAAATACAGACATCTCTCTATACAAATCAAGTCCGTAAACGAGTCTCCAGTAAAATATGGAGTCATAAATCAAATTATACTTGTTGACTATTTTTTTTAATAATATCAAAATCTGTGGAATGGGTTCTCCTCTCCATTCATATTCCTTTCAAAAATGATAAACTGAAACTTTAAAAGATGGCCATATCTTAAAATAAGATGGTCAAATAATTTCCTGACTTACGATAAAAAAGTAAAGCAAAATTTCATCAGTACTCACTGCACATCCCTACAATAAAATATGTCACTTGACATACTTAAAAATAACATAAATGACAAACATATTTTTAAATTACTGAATTGTTTGCCAAACTTTGTCCGGACACTTTTAACATGAAGTAGCTGACTCATAGATGCAATTTTTTTATTTTATATCCTTCTCACATACATTCTTCGAGTCGTAATAATATATTTGATATATATCTTTGAAATCTCTGTCTCTGGGTACCATATCTAAATAAACTGAATAGCCCTCACATTTTTAAGTTCACAGTTATAGATCTAGATAATTTCATCAGACCAATTCACTTAAACATTATTATATTGTGTTTGCGCTTGAAGAAGTGAGTATTTCTTGGTGCAAATAACTCCAATGGACTGCAAGTTAAACTACAAACATATTGAATTATGTGTATCTCAAAATTAAATCGTAAAAATATTTCTTCTCAACCAGATACTGGCTTTTATTTTTATGTGTGCAATACCTCTGCCTTTATCTTGTATCTCTGGAGTGTATCGATGGCCACGTCATAACTTTCATTTTCATATAGAACCTCCACTGCACGGTTGAAATTCCCCCCAAGCTCATAGCATCTGCTGCTTTCCAGAGGTAGCCCGAGTCGATGGTAGATTTTTCCTGCCCTCTCAAACTGAAATACATATTTCAATGTACATAAAATCCAATGTCTTATTTTAATTCCCTTTAGGTTTCCTATTTATTATCAGGTTGATTCCATATACTGACCACCTGTTCAAAGCAAGAGCATTATTTACTGCATATTTATGAATAGAGGTCTACTTTATCTATTTTCTTCTTTACCTCCTTTTTCCTACCTGGTAAATCTATCTATATATATATATCCATGCTTTATCTTTTTTTACAAATACACCTAGTACATAATCTGTACCTGTATACAATGAAAACTATACAGGTATCATATTGAACATGGATAAATAGATGAATATAAGAATTTTAGATGTGGATGCAGCCCTGGCAAAGGAGGCTGTGGTATGTGCATTTGTGCATCAGGTCAGATTATTTTACCTTATAAAATGTTCAGAAGCTGGGAATGGCTTCCACCTTTAGTTAAAAGTCGTTACTCTTTCATATTAAATGGCAGAATACCTCTCCAAGTTTCTCAAAAATCTGAGCTGCCAACTCCCTTTCCTTTGCATTATGAAGACAACGTGCTGCCTTGGCAGGTTGGTCACACTCCAGGTACAGCTCTGCTGCCTTCATAAATTCGTCACACATGGCCTGAGGATTGTCCTTCAACTGTGAAGCAGCTTGTGCCCTCTGGTGTGCAAGTGCAACCTTTTGTTTCACAGTCTTTCCAGCCATCCTAAAGCAATTAGCTGCCATCTCATACAAGGCATTCTTCATGAAAGCTTCACCCTTTTTAATCCAGTCATCTAGACTGCACTCTAGAACAAGCTGATCTGAAACAATTAAGATAGTTGTGTATATTCTGTTATACAAATAAGACCCCAAAACCTTTGAATCAGAAGATTGTGTTATGCGACTATAATGTCTATAAAAGGTTAATGATGACATGAACATGTTTTTTATATTATTTTGATTAAAACGGAAGTCACTCAAATGATTTTGTCAGTTCTGGCAGAAACTCTCCTCTTCTTCTTTCAAAATCCCCAAAACTACAAAGTTCCATGAAGGATCTGCCCATTGTAACTTGACAAAAAAGAATTTACTAAAATTCAATATAGATTGTTTCTTCTATTTAACTGATTATTATTGAAAACAGATCTGGCTGTTTCAAAGTAAAATGTATTGTACCAAATTTCATTAAAATGTCTGCTTACATGATATATATATATATATATATATATATATATATATATATATATATATATATATATATATATATATATATATATATATATATATATATATATATATATATATATATACACTACTGTATGATTTAACATTCTTGATCATGGCCTTTGACCTAAAATTTGATATCATGTATAGAAGATATAGTGAACACATGGTTTTTACTGCAAAATATAGTCACAAATTATTATTCCTGTTGTAAGTCTCCAGACAGTTATTTTATTTTACTTAGATATTCTTCAAGAGAAGACAATATTTGTTTGGACTGATCAGTGGAAACAGAAAGTACTCATTATTTGGACTATAATATTTTTATGGAACTGCTGTGAGTTATTCAAAGGAGTTCTGGAAGATGCCATCTTGACATCACAATTCTTGGCAGACCAGTACATAATTTTCCATTTTTAAATTAGTATGGAATTTTTCATTCTTTTGCATATTCCTGATTATCCAGATTATTCTGGATTCACTTCAATGTAGTTTTGTTGCCATTGAGAATAATAATAATAATAATAATAATAATAATAATAATAATAATGATGAGAACTTTGTATAGCGCCTAATCTTTAGAAGCTCTAAGCACTTTACAACATCTATAATGATATGACTACAAAATACAAAAGAAATCACCATGAAAGTAAAAAAAAAGGAAAACATGCTGAAAATATTTAAGGTAGGAAACATTATTAGGTATTTAAGTTTGTTCTTGAAGTCAAAAAGGGTGAATTTTAAGAGCACTCTTGAAAGTGATCATTGTGCCTTTGTGTCTAATTTCAATGGGGAATTCATTCAAAGTTGCTGGGTCCTGGTATGCAAAAGATCGATGTCCATATGACATCTTTTTCATTGTGGGAATAATGAGTATACGACTCTCAGACGAGGAGCGCAAGTATCTTGCTGGTGTGTACACATTGGTGAGGCCAGATAGGTATTTTGGAGTGGAGTCCATCAGTGAAGTGTAGCACAGAGATCAAATTTTGTGTTTGATTCTGGATCGAATGGATAGCCAGTGTAGGGTACAGAGCAGTGGTGAGGTGTGCTCTGATCGAGGTACTCCAAAGATGATCCACGCAGCTGTGTTTTGAACTTTTTGAAGTTTCTGGAGTAGATATTGTGACGAACCAGACAGAATTGAGTTACAATTGCCCAGTCTTGAAAGTACTAATGAACACAAGTGTTTTTGTGGCATCAACTGAAAGATATGTACAAATGGATTTGATGTGTCTCAGCTAAAAATATGCAGCCTTGCATATGTTCAGGACATGTCGGTTCAGTGTGAGAGCACTGTCTAGAGTAACATCTAAGTTTTGTACTGACTGTGTGAATTTAATGTTGGTGTTGCTGATATTTACTATTTGAGGCAAAGGATGTGAATGAGAAAGTCTTTATGTTGTGATCAGAATGGTCTCAGTTTTATCATCATTCATCTGCAGCTTGTTACATGTCATCCATGATTTTTCATCAAATATGCACCTCTCTACTACTTGGGTGGTAGACTCAACTTCAGTTGGGTGGCTAGATTTGTATATTTGGGTGTCATCAGTATACAACTGGTGAGACACTGGGTGATGATCTATGACACTTTAGAGCGGTTTAGTGTATAGAATGAAGTGAACAGATCCAAGAACATACCCCTGTGGGAAAACACAACATAGATCAACTTGACTGGAGTGTATTCCATTTGCAGACACAATTTGTGTCCTGTTGACTGAGTTGGACTTGAACCACAGTAAGCTATATTGTGACTGCCAAATACATGCTGGAGACGATGAAGTAATTTATCATGCTATATTGTGTCAAATGCTGCAGACAAATCAAAGCAGGTGAAGACTGTAATCTTTCCGCTATCCAAAGCAGAGAGAATGTCATTAACTACTTTCAGAAGAGTAGTTTCAGTACTGTGGCAAGGGCGATATGCAGACTGTACATTGCTAAAAAGACTGTTTGAATTCAGATGAGATACAAGTTGTGTTAGAACATCTTTTTCTAATATTTTTAAATCGTTATGTTTCAAGTTTTGGTTTTCTAGTAGAGGCTTTACAATGGCAGTTTTGGAAAATGGTGTTAATTCTCCAGAGGAGAAAGAGAGGTATTAATAACATCAGCTAGTGAAGGCAATATTGGATCTAAGCACTCAAGTAGCAGTGATGTTGGAATTGGATCAAGTTCACATGACTTTGGTGACCTAAATCCCTATCAAATTTTCATTTATAAATTAAATCCTTTGTTAAGTTTTACAAAACTTGTTGGTTTTGCTTCTTTCTGTTATTAAGTTTGTGACCATAAAGTCGTAACAACTATAAATGGAGATAAAATTATTCATTGAAATGGAGATAAAATTATTCACTCACCCAGTAAGTTAATCAAAGGCCATGAAATGCTATGCTTGAATTGTTTTACACTGCTTATTATTTGAGAAACAAACCTTAAGTTCTTTTAATCTGTTCTTTGAATATGAAAGCATTCATGACCAAAAAGCTTGGGAAAAGAGGAACTCAACTCTACTTTATCTGCAGATCTTTTATTGTTTCTCCTGCCTGTGATAAACTGTATGGATTTTATAATCAGATAAATAAATTTAATTTAAATGAATTTAGCTATGTTAAACTTACTGGCTTCTTTGAACTCCTTCACACTAGGACAACTGACAAGTTTTAGAGCTTTGAAGTACTCAAACATTGGTGCCCTTTTCTCAGAATCTTCATCAAAAATCCACAAATTCCTCCGTGCCCTAGTCAAGGCTGTATACAAGTGCTTCAGCTCAGAGTTCAGCATCTTGTGCTGGGTGGGGTCAAAGGCCAAAGATCGAGATCGTCCTTTCTTTTGAAGCACATCTGGAAGTAAGACAATTGTGTTAATATCAAAGCTGATTCAAATGTATGTTTTCTTAATCATAAATAGCCAGCCGCTTGTCATTGCTAGTGATGACAGAATGAGTCCAAACTGGCTCTGGGAAAAGCAAACTCTAATAAATGATGGAGTTATATTCCCAGTCTTGCATATGTATAAACTGGATTGCTATTTTAAAGGTAGTCTGCTTATATACAAGGACTGTATTTATGACCTCTATGCGGATGATACTACACTGTTTGAAATTAGGGCCTAACCGAGTAGATAATTTTTGCAGAGTACTGAATCCGAGTATCTGGATGTACCATTTGCTGGATCTGGGCGCAAACCGAGTAGTAGGTGCAACTCCGGAGAGTACCGTTTGTTTCATTCATTATCATATGCAAAGCTTAAACTTTTCGTGTACCGTATACCGTATATCTCGCCTATAAGATGAAAATTTCTATTATTAACTAAAATTATTATGATTAAAAAACTTTTTCTAAAAAAAATCCCATATTTATTGACTTATTTATCTTGTGCGCGTATTATTTGCTGAGATGAATACTTCCGAATACTATAGAAAAGCAGGATATTTGGGTGAAGCGAAAGTCCGAGGTGATTTCCGGTTAGGCTCTATTTGAAATGGCTAAAACCAAAACGGTACTTGAAAACTTACAAGATGCTCAGTGTAATGAAAAACATAAATACAGAAAAAATGAAACCCCAACTAGTTACAACGCAATAAAAATGAGCAAGGTTAGCTATCTGTATGACAAAGTGAGCCTTAAAATGACCATTCATGATAAAATTATTGTTGCATTCATAGATAACGATCTTACTTAATTGGTCTATACACATTAAAGATGATTAAAAAAAGGTTAATTCTTATCTTTGGCTACTGAGGAAAATCAAAATATACATTCCTCTTCAGTATCGGTCATCATTTATAAAAGTTATATTATTGTAACGTAATTCCAACATAACACTTTTAAAACTCCATAAAAGTATTTGCCATATAATTCTAGATCAATGTATAGACAATTTCCAGAATGCAATGAATAATATAAAGATTTTAACAATATATGTAAGAATATTTCTTAGAAAAGCCAAATTGATGTATAAAGTATCCAGAAAAGCCATTCCTGTCTATCTAAGCAATATCTTTCACCAAAGAGATGCTGATGGTACTCCAAATTTAAGGTCCAAATTTAAGGTCCATAAGAAGTAAAAATTACATTATACCAAGGTCAAAGAAGGAATTGTTCAACAAAATGTTTCCGTAAATTGGTCAACTGGTATGGAAGGCAGGCTTCTAGCATTTCTTCTTCTCATCATTAATAACTCAAATGGAAGAAATCTTTAGACAATTGAAACAGTTCTAGTACTGTATCTAATAGTTTACATCAAAACCTATTACCATCTCAAGTGTAAATATAAAATGATTTAAAAATGAGATAATCAAAGAAAGCATGTCATATGCAAGGATGTATGCACTTGAATTTAATGTTTGATCCAGATATTACAAATTTATTTATCAGTATATTAGGCAATGTAATACTTATATTACTGATGGGTACATATTTTGTTGGGCTCCCATAAATGTCTCCTTTTCACACATTCACTTCTAAATGGAGGGAAGGGGTTCTTACTAACTTGAAATGGCATTTGTACACTCACATATCCTAAACAAAACAAAGGTGCTCAGAGAGTGCTATTGCAATGACAGGATGACAAAAGCAGTATAGAATCTGCCATAATGCCATTTTAATTATATATTCCTTGTTTACATTAACAGTATCAACATAAAAACTCTGGGATATTTTCTCTACATGAACCTGTAAAAAAAACTTAAAAAAGTACTTCCTTTAATTATCATATCCATGAAGTCACTTCTCATGGTAAAAAATTTGTCATATTGCTATGATAATGAAAAGCAGTTTCTTTTGAGGAGTAGTCGAGAGAGCAAAGCTAAATTTACTTTTCTAGTACCTACCTGGTATTATCTGCATTGCTCCCATATTCTAAGTCATCAGTGCAAGATTGCTAAAAGCTCTGTTGTCAATGTATGGAACTAATATAGAGTGCAATTAAAAGGTAAGACAGTTGGACATAAACAACCACCTATGGTAAAAGTAATATCTGCAGACTGTTTAGTGTATAATCACTTCCTGTTTATGAAGTTCTTGCTAGACGGTCTCAAGTGTTAATTTTATCTGGGGAAATTGCTGTCTTCCACACATGAATCAGCAATTAAAAATTTCATGTCAATAACTGATGGATATATAGGTGTTTTCTCAAAGGTATTCATATTGCAAAAGTGAGTGTTTGAAAGGATTTAATGCCATTGATTAAAAGATCTTGTTGTTGTAGGGTTTAACACCATTTTTCAGCACAATATAGGCTATATATGGCTGCCAATATTATTGTTGGAGGCAGAAACCGGGAAAACCCCGGAAATAACCACCGACCCACAAGAAGCTACTGGCAAGCTTACTCACATAACAACATTAGCCGAATCTTAGACTCAAAGCCACACAGACAGAGGTGAGATGGCAGTGATCCGTAATGGAGAGTGCTTTCGACCACTTGGCCATTCAGGGCCCCATTAAAAGAAGAGGGATTTTACTTATAATTTACATACAAAAGTCAACCAATAATAAATTTATTAATTACTAGTGAGAGGCCGATATTCAGAAACTATGGCTGAAAACTTCAGCACAAACAGTGTCAATCAATAAGAAGAATTGAATATATGCTTGTTGATATCATTTGAAGAGTGAGAGTCAGAAAGCAAAACACTATCAGTAAAAGAACAAAGCCCAGCAAAAACAAAAACCTCCAGGTACAAGGAGTTTACTTTTTCAAGCATAACAGCAAGGGGAGCCTTTAATTCTTTGCAAACATCATCCTGACATTATTCATTCTGAAGTATATTAAAGTTCATTACAAAATAGGAGTAATATCTTCTGGTCAAATTGCATCCGATACAGTTCTAATCATATTATGGATGAAGTGAACAACACAGTTCTGGCCTTGATTGGCTCAGAGAATCCAGTAAGGGTGGACAACAGTACCAACTAGAATCTAGCTAACACTATTGACACTTGCAGTACCTTTAAACACCCTATTAATTGAACTACTGACAACAGCAAACACTGCATCAAATTAAGCATATATTTGGCCATCCAATGAATTTTAGAGGCAAAAACTTCATGTTTTTATGTAAAGTATGTGTGATTGTGATTATGTGTATTGCATTGATATAATAATAATGATAATAATGAGGACTTTGTATAGCGCCTAATCTTACGAAGCTCTAAGCGCTTTATACCATCAATAATGATATGACTACACTACATAACAACAAATGACAAGAACAATGAAATTGGAAAACATAAAAACATGCTGAAAACATATAAGATACAAAACATGATTAGGTCGCTAAGTTTGACCCTGCAGTCAAAACAGGTGAGTCTTAAGAGCACTCTTAAAAGGGACCACTGTGTCTTTGTGTCTAATTTCAATGGGCAATTCGTTCCACGTCGCCGGGCCCTGATGTGCAAATGAACGTTGTCCATATGACTTTGTTCTTCACCTTGGGAACAATGAGTATACGATTATCAGAACAAGAGTGTAAGGATCTAGCTGGTGTATACACATGGGTGTGGCTGGTTAGGTATGTTGGACTGGAGTCTGTCATTGAAGCATAACACAGAGAACAAATTTTGTGTTTGATTCTGTATCGAATTGATAACCAATGTAGGGTACAGACCAGTGGTGAGGTGCACTCTGATCGAGGTACTCTAAAGATGATCCGTGCAGCTGTGTTTTGAACTTTTTGAAGTTTCTGGAGTAAATATTGTAACGAACCAGACAGAACTGAGTTACAATAGTCCAGTCTTGAAAGTACTAATGAACACACAAGTGTTTTAGTGGCATCAACAGAAAGATATTTACGAATGGAACTGATGCGTCCCTATTCAAGATATGCAGCCTTGCATATGTTCATGACATGTTGATGCAATGTGAAATTACTGTCTAGAGTAATGCCTAGGTTCTGTACTGACTGTGAGAATTTAATGTTGGTGTTGCTGATATTTATTGTCTGAGGTAAAGGATGTGAATGAGAAAGTCTTTGTGTTGTTATCAGAATAGCCTCAGTTTTATCATCATTCATCTGCAGCTTGTTACATGTCATCCATGATTTCACATCAGAAATGCACTTTTCTACTCTATGGATGGTAGCATCAACTTCAGTTGGGTGACTAGACTTGTATATCTGGGTGTCATCAGCATACAATTGGTGCGACACTGGATAATGATCTATGACACTTGAGAGCGGCTGAGTATACAGAATAAAGAGAACAGGTCCAAGAACAGATCCCTGTGAAATACCACAACATACGTCAACTGGGCTGGAGTGTATTCCATTTGCAGATATAATTTGTGTCCTGTTAACTAAGTAGGACTTGAACCACTGTAAGGCTATATTCTGAATACCAAATACGTGCTGGAGATGGTGAAGTAATATATCATGGTCTATTGTGTCAAATGCTGCAGATAAATCCAGGAGAGTGAGGACTGTAATCTTTCCGCTATCCAAAGCAGAGAGAATGTCACTAAATACTTTCAGAAGAGTAGTTTCCGTACTGTGGCAAGGGCGATATGCAGACTGTACATTGCTAAACAGACTGTTTGAATTCAGATGAGATACAAGTTGAGTTAGAACAACCTTTTCTAAGATTTTTTTATATGAATGGGAGATTAGAAACTGGGTGGTAGCAGCACTGAGGGTGAACAGACCAAGTTTTCAAACAAAAATAAGGCTTCTACGATGGGGTGAACAGATCAGACTTTCAAACCAAAAATAGCCTTGTACGACGGGGTGAACAGACCAAGTTTTCAAACAAAAATAAGGCTTCTACAACGGGTGAACAGATAAGGCTTTCAAATAATAATAACGCTTCTACGAAAACCCAACTATTTCACAAGAAAGGCTTCTTGTTTTATTTGTTGCTTTTTCTTTAGCGTTGAGAAATCAATCACTTCCATTAGATATAACATAAATATATTATGGATCTATATTGTGTGAAATGTAAGAAGCTTACACCAACTATTGACCTGACAAATGTTACCATGAAAAATAACCGAGAAGCGGTTACTGGTAAGTGTGAGGTATGTGGGATAAAAAAATATCGATTTGTAAAAAAAAAGCAGTGGTGATATCGCCGCCAAGTTAACTAAACTTCCAGGGTTACTAACGGCGAAGTATCCAGGTGAAAAACACTTTCCTGGGAATAGTTATTGTGGACCGGGAACACAATTAGATATCAGACTTGATAGTCAGGATAATCCTAACCCGGGAGAAAATCCAATAAATGCTATCGATGAGGCGTGTTGGGTACATGATATAGCATACCGGAGTAATGATTTACAACAGCGTCATCTCGCAGATGTGAAATTAATTCATGCGTTGAATTATATCACTGATAAATCCTTCAAAGAAAAATTGGCTTCAACGTTGATAAAATCGGCGATGAAAGGTAAATTGATGTTAGGTGCGGGTAGTTAATAGCAACATGGAATCTATTTATTATTCTCCAAAAGGATACTGGAGAGGCAAAGCAGCAATCAGTAAACTCGCTAGCGCCGCAAAGGTGAAAAATATTGCAGCGGATTGGTTATCTAAACAGGCGATATGGCAAATTTATCTGCCGCCGCCTAAACAAATTAACTACTCGCATTTTGATGTGACTGTTCCTAATGAGGTTCATCAGGCTGATATACTATTTCTGCCACATGATGGTGGTTACAAATACACGTTAACTGTAGTTGATGTGGCAAGTCGATACAAACAAGCAGAACTGCTAAAAACAAAATCACCAACTGCAGCTGCTTCTGCATTTGAAAGGATTTATCAAAGGGTCCTCTGCACCGACCAAATCTATTACAAGTTGATCCTGGCAAATAATTTCAGGGTGCGATTCTATCAACAATGAAACATCATAATGTCACCATCAGACGAGGGCATACTGCACTACATCGCGATCAGGCAATTGTTGAATGGTTTAAGCGGACACTTGCTGAGTGGTTATTTGGATATCAATACGCGAAATAATTTATTCAACAGAAACGATCTCGTGAATGGGTTAAGAAGATTACCAGGTGTAGTTACCGCGCTGAATGATGAGATTACTCGAACAATCAACATGAAACCTAACAACGCGATTAAAAAGAAGTATATACCAGTACAACCGCAAAAAGATTTTTCAAAAGAACCAATTCTTGGTAATGTCACTGTTAGGTATTTAAATGAACCAGGAGAACTCGAAGGTGGTAAAAAAAAGAGCTACTGATCCTATTTGGAGTGTCACCATGCATAAAATATCTAGTATAACAAGATCTACGGGTAGACCAGCAATCTATAGATTGGATTCAACTGCTCCTCAGTGAGGATTTACTCGTGAACAGCTGCAAGTAATACTCGAGGACACTCAATTACCACCGCGTGGTCTTAACTAGCGCCTCTTCGTCTGTTGCATTCAAGACAAGTCAGCATCACATTATCTCTGGTATGACCGATGCGGCTATTTTTTCTGTCTACGGTAAATTGGCGAGGATCTTTATCCGACCAGCACCAAAGCATTATACAATTGCAACTTGCACAGTGATTATTCTGTTGCTGTTTCAGTGTCATTATTAATTCAGCATCAATATCAAATTCTCGTTTATTTTTTCATCCTGTTGTTTATAACCAGAGAGTTTTTTTCTTATTATGTCCTTGACGTTGTCAGCGCTCATAATATCACTTATTGTAGTGTCATTAGTATCAAGGGCAACTCTTCGAAGTTGATGTATTCTCCTCACTCTGGACACTGCAAGATAAACTAAATTCGACCACTTGATGCGATTATCTCCTATCCAAACAATTGTATCTGATATAGTTAATCCCTGTGAAGAATGTATCGTCGCTGTGTAACCATACGTCCATGGAGATTTATCAGCACGCAATGTATCTTCAACAACGTTGATATCAACCAGCACAATATCATTTAATACGAGAATCTGCTTCTCACGCTGTCCAGGAATATTAACTTCGATATTCTGCTTTCGTGTATCCGAAGGTCTATAACAGAGCGGCACTGGAAGTGTTGCAAATTTTTCTTTGTGTTTTTCAAATAATTTTGTCTGAGGTGTGTCTCTGACTTTTTTTCTACTTGCGATTATCAAATCATTCGGTCTCCATGTTTCCCAAAAATCATTCATGGGAGTTTCTGAAATTATTTCACACGCTATTTCACATTGGATTCTATCCGATTGTAATCTGATTAGTTGTTTGAACTCGCGTAATTGTTCATCAAGTGATCTATGGTCGGTATTAATCTCTTCGTAATAGTCTACATGTTTCTTCAGCCAATCATGTGGGGATAAACCAACAAATGGTGGTGGTTGACCATGATCACCGCACATGATAATTTTTGTATTTTTCAATAACAACCACTCAAGAAATTTTTGTAATACTTTCAACGATACCGTGCATATTTCATCCCAAATAATGACTTCAGGAATAAATTTCTCACCCATTTGATCAGGAGTCCACAAGTCACCTTTCCATCGAAAGAAGCTGTGGTATGTACATGCATTTACTCCTCGCTGTATCATCTCTCTGGCAAGTCTATGTGTTGGTGTTAACACAATCATGTTTGATTTCCCGTGAAATAATTCAATTGCACGAGTTGTATTTCCTGACCCACCACAACCGTTTAAGTAAATAGTTTTATATCTACATATTGGATTAGATACCTGTGGTGCATTAGAAAATTCTGATATTTTTTCACACTTCAAGTATTTATCATCCAAGGCAACATCAGCAGATTTACAGTATTCGTGTAGCGTCTCCTTTTTAAATCTCCAACATCCCAATGTTTCCTCTGGATCTGTGAATAAAGCCACCGCTGATCTGTATTTCTCGTGTATATACATCAAATCAGTAGCTACTCTAACAGCGGTATTAGGAAATCTATTTATCATCAGTTATTCTAAAATTCATCCTTGTTATGAGTCTATTAGTGGTTTCCAAGTAGGTTAAATGAGGTGGATTCATCACGATGAGACTCCCCGGGGAAATATTTGGGGAAAACATGTATAGGATGTATCCTAGATCAGCGTTATCTGATTTTAAAATGTCAATGGCATAACTACCTAACACTGCATCACAAATAACGTGTAACGCAATAACTGACGATATATCAACGTTGCCGGGTGATCTGTGTTTGTTATTGTTGAATACTGAATTATTCGACCATAGAATTTACCTTGGGGGGGGGGGTTATTTTGAACCATAATGCATGAATTTGTGGGAAAAATTCATCAATGAGATCCTTCAGCGACTTCTTCATCGCTGGTACATCCCATCCTGGAAATTTCATAAAGACTAAATCGTTATCAGTGCGTGAAAATAATAACTTCTCCTTGTTGGGAGAAGTGCTAGCTCTTCCAGATTTATCTTCGTAGACCAACGAGAGTAATCTATCATTGAGGTAGTTCATATCGGCGATAATTTGATTTAGTTGTTGTTGTTGTTGTTTAATCGTCCTACGTAAAGTTGTTAAATCGAGTAGCAGAGATCGTTGCAGATAATCTCAAAGCTGGTTTAGCTTTGTTTTGAAATAATTGTTTCATCATGTTGAAGATCATAAACTTTTCTCTGTGACTACAAATACACCCTCCGCACCAAGAGCAAATCGCCATATTATTCTACCATACTCATTGTATTCGTAACGTCCAAGTATATCAGTTTCTGTTCTGTCGTAGATGTTATACGAGAATTTTTGATAGATATCACTAGGTCGTAGAAAACTAATGTCAAAATTGTAATTGAACTTAGGATCAACAGTGGGTAATTCATCGGAGAAAAAGTCAGATTTTTTAGGTTCAGGTAACTGGAAATGAACCGCAGGAAGACTATTCAACCACGCTGTGTGGATCCGTGGGAAGAATTCGTCGATGGTGTCACTTAGTTTTTGACGCATCCATGGTACGTTATATCCTGGAAGCTTAAACGCGTGAAGGTCTTCTTTGCGGATTTTATAATGTGCTGCAAATGCTGTTCTCGTTGCAGGATTAACATTATTGAGAATAATTTTAATTACCGGTATAATCGAATTAAAATTTTCTATGTCGTCAATAATTTTATTACACACTTCCATGTACACGATGACGGCGTTGCGACGTGGTGGGATTGTACTGATTGCTGTTATCAAATAACCTAGAAGTCACTTGAAATCGTTATTCATTTTTGTGAACTGTTCAGTAATCCTATCATATTCTCCGTCTATCAGAATATCAGCAATATCATAAAAATCTTCATATGTTAATTACCTGTATTATACCAACAGCACGATTTAAAATATGATACATTTTTTCGTCAAAATATAGTTGGATTTTAGTGGTTCACGTGGTAGATCTTTTATGTCAACGGTGCCTGGAATAAACTCGGGGTAACCCAACAATGTTCTAATTGAGCTGTTATATATATCTACGGCGTAGTTAGGTGAATTTATCTGAATGGTCGTTGACAGCAACGGTTCATGTCCGTGTATTTCAATAGGAGATTTATCAGGTCCATCTGGGACGTCAATGGTATTTTTTCCTGTGATTGCTTCGATGGAATCTATGATCTTCGCGTTGATATCTTCGATGTCATATGCGCCGGTGGGTAAATATACTGTGTGCCATTCTGGTTCAGTGGTACCATCCGGATTGATTTTATTCTTGTATGAAAATATAAAACTGTTATTGGGTGGTTTACCATTAAATGGTTCTGATCGTACATTGGGCCAACTGTAATAACATCTTAATTGCGTTAGCGCTATCTCGAATGCTGCCAGCGGAGGATTAAATTCAACGCTGAACTCTGGTACTTTCGTTACCAGCGAGATCAGCGCTGTCTTTGTCGTGGTGGTATTTTCTGCTATTCGTTGAAGCAGTTCTTGTGACATTATTGTTATTGTAATTGTCAACGTTGAAATTGTTTTCACGCTCCAATTTCGACATCGCTGAATCATACAACCGAACCATCTTCGAGAATTCATCATATAAACGTGTCATCGAGTGACGAGGAAATCATCGAGGATAATTGCGAGTATGCGGTTGATACAACATGAAATTTGATTATGTAGTCACGCAATTTATGCTGGCTGCATGATGATATTTTTTTTGTTATCCCAGTTGATATACCCGCGATTGTAGCCACCGCAGAAATGCAAATTGGAACTATGACTGGAGCAATCATTGTAACTGATGCGAGTATTATTCCAGCGCCAGCGAGAACGCCTGACAACGAGTACATGGTAACATCAACTGCGGTGATTCTTCGTCGGCATTTTTTTATTTTTGTTTGATACTCCTCAGTAAACGCTTTGAGTTTAGTTTGCAATTCTCTGACCTCATCATAGCGGTATTGTTGTGGCGTTGTCATTTTATTTTAAAAACGCGAGCGTTTTAAATTACGATTTCAATTAAGTTGTTTACTTAAATCCGCTACGAATTCCACATACCACGTTGTTGAAACCCTAACTAGATTATTATCAGTGGATGTTATCGTGAATTGTTCAATTGTATCCTTGTCAATGATTGTTGATATCACATTGTTGACCCCAGATGAACTCGACGATGATATACTAAACTGAGTTGGTGATACTAGTGTTAATCGATAAATACCCTTGACAGTTGCAGTGATATGTAAAATGTTGTTTGTAGGTGACCACGCAAATGATCCGTGTTGAATCATGTATACTACATTGTTGGTTTTCGCATGAGGAATTTTTGTTTTTCCGATGATTGTTATCATCCTCGCTGCATCACCATTGATTGCTTCGATGAAGTTTTTCATCTCATTAATGGATTTTTTAATATCAGGAAGTTTAATATAGATTTTAGAGATCCAAGAAATTTATCTACGATGTTTTTAAGAAAAGTTGAAAACTGTTTTACATGCTCTTCATATCTGACTTGAAGTGTCGTTAGTTCCAACATAGAATCTTTTATCGTTGTGAGCTTCGGTGTGGTCACTGGTGGTTTACCAAAAATTTCCAACACAGGCTTATCAATATTATCCATGATGGATTTTTGTAAATCAGTAAACGTAATTTTATGAGAGTTGTATTCATCACATAGTTTTTTTAGATCCTCGGCGGATTGTAAATCCATAGGAGTACTTATTTTTTTTTAACTCATCTAAGTTTGCTATCAATGAAATAGCTCTCTTGATCACTTTTTTTACTTGCCCGATAGTAACTTCTTGTTGTTGTCATGATACTGATCTTCCAAAAATATCTGCCATGTTATATACTAGATATTTCTCTTTAAGTGATTCATCATTATGTACTCATGGATGACTTTGTGAGGTAATTTAGAACTCGTCGAGATAGCTGTCAACGCGTTAAGAACCTCTCGTCCACATATTGGAGGATCTGTTAGTGTCTGCGTGGGTAGCGTTGAATACCAAATTGGGATTTTCTTTAACGAAACGTTAGTTTGAGTTGTAAACAACTTAGATACATAACTGAGAAAATCCATACGAGTCAAAATAAATAATCGACGCTAGATATATTGCGTAACACACCCAATGAGTTCCAGGTCCAGTGTTGTCATCTAGATTAATTATACCAGTTTCTGGGATATGTATTTGTGCTGGTAATTGATCTTTCATAAAAACACCTCTAAAATGTTGTATTGGGAGTTTCTTTACTGCGTCAGCGAGGTCAAAATTAGACATTGGAGCATCCGGATTTTTAATCAACGATTGTAATGTCTTGTGAACCAACTTCCCGGTAATCTGATTCCTTTGCCCTTTTTTATATTTAGATCCACGAACTGATCCATCGGTTGCTTTCTTTACTGCAAGCTCTGTCGCTGTACCAATAGCTCCTAGCGCTGCTGCTTTAGCCACCGCTGGGGCCGCTGCCGCAATTAGCGCTGGAATCGCAGCTAACAACGGGAACATACCACCGGTTTTAATCATATCATTGACAGCAGCTTGTGATAAGGTCAATTTGATTCCTGTACCAGCTATTAATGCTTTATTAAAATGATTAATCTGAGTTTTCATCAGCGATAATTTATTTGATCCACCTGTTATTTGTTGTTTTTTAAGTGTTATTTTTGTGTCACACGCAGTAGAATTTTTTGATTGAAGTTTCTTTACCTGACCAGGTGTCAGGGTGACATTAACATGATTGTACGACATTTTATTTAGACAGTGATAATCTAATTATCGTGTTAAATGTTTTTGAAAATACTACATATTTTTGAAAATACTACATATTTTCTATTGGTGCATCAATGACTCGCATTTTTCCACCACCACCTTCGACCGTCATAGATTTATCACCGAGAATAACAACAATTGCTCTAAATCCTCCAACAGCATCACCGATACGAGCTTGAAATTTTACATCAACGGTTGAATGTTAAGATAGATCAAGATGTTGCAACGAAAAGTAATAAAATTTGGAGTCCAGTATCAATGTTTTGATCACGACCCATATAAGACCACAACCGATGATATACTTGTCCTATATGATTACTACCGTAATGGAGAATAAGTTGCTCTGCTGGTTCTTGCTGATTATTTATTCGTAATGATACCTCACTGACATTACACTTATCAAATATCATATGAGACCGCAATTGTAAACTATCATCTGCAACCCCAGCTCGCTTTTGAGTTTGATTCACATTTTGTAGTGCAACAAAGATATGTCTTGGCGCGGAAACATTTTTCATTAACGCAAGTTGCCAGGTAAAAACCCCAACAACGTTGCTTGTTATTGTAGCTGTTGTAATATCAGACCAACTCAGCAATGACTTTCCTCCGTGATCCATAAAAGATAGCAACCGTGTCTCAACAGTCAATGAGGGAGTCATAATTGGAATCCATAGCGCTAATTTTGTTAATTCTACATTACCGTCAGTGACTGGATTAGCACCACAGTGAAGAGCATAATCATCAGTTGATCTTCGTGTGAGCACTACAGTATGACTAGCACCAAAAATAACTTTTCGTCCATCTCTACAAAATCCAAATATATGAGACAATGGAATCACACATGAAAATCTACCAAGGTTATCTATGTTCTTTTTTCTCGCTGCAAATCCTGCGTTGTAAGTATTATTTTTACTAATAATCATATCCTCAACTTCATCATTATTAACAGGATTAAGAGCAGCACGATTTTTCGGTTGTCTGAAAATAAATTCATCATGATCAGCGCTATCGGTAGTATCCTTTGCAAACATCATCGAATGACCCGCAGATTGAATAAAATCATCTGAGTATCTAGCTAAACCTATTATTGTGGTTGCAACATCAACATCGTTATCGATGGATTCGATTCTAGTAGAATTAATTATCTACTGCGCGCTGCTAAATAACGCCATTATGCCATTGTTGACAAAACCAATCAGGATATTTTCAAGATTATCAGCATCAACAAATCCAGTATTATCACGCTTTACTAGTCGTCCCTCTACCTCGATGTATGGTTCACACGGCAAGAAATATTTAGATATCAAATCTAAGTTCAATTCGTGACCTTGTATTTGGATTCTGAGCGCTATACGAAAAATACTGATAGTGATTATCAGTATTTTTCGTATAACGCTCAGAATCCAAATACAAGGTGATGTATAGAATCATTTTTTCGTACAGGAGCATCTACATTAAAAGCATCATCGATTTCATGTTTAAACATTTTATTATATAGTCGTTGATCTAAATCATTAATCGTTTCAGACCAAAACCAGCAATTAATCTCAATCGCGCTTTTGCTATTTTATTAATTGCGTTACCTATCTTAGGTGGCATTTGATTCGTAGATTGTAACTGAAAATCCTTTGGATTTTTTACTGATTTTCTCTTTGAGGTAAAAACTCTTGCCAGCAACATAAGCTTTTCTTTAGCGGCATCAAACACGTCAACGGCCTTGTTATCAACTTCTGTACCTATCTTATCACCAAGAACCCCAATAACTTTTGACGCTATTTCTTTACCGATCGGTAAAAGTTTCGGAGCGACTTGAGTAAATAATCCAGTAACAACATCACCGAGTCCATTTCCATATGTCACCTTGTACACTGGTAATCGTGAATTTACGACATAAACAGGTCAAGACCTGCTCATACTACGATGTACTATCATTTTATTTAAATGCTATATATCTAATCAAATGAAAAAGTCATCAATCAATCACTATAATAATCATTGGTAAGTTCATCGATGAAACTACGATATAGTCCAATATCTATTACACGACCTTGAAATAACCATTTACAGATTTCAGCAGCTTCGTTAATTATCTCCGGAGAATTATTTCCAGCTCGTTTTCTTCCGATGAGAACTTCTAACTGTGATATATCATCGAGGATACTTCTTGAACAGGGAATATTACCACCGTGATATCCTTCGCTGGTAAATTCTTCAGATTCTTCTTCAAGTTCTTCTTGGGGTTGAGGATCTTTCACAACAGGGTCTTTCACAACAGAGTCTTCTTGTCTTCGTCCTCCTTGCCCTCATCCTTGTCCTCGTGGACTTGGTTGTACACGTTTTCGTTCTTCTGCTTGTTCTTGTTTTAATCGTTCTTATTCTTCTTTTTTGCGTTCTCGTTCTTCTACTCGTTCTTGTTTTATTCGTTCTTGTTCTTCTTTTTTTCGTTGTTTTTGTTCGGTTTTTAATCATTGTTGTTCAGATACTAATAAATCCTTTTTTTGTTGATATTTGAGATATTTTCGTTGAATGGCAGTTAAATATGCCTGATATATAGGATCTTCATTATTACTTTGTGGTAGTTGATTTTTAATTTTGTAAACCGCTTTAGCCATCTCATCTACATTTTTTATATAATCGTATTGTCCAGGTTTAAAAAAATTTACTTTAGTGTAATATCCCAGCGCAGCAAGTTCTACTAAATTAGCTATATCATCTTTATCAATCTTCGCTAAAGTTTCCTCGGTAAATTTATCTCATAGCTTTTGAACTTTATCACCGCATTTTTTAGGAGGTTTTACATCTGGTTTACTCTCCTTTATCGCGGTTACAACCTTTCCAGTTGCCGCAGTTATAGTCTTAAATAATTGTTCAGTATCGGCGGTAAAATCTAACTTCGCTTGCTGTCGAGCTTGCAAATTATCTCTGAAAGAATCTCTCACTGGGAGAAATTTCTTATCCGCAGCCAACCGTTCTCTATTTAATCTAGTTATTTGTGCTTCTCCGATGTTTGCCATTTATATAAAAAAATATATCGCTAATTCATCATTGTATCTATGGCTAATTTTGTTAACCCGGTAACACCAACGGGGCTGTGACAACAACATTGGCGTCGGGTTTTTTTTATGAATTGCTAGCAAAATTAGTCTGAAGGAGACTGTAAAATCTTCGATTTTCAAGCAGCCTTTTATGTGAAATAGTTCGGTTTCCGTAGAAGCCTTATTGCTGTTTGAAAACTTGGTCTGTTCTCCTTTTCTATAAGGAGACTTTGTAAAATCTTCGATTGGAAATTACTTTGTAATTTCAAAAGCAGCCTTTTTTGTGAAATAGTTCGGTTTTCGTAGAAGCCTTATTATTATTTGAAAGCCTGATCTGTTCACCCGTCGTAGAAGCCTTATTTTTGTTTGAAAGCTTGATCTGTTCACCCCATCGTAGAAGCCTTATTTTTGTTCGAAAACTTGGTCTGTTCACCCTCAGTGCTGCTGCGGTAGTTCTTTAAATTGTTATGGTCCAGTGTTGGTTTCTTCAGCAGTGGCTTTACGATGGCAGTTTTGAAAAATGATGGGAATTCCCCTGATGAGAGAGAGATATTAATAACAGTTCAGTTAGTGAAGGCAATATTGGGCCTAAGCACTCAAGCAGCAGTGATGTCAGAATTGGATAAAGTTCACAAGACTTTGGTGCACTTTTCATCATGATTGTCCATACTAAATCAATAGAAACAGGTTCAAATGCTCCTAACGGTTGTCGCTGAAATTCTACATCATAACTGTATGGTGACAAATCAGTTGAAATTGTGCTGTCAAGCGAATCTCTAATGGTTTGTACTTTGGAATCGAAGAAATTTGCAAATTGGTCTGGTAGGTCTAGTGGAGAGAAGGTTGTTGGAAGTGGTGTACATTTGTTCCTTGACATTAGTTTGTTAGTTATCTCAAAGAGCTCTTTGCAGCTGGAACTCTCCGTGATCTTAGTACTGTAGTGGGATGATTTGGCTAAATGGACCATGTTTGTGACGTTCTTCCTAGCGGCTTCATAGATTTGTTTATGAATAGTGAGACTGGTGGAAAGCCAAAGCCTCTCTGCTTTTCGGCGATGTCTTTTAGCAGTGCGAAGCTGGCCCCTAACACTGCTATACCATGGAGAACACTTTTTTATTGATACTCCGCATTTGGTGGCTGGGGCATGTTTTTCAAGCAATAAACACAGGTAGATATCAAGTTGTTCCGCTGTTGGAGTTAAGAACGTTGTTAGGTTTTCTTGGATGTCATGCATGAATTCGGTTCTATTTATCAAACGGAGGTTTCTCTTAGTAGCAAATAGAGGTGGAGGGTTAAGGACCGATACGTCGAGATGGCATACAATGCAGAGGTGATCGATGCAAGTTCGTGGGATACAAGGGTGGATTGCAGAATATTATCATCAGGTTTATAGAGAAACCAGTCTAAAATGGGACCAAGTTTATGGGTAGGTTGGTTAACTGACTGTTTAAGATTGAAAACATGAATTGAATCTAGGAGTTTTGACATGTATGGTTGACCAGGACAGTCAAAGTGAAAGTTGAACTCTCCAAAAATAATTAGGTTGCCACCTATCGAAAATATCTGAAAATGCCAAGTCTACAAACTATTTCTCTTTATGTAATTGCATTAAATGCATTGAAAAAGTTGCTGTTTTATTCGGAGTTGAATTTCAAATCATTTTTCTAGTCTTGTATGAAAAATCTCTTGTTCTCAGCTGGATTAAATTGGGATTTTGGGGGGTTTTTTTACCCTGCATGGGATTTCAAAACATGTTTCGAGTGTCAAAAATGGCCCTCAGAAATTGTCTCGTAACATGGCAGGTAATGACATTGACAATGTTGGAAAACCATAGTTACCACTAAATACTCTTTCAACATATACAGGACAGATTTCACTCCATCTCCTCACAGCAACTATGGACAGCTAGAAAACCATTCTATGGGTAACATTCTTGAAGAAAGCTACATTAAAAAGATATATAGTGATATGACTTAATATGGTTAGTAACATTATTACTGATTAATACAGAACATTCTCTCTCCTCTAAAAACAGTCTGCATTTGTGGTTAAATGAGACATATAAAGACAAACCTAAGGCATCAAAACTGGAACCATGATCATTCTTTTCTCACCCTCTAATTACTGTCTGGAGGAGGGATTTTAATTTGGATTTGGACCTGGGAACCTGGCATCCAATAAAAAGGTAGCAATGTGATAGTTGGTCTTCCATTATACAATGGCTTTAGCTGCAATAAAAACATATTTTTTCTTCATCTCAAACATATTTTTGACAAGACGACCTGATTGAGAGATATTTCTGTTTTACCTGTATCAATCTCTACCAAATATTCATTAGTAGTGGATGAGGTCCTTGGATGGGAAGCTTTTTGACTGGATAACAACTTTTCCAAGTAACTTGTCACCAATCGCCACTCCTTGGATGCCTAAAGATGGAAAATTTATGGCAATCTCATTATCACTGACCATACGTCAAAAGAATTTTGCTATTATTTGAGAAATTGATTCATTTCACATGCAAATTATTTAAAAAGATCATAGATTCCTCAAGAATTGCATTAAAGATGCAGAATGCAAAGATGTCATGAAAGCAGAATCAGTACCCTAATGTAACCAGTTGAAAGCTATCTGTACACATTATGCTACAGAAAGAAATATTTGTAATTCAAAAGTATTCTTGACACAGTCATGAAATAAAACAAGTTTTCAGTCTACCCTCAACGAAAATTACATATTCTACTCCAGTCTGAACCATCATTTTATGACATTTGCATATGTAATGTACATTCTGACTTTTCCAAAATAATCAGCATGACAGCTTTAACATTTCATGTGATGTTACTAAGTGCTAAAGTAGACCTTTTGTATATGTCTTAAAACCAAATCTATAAATTCATAAGAATGCAATAATAATATTTATGAATTTTACTACATAATATTTCAAGTCGTGCTTAGTATATCCTTTAATATCCAAGACTTTAACTCAATATGATTAAGGCCAAGTTCAATTTAGATCCTTAAATCAATAATTAAAAATGATTGTACTCTAATTATATCTCTAATTATAAAGCAAACAAAAGTAAACCAAAATGTTAGAATTGTCTAATAGGTAAATTAAGATATCTGTTCACTGATGCAGTAAACAGTAATTTACTGTCATTTCTACAAAGCTATAGTTGGTTTCAAAATACACCAATTGACACTTGTAATGACTGCAATAGGGTTTTAGTTCAGATGTATTCACAGGAAGATTATGAAAGGTGTAAACAGTAGTAAGAAAACAAAAACTTCAAATTTAATCAACTAAATTAAATTGAAACTAAATTTAGTTCTTCTAAACATAAGTAATTGGTTTTTATTACTATCTGACATAGACTACAATGGCCTGGTGGCTGAGTGGTCTCAAGCACTCACCTTTACTTTAACTATCTCACCTCCCTCCATGTGAGTTTGATTCTCAGGCTCAGACAATGTGAATATGGGAGAAAGCTTGTCAGTATTTTTGTGTGGGGTGATTGGTCTTACTGGGGTTTCTTTGGTTCTTTCTCCATCAGTTATACTAGCCTATATAAAGCCTATCTCGTGCTGTGAAGACAAAACAACAACTACACTAGACCTATAAATAGGTTTAATTTAGTATTATTATATACTGATCATTAAGGTGAAACTGTACAATACATAAATGACAACAACAATATAATATTTCTAGCATCATTTTGTAATAATAATGAGTGTTTAAATATTAATTGTTATGAACAGGTTTGACATTATATCATTTCTGTTTTCTTGTACGTCACAAAACCCTTCCTACCTGTGAGTCTTTAAAGAAATTAAACAAAAGCACATCATCAAATTCCAGTCCTTTGGCCTCATAGATTGTCAAGATTAATCCAAGTCTGAGTTCCTCTGGAATCATGTCTCGAGATGCATCATTCACCACCAAGATGACTTGGTGAGCTCCAAACTCTATATGCGAGGTCTTAGAATAGTTTCCATACAGAAGTACATGAAGATCACTGATGCTCCAGGATTCAAGTAAAACTGGATGTGGACCATTGAAAAGACCTTGATCTTTCTCAAGTGGGTCAAAAGACTCGGGGAAAAATTCGCCTAGCAGGTCCAAGACACTTGACGCAAGGGAGAGAATTCTAGCATGAGAACGATAGCTGTGAGTCAGCTGATACACATATTTTGGCACTTCAATAGCTTCTGTTTTTCCTTTGTCTTGCATTGACTGTTGTGCATGGAAGAATAGGGCTTTGAGATCTTCAAAGCGGAAAGAGATTCCTCTCATTATACTTTGTGCTGTGTCTCCAGTCAAGAACATCTGGTTGGGGTTCTGACAGATCTGAATTAAAAGATAAAGTTCAGACTGTGTGAAGTCTTGAGTTTCGTCAACAAAAATCTGATGAATAACCCATGGAACCACCTGAATATTTTGAAGACGATTGTAGATATCATGAATAAGATCTGTCTCATCAAAGATATTTTTCTGCTTTTTGATTTGATCATAGCAACTGAAGTACTTGTAAATATTGTCTCTTTCTCCTGTAGAATTAGGGGCTATTTTCCGACCAAGCCCTTTGTATTCTTCCTTACTAAGGTATCCACATGGCTTGGAAAGAGCTTGAAATGATCCTTTGATGAATGACATGATTTCTGTCCAGACTAGGGATGGGTGATGGCTGACCTTCATTTTCTTCAATATCTGTGGCCAAACCTCATCCACAAATATTTTGTATGTCACTTCACGTTTTGGGTCCAATTGTTTCTGAAAACAACAATTATTTCAGTTTTAATATCATTCATCTATTTCTGAACAGCAGTCAGTCATAAATCAACAGCTTTAAATTTTATATTACATTAATTTTTTAAGAAATTCAAGCCATTTGTATACATCACAGTTTCAGCTCATTAGCTTTGATTGTTCCAGTCAACGCTGATCAAAGTGGGTACTGTATCCAGGGTTTAGGGGTTGGGTGGTAAATGTGCTGGGCTAGTGCATTCACATAATAATAAAAAAAACTACTACATGTCATAGGAATGAATAATGGAAGCTTAATCCTAACATTGGATTAACCAGCGGATATGAATTCTAGCATGAGATTAACATGAGGATTTGAATCCTAACATTGGATTAACCTGAGAATTTGAATCCTAAACATTGGATTAACCTGAGGATTTGAATCCTAACATCAGATTAACCTGAGGCAACAAACATAGGGGGTTATTTGTCTAACCACGGTCAGGTTATATGGACCCCATTTACCATGTTATAGCAGGTTCACGCTTTACAGTATAGCCTGTCTTGAGAGACCACTGCTATGAGAGACCACCTGTCTTAAGAGAATAGGTTCTCCATGTACAGATTTTATGATTAAATAGTGTTATGACCTGTTATCAGAGACCACCTGTCATGAGAGACAATTATGTTTCGGCAGAAGGGGTGGTCTTTCAAGATAGGTTCCACTGTATATGGAATTTTCAATTTGAAAATGAGTGAACTGACTCAGTTGGTTATAACATGGTTCAGTCTATTACATGGTCATTTTCTATGGACCACATTTACTGTGTTATAGCAGGTTCACATTATATATGGAGTCTTCCATTTGGAAATAAGTGAGTGTATGGCAACTTTATCGGCTTTATCTACCCATCAGCAATGTAAAGATATATAATTCATTTTCCAGATTTTATAAGCAATCATATTTCTGTTAGATCAGGGATATTAATGAACTGTTAAGTATACATTTGTCAAAAGTTTTTTGTTAGGAAAGGGACTCCAAAAGTATAATAAAACTTGTTTTTGAGAGGTCTTTAGTGTGATAACAATAGAAGCTTTATCATTTAACCAGTCAAGTGATTCTGCAGTCATTTGTTGCAATGGCAGTTCCAACCTTGTATCCATGTCTTAAAACATTTGTATACAGTGATGTGTACAGATTTATTAAAGAAGGGGCAAGTCAAACTGCAACAAATTGTTCTTTCTTTATGAAAGTTCTCTAATAAATGCTTAATGTCTGGCTAGTATGTTTTACGGCTCTGTTATCTGAATATATGCTAAACATATGTATAGCTTTAAGGATACAATATACTTGATGAGTCTCACATTTATCATTCATTCCATGGTTTTGCAAAAAATACAGCTTGTTAGTGAGAAAGGTCAGTAGTTGGATGGTCTGGTATTGTCTAGTTGTATCAAAATTTAATCATTACTGGAGTTGGTGTTCTTGAGAAGTCAAATTGTAATTATCAAACACAGCTCAGCTTGTTGAATGAGGGGTAAATAATTTCAAATTCT
This sequence comes from Unio delphinus, assembly GCA_029339505.1. Classification (NCBI taxonomy): domain Eukaryota; kingdom Metazoa; phylum Mollusca; class Bivalvia; order Unionida; family Unionidae; genus Unio; species Unio delphinus. The sequence goes on along the minus strand of JAQISU010000361.1, from coordinate 9,334,021 downwards.
GATAGAAAAATAAAGAGAAGGGCAATGATATGAGCTTACATGGTGTTTGCAAGATGAATTAATTAAAACTGGTTGTGAATTTTGTGAAATCGACTCTGAATTTAATTTTTCATGCAATCTAACATACCGGGCATGTTCTAGCTGCAGATGTCTCTTTGGCTTTATTGTCCATATCATCATCCCAGTCAGCATATGTCTCATTTTCCTCTACATCAGAATCCTCATCTCATTTTCCTCTACATCAGAATCCTCATCTGATAGTGGCAATCTACTGAGGAAAACATCATGCTCTGACCAACCCTGTATATCTACCTGTACATAACAAATGATATGGATTTGTCTTAAGACATGTAATATTAACAATGTCTCTATAAGTAAGCAGTAAAATTAATGGGTAAAATAATAGATTCTTTTGCAGTTTAAGGTGATATAAACTGAACATGTCAAAATGGCTATCATTGAGAAGCATGGCCCTGAAACAGCATGATACAGATATAACCTAAATATGAGACTTATCAGCCTAATACATTTTGGCTGGCATATAACACTACTTCCATGATCCTTTACTTCTTGGCGCTTATTTATATTTACTTTACTTTGCTAATGCAAGGTAACCATCAATGCTTCTAGTCATTATTTCTTTGTAACTCAATACACTGCTCATTTTGTTTAGAATCATATGCTTTAATTTACTTCTTGACAGTTCTTTCTTTTAAAGTTGGAAGCCTGAATTTTATCCTGTCATTTCTTTACTTCTGTTAAAAAACAGATAGGATCTGCTGCATGTATGACCAGTGAGAACGATCACTTACTCTGCGGATAAATGTGCACCCATAGAGTAACAAGGAGTTCGGAGTAGTGTATGAAATCTCCACTGAGGAACCTAGCCACTAAAGGGCCAGTTAGCGGTAAAATCCATGATATGCTGAACACGAAAAATGGGGTCTCTCTAAACACCCTAAGACACCCCAAGACTCTCCAAGAACTACTTTAAATGTCAACAACAGCACAAGAAAACTGAAAACAAACAAACAAAAACTGCGATATCTATCAATATTTTGTTTAACAAGAAAAGTAGCGAGGTCAGGAGTTGCAAAGGGAAATAACTCCAGTTTTGATGAGGAGTGTTCCGGTACAGTAACGTGAATATTTATCAACATTTAAAAATAATTAGCAATACCACAAATAAGTCGTGAAATAAGTTACAACACAGCAAATGTACTGTATATAAAAAGATTATTTATTTATCTCAATAACAAGTTAAAAATTCATCCATTCATGTATTCTGACAATTATTAACTTAGAGCATAAACAATTACATTCTTCATTTGTTAGTATTTGTTTAGTGTTTCTTGGTCCTCTCGTTGACAGGCCTTCTTCACTGACCAGGTTTTCGTGCAGTTCCTCTGGCCTTATTAATTAGGGTATATTTCCCATCTTGCGATTTAATGTACTTCGATTTCTGCGTACGTTTAATGTCCTTGAGGAACGTTGCAAAAATCTCGGTCTTTTGAATTTTGGATTTGCACCTCCAGACGATGTCGTTTATCTTGTAAATGTTTTCTTCTCTTGTTAATTGATAATTTCCACTGTCATGAAGAGCGCTTCTATAATCCATGAAATGGAGCTTTGTCACACTGAAAAGTTTATGTATTAAATCTTGCATGTTTTGGTTTCCAGTCAACAGAGAGTTTTAGAATATTATTGATGGACTCTGCATAGTTATTAGTCCAGTTCACGCTTTCAATAGTTTTGAAGCTAGGTTTGAAAATGTATTTCTTAAGTCTCGGTTTTAAGTTGCTGATAAAGTATGGCGCAAATGTCGGATGCTGTTCGTTGATGATAGTTTCAAGCATTTCTGAGCGGCTTTCAAAATCTATTGTAGTATTTGCGTTTGTGATGCCACCGGTACCAAATATTTTAGCCATTATTATATCACGTTCCCCCTTTACAATCCCTATTTTATTTTGAAGGTAGTGCCTCACATTATCCTTAAGATGCTTAGTGCAAAGATAGCGTGTAGCTGAGGGAAATACATGTTCAATTGCCTTTGTTATGGCCTTCTCGTCATCACTTCCAAATTCCATTTTTTCCGACACTCGTACTTCCACGGATTCAATATCTCTGTCTAGTTTTGTAGCAATATGTTCCAGAAAACTCTTGTAAGTTCTGTAAGAAGCGTCTTTGTGCAGAAGGACAGGGCCAATACAAAATTGGATGTTCATTTGTACTATTTCGGACAACTCTTTGATTTTTGTTAACCAACGTGGTTATGTAAAAGTTTCCTAGATTAAATGTTCTATCTATACCAACTCGTTGTTTATTACCATAATTCAGGAAGTGTTTTATGTCAGTAATTTGGTCTGGCGTATAACAAATGATGGATGGTACCTGCTCTTTGTTGTGTAGTATTGTTTGTACAAACGGATGTTTATTTATAATTCCAAGGACCTCTAACATATCATCGGCAACGTTGATTTGGTTACGTCGTTTGTTTGCAGACTTCATATTTTCATTGTATTTTAAGTTGCTTATTACTCTAGTCTCACGAGCGCCAGTCAACGAGTCATCTTTCTTCAATTCACGATATATATCTCTTGGTATCTGTTCCTTCATCTTTTTCTTGTTTTTGTCAAAAGTCCTAGGGTGAGTTCTTGCAAAATGATTTTCTCCTCACCTATTACCATGTGATGCTGCGAGTTGTTTATGATTGCCTTGGTATTCATAAAGAGCGACGCTGCTGATTCCGCAGTCGTTCTTTATGACAAAATAAGAAACTCTTTTTTTAAAAGCAGGGTCACTTTTAAGTGTAGCATAATATCTGCTCAAAATAACTACATTTTCTTCATCTGGTTGAGGAATTAGCTCTTCCCAAGTTACTTGGCCCTTTATTCTACGTTTAATGCAGCATTTGTTATTCTTAACTTCTACATTTCTAAGGTATCCTTTTTCAATGAGAAACGTTGATTTGACGGTATTGCCTTTTGTAAAGTCCCAAATCTCACAGTCATCAAAAAATTCACATTTTTTTCCTTCCTTTATTCTGTTAAAGTTCATGCTGTTTTCAACCAATAGGAAGCAGTTGGATTTGTCTCCTGCAGGAACATTTGTATGTACATTTTCTTTTTTAAGGATTAAATGGTAAGCTGCGTCAGACGAATGCCATTTGCCTGAAGGTAATGGTCGGACATTGTTGCGACAAGGTAAATGGTCTTCATATGTAGTCTCATCTAAAACAATACGTGTATCGCTTCCATTTTCTTCAATCACGAATTTGTGACAACCGGAGTTTTCATATTTTCCTGTTGGCTGCTTGACTACAGTTTTGATGCCTGGTGGGTACAAAACTGATTCAGTGTTGTTATCATCATCTAGATTGGATCCGCTGATATTTGTGACCATGAATTCGAGGCCCATGTTATCTTTTATGAGAAATGTTGCCTTCGTTTTCCGATCGGTAGCTGGTGTGCTTGTATCATTTGGCATGAATTGTTTAGTATTTTCAACCGGATCTTCAGTGGTATCATGCCTGAACACCGGGACAAAATGGTTAGCTGTCCACATGGGCCTTTGGACGGGTCCCATTCTACTCCATAATATAGTAAGGGATTCTTTGTTAGTATCGGGAGAGAAGAGTTTCGTCAGTACCTCAGGTGTCTTGTCAAGTGGTCCATTCATTGCAGGATATAGTGTCTGTATTGGCAAACCAATTATTGTTCATAGAGCCATAACTGTCCATATCGAGGAATATTCGCCGTCATTGCAGCATGAAATGAGTGACTCTTCAAATGAAGGCGAGTAGTCCATAAGCTGGTCGAAATCAGGTCTTTATGTGTATGTATCGGAATTGAGTGACATTTATATGGACGTTCTTAGCCAAAGTTATATCAATAAATTTTCACCACCAGTAAGCGCAATCGACACGGTATTAAACAGACAATTGCCATTTCCTGTGGTTATTAATGGGATGCCGATTGAGCCTAATTTGCTTTTTTCCATGATGGAGTGCATTCCTGTCGATTTCTACAAATGTAGGCTGGATTAACGATTGGCCGTAGTAACTGAGAGGATTTGTAATGACTGATTCACGTTTTGCAGCATAATGAAGATTCTTTAAGCCATGAAGCGATGTCCACTATATAAAAGAGAAACAGATTAAACATATCGGCATACATGTTATAAATAATGCATTGGTCAGTTAATTTGTAATTGATTTATCTTTAGACAATAGTCACTATAGCCGAATGCTAGCTGATTCGGACAGTGGCTAACTCTACCCAGTATATTTATACTTGTTTAAAATAGTATATTTCTCATTATTCCCAGGTGCTTTGATGCATGTCTGATAAACATTGATGGAAACGAAACACCAATTGTATGCATCATAATGGTGTTGCTGTTGAACAATTTTAAGTCTTAACATTATTATCAAAATAGAGCAAAAACGAAAGTTTTTCAAAATTTAAAATTACAATTTTATTTACCTAAAATACAGATTAAGAAAAATATAAATGTACTGATGCATTTGTAATAAAATTATTATAAGGAACATCATGTAGGCAATGAATTTTTTTTTATGGGAGAATAGCAATAACCATGACCCAGACGCTAAGAAATGTTTACTAAGATTGATAATGACAGCATCCTATCACATATTTCACTGAGCCTAATTGTTGGATTTAAATATTTTTTGAGTTACGTGATTTATATGACATACACAACTTATATATTTATGTCATTTAGCTTTATCTTCCAAATATTGAAGCATGATTTATGATATAATCTCTAGAAACATAAATGTAATATATATATATCAAACAGTTGCTTTCGTAAAAATGGATTAAGAACATTGAAAAAATATCACGGACTATGTGTATGAATTCTGGACTATAATCGAAAATAACAAGAATATGAACATTATAGCAGAGTACAAACTCGGAACTTTATAACAGAATGAATATGAACTTTGCAATATGCGTATATTACGCTTAAATAAAAACCAAAAACTCAACAGGATTATAAATAGGAATAATAGAATTACATAACTTTAATTATTATTATGATTTAAACTTTGGAAAAATATAATAATGACTAGGAAATATACAATAATGACTAGGGAAAGATGCTTTTCGATTTGTCATAATAGACTACAATGAAGAACTTAAATGAAGAAAACAATTAATACACAATGACTGGAACACTACTATGGACTATGTAATTAATATACACTAATAATGCAGCATGGGAGAAGATGTACCGTAATTCGATTTGCCTCAACAGTATTAACATAAACTGGGCAGAACTATTTCTGCGGGTTTCACAGTGAGACACCACGTACCGTTAGCTGACACAGAGTCATAATATTGTACAAAACTCACATATTAACATATGCGTTAGCATAGGCTACAAACTAATTAAGGACATCAAACTTAGCATAAATACGATAGACAACCAAACGAATACATAATGTAACCAAACTTGAGTTCACAGCAGAATTTGCTACCAGTCAAAACAACAGTACGCCACGACATAGAAATAACTTTACTACAAATTAACACACTTAACAATCAAAATAACCAACAATTTAAAATACATCTTTAATAAAATATTTAAAAATACACTTTAGCAACCTAACATAAGTATTTTAAACAGAAATATTTTTAATAAAATAGCGAAAGGATACAGTGTGAGATGTCATACTTGACACCTAAACAGGATGGATGTGCATTCTACACACTGAAATCTCTACTTATTATTTAAATAATGAAGGTAGACAAGTACGCCAGATGTCAAATACTCTTCCTAGACGGAAATTTTAATAAAAACCTACCGTAATAGGACAAATTACGAACTATATAACGAGGACGTTAATAAAATGTGGACCACTGATGAAGGTTAGGTAAATTTTAAATAGGTTTTTTTTTTTATAAACAAATAAAATATTTTTCTTTAACTTTGGTAGAAATTTTTTTTCTTTCTATTTCCTATTTTATAAAATAGTTCAATTCATATTGTAAACCTTACCAGGGAAAGTACATTAATGAGGACCCCATGGGGCTATATCACATTGCGCTACGCGAAGTGAGCAGGCCTATGACAGAGATTGGAAAAATCACCCCACTACTTCTAATGTTACTTAATTTTGCACTTCCTTTTATCTGGATACTAGATCCATTCTTTTTCTTTCATGTCTAGATCCCTCACTACACATGAAACCCATTAAAGGGTAAACTTAAACAACTTTTGGCATTTTCTGAATAATTAATATAAATAAACAAAGGACGGCCCTAATTGAATCAGGAATTGTACAACTAAATAAATTCGTACATTTCCTGACTCAAGGCATACGGACCTAGAAAATTTAAATTTTATTAGAAAAAGCAAATTGAAGCACCGTAAATATTTAATTAAATACACTTCAATTTTCATAAAATTCAAAATTAATTTAAACTATATCCAAATAAAGAGAATTGTATAATTACTACCCACATAGAGAGAAATCACAAAGTAAGACAACTGTGACAAGAATTTGAATGAAAATGGCTATCCTTACAATAACACAAAGTATAGACTTATATATAGCAACATACAAATAGCACCAACACAAATATCAAACACAAGGATACTAGGCGACCACTAGTCATGGTCAAATAAATTGAGAATACTAGTTTTGGGTAGATCAAATCCCATCTAGCAATGATCTACTAAAAGATACACTAGGGAAGAAAAGTACCCCTTTTCAATCATATAACCCTGATGGGGAAAAATTAAATGGGGAGATAAATGGAAAATAAAAAACAGCCAAAACAACATATCAGTTGAGAACACACACAAACATAAAAACTTTTTACATTTTTTTTGATTGGGGAATAACAAAATAACTCTCTACGATCATGGAAATGATTTCCTAGGAAAAAGATGGTAGTTTAACTAAACTAGAAGTTTGAATTTAAATCTAGAGTATTGGGAAATCGGAGTACGGAGAAATAGATAATAAAAACAAAATGAATTCAACTATCAAAATATTTAACTATTTTGGCCTTTAAAATAAAAACAAACTTAATACAAAACCTAGAATTACACTTAAAAAATTTAACATAAGGAAAACAACTAAAACCAAATAGGGACTACAGGAAAGGACCACCCCTGGGACTAATTAGTCCTGAGGGTAGGGAGTACAGATTTAGAATAACAAGGGTGTTGCCCAAAACTCGAACTAACTAACGTGCTTGAGAGAGTTGACAGGTATCAGAAAAGGCTACACGAAAACAGTTAGCAACCAAGGCCGTTCGTAAGAGCGCACTTCAAGGGTTGATGTATATGTTTTGATTCAGCCTTTTGGCATTCTGTGGGTGATTTTTGCATCATAGTTCCGAAATAACACATACACATAAGGTATTAGAATTTCTTTAGGTTATGCAGTAAATAATAGAAAGGAGACCTAAACACTTTCTTATGGTTAAGTGGGTGGTAGTCTGGTGCTCCCTCCCCCCAACCAAAAAACATCAGTTGTCTATGCATGCAATACTATCATTACAATTGACATAATGCAAAACAAAATAAGCAAAACACTGAACAAGCACAGTAAAGAAAACAATACATAAACATTGATACACCCGTTCTTGTTAAGTTATGCTTAAATTGGTGCTTCCTACACGCATTACTGAGAAAATATAGAACTTAAATTCATAATTGCATGCATATACAGATACATTTTACAACAGGACTAAATAAAAATGTATTAAAATTACCTGTGCCAAGCGATTTAATCCTTCGTTGTAGTTGTAAGTTTTTGTGCTGATCTCTAAGGCAAAACATTTGTTGCACACATATGGGACGTCAAAATGTTCAGTAAAACATACAAATTCCTCCAGAGACAACTGTTCACAGTTTGAATGATTCCACTGACGGCAAGAGTCACAATGAATGCAGTTTGACATACAGTTTAAACGACAGGAACCACACGGGAAAAACGCAGCTCTTCCGGTAACAACTATTTTGCGCTTATTTGGAAACATTTTGAAACTTGTTTAATACAAAAACTTTGCAATACCTAAACAATCTGGATGTGAACTTGCACAAATAGCTCATAATATATATATATACCCATAAGTCGGCCAATTATGCATGTCGGGTAATTATTGAAGCAATAATGAAAGTGCCGCATGGTCGGCAAATGTCCTTTAGTGTTGCTTACTGTATCTGTACTATCAACAGCTCAGACCTAATTACTACTCAAAACACCTAGATGTATACAAATTTTAATCAAGAGTATTTATTAGGGGCTGCATACATCTGTTTATTCCAGAACTTAGTTCAATACCTGTAACTCTTTAAGCGTATTTATGCCAGTAATTAGTATAATCTAACATATGCTGTTGTTTTAAGTTCACGCCGAGTTCTAATATATATATGGCAAATTCTAAGAAAATAGGTGACAACATAATCCAGCTGTTTTTTATGTATGAGTTCTTTGACTAAGTGGGCTTTATTGTTGTTGTTCTCTAAATTTATTTTCTTGAGCACATTACTTTAAACATTTTAATACACATCGAAAGAGGCTAATTTTAAATATGATCACTGTCAACCAAACCACTGGCACCCCGAAGGGCTAACAGTCCCAATCAAGCGTGTGAGTATATATATATATATATTTGGTGGAAACATTTTAGCCGTGACTTAATACATTCGTATTTATTGCACAGTAATTTTGGTCTTTAGCAGGTAAACCTTGATTAATGGAACGAATACACATATTTTTCAAATTTCAGCTAGAGCGTAAACAAATTGTTGAGTAAATATAATGCGAAGAAAATAAGTTTTGCTTGAGAACTCAGTAATCAAACTATATTCGTTATTGTTTGATAGTGTTGATAGTGAAAAAGTTAACATCATATTTTCTTTATTGAAACACTGAAAAGTTATTTTGGTAAAAATAAATGTCAGTGCGATAGCTCACATCTTGTTTATGATTTAAGCTAGAACCTTTGATGTACCTTTGATGTACTATTTCAAGAAGAAAAAAGCTTATAAACAGTTTATAACAAAATAAAAGAATGAAGTATTCTGTATTGCCATTAAATGGGAAAACTCTGTTTATTATAGTTTTCCAAAGAGATTTGTTGCAAAAGAATTAGTTTCCGTAGATTATCGGAAATAGGTTGATAGTAACAATGTCCGTATGTGTTTTCTTTATTTTCCCCTGCTTCTTGGTACGTTTTTTTGCAAGATTTGGTGCAAATATAATAAAAAATGTGGTGTCTTGTGGTGTCCTGGGGTGTCTTGGGGTGTTTAGAGAGACCGGAGTAGCCACTGATTCATTTTATAGACGTAAAATATAGCGAAGCAGTGGCTGAATTCACTAATTCAGACGAGAGTTGGGGATCATGGAGAATCAAAAAAGAAATACTGCGTGATTACTCCAAATCAGCAGATGTTACAATTGAAAACAATTACTTGAAAAATAATCAGATATGAGAACTATCTAATGCACTGTCGTGATCCGATCCAATAAATAGACATAAAACTAGTTACTTAAACGGCTGTGGTGGATCAGGAAAAACGACTCATGCGATTGAATTATTTCAAGGGAAATCAAACATGATTGTGCTAACATCAACACACATACCTGCAAGAGAGTTGAAACAATGCGGAATTAATGCTTGCACTTATCACAGTTTCTTTCGATGGAAAGGTGACGAATGGACTCCTGATCGAATGGGTGAAAAATTTATTTCTGAAATCATTATTTGGGATGAGATATGCACGGTATCGTTAGATGTATTACATAACTTTCTTGATTGGTTATTGCTAGCGAATACAAAAGTGATAATGTGTGGCGATCATGGTCAACCACCACCATTTGTCGGTTTGTCTCCACATAATTGGTTGAAAATTTTGCAGACAATTATGAAGAAATTAATACCGATCATAGAGCACTTGATGAACACTTACGCGAGTTCAAGAAACTAATCAGATTACAACCAGATAGAATCCAATGTGAAATAGCGTTTGAAATAATTTCGGAAACCCCATTAAATGATTTCTGGGAAGTGTGGAGACCAAATGATTTGATAGTGGCAGGTAGAAAGATAGTAAGAGACACACTTCAGATGTAGTTATTTAACACGCATAAAGAAAATGTTGTAACACTTCCAGTGCCGCTGTGTTATAGACCTAAGGATACACGAAGACAAAATATCGAAGCTGATATTCCTGGACAAAGAAAAAAAGATTCTCGTGTTAAATGATATTGTGTTAGTTGATATCAGTGTTGTCAAAGATGCATTGCGTGCTGATAAATCCCCATGGAAGCTTGGATACGCAGCGACGATACCTTCTTCGCAAGGGTTGACTATATCCGATACAATTGTTTGGATCATAGATAATCTCATCGAGTGTTCAAATTTAGTTTATCTTGCTGTGTCCAGAGTACGAAGAATAAATCAATTTCAAAGAGTTGTTTTAGATTATAATGACACTACATTAAGTTATATTGTCAGCGATGATTCAATCAGAAAAAAACTATCTGGTAATAAACAACAGGACAAAAAAAATAACAAAAAATTTGATATTGATGCCGAATTTATAATCACACTGAAACAACAACAGAATAATCACTGCGCGGGTTGCAATTGTATAATGCCATGGTGTTGGTCGGATAAAGATCCTTGCCAATTTACTGTAGATAGAAAAAATAGCAGTATTGGTCATACCAGAGATAATGTGATGCTGACTTGTCTTGAGTGCAACCGACACAGAGGTGCTAGTTAAGACCACGCGGCGGCAATTGAGTATCCTCGGGTATCACTTGTAGTTGTTCACGAGTAAATCCTCGCTGAGGAGCAGTTGAATCCAACCTATAGACTGGCAGTCCACCCGTAAATCGTGTTATGCTAGATATTTTATGTGCAGTAACACTCCAAATAGGATCAGTAGCTCTTTTTTTGCCACCTTTGAGCTCTCCTGGTTCTAGGGGTGAAACGATACGCCTGTGCCACGTATTGATACAATACACAATACACAGCCTACGATACGGTATATATCGATACATGTATCAAATTGAAAATGGGATTATCACAGTACATTTGATTAATCATGTGAATGTATATGTTGAATGGTATTTTCAAGTTCAAACAGTGTCAAATATGCAATGTATCAGCAGTAAGTCACCTTGTTAACCTGTTATGTATAATGATAACAGAGAAAAAATTGAATCAAGATACCGAATAAAATATAACAAAATCTTTGATGTGTTTCTTTATCCTTCATTCAATAAAAATTAAATGTTACAAGTTTTGTGTCTGATTCATCATGCAACAACATACTGGAACAAAATAAAATATTAAAAAGTACACGTAACACAAAAATACAATAAAAAATTAAAATGCTTAGGATTAGGAAATCATAATTATGCAACCTTTTCTAAGCTGTATACTTTCCTCCTTTCTTCAGTTCAAGAAAGATCATCTTAGAAAACACAAATGATAAACTTCACTGCAGCAAACACTAATTAATTTCACATAAATTGTCATGTGTGTAATTGAAGTCTGTAGATGAATTAAAGAAAGTTCCTAATAACTGAAGGTGATATCCTCATCAACTTAAATGCATCTTCCAGCAAATGAATAAATCTTCTTAAGTCATAAACTAAGTGTTCTAAAACTAGCTGACAATTGTGATGACAGTAAATAGAATAAATGAACTGAATTAGATAATTCTGCCTAACAGATGCACATGACTAATTACAAGTTTTGTGTCTGATTCATCATGCAATAACATACTGCAACACAATAACACACTAAAAAGTACACGTAACACAAAAAATACAAAATATATTTAAAACTATTGGGATTCAGAAATAATAATTATGCAGTGTTAAACCTGAGATCTGTTATATCAATCTATGTCACACAAAAACCCAACTGCAGTGTAAAAACTGAGATCTGTTATATATATATCTATAACACATACAAGCACCCAACTGCAGTGTCAAACCTGAGATCTGCTATCTGCTATCTAGCACTTGATATGTGGTGTGAACTTTGCCTCTTGAATAGCAAATTCCATGTTAGCAGCATTATCTGTTACTATGGAGAGTAACTTTCCAGTTGACATTCCTTACTGACATCAACTAGTACTGCTCCTATATTTTTACCAGTGTGAGACTTGTGTAAAGGTCTGGTCTGAAGAACAAAGCTTTTCATGCACCATTCCTTATCAATCAAGTGAGCTGTGATTGTTATGTAACTCTCTGTAGCGCTTGAAGTCCAACCATCTGTAGTAATGGCCACTGATTCTGCCTCTGATATGGTGTTTTGCACTTCTTGTCTGGTGTGAAGGTATAGGTCTGGAATAACTTTCTCTACGAAGTGTGTTCTTGATGGGATAATGTAGCGAGATTCCAGGGTACGAATCAGATTTCTGAAACCTAGCGAGTCAACCACTGAGAAAGGGCGCATATCATGTGCAATAAACATTGCTATATGCTTAGTGATTGCCTGTGATCTTTGCGATGATAGAATTAATGGAGTCTGAAAGTCAATCTGAGCTGACCAGTGGTTGTTGGATGTGATGGCTTAGGGGTAGGAGAAAAACTGACCTTGGGAGCTGAAATCTTGTCATCTTTAAAAGGAATTCCGATGGCAATGGTTGGATGGTGCTGTTTTAAATGTGTAGACATATTTGTGGTGTTTCCAGTATTCCTAAGAGTTGTAAAACGCAGATTGCAAACACAAATGGACTTGTCTACTTTTCTTACTCCATTCTCACACTCCACAGAATAAATACATGTATATATATATATATATATATATATATATATATATATATATATATATATATATATATATATATATATATATATATAGTTCCAGGCTGATGATCTTCTAATCACAGGTAATTCGAGTTAAATTTTTTCGGCCTTTTGCATCTGCCCCATTTGACCGGATGTTGGAGTCACCTTGGTCACCCCGCTGTTTGTAGTTCATTGCATGAAAGCATCCCAAACGTCTTAGTGATTAAGAATAATCATAAGTTCTATCACCAGTTCCACACCCATACCGATAGTTTAGTCCCACGCAAAGAAAAAAGAATTGACACTTACATTATTATAATAATTTTAAGAAAAAAAATTTTCCTTCAGAAACTATTATTAATTTATGTCTTTGATTATATTTTTAAATTATGGTATTATTTAAAAAACAAAAAATAATGTAATTTTCTACTACAAGGAAACTCTTATCTATAGAACTGGTCCGGGTGCGGGAACAGAGATGACTAACTGAATCTCACACGCTATACTTCCTGTGTATACAAAACAACTACCTCGACAGTTTGGTCTAATGAGCTCCTAATTTAATTATCATAACTGCTGAAGATTTATGTAGCTATTATAAGGTTGATATCGTTTTGTATCGATTCTTCACCTTGTGTATCGATATGTGTATCGAAATGGCAAAAGTATCGATGCATCGATGTATCGATGAATTGTTTCACCCCTACCTGGTTCATATAAATATCTTACAGTGACATTGCTGAGTATTGGTTGTTTTGAAAAATCATTTTGTGGTTTTACTGGTATATACTTTTTTCTAATCGCGTTGTTCGGTTTCATATTAATTGTTTGAGTAATCTCATTATTCAGCACGGTAATTATGCTTGGTAATCTCTTGACCCATTCACGAGATCGCTTATCCTGAATAAATTCATTCGCGTATTGATATCCAAATAACCGCTCAGCAAGTGTGCGATTAAATCGTTCAACAATTGCCTGATCGTGATGTAATGCAGTATGTCCTCGTCTGATGGTGACATTATGACGCTTCATTGTTGATAACACTGCACCCTGAAATTCCTTGCCAGGATCAACTTGTAAAAGATTTGGCCAATGCAGAGGACTCCTTCGATAAATCCTTTCAAAATCAAAAGCCACTTCAGTTGATGATTTTGTCTTTAGCGGTTCTGCTTGTTTGTATCGACTCGCAACAGCAACTACGGTTAGCGCATACTTCTAAAAACCATCATGCGGCAGAAATAATATATCAGCCTGATGAACTTCATTAGGTGCGCTGACATCAAAATGCAAGTAGTTAATTTGTTTAGATGGTGGCAGATAAATTTGCCATATCGCCTGTTTGGATAACCAATCCGCTGCAGTGGTATTTTTCACTTTTGCGACGCTAGTGAGTTTACTGATTGTTGCTTTACCTCTCCAGTATCCTCTTGGGAGAATAATAAATAGATTCCATGTTGTTATTAATTACCAGCACCCAACATCAATTTACTTTTCATTGCCGACTTTATCAACAATGAAGCCAATTTTTCTTTGATGGATTTAACAGCAATGGAATTCAACGCATGAATTAATTTTACATCAGTGATATGTCTGTTTTGCAGATTACTGCTTTTATAAGCAACATCATGAGCATGACACGCCTTATCAATAGTGTTTATTGGATACTGACCAGGTCGGGGTTGGTTTTGATCATCGAGTCTGGTCACGGGTCCACAATAACTATATCCTGGAAAGTGTTTTTTCCTGGATACTTCACCCATGGTGTTCCTGGGAGTTTTACTAACTTGGCTGCAATATCACCTTCTCGTTTTTTTAAAATCATCTGCAGATTTCATAGAAACAAATCTAAATTTGTTTGTACTACATTGTACACACTTACCAGCAAGTGCTGATCTGTTATTTTTAGTTGTAATCGTCGCCAAGTCGTTTGTCCTAGTATGCTTCTTACATTTCACGCAATATAGATCCATGATTTATTTATAATAACATGAATGTAATTGATTTTTCGGCGACTAAAATACGAGAACCAGTTAAACACCATGCAGCTCTACTGAATTCTATTTGCTTGATTATAATCGGACCATCTGGAAGTGGCAAGACACAACTGCTACTCAATTTGATAATGAGATGGATGAAATGGGATAAGTTGTATTTAGTAGCCCCAAGTGTAGACGATCAACGATGTTACGAGGTGTTAAAGGATTTTAACGAGAAAGAAAAATCGGAAATCGATGAGGATATTATTGAGTGTATAACCGATATCGTGGATGCACCGAGTATTGATGATATTGATGGAAGTATTAACAATTTTGTCGTCAGTGATGATGTCATGTTAGACAATCAAAAGAATCTCGCTAGGATATTTTCCAGAGGTAGACATAAAAACACTGACATGATATATGTTACTCAACGATACACTCAAATACCAAAAGTGATCAGAGATAACTGCAATATTCTTGCTGTATTCAACGGAGTTGACACACATACGCTACAAAATATTTTGCAAACTTGGTGCGGCGGTGATATGGATTATAATATCTTTAGAAATTTCTTTAGTCACGCTCAGTCAATTCCACATGGATTTGTAACGATAAATTTGCATGACCCGAGATCAAGATATCGTGTTGGACTTGATAAAATATTCGGTTGAAACCTAAAAGGATTTTCATCGTAAAGAGTTTACCATAACAATTCGTCTCCACAGCGACATCGGTGCCTGGTCTGTAGCGTGACAAACCGAAACCATTTCTCTTTTTTTTTGTCTGCCTGAATTGGTTTCGGTTGAAATCCTTTAGGATTTTCCTGAAATAGTTTCTCTTTTTTATTGTCTGCCAGAATTTGTTTCGGTTTGCTTGAAATAGTTTCGGTTTACTGCTAGGCATAATAAGACAGCTTGATTAACTAATACTTTGGTCAGATATGTCTTTCATGACCTAAACTCTTCATACCAATGTGTTTTGTTTCATGACAAACACTGCAAATGATCGTTACCTAAAATGGAAAAAACTATTTATTTTACCTGCACATTATTGAATGAGTTTTCCGACAAGTCAATAAAATGGTACTTTTAACCCTCTGTGAGGTACCGAGTAAATTAGAGAAATATATGGCTAACCAACAATTTTGTTACGGCTTTAAGTGCATTTTGAAAAAAATTAAACAAAATTTTAAAAAGGAAAACAAAATCTAGGTGGCAAAACATAATGGAAGTGACTGGGTTGCAAAAGTGACCCATCTTGCCTGCTTTTATTGAATGATTTATCAAAGACCATAACAAAGAGTTCTAAAGACATAGTCATCTACCTGATCAGTAATTGTGAATTTGATAGTGTCACCACTGAGATTGGGCAGCAGAGTAGGTGGGTCAATCAGAGTCAGCTTCCCCAGACATTCGGATACCACATTCCTTGTTCCTTCTTCAGGGCATTCACAATGACTAAATAACATTGATCTGAAATATATGAAGTAATTCTTACATAATGTAGCTTAAGAATTAGATAGTAAATGTATGCAATGGGTGTATCAAGATACACAATGACCAGCCTACAGCAAGAAAACTGTGTTATTCTGTGAGATTCAGAAATTCCCAATGAACGAGCTTGGAATTCCATATCGGGCATAATAAGACAGCTTGATTAACTGATGCTTTGGTCAATGGCACAAAGAACACACAGCTTTATTAATTGATCATTATTTAATGACCATATAACCAGATAGCTTAATTAATTAATTTCTTTTTAATTGCACAACTTTAACACACTGCAAATCTGATTAAATGATTGCTGTTTGCTAGCATATAAAGAAACAAAGGTTATATCCTGGCAAGGGATTTGGAATAAAAGGCCAGGCCTTTTTGTCAGAGCAGGATTGAACCCTGCTCTCTTGTGTTTGCTAATTTGGCAAACTAACCATTAAACCGCCTTGGTTCTCAAAGACAAATTGCTATGTTACATCTAGTCTCAGTCCAAATAATATATATTATATTCATGACAGAATAAAATAAGAACAGGTAATAACTAAATTAGTTTTCTGACTAAGGACAGGAAAATGGATTAAATAAGTAAAGATAATGCTTGAAATATTCAGAATTATGCACTGATCCAGATTTGATACTTGTATGCAAGTTTTAATGGTAATTATGGAACCTTTATGTAACAACTGGGCTGTGCAAAATGTGTAACATAATAAATAACATACTGTACATAGGGATGTGCAAAAGTTATAACAAACAATACAGACAGTACACAGTGTTATGCAAACATTATAATACACTATACAGACTGTACACAATGCTGTACAATGAGGTTGTACAAACATAATAACATACCATACAGACTGTACATGTGCAAAAAATGACAACATACCATATAGACTGTACACAGAGTTGCAGCGCATATACTCCTGCTTGTGACCCAGATTCACAGCTGATAATCTGCCATAAACAAAATACAATGTAGCTCTTAGAGGAAACTGCAAATTCATAATTAGTCACATTCAAAAGATGGAATCTAAGGATTTTACTATCTTTTATGACAAGACATTTTGTAAGACGGAATAATCTTAACCAAGTATACCATTCCAAATACAGGATATCAATCATATATGTATTAAACATTTTCCAATACAAGTGAAATTGGGGAAAATGCAAAATTCAATGAGAAATGTGTTTATCAGTCTGATTTGGCTAGGAATTTTATGGTATAGTAAAACATAAACTTTATTTAGTACAGAGGCAATTTAAGTAAAATGTCTCCACACATACAAAGATAACTGATGGCAAGATTAAAACCAGTACACCAGTGCTGTCTAACCTTTCTGACACCAATATGAGGCACAACACATGGTTGTCTGTCAGTTTACTGCAACGTTTGAGAGATTCTCCTATGCAGGAATGAAACAAAGGCAAGGAATTACCATTCACTCTGTCTTGTGCTCAGCAATTCATGTAGAAGATACAGTACAATAATGCTATTGAAAATTCAAATAAAAGTGTTTTCCTCTCATTCTGCTGTGATAGTGTTAAATTCAGTATCACAAAATGATACAAAAGTTAAAATAACTAAATACTGAATGAAACTGTATTTAAATATATAGATATATAAACTGCATTTAAAAAAACTAAATCTCTTCTCATTCTTGTAGGCTACACTTGGCAGCTCTACACACATGCTGCAATGCAGACAGAGTTCAGGCTGTGAACAAAGATGGACAGTTGAGGTTTAAGTGGTCATACCCCAAATACATGGCTGGTCGCTATATACTTAAGTTAGTGAAGGAAGATTGTTCCTATGGTTAGTGCTAAAATACAATCTTTATGTGCTTCATGGTTAGCACGTAGTTGAATTTCACAGTTCAAAGTTTACTTATAGCTGCTGGATCAATAATTTATCATCATGCAAATGTTGTACACAATAACCAATGCTTCTCACCACAAATACTACAAAATTTATGAAAAATTAATTTGCCTAATATCTAGAACTTTTATGAATAAACACTTTCATGGCCTTGTTATACAGTATATTTATTTTATCATATCTTAAAAATGTTTTAGAAATCTAAAATTGTCTTCTTTAGGAATTAATATTTATAAGTTATATTCTTTTAATCAGAATGTGTGGCTACTCTGTTGGACAAATTAATCATTATTCATCAAAAATACAATTCTCACCAGAGATTTAGCACATTAGGAATCTTCAAGGCATCTCCAGTCAGCACCACCTCTCACCAGCACAGCCAATACATTTCTCACAGAAGACGCCATCACCATACACAGACCAAGATTTTGCAGTCATAAGTCTCTGGCATGCTCATTGTAGTTCTACAAAGGAAACCTGGTTCTGATGGCATTCACAATACATGCTTGTAATACCCTCCTGTTTTATTGGGAAAGTCTGTGCCTTATCCATCAAGCAAGGCGTCGATAGGCAATATGTCTATACACTCTGCCACACAAAAAAGAAATAAATAAACTGTCTGTTGTGCAATTCCTCATTATCACGAGAGTTCGTATTGGAAACAATTAATTAACTTACTCATGTATTTGCTCCTCATCACCAATGGGTCCATTGGCATGTACAAATTCATATAAGGATATAAAATATAAAATATCTGGGTTGAGACAATTTCCCAGAAACCTTTCATGCTGAGTAATGCAGCCAGAAAACGATTTCAGCTTACACTGCAATTCCTCATAATGTTTACAGCCCATGGACTCTAACTGCGTCTCCATTGGATGACAGTTGTTACATTAACACCAAAAAGTGAAAATATATTTACCTATATGCTGCAAAATAAAATTACACTAATTTTCAACGTAAAAAAGGGTTTTAAATATTGCTTCTAAAATAATATGCTAAAGGAAAGAAGTGTAAGAAAATAATACTTTTAACTGAGACACAATTCACAATTTTTAAGTGGAAACAAATGGAAGAAAATGTTTCTTTTTTCTGTTGATAAAATTGGAAGAGTGCTTCAGAAGGAGCTCATGATTTTTGCAGAATGCTAAAATGTCTACTGGAAGATGACATGGGAATTATATATTTTGGATTTTGCTAAACCACTGAGCTGTCAAAACTGAAGCACTGGTTAGTAATGATTAACACCTAGAAAAAATAAAGCACGGATAGCAAACAGCAGCATTTTGCCAACTAAGCAAATTCTAGTACCGATATTACAAAAGTATAAGCGATCACCATATACTTTTCACACTTCCTCTACCTGAGTTTGTCTAAGATTTATATAATATGTCTACAAGCCGTTCAATTCGGTCTCGATTTTTTTTTTGTTGTGGCTGTTAACATTAGTGTATTACCAGTGAATTGCTCAAATGAGTTGACATTAATATTTTCCAGGATCCTCTGTTTTGGCTAATTCGTCTATTAATAGCTAGCTGATATAGTCTACATGTTTTGAGTAAACGAAAATAGGGAGTATCATGCCGGCAGCTTCTATCTTTGATATTTTGATTAATGACTATTTTTAGTTAACCGGATAGGACTGTTCGGTACCTACCCATTGTGTTGATAGTCCCTGATGTTTCATTTGTAAACAATATAGCATTCTAGTTTGGATTTTTTTCTTCTATAATTCTCTGGTACATACACATGTTGACATGCCCAGTCATGCGAGCTGCCTCGGTAATATTGTTAGAGTGCATAACAGTTTCCGAATCATTGTTATGAGCGACCGCATAACACTGTATGTGCCGCGAAATACAAAACTGGTTTTCTTCTTCTTTCTTTCTTATTGGGTGCTATACATTCGTAATGTAGCAATGTTTAAAATATCAAGCTGTTAATTCAATAAATAATCATTGTAAAATTTGACTAAATATACATATGCAAAAATTGTTCATGCTGGTTTGCATATTCCAACAAAAAATGTGGGTTTTATAGAACTGTGGTTTTTGTGGGCTCTGTTGGTTGTGGGTTTTTTGGGCGTTGTGGGTTTTGTTGGATTTGTGGGCTAAGTTGATTGTAGGTTTTGTCAAGGCTGCTTGTGGGGAATTCAGTCAGCCAGCAGCCATCAAACTAGAAATCAAGAGTTCGAATTTACTTCATTCTCCCCTCCTTAGTCAGCTGATAAGAAGTCAACTCATCCCTGGTGCCTACTCCAATGGAATATTATTAGGACCGAGCTTGGCCATTACAATATATATATATATATATATATATATATATATATATATATATATATATATATATATATATATATATATATATATATATATATATATATATACATGTGTGTGTGTGTGTGTGCGTGCGTGCGTGCGTGTGTGTGTGTGTGTGTGTGTGTGTGTGTGTGTGTCAAAATCTTCACATTCACTTTTATGTGGCAAATCTTCAATAGGAAATAATGGAAGTAAAAAAAACTGCAAGGAAACATAAAGATTCCGGTACATGTCATTGCTAATATTTATCAATACGACTTTTGCATATTGATGACTTTTACAATACAAGGCACACTAAATAAGAAACAGTTATTTAGTTAAGAAAATTATCTTTATTTAATATAATGAAGTCAGTTCTCTTCTAATGATGACAAAATCTAGCTTATTGTGTTCAATTGCATATCATATGACTGTTTTGTCCTTTGCATTTTGTAATTGTACATCATACAGAGTACGAATCGCAAACATTTATCGAAGAAGATTATATAATAAATTATTTATTCTAGGAATATCCTTGCTGGCGTACAGGGGGGAGGGGGGCTGTAAATAACAGAAGGGAAATCAGTTTTACATGCAGGCCATGCAGATAATTGAATCCGGTATGATATAAAGCAACTAAACTATAAGAAATCATTTTTACCCGTATTACCATGTCGGTGATAGGTGAACACAAAGTCTAGCCGACGCACCCCAACATATAAAAATTAAAACACCGATTTTTTTCTCATCATAGAATTAA
The DNA here is from genome assembly GCA_029339505.1 of Unio delphinus. Taxonomy (NCBI): domain Eukaryota; kingdom Metazoa; phylum Mollusca; class Bivalvia; order Unionida; family Unionidae; genus Unio; species Unio delphinus. Next base: position 9,312,814 of record JAQISU010000361.1, on the reverse strand, counting down.
CGGTGGTTATCCATAAATGCTGCTGACAACAGTAACACTATTTTGTTCATGGTGAGGGTTTATAGCGGAAAATTTGACATTTAACAAATATACCTTAATCGTTTACAACAAGTTCCAGTGACCATAGGTGTTACAGATCAAGACACAGACGATCCAGTAGACTTGCCATATTTGGAGTTGAGTGTAAGTGTTTAAACTTCATAAGGCGACACGAGGACTTTTCAGAACATTTGTAATAAGGTAAATAACAATGAATTCGTATTTATGGCGAATTTCTGTTGTATATATATATATATATATATATATATATATATATATATATATATATATATATATAGAGAGAGAGAGAGAGAGAGAGAGAGAGAGAGAGAGAGAGAGAGAGAGAGAGAGAGGGTTATCCAGTCTTGGTTATTTATATGGAATAAAGGCGTTTCAAAATGTAAAAATTATAAAAATAATGTTGTGTATGCATTAATAAGGATATGAACTTATGTGCATTCGGTGAGAATAATGCAGTATTTTGATTGAAGTGATCATTATATGTAATCTAACTTCATACATATTGAATGCTCGAGAGATTGATCACATCGAAGCTCTCTTGGATAAGAGTAAAAAGACGAAGTAAAGAAACAGTTACTTGACAGACCTTTGCCATCAAAAAGTCTGGATTGAATTGATGACTTATAATCACCTGTGAAGAAAAAAAGCAAGACCACACAAATGGATACTGGGAACTTTATTACATTTTGAACCGTAGTTCGTACACTGCTTCTTGGAATCCTATCCTGTGTGCTAAAGATGGGTAGCTATCTACTTTCCTCAAGAGGGATGTGTGGAGTATATTGATTCGTATGGATTACCCCCCTTTGGAAGACGATATCATTGGTTTTATGAGGATAAATGCCCAGACGACACGATTCAATAATGTGAAATTACAAGGCACATATTCTATGGTGTGTGGACAATATTGTATCTATTTTCTGATTCAACGCAGTCTTGGGATTTCTTTAGAACATTTAGTGACTTATTTTGATCGTCACTCGTCTAAACACGATGACAAAGTAGATCGATGGTTTTGCGACCGTTAAGGCTATATGTTGTCTTTAGCTAGGAAAAGTAGTGTATCTTCAATGGCAAAATGACTTCCAATAGTGGAAATCTTAATTTAATTCACAACGTTGTCAACCGTGTCAAGGAGACTGTTGCTGTGATCATTTGTTTTGTAATAAAAGATTTCATGCTTTCTATTGTTGTAACGGTAATTATTTTGTTTAGTTTGTTGCTGTAATTTTCTATACTCTAGTCTATAGCAAAGCGTTTAAGTTTGTTGAGTATTTTAATTTCACGCCCACAAAAGGATACCAAGTTTGTCTTGAAAGAGGATTGAAACTCTAAGTTACGCAGTCGTGAAGAAAAACATCTCTTCGCTACTACTGTACAAACGTTTGTTATGTATTTTATTTGATTGCACCTTTATCATATGGAATCGTGTCTATTAATCATATTTGCCTGCACTTTCATCGTGTAGTATAGTGCCTAGATATCTGATTCGACTACACCTTGATCGTATAGTATCGTGCATAGTTATCAGATTTGCCTGCACTGTCATGTTGTAGTATCGTGTCCAGTTATCAGATTTGCCTGCACTGTCATCGTATAGTATCGTGCCTAGTTATCAGACTTGCCTCCACTGTCATCGTGTAGTATCGTGCCTAGTTATCAGACTTGCCTGCACTGTAATCGTGTAGTATCGTGCCCAGTTATCAGATTTGCCTGCACTGTCATCGTGTAGTATCGTGCCCAGTTATCAGATTTGCCTGCACCTTCATCGTGTAGTATAGTTATCGTGTATTGTTATCAGATTTTCCTGCACTTTCATCGTGTAGTATCGCGCATATTTATTTGATTCAACTGTACTTTCGAGTGTCAAACTTTCAGTGCACCTTCCCTTATGTAGTTCCTGTCTGCATGTTTTGCCATGCTATTCGCCAGTGTTTCGCTAGCGTACATTGCATGTCGCATTTATATACAGATGATGAACTCATATCCCATTCTCTGTAGAAAACAATTTCTATTGGAAGTTATAAGAAATATAGTGTCGTTTACATAGGCCTTAAAATACTACGGTTTAAATTTCTCCACTTCATAAATTGTAAAATTCTTACTTTGTGATTTTCTTTACATTTATATTATTATTATGATTATGATATATGTATATCATATATATATATATATATATTCAGTCATTAAATTGAATCATATATATGCGCATTAGCAACTGAGAGCTGCCATAACCAATTTATGCTTATGTTGACGGTTCATGTTTTCGCTGTCTATTCTGGTATGACACCATTGTAATACAACAACCCCAGACATTACTGTCACTTTTAAAAAAGCACCTTATGCAATAAGGTGAAGTAAAAGTATAACATAGTTAGACTTTTATATACATACTTTGCACATTCATTCCAGTTTAAAAATGTTGTAAAACAAAACATCCATAAAACGAATAATCAGCAATCATCGAGAACGACTAAAACACGTCAGGATAGTGAAGATTTACATTTGATATCGGATCTGACATTTCGAGTATTTGTCTTGTACGGTCGATTTATACATTTGCTTGCAGTGGCTGATGATTAACTTATCACCAACTTTTATATCTTGGTGACTTGTGTAATACTTAGTTTATCATTCCTTTATTGGAGTATGTGTTGCTGTTCTGGGTTTAACGCCAGTATGATTAGTAGAAGAAGAGTCTTAAGAAAATGATGACTTTAGTACTTGAAATTTTTGCAAATTCGAGTTACTATGATTTATATAAATAAGGGAGGCATCATGTACCGCAATTATTTCCAGGAAATGCAGAGTTATGTCGCTTGAACATTTTGCGATTATTACTTGAAGTCGATGTGGGTATCTAAAGAAAAGGCATGATCACCCGATAAACACACAACTGTTCATCAATTTAAGAAAGATTGATATTTGAAGAGAAATATATGTATTAAGTGATGGCACATACATTCATAGAATGAAATAGTTTTACTACAAGAAAATAAATATTCTCATACAATTGACCCTTTCAATGACCACACACAAATAATATTAGTAAAATCGTTATATGAGAAACAAATACATCGACTCATCTAATGATCACACACACAAATTAAAAAGAAAAAGGTGGCGAGAAAACGTCACCAATGACCTCATCCAATCCAAAAGAAGCTGAAACAGTTTTTTTCTTTTTTTTCTTCCATTTTTACTAGCAATGGTTTTTCAAATGTGTCATCGGCCTAAATTAAGGTGTTTCGGCATCTTTTGTGTAAACTCCGAAGATTCATTCAATAATATTTTTTGTCCGATTTGTCTAATCTGATGGAGCTGATTTTGAGAAGAATTTGTTCTATGTGACTTTAATTAGTGTAATGTAGTTGACGTCAGATCGGCAATTTACATAATTTAGAAATAGTATCACACCGCAATGCAACAACTTATGTTCATTCTATGTGAATTTATCAGACTATTTTGAAATGAATGACTTCACAGAAGTTTTGAAAATATGTGAAAGACTTAAAATCATGAATAATTTAAATATTTATAATAAATAACTCGAAATAAATATTTTTTATGTTTATATATCTATATACTGAGCTAGACTATTAACATCTAAAAATGGCATTGCGGTGCTGAAAATGGTCTTAGAGTTTGATACCATCGTGTTTGGAAGAGGATACTCATATGAATAGAGAGATCTTTTCGACTGATTCCATGAAAGATCCAAACAAATCAAGATAATTAAGTGCGAGTGATAAAATAAACACTAATCCACATTATAAGGAAATTAAAACAAGAAAAACGGAGAAAAACGTGAAGAATGTCTTTCCTGGAACGAGCGATAAAGAGAAGAATAACTATAAACTTTACGTTACGATGCGCAAAATGAACGTCATAAATATCTAACGTCATAACCTCGCTAAAGGTAACAACAATGGTTACGGCTGTCAGTTCATGTGTCATTCACAGCGAACAGACGTTTATTGTTAACGCATGCAATAATATTTGCCCATCTGATGAAACGTACGTGATAAATGGATTCAATTCCGGTTCCAAATATTCCACCATGCCGCTGTTAAAGAAGTGTGTACATTTGGGGAAATTCGATTCAATCTCTAAATAAGATATTACTAAAGACCATGCCATACATGTGCTAACGCAATGTAACATGAGGAGTGTGGGAAAGTGACGACATAACGTTGGTAAAGGTATGTATCTATGGATATAATAATATGACATGTCAGTACAATACAGGTTATTTAGTACCAAATAAACGTTAAGATATGCAAAACCAACGTCGAAATCCCCAATGTGAACGGGATAAAAATGTTATGGTGAGCACTGTTCTAATGAGTGGTGCTTCAAGGATTTCAAACATGTACATACTTTATTTATTTTATTCATCGAATTTATAATTTCTAACTCGATTGTCTCCAAGCAGTTCCTTATATTATCATCTTATACGTGTGTTAGACCAAACTTTAAAGTGTTAACCAGCAGCGTGATCACTGTTGTGCTAGCACAAGAATAAATCACGATTATTCTTTGCACTACCCTGAGGAGAATTAAAACGGGAGAAATATTATGAAGGATAATAATGGCTTCGAACGCACACAACTCCTGCGAGACATTGGCTACTGTCACCAGCCTACACCTCAACCAATGCTTTTGCTCCAGACCAACGTACAACAACAAACATTGTTGATTGAAGATCAGTTAAATTTGTATTTGATCACGTGCGGACCCGTCTCCGTAATTAGATATTTCCTTCCCCGTAAACCTCGGCAGAAAAAATATCTTCTGCATCCAATGAATGCAATATCGGCTTCAACTAATTCCAGAGAAATGGTAGAAGAGGGGGAAAATGTGCCCTTACTTTTTAAAGTTAATGAAAATTATCGAACGGCATGGAGCTTGCAAAACGGTTCAATATGAACAACATTACTCTTTATATTCTCGCCTCCACAAATATGGATGCCGTGTTGATGTTTAAATTTCATTCAGTTTGAACCGATAAAAAGGTGATGCTGTTAGCAATAGGATAGATTGGTGGCAATCGATTTAGAATTATAAATCAATGAATGAAATGACTAACGAAAGTTGCGAGAGAAGTAGAACATGTATAGGTTAGCATCTTATGCTAGTCACCATAATGCTAGGTACAGGTATTACAATTACCGATTTCTCGGATATCTACAAAAAACCGGAACTAGTTGCAAATAACGAGATTTGTCTTACACTGCATCAAGCTACAATACAAACTGGAGATAACTCTACATAAAGTAACATGGATAAGTGGTACCTATGTAGAATCATTTAATTACCATATACTCTTCGTATGAAATAGTGATACTTATGTCCCCCATTTATTTACTCTTATAATCCTAATATGGAAGAATGGTACCTATGTCCGGCCATTTTCTTAACTACATGTATATAACCCTGCTATGGATATATACCCCTGGTATGGAAGAATGGTAGGGGTGTCTACATTTATGTACTTAAAGGCATATATAGTTCATAGGTTATATTAATTATTAATCTTTCAAGCACGTCTTGTTATGTTGGGAAGCTTTCCAAATATTCTATTTTAAATTCATAACTTCTAATTATCTTCTTTAAAGTTCTATATCGGTATTAGTTTACGCACTCTTGCAGTAGTTTTCAATTCCACCGAAACATCCATACGAAACAAGAACACTGGACAATGCACGAATTGTATTGCGTGTAATGCCTGATATCGTCGATTTTAGGAATGCTATCATGCTAAAAGTAGGGATGGACAAATAATGTCGTATTTGTTTTGCCAGCAAATGTATTTTGAAGACTAAACTTCTCGCGATATGTCAGAAGTTATAGTCAAGGAACGCCCTACGAAAACATTTAGTCGTCTTTCATATCAATAGACTTCATTTCGTGTAAGACAGAATTGTTCCCTTTTGAAACAGCTCTCAACACAAATACTAGTTACAACCAATGTGCATAATTGATATTGTATTGTGTGTGTTACTGATTCTAAAGTACGTTTCGTTTATGTATTCCTCCCCGAAAGGAAAAGTATTTTGTGACGAAGTATTTTCTCACTATAGCCAGTCACGGCATTGGGAGAACAAATACCATTGCAACATCTCGTCTGGAAGAGAACGTTACATTGTAGGGCATACATTAGGTAAGTTCCCTTCCACTCGATATGCAGGGTTCCGACATGTCAATCAATCTGGACCAGTCAGAAATTGGCATCGAATTCAATGCGCAGTTACGCGTTGCAATCCGCCACATCTCCTCACAAACATGAGACTACGATTGATTAATTTCGTATTATACTGCAAAGTAATTTAAAAGATTACGCAGAAAATTATTGAACATTTATTATAAAATGGTTTGTCGTTGTTATTGGGGCACATGCGGTACAAACTGTCGTTATTAAGAAGGGATTCAAGCTGAAGTTCGGAAACGATTTTCCGAAAACCAAACACCTATATTAAAAAGCGATACATTATTTATAATCATATTTCACGCATAAACACACAAAACTGTTTTGAAATGATAATATTGCTTCTTGTGCGTGTGAAAATGTTTAAAATACAGAAAATATGTGTGTGCTTGTTTTACGTATTTTCTTTTTATTACAACGTGAATAATGTTTAATCTTAAACTATTTACTGAAGAAAAAAACTGTCCTGATATTAATTATTTCTTCACTACAATATTCACAAGTGATAAAATAGAATATGACATCTGTGTTGTTTTGTGTGTGTGTGAAAAATTACTTCAGATGAAAACCGTTATCAATGGCCTTTCTCGCTTGCCATATTTCTGTTTGTATACGAGGACTGGCTAGTGTGACGTCACGAGACCACGTGATCTACCGTCTCGTTAAAACTCGGAAATGCTCGGCAATTTACGGAATCATTGTATCTCCTTCGCAATATAATCAATATCCGCACACGATATTATTTTTTAAACATTATATTCGAATCAGAATTTGTAAAGAATTACATTTATAAAATAAAAATTTTCATTTCTAGTCTCCTTTAAGTATTTCTTTGTAACTGTTGTCAGGTTGACAAAACACCGCTCTTTAATTTAAATTATGTATTGGCTTTGATTCTATCCATATCTATAGTCTAAATATTGGATATTGGCATCAATTATTTTAACTGTTTGTTATGCAAATTTATTGTTTTTATACTTATTTTAGCTTTTTAAATGGATTAAACTTGAAAATATAAACAACATCGAACTATAACCCTCTAGTTTTTAAAATTTTGTTCATGCTGACTTCAAATCAATTTTGTTCATGCTGACTTCAAATCAAACCGATCTCTTACAAATTATTGATTTTATAACATATACAAATTGTTATAACATCAAAAATGTAAGATAAAACGGGTCATACTAATTAGCAAACAAGGGAAAAGCTGATGCATGTGTGTCCCTTGTCAGCATGCATGATGTGTGTCCCCTGTCAGCTTGCATGTAGTGGCGTATTTCTAGTGTCATTATTGTTTCCTTCTTTATTAAAAGATTATGGATAATGATCATTTTACATGGATGTGACACAATTTCAATTGAATGAGTTATTAAATATATAACGAAAGTTTTATTTTAATTTTTTATGATAATATTGAAGATATACTATAAATTATGATCCACAATAAGTAGGCCTATCTTTGAAACAACAGACAGATGTTGATTGTTTGTCCTCTTCTAGCAAAACATCATCTTGAAATGTGTCATGGATGTTTCTGATGCTACTTGATCTGCCATTTTCACGACAGATTTTGATCCCATTCAACAATAACTAACCTGCGAATATTATCGTTCTAACTAGGACTATCCATTATTTTTTGGTTCGTTTGTCTGTCTGTGTCTTGCTCTATCCGCCTCTGCTTTATTTCGCAAAAAAATTAATTACAAGTATCTGGGTGAACTTAGTATACGTCAAAATTTAATATTGTCGATTTTTGTTGCTATAATGGTCATGATACAATTTAGAGAAAATATATATTGATCTACATATTTCTTAGCATCTCTGTTCCTTACTTTTCTATAGATATTTTGAAATGTAACATCCTGCGAGATTGCGGTTGTCCGTGTTTTTATGTGATATCACGTTACTCTTCCAAAACTGTGGAAGCTAGATACCTGTACGTGTGGATACGGTACAGGATGAATTTGAGACTGGTCCTGGAATTTGTAATCACTTCCAATCGACGAGGTTAGATAGCGGTGATTCGGTTTAAGCAAAGCAATCGAAAAGCATGGGGACATGCTTGTCTGGTTACATACATACATACATACATAAATACATACATACATACATACATACATACATACATACATACATACATACATACATACATACATACATACATACATACATACATAGGTTAGATAGCGGTGATTCGGTTTAAGTAAAGCAATCGAAAAGCATGGGGACATGCTTGTCTGGTTACATACATACATACATACATACATACATACATACATACATACATACATACATACATACAAACATGTCTTGACTTTCTTTAAAATAATTATATAATTAATCCTTCTGTGGTAATGATGCAGATTTATATTTAAGAATGCACATGCAATTCAAGTATACAAAATGTGAAGCAAAAACATGATTTGATTATTTTGAAATCTTGCTTATTTCCCGTTAATTTTGAGCCACACAATAAAGCAAAAGCGATATAGGCAACATATGCAATTAACTACACTGATGAGGGAATGAAAGATTATTATTAGCCTCGTACACATAATCAAATGATTCAACCATAGTTTACAACTAACAGAAATTGGAAGATAGGGGAAGATAAATGGTCTAGAAGGAATAAATAAGAGTGATAAAATAAAAACAATCTTCTATTGAGATGAATATAATAATAATAATAATAATAATAATAATAATAATAATAATAATAATAATAATAATAAACTATTCTCGTAGCCTATTCGTTAGAGCGTACGCATCGGAAGCGTGAGGTCGTGGGTTCGAACCCCGGCCGAGTCATACAAAAGTATTACAAAAATGGCATTACCAGCTGCCTCGCTTGAAACCTAAGCATAAAGAGGTCAGTGTTAGGAGTCGTATGCCTGGTGTAAATATGCTATGACTGGGTGGGACATCATGCTATATGTCTGTAGCTTGCTGCCCTAGTGCTAGACATCAATATAACCAGCTAAACTGTAGACATCGTATCGATTTGACTAAAAAAAATATATAAAACTACGTTATGACTGAATTATTTTTAAACACTACGTTAAAAACCCTGATCAAACCCTAATAATAATAATAATAATAATAATAATAATAATAATAATAATATAAATTATGTATAAAAATGACCTTCTTTATCATAATCACCTTCATAGTATCATTCTAGATATTCATGCTGCTCGTTTCAATATACATATAGCTTGTTTCAATATACATATAACTTGTTTCAATATACATATAGCTTGTTTCAATATACATATAGCTTGTTTCAATATGCATACAGTTTGTTTGAATATACATATAGTTTGTTTCATTATACATGCACTTTATTTCAATACAGATATAGTTTGTTTCAATATACATGTAGTTTATTTCAATATACATTTTGTTTGTTTCAATATACATATAGTTTGTTTCAAGATAAATATAGTTTGTTTCAATATACATATAGTTTGTTTAAACAGAATATTGAATTACAATATCTGGAACATTATATTATTTTAAATATAATACTTTCTAGTATTTGTACTGACCTACTTTCAAAGACTTTTGAATGTTATATTGGCTTATAGTTTTAATGGCCTACGTTTTCAATATGCAACTGTATTATAATTGTCATGACTTGCTTTCTATACTTTCAATACGGTTGGTAATAAATATATTAATAAACAAAATACAATTACAAATGGATTTCACAAGTCTTCATTTTTAAAGGCCTGTTCTCAAGTTTGTTGTCGCGCATGTTTTTTTTAAAAATAAATATAATATATTTAATACTCTTCTGTAATAACGGAGCTATATCATGCAAATTACTTTTGTTGATAGTGAATTATTTAAAGCAAAGCACTTGTCTCGTCTGTGAATAATGAGATATTCCATGCGATGTTACGGAAACCTTAAATGTAAATTATTTAATTGACATATATTTCCTAAACACATAGATAGAATATGATAATCATTGGTTCAATTAATATGAATCAATGACAATTAATTATAAGATTTTATCCGTAACCAGCTTTAAGGCCTCAATAAATAAAAATGTTATTTCAAGGTTTTGATGAAAGATTACTTTTTGTAATTTTGTGAACGACATGACGTATGTGTCATTAAAAAGCGCAAAAACAATTCATTATACGATGCACTAGCTTGCCCCTTTGGTAAATTTTAATTGTTAAATGTGAAAACTTAACTAATCAGACAAAGTGTTGTATGTGACAATCGAGTTGTCTCCCATATAACTGTTGGGAGGATAATCCTTACTGATAAAACAGCACGTTTTACTTTAAATTAAACCTAAGCTTAAATTAATAATATTCGTTAAAGTGTATTTCGCTTACCTTTTATTCTAAAAATGACTCTTGGTACAAATATGTATTTACCTGGATTTTCCATGCTCATTATAACACATCCAGTTGAATCATTTCTATATTTGAACACATTAAATATTCACATAAAGTATAACCTTTACACGCGTCTCAAGGTAATTGGGTGGTCATAGTCGAAGGTCTTCAGACATCACTCACACCTCTCATCTCTGTCCATATGTCTTGCTCACATCCGTTCATGTTTCCAAAGATCTGAAAGACTTCTAATAGATCTAGACATCAGGTACAACAGGTACAAGGGAAATACATATAAAAGGGCACAACCCTATCATATTGTTGTCTTTCGGTGGAGTTGTTTACCTTCAAGGTGGTATATAGATTTTTATATTCATTCAGATTGATTAATTTTTTCTCGCAATAGCGTGAACTAATTTATTTTGGTGAGGAAGATAGTTTTTCGTGTTTTTCGCGTGTGCCATTTGTGTTTTTAAGTATCTGTAACAATTTTAGCCATACGGTGTCTGCAGTGTGACAAATTATAGTGATGTGTAGTAAATGGGAATCATACGTAAGATATGTAACATCATGTCCCACCCTGTTACATCATCCTAACCCCAGGATTTAACACTGACCTCTTAATGCTGAGAGCCAAGCGAAGCAGCTGCTAGTAACAATATTTTCTACACATATGTTTTATCGTTATTACTGTCATTATTATTATAAGTAGTAGTAGTAGTAGTAGTAGTAGTAGTAGTAGTAGCGGTAGTAGCAGCAGTAGTTATACTATACATATAACGATCAGTTAATCGAAATACAGAAATATGATGAACAGGTGATGTAAACTTGAGATCGGCCTCATATTAAAAGCAACGGTCTATGGGCGTGTACAAAAATTAGATCAAGTGGATTTATTAATGAACTGAAAAAGATTTTTAAAAAATTCAATCGTTACCCACAGGATGGATCCCTCGAGAATGGAAATTTGTCTAATTCTCCATATTTGACACATACGGTATTTTCCATTATTGACACTAAAATACTTCTTCTTCTTCTTCTTCTTCTTCTTCTTCTTCTTCTTATTATTATTATTATTATTATTATTATTATTATTATTATTATTATATCTTTAATTGCTGAATACACAAAGGTGAAATTAAAGAAATAACTATTTAATACCATTCAATAATATATAGTCAATTCTCAAATGAAATTCAATATTTAAAACCGTATAACTCGTCTTTCACTCGACTAAGTGACGGCCTATGTAATCATATGACGTAGTGTGATAGATTGTCATCCTGACCGGTGTCCCTGCTCAGCTGTATTATTCTTTCTCTGGATTAGTACTCCAGTTCTCATCCAGACCATCAACTTCTACCTCCGTTCTCTATATTTCTCTTTTCTCAGAAACTCGGAACCAACTGCATTAGGGTATTTTTCTCTGTCTCCTACAGCTCAATTTTTCCATAAAAGCTTCCTGTTCGAAACTCCTTTGTAATTCCCAAAATAGTAAATTTTACCGCCAAGTTCAAATGACGTCGGAGGAGCTTATAACTTTCCGCAAGATGGTTTAGCGACTACATTTTAGTTCTCAAGATATTAGAGTTAAGCTTGCGATTCCAATGGTGACCAAGCTTTGCTCAACTCCTTGATCAGCTCCGAGTTTATGTTGATTCACCCATTGTCTACATAATTAGCAGACATTGCCACCTTCCCGGCAGTCTGTCAAGGTTTGATTGACGACCCCCACTTGATGGTCCGTTGAAGGCAACACCGGCAATTCAACACTTCCTTGTGAATCGCGCTGTTACAAATTAAGGCGCCAGTCACTAGTTGATTTGGCCATGTTACATATACTGGCTTTGACAATTCATTGTATGCAAGGCTGAGCTCGTAACATTTATTAAGCGGGGTTATTAGACTCAGGGCCTAGCATATAGATGTTGCAATCTGGTTATTGTTCCTTACTTACAACGTGACACCACCCCTTCCGCACATTTGAGAATAATATTGGGATTTTATTCTCCTATATTTGCTCCAAATGTAAATGTGCGTTATACACGCAATAAACGAAAAAACATAGCGACGCAACAGGCTGACTACGGACACGACTATTTACACAATATACGTTTATTAAGAGGGATATGCGCCATTCCTACTCATGAAAACAGAGCCTAATTTCTCTGTTCCTTTCATATATCTGATCTGCATCTGGTACTGCTACAAAAATAGCTTCCATCACATCAAGCATTCATTCGTCAATTTTGCCTGCGTTAGATAGGTGAGTAATTGGTGGTCGGCTTCCAATATGAACTTGCGCCAATACAAGTACCGATCGAACCGTGATATTCCTAACACGATTCCGAAGCATTCTCTCTCAGATAGCGAGTAGTTCTTGTCGGCAGTAGACAATTTTAGACTGCCGTGCACGACAGGGAAAAGCATCCCCCTCGTGCTCTTGTAACAGTACTGTTTGAAGTCCTGTATCGCATGCGTCAGTGTGAAGCACGAAGTCTTTGAACAGATCTGGTAGGAGGACAACCGCATCGGAGTTAAGCCTGTCCTTTAGAGCTTTTAAAGCGTGCTCGCACGAAACCGTCAAAATATCGTTACCAGGAGCCCGTTTCTTGGTCAGTTCAGACAACGCCCTTGCATTCGCACTGACATTGGCCACATACCTCTATTTATACCAGGTCAATACCAGGAGTGATCTCACTTCAGCCTTCGTGATGGGCGGTCTGGCATTTCAAAGCTACACCACCTTTGATTTCTCGGGCGACAGCGTGCCTTGACTAAGGGTGTGTCCCATTTAATCAAAGGTTCGTAACCACATGTGATATTTTGAAGGGCGAGTCATCAATCCCTTTTAACGTTGCCGCTCCTAAACGTCATCTAGCAGAGTGAGGTGTTCACCCCACGTCTCTGTGGCTAGCAAGAGATGATCCATAACCTTGTGGAAAGCCCGATCGCTCAAGGGCTCCAACAACTACCGTATCATTCTAGGAGCGATGGTGGGCACATTCTGGATTCCAAATGGCATAACCAACCATTGGTAGGTCCCATACTGAGTAGCAAAAGCGAATTTTGCCCAATCCTCCTATATCACAGGGATCTTCCAATATCCCTTGGACAAATCCAACTTTGAGAAAAATGTCTCACTCAAAATAGAAGCGAAAGTATTTTATGGGTCAGGTAGCATCTTCACATGTAATTTCATCATCTGAATCAGCTTCCGGTAGTCAAAACAAAACCGATGTGTGCCATCCTTCTTCTGTACTAGGAGTACGTGAGAGCCGTACGGAGAGTCGGCGGACTCGATTACTACCAGAGGAATGAATCATTTACTCGATCTCCTCCCTTACGACTTGTAGTTGCGCGTGGGGAAAGGAATAAGGGTTCCGCTGAACTTTCTGGTCATCCACCAGCTTTATCTGAACTCAAAAGACTTTGCCCCGGGTATTTCCGTTGATAAATCGGAATACCCGGCCAGCAATGTCTCTCTCTCTTTCTCTCTCTCTCTCTCTCTCTCTCTCTCTCTCTCTCTCTCTCTCTCTCTCTCTCTCTCTCTCTCTCTTCCCGCTGTACCGTGGTCAACATAAGTCGCACTCCACAATCGAAAGTGTCTTTGTTAACGGACAGCTCGGGAGAGTATTCGCACCTTCCATGTCTCCGTCTGTGTCATCGGTGACGATCGTGGCGGCGACAAAATCGCTGACGGTCTACCTTAGCAGCAGAGAGGGTGAACAGACCAACTTTTCTAGGCGTCAATTTAGTAAACTAAGGCTTCCTTGAAAATACTTTTACAAGCGTCAATTTAGCAAACTGAGGCTTCCCGAAATTGCTTTTACAGGCGTCGATTTAGCAAACTGAGGCTTTCTCGAAAATGCTTAATATAAGCCTCCATTCATCAAAATAAAATTAAAAAAAAAAGACGCCATTTAGTTGACGTTCACCTCCTCGGCTGCTATGAAAATCTTCGATTTTTACTAACTAAATATTTGATCAAGTCCTTAAGATTTCACAAACAAACTAATTTGTAAAACCTCACCTCGTAAATCAATCAGATTATTAGATTGGTCAGTGAGTTTGAAATTAATTCTCGTTAACAAATTATTATGACATCGCATATAGACTAGATTAGTTGGGTCTTCAATAATTAGAAATCCTGGAGGAGCCGTTGGTGCAAATGAATATAAAATATATCCTTGCTGAGCTTGATTTGATTGTTCGAGATTTATTTGATAATTTCCTTCGATAACATCACATACTAAATTGAGCGCAATCACTGTTGAAATATTCACATTGTTCGGAGCAATATGTCTACCGCCGCCTTCTGGATCATTATTAAATTTCAGAATATTTGCTGGGGGATTCTTCGATTTTTTCCAATTATCGTGGATTCTTTTGAACCCAATATCAATAGCATCGTCAAGTTGTTTCTTTAGTTTATCCGGATTATATCCAGGGATTTTAAAATCTTTAATCTCCGTTTTATTAATATTGTATAGATCCGCAAACTTATCATGTAAGATTTCTTCATTTAATACTTCTTGAATAATTTTCGAGTGAAATATTTTCATATCGTCGATGATTTTATTACCCGTTTCTACGACGTTGATAAATTCATCCTTGGTGAGAGAGCCGGATTTAATAGATATTAGCAGTCGTGAAAAATCATTATTCATTACTGTGAAATTTCCGTTGATGAGAGGGAGGTAGATTGAATGAAAAACTTTTTTATTTATGAACTTATCGGGGGTATAATCTTGATAATTTTTGGCTTCATTGACGGGTTTTATTTTTGTTGGTGATATAATCGGATTTCTTAGGTTCGGGTGGAAAATCCTTCGAATTTTCTCGCGAGTTATCCGGTGGTAATTCAGGCCATCCTAACACTGATCTTATAGAACTCTGATAAATATCTACAACGTATCCTTCTGTATTTATCTCGATAGCGGATGATAATGTTGGTTCGTGAACTGTTATAGCGATTTTTGATTCTTTTCCGGTGAGAGATTTTATTCTTCGTTGAAATTCAGCATTGATCTGTTCGATTTGATATGACCCAGTTGGTATAGAAACAACCTGCCAATCTGGTGTTCCGTCTTCACGATTCTTGTTTGCAAATACCAAGGAATTATTCGGTTGTTGACCACCAAATGCTACCGATCTAATATTAGGCCAGCTATGATACACTCGTAGTTTTGCTAGTGCGATCTCGCTCACGGGAACAGGAATTGGAAAATTAACACTAAATTCGGGACGTGTTGAGGTTATTGATATCGTGCTTGTTTTCACTGGTGTTGTATTTGTTACTATTTGTTGAAGTAGTTCTTGCGACAACATTATTATTATTATTCTGCTCTAATTTCAGCATTGTTGATTTATACAATTGAGCCATAGTTGAAAATTCGCTATCTGATATTGTTGTGTCATCCAACGACGATGATATCAACGAGGATAATTGCGAGTAACCGGCAGATGCAATATGATATTTAATTAAATAATCATGTAGTTTACTCTGGCTACACGATGATAGTTTTTTTGTGATCCCAGTTAATATACCAGCAATTGTAGCCACTGCGGAAATAGCGATTGGAACTACGACCGGAGCAATCATTGTAACCGAAGATAGTATTATTCCAGCAGCAGTGATTACTCCTGACACCGAGTACACGGTGATATCAACTGTGGTTATTCTTCGTTTGTATTTTTTGATTTTTATTTGATACTCCTCACAGAGAGAATTGAGTTTAGTTTGAAACTCTTTGACTTGATCATAGCGATACTGATTCGATGATGGAGTCATTTTATTTTAAAAGCGTTAGCATTTTCAATTACAAATTACTTTGTAATTTTGAATCGTGAAAGAATTTTTAAATCAATTTAATTGTTTACTTAAATCCACTACGAATTCTACGTAGCACGTTATTGAAGCCTTGGCTAGATTTTTATCTGTATTCGTTATCTTGAATTGTTCAATTGTATCCATGTCGATGATCGTTGATATCGTATTGACTCCAAATGAACTACTTGATGATATTTCAAACTGAGATTTAATCGGTGATACTATTGTTAATCGATAAATACCCTTGACTGCTGCGGTTACGGTTAAAATATTGTCTGTGGGAGTCCACGTATATGATATGTGTTGAATCGTGTATACTACGTTGATGATAGATTTATTATGAGGAATTTTTACTTTTTCAACAACGCTTATCATTCTCATTGCATCATCCCTTATTGCGTTGTTGAATGTTTTAAGTTCATCGATGGATTTTTTAATATCGGGAAGTGTTATTTCAATTTTATCAAATGGGCTCCCAATAAACTTGTCCATGAGGTTTTTACGAAACGTCATAAATAGTTTCGTGTGTTTTTCATATTCAGATTGAAGAGTTGCTAGTTCTAACATAGAATCTTTTATTGTGGTGAGTTTTGGTGTGGTCACTGGTGGATTTCCAAAAAATTCTAGTATGGGCTTATCAATTTTGTCAACTATATTTCTTTGTAATGCAGTAAACTGATCAAATGCAACTATATGATCGTCATACTTATCATTAAGCGATTTTAATGAATTCACCGTGTTATCGTATGTTGTTAATTTATCCGTAATTGTTGAAACAAGTACACCTGGTTTGAGTTTACCCCCATCAGAAAATAACGCGATAGTATCCTCTGCTGCGTCTCGTTGTTTAACCAAAATATCATTAAGAGAGATATTACTACTTTTCAATTTACCCTGACGATCTTGAAATACAACTATTTCACCAGGATCAACATTTGCTAGGTTTAATATTTCGGATATTTCATCTTCGATTAATTTTTTAATATCCTTGTTATCAACGGTTTCAACTCCACTATCAGGTTTCTTCAGCGATGATAAAGGTCGTCCCCAAATATCAATCATTATTATAGAAATCTTTTTATCATTTAAATCCGATGGATTTTTAAGGAGATTTGCCGCTAGTATACTCATTTACTACTATATGAGGTGGTTTCGAAAATCTTTTGGATATAGCATCAAGTACGTTTAATACTTCATTACCACATATTGGTGGATCAAGCATTGTTTGTGTTGGTAACGTAGAATACCAAGTCTTCATTGGAAAATCTTTTATATAACGCATAAATTCTTTCGGCGGCGCTAATCCATATGAGTCAAAATAAATAATCCCACGTGGATCAATTGCGTAACAAACCCAGTGAGTTCCAGGTCCGGAGCTGTTATCTAAATTAATAATACCGGTTTCAACATCATTTGGTTGTGCCGGTAACTGATCTCTCATAAAAACCCCTCTGAAATTTTTTATTTTTAATTTTTTAGCGGTATCAATTAAATCAAAATTGGACATGGGAACTATATCGTTCCTGGAATTCGAAGACCCTTTCCGCTGTACCATGAACTCGGGGTTCCTGGTAGTCTTAGACCCTTTCCTTTTTTTTTATACCCCTTTCCAGTTGCCTTTTTCAACGCCATTCCTGCCGCGGTACCAATGGCTCCTAACGCTGCTGCCTTCGCTACCGCTGGGGCTGCTGCGGCAATCAACCCTGGAATCAACCCTAACAACGGGAATATACCACCAGTCTTTTCCATGTTTTTAATCGCGCTTGTAGAAAGAGTAACTTGAACTCCCTTTTTTTCTTTCAGTGCTTTATTAAAATGATTAGTTTGAGTTTTTGTCAGTGATAGCTTATTCCCTCCGCCATTCATTTGATTAGGTTTCAGCGTTATTGTGGTTCCACATTGCTTAGCTGATTTGGATTGTAATTTTTTTAGTTGACCAGGTGTCAACGTAACATTGATATTACTATACGACATTATACAAAACAGATTGATTCTAAATCGCAAGTGATTCAATGAAAATTCTACAAATTTTTAAAGATTTTCCACTGGTGCATCAATAAGTCTCATTCGTCCACCAACACCTTCGAGTAGCATTGATTTATCACTGAGAATGACAGCAATTGCTCTATATTCAGGGATAGCACCACGAAGTACACGAGCTCGGAAATGTATATCAACGACGGACTGTCTCATTAAGTCAAGATGTTCCAACGAAAAGTAATAAATTGGATAAAGAGTACTAAAATCCAACTGTGATATTTGTAGACCAGTATCGACATTTTGATCACGTCCCATATACGACAGCAATCGATGATAAACTCGTGCAATATGGTTTTGACCGTAATTAAGTTGTATATCCTCGGATGGTTCTTGTTGTCCGTTTATTCTCAGCGAGACTTCATTAACACCTAATCGATCAAATATCATATGGGAGGAGAGTTGATTTCCAATTCTCGTCGTATCCTGTAACGCAATAAATATATGACGTGGAGCTGAAATACCCTGTTTTGATGCCAGGTTCCACGTAAATATGCCGTTAACAGTTGATTGTACAACATCTGTACTCATTGTTAGCCAACTTAATAATCTCTTCCCCCCTTGATCCATAAATGATAGTAAACGTGGTTCTGTTGACAACGATGGAGTCAGCACTGGCATCCAGAGTGATAGTTTTGTTAAAATGACTTTACCGGCATCAGCATTTGGGTTTGCAGGATCTGCTGGAATCCTCCAAATTGCATCATTGTCAGTACCTTTTCGCACAACCGCTATAGTATGTTTCGCTCCATAGATAACTTTTCGGATATTTCTACAGAATCCAAATATATGATGTAGTGGAATCGCGCATGAAAATGATCTGCGCCCCCCTTCCAACATTGACATACGTGTTGCAGCTCCTAGATTGAAATTAGGATCATTGTTTATAATCATACTCTCGACATCAGCATTAGCGTTACCAGCATTATTCTTTGGTTGTCTTATAAGAAATGGATTTTTCCCAGTGGTATTTTTAATATCCTTTGCAAACATCATAGAGGGACCGGCCGATCTTGTATAATCGTCGGAATATCTCGCTAGCCCTATTATTGTTGTTGCTACATCAACATCACGTTCTATCGACTCAATTTCCTTTCCATCAATGAGATATCTTGCACTTTCAAATAACGCCATGATACCATTATTGACAAAACCGACTTGAGTACCAGCTGGATATGGCGCTGGTACCGCAGGAGTATCAGCAGCTGTTACGAGTTCACCTTCGACTTCAATAAAGGCTTCAGCGGGTAAAAAGTATTTACTAGTATCATGAACTTGAAGTTCAATTCGTGACCGAAGATCAGGTTGCACTGCGTGATAAGCAAAAAATTGATAATCACGTACAGATTCATCTTTAAGTACTGGGGCTTCCATGTCAAATGCAACATCAGGGTTCTGTTTGAACATTTTTTATTATATATCCGATGGTCTAAATCAAAAATTACAAAGTAATTTAAAAAATTCTGAAAGTAATTTAAAAAATTCTGAAGGAATTTTGAATTAAAAACCCAAGGAATTCATTTAGAGAAAATCGATTTTCATGAAATTATGTCGACGGATTAGCCAAAAAACAATACAAAATCAATAAAAAAAACATCGAAAATTCGATGAAACAACATATTTTTAGCCTCACAGGATAAAAAATCTGATCAAAATCGATTTTCTCTAAATGAATTCCTGGGGTTTTCATCCTCGATTTTCATGAAATTTTGTCGACGGATTGCATAAAAACACTAGAAAAATGAGTAAAAACACTAGAAAAATGAGTAAAAAAAGTAAAAAATCTAACAAAATTAGCAAAAAATAAATATTTTATAATATAAAAATAAATATTTAGTTGGGTGTATTTTAATAATGATGATGAAAATATCTGATAATGAAGATAGCGTTAGTAGAATCACAAGTGATTCTGACATTAATGTTTCTGATACAAGTGATTCTGACACAAATATTTCTAATGCTAGCATTAGAAACACTAGTGTTTCTACAATAACCATAACAACTGAGCATCCTATTCAAATAAATAGAATCACAAGTGATTCTGACACAAATATTAGAAACACTAGTGTTTCTACAATAACTATCATAATTGGAAATCCTGTTCAAATAAATATTTCTAACGTTTCCGGCGAAATTTCTTAAAACCACTTCCCGGAAGCCCACTTCCGGCTATCATATTTGCTGTTATATTATCCTGGGCGTTAGTCATTAACGACTGTAGTTTTTTATCCACGGCGTTATTTATTATTTTACTAACCTGTGTAGGCATTACTGCAGTAGATGGCAGTGAAGTCATTCCAGAAACACTAGTGTTTCTAATGCTAGCATTTCCAGGTTTTGAAAAATTTCGTCGTCGAACTAGCGCTGTTAGTTTATTCCGAGCGGCTGAAAATGCCTTACTAGCAAGATCACCAACAGTGTTAATACCCTTATCTCGGATAACATCAATTGCTTTCATTGCTGCCTGTTTTGCAAATGGAGCTACTTTTGGAGCCATTCTTGAAAATAATCCCATTATAGTATTACCGAGACCATCTCCATAGTATACTCGGTATTTTGGTAATCGTGAGTTTACCACGTAGACGTTAGTTGGTTTATCATGGTTGTAGTGTATGATCATTCTCTATATAGAAAAACACTAGTGTTTTTCCAAATGCTAGTGTTTCCAATTATCTAATCGCTATGATAACCATGAGAATTTTCGGCTAACTCTTCAATGAAATCTCTATATGTTGCAATATCCATGATACCACCTTGAAATAACCTCCTACAGATATCAGCTGCTTCATTGATTATTTCTGGTGAGTTATTCCCGGCTCGTTTTCCTCCTACAAGTATTTCTAATCGTGCTATATCACCGAGAATATTACCGGGACATGTTACGTTAGAGTTTCCAACTAAGCCACTGCCTGTTTTTGAAAATTCTTTGGATTTTTTAGTGATACCAGTTGCACCCTTCTTAGAATCAGCCTCTGCCATTATTTGTATTTCATCAGGGATTGGGTCTGCTGTGTATACTGGTGGTGGTACTGTGATCCCCTTTACCATAGCTATAAATTGGTCATAATCAGATCTTATTTTTTTGTTGATTTTATTTTCCCCGCGGTTTGCTAAAAACACCTTATTTGCCCAAAGGAGTTTACTGTTTATAAAATCTTTAGACGTGTCGTCTATTAAATACTCATTTCTCTTATCTTTTTTAATGTTGTCGTTGGTAAATTTAGCTAAACCATCGAGTGTTGGGATACTTCTGATTTTTTTTAACGCATCAACTGTAAATATATTTTCAGGATTATAGTCCCTCCTTGGAACAGCTTCTTGTTGTTGTTCTTGAAATTCTTCAGGTGGAAATGCTTGCGTTTCTAGTGAGGAAATATCAACATCACCTAATCGTTCAATTTCTTCCTGAAGTTCTTCTTGTCGTTTTCGTTCTTGTTCTCGTTGTTCTATAGCATCTACAAAACCAGCAGGAAGTGTTTGTAATGACTTTTTCGTTTGTTTAGTTCGTTTTGATATTTTCTCTAACACAGGGAGAAAGGACTCTTTTTGCGTGCTTTCTTGTTTAGAGATTGCTGTTTTCACACCCTCAGTTGCACTAACAATAGGTTTGAAGAGTTGTTCTGTATCCTCTGTGAAGTCAGTCTGAAATAATTGCCGTTGTTGAAGTTTTTCACGGATTCTATCACGAAGAGGTAATATTTTCTTAAGAGCTTCAAGTCTTTCTCTAGCTAATCTCGTTGTTAATGATTCTCCTACCATTATTAAAAGAGTATTACTATTGTCAAATTGCTTTGCAATTTTTAATTAAAAAATCCAAAGCATTTTAGAAATGCAAATCACTAACCTAAAAATGCAAATCATTTTAATACTTCCCCCTTACACACATAATTTTACTTCCTCATACCGTACTGGTTATACAAACAAAGGAGGCTCTCTACGCGTGGGGTTCATCACCTTCAGAGTTTTCCATTAATGTTTTTAATTGTCTCACTTTACAATTAATAAGTCTCTTTTGTTCATATTCTAATCCTAATTGCTTACGTACACGTTCAACGATGCTACATAATGGTACGAAGACATTAACATCTTCAGTATTTACTAAGCTCTCACGTATAAGCTTTTGGATATTCTTAATTAAAAAATATTTCTTAGATAGGACATATTTTCCTGTCTGTTCTGCAAATTGTATATCCTCGAAATTGGTCATAATTTGATCACAATCCAAACCTGAACATAATTTTACATTTTCATCCTTCAACTTGTTGATTTCAATAATAATCAATTTGAGATTTTCAAGATTCATATATATATAAAAATATATTTGTTTAAATGCAAAGTATTTCAAATACAAAGTATGAAAATTCTTTAGAATTAAAAATGCAAAGTATTTTCAAAATGAATTCTGGATACACTAAGGTGTTGATCATCTTAGTATACCCAGAAGCTTAATGCGATTATAGGTGATTATGATTATATATAATGAATGACGACGGCACATTCACCGTTTTAAACCCCCTTGGTGTTTTATACATCAAGCAGCGCTCAACGGTTACAACCGACAAACACATAACAATAGATTATAGGTGAACAATGAATGAATTGATTTCAATGACAATGCGACGGTACAACAATAGATTATAGGTGAACAATGACAATGGTATATACAATGAATTGATTTCAATGACAATGGATGACGCGGGCTATTCTACATTCAAGTGTAAACAAAACCGCAAAATCGAAACTTTGGTTTTGAATGTCAATAATAACGTTCATACCACGTGTGACGGTGTGGTTTTGTTTACACTTGAATTTCGGCTAAATGCCCAATTATAATAAGAACGAATTTGTATATATACACTCATTACGACGAGGTGATATAAAATAGGTGTAGTGATTGTAATTATTTGTTTGTTTATTAGCGATCACTGACAATGTTGAAAACACGCATAATACTTGAAACAGACATTAAAAAAAATGTTTAAATACGACGTGTTTATAAAACAGTTCTGTTAATACTTGAAAAAAGACAAAATTGATTATGTTTTGTTCAGATTTATTTAATTATAACAGCCAATGAAAAATCGAAGATTTTCCAACACTAGCGTTTCCGTGTTTAAGATCCGTAACTCTGTCATTGGTGGAAATCCTACGGATTTCACACGCGTTATACCTAACGGAGTTATCTCCCGTAAAATCCGTAGGATTTCTATTTACGTATTATACATAAATAAACCGAATTTTGTTTTTAAAACGTTTTGAAAAAGCGGTCTTGGTTTTATTCTCAGCAACGCATTGAATAGAATACGGATAAATATCGAAATACTTACCAGCTGCGTTTATTGATTGAAATACTCCCTCCGTGTTATCTTCAGTATTAAACGATCTTACAGGTCTTTTCCCAATTGATTTATAAGTACCAGTATTTCCAGATGCAGTATTCTCACTTTGTGTAACAGCTCGTAAATTATTCAAAGAATTATTAGTCCTAATACCATCAATATGATCAATAACAAGACCATCCTTGATTGATCCGTTATACACTTCGAAGACGAAACGGTGATTATAATACTTCTTCCCTCCAGTAGTAAACGTCAAATACCCCATACCATTATCCCACCCAATAGATTTCCTATTTTTACAATGTCTAACAACACCATCACGAGAAGCTTCGTAGTTTTCAATAACAGAATGTCTTTGAAATTCTTGGTTCATTATATATAATATATCTATTTGTCTAATTCGTTAATTGGCTGAATTATAACATTAACAAATCTTTTTATATAATCAGCCGTAGTTTTTATGATTTTGCCATTGACGTCGTCAGGATTTTTGATTCTTCGCTTGTCATAATAACGTTTTAACTCTCTATAACGCTTACCCCCGCAATTAATGCATAACTGCGATTCGCCTCTTACACCTACCCCACAATGCAAGCATGGTAAAGGCCCCTCCGAACCGTTTCTCACACTCTGCATATGATACCCACAGAATTCATTTCTACATGATTTGTTACACGGAGTCTTTGATCCAATCATAAGCCATTTGCAATGATTCATTATATAAAATTTTCTTATTTAAATACTTGTTTTAATTATAATATGAAGGAGTTCAAGAGATTATCGAAAATTAAGCCTTGGAAAAATGTTAGATTTAATCTCGATAGAATCTCTGATATACCTAAAAGTCTAGTAGATGATAAACCACTATTGAGTAAAATCAGCGACTGTTTTAATGAGTTTAAGCGTGATGGAGCATCTCATACGTGGTCGACATTTCGAATTATTGATGAAGATGTCAATATACCCGTAATTGATGCTACTATGAATGATATAAGAGCAGCTGTGATACTTTCACACCTTGGTGAAATTGCAAAGCAATTTCTACGGAGGTATTTTTTTAGAATAAAATTCATTATCGAAGAGGAAGGTGAATGGATTATCAGAGATAAATTTGACCCAATCCTTAAGGATAAAAAAACTGTTATTGTGAGTAGAGATTCCAAACCAGGAATTCTAACTGGAATTGACAAACCATACTATGAGAAATCTTACCCTGTAACAGCAGTTGTGTATGGGTTATATCCAATAAATAATAATCCTAATATTACAAAACTAGCTCCGATGTTTTCATCATCAGTGGCTTTGCCACTTAATTGTGTAGCAACACGGTTAATAGAACACTTCAAAAATGCATCCCGGGGAAACAAATTAACTGATCTACGAAGAAACAAAATAACCGAATGGGAATTGACAGTGAAACAACGCGGGGCAACGATTTCCGATATAGCTAAATTAGAAGCATTATTAAAATTTCCAATATCGGTAGCGACAATAACCGGAGAAGTATTATACGAACCGAAATATCAATCGCGAGGAGCTCCAATTGAAATTATTGATCATAACAAACACGCGTGGACACCCGCGGTAAATATATTTCCACGAGAAAGAACTGTTCGATATATCCCTAAAGAATTTTCTAGGGATGGTTTCTATGAAGAGAAATTATTTGATGCTATTCACGCGTTAACCAAAGACGACCCTGTGTCAGTATGGTTACTCAGGAGTAATGAGGATCCGGAAATAGGATTTGATCAGTTTGTAAAACCAAATGGTGAATTATATCGAACTGAAGAATTAGATACTAGAATGAGAAAAATCGCTAATGAATATTTAGAAGGAAACACTAGCATTTCTACAGAAAAACTACTTACGGATAGTTTTACTATTCCATCAGTGGTAGCTCACTTCGCACGAGAAAAGAATTCATGGCGTCCAACACGAAGTGATTTTCTGGAGGATGTGAAGTTGAGTTGCGTCGAATTTGGTCATGGAGGATTGTGGAATACAAAATACTCACGTGATGGTATGATTTCAATTGATATATCCGCGTGTTATCCTGGAAGTTTTCTCGGATATGGAGAATGCTCTGAATATTTTAAACGATTTGGACATCCCACACATGAAATGACTCGTGTTGCGATTAATGGTCCATTGCCTGATTTTGATTTAACCGGGTTCGCTCGTGTGATATCATTCGAATTAGCTACAGGGTTACATCCGTGTAGTTATCTTTGGCTTGGTAGACATATATATGAAAAAGCGTGGATGCCAATTGTGCTATTGCGGTATATGATCGATTGTGGTATGCTAATATCGTTAATTGTCAGTGAAGCGATTATTTGTTATAACGCTCAGAAAGATGTTTGGTTACCAAAACCCGATCTCGAAAAAATAATTAACGAACAACGAAAACAATTTCTAGATGGAAATTCGAAGAATTTCAGCGAGGAACAAATCATAGATTGGTCTAAGAAATTATTCGAAGGTAGTAATAGAGAGGCTAAAGATCTCGGACGAAAAATAATCGGTAAATTTACTCAAGGTGGAAGATTTGATAATGCAAAATACTCTTCGAGATTAATCATAGACGATGAAGAATACAATTTCATAATATCTGATTTAATAAAAAAAGGGAAATTTGTAACCCGTAAGAACGCTTTTCTATCAGGGGAATTAGATGAGGAAGCTTACAAATCTGTGAGCGGAACTAATAATGTTTGGGTAGATGATGTCCTTCGAAATGGTAAGAAACTAGGTACGGTTGTTACCTACTGTGATGGAAAAAGTTGTCAATACACACATTTGAGAAGTTCTATGCTAGCCTATTCTTGTATTAATCTATTCTCGATGATAAATAGATTTCCTAATACCGCGGTTAGAGTAGCTACTGATTCGATGTATATCCATGAGAAATACAAATCAGATGTAGCTAAATTCACAGATCCTAAGGAAGCGTGGGGAAATTGGAGGTTTAAAAAAGAAACACTACATGAGTATTGTAAATCCGCAGACGTTGCTATGGATGATAAATACTTGAAAAGTAACCATAATATCTCAGAGATTCAATCAGAATTTTCTACTGCACCGCCCGTATCCGATCCGATTTGTAGATACAAGACAGTTTATTTAAACGGCTGTGGTGGATCAGGAAAGACAACTCGTGCAATCGAATTATTCCGTAGAAACGCTAGCGTTTCTAACATGATTGTGTTAACACCAACTCACAGACTCGCCAGAGAGATGATAGCGCGGGGGGTAAAAGCCTGTACTTATCACAGCTTCTTTCGATGGAAAGGCGATAATTGGACTCCTGATCGAATGGGCGATAAATTTATTCCTGAAATAATAATCTGGGATGAAATATGCACGGTATCATTGACAGTATTACAGATATTTCTTGAATGGTTGTTATTGAAAAATACAAAAGTCGTCATGTGCGGGGATCACGGCCAACCGCAGCCATTTGTTGGTGGATCTCCACATGAATGGTTAAAAGGATTTGTAGATTATTATGAAGAGATTAATACCGACCATAGATCACTTGATGAACAATTACGAGAATTCAAAGCGCTAATTAGATTACAACCGGATAAAATCCAATGTGAAATAGCGCGTGAAATAATTTCAGAAACTCCCATGAATGATTTTTGGGAAATGTGGAAGCCAAATGATTTAATAATCGCGAGTAGAAAAATAGTCAGAGACGTACTTCAGATGAAGTTGTTTGCGCTACATAAAGAAAAATTTGCAACGCTTCCAGTACCACTCTGTTATAGACCTAAGGATACACGAAAGCAGAATATCGACGTTGACATTCCTGGACAACAACAAAAGCAGAATTTAGTATTAAATGATATTGTGTTGGTTGATATCAGCGTCGTTAAAGATGCATTAGGTGCTGATAAATCCCCGTGGACGCTAGGTTATGCAGCAACAATACACTCTTCACAGGGATTGACTATATCCGATACAACTCTTTGGATAGTAGATAATCATATTGAGTGGTCAAATTTAGTTTATCTCGCAGTATCCAGAGTACGGCGAATAAACCAACTTCGAAGAATTGTTGTTGACGATGAAATCATTTGTAACGATATTATCACTGGTGATTTTATCACTGGTGATATAATCAGAAAAAAACTCTCTGGCTATAAACAACAGGATAAAAAAAATAAACGAGAATTTGACATTGATGCTGAATTAATTAAGACGCTGAAACAGCAACAGAATAATCACTGCGCGAGTTGCAATTGTATAATGCGTTGGCAGTATTCGGATAAAGATCCTCGCCAATTCACCGTAGATAGAAAAGATAACAATCTCGGTCATGTCAGAAACAATGTGAGGTTGACTTGTCTTGAGTGTAATAGACGCCGGGGTGACAGCACCCTGGGTGCTAATTAAGACCACGCGGTGGTAATTGAGTATCCTCGGGAATCACTTGTAATTGTTCGCGTGTAAATCCTCGCTGAGGAGCAGTTGAATCCAGTCTATAGATTGGCGGTCTACCCGTAGATCGTGTTATACCGGATATTTTATGCGTAGTGACGCTCCAAATAGGATCAGTAGCTCTTTTTTTACCACCCTCAAGCTCTCCTGGTTCGTATAAGTACCTTACAATGACATTACTACCAAGAATTGGTTCTTTGAAATCTTTTTGTGAAATTCCTTGGATTTCCATTTTGATAGACGCCTTCTTAATAGCGTTGACAGGTTTCATATTAATTGTTCTAGTAATCTCATTATTGATTGCGGTAATCACAGCTGGTAATCTCTTGACCCATTCACGGGATCGTTTATCCTGTATGAATTCTTTTGCGTATTGATATCCGAATAACCGCTCAGCAAGGGTTTTATTAAACCGTTCAACAATTGCTTGATCGCGATGTAGCGCAGTGTGTCCTCGTCTGATGGCGACATTATGATGTTTCATCGTAGATGTAACAACACCTTGAAATTCCTTGCCAGGATCAACTTGTAACAGATTTGGCCAGCGCAGAGGACCTCGTCGATAAATTTTTTCAAATGCAGAAGCTACTTCAGTAGATGATTTTGTTTTTAACGGTTCTGCTTCTTTGTATCGACTTGCAATATCAACTAACGTTAACGCGTATTTGTAACCGTTGTCATGCGGCAGAAATAGTATATCAGCTTGATGAACTTCATTAGGTGTTGTAACATCAAAATGCGAATAGTTAATTTGTTTAGGCGCTGGTAGATAAATTTGCCATATTGCTTGTTTAGATAACCAGTTTGCCGCTGTAGTTTTTTTCACCTTTGATGCGCTAGCGAGTTTATTAATTGCTGCGTAACCTCTCCAGTATCCTCTCGGAGAATAATAAATAGATTCCATATTAAAATGCTAGCATTTTCAATTACCAGCACCTAATATCAATTTACCCTTCATAGCAGATTTTACCAACCAAGAAGCCAATTTTTCTTTGAAGGATTTATCAGGAATAGCATTTAACGCATGAATTAATTTTACATCTGCGAGATGTCTGTGTTGAAGATTGCTGCTTTTATAA
The DNA here is from genome assembly GCA_029339505.1 of Unio delphinus. Lineage (NCBI taxonomy): Eukaryota > Metazoa > Mollusca > Bivalvia > Unionida > Unionidae > Unio > Unio delphinus. Next base: position 9,283,454 of record JAQISU010000361.1, on the reverse strand, counting down.
GCGACATCATGAACATGACACGCCTTATCAATAGCGTTTATTGGATATTCGCCGGGTCGGGGCTGATTTTGATCATCAAGTCTGATATCTAATCGTGTTCCCGGTCCACAGTAGCTATATCCTGGAAGGTGCTTTTCTCCTGGATACTTTGCCCACGGTGTTCCTGGAAGTTTTGTCAATTTGGCTGCAATATCACCTCCTCGTTTTTTTTTAAAGGTTTCGTGGAAGTAAATCTAAATTTTTTCGTACTACATTGTACGCATTTACCAGAAAGCGCTGATCGATTATTTTTCGTTGTAATCGTCGTCAAGTCATTTGTGCCAGTACGCGTCCTACACTTCACACAATATAGATCCATAATTTATATATAACAGTTATGAATGTAATTGATTATTCAGCTACTCGACGACGGGAACCTATTAGACATCATGCAATGTTACCAAATTCTATTCGCGCGATTATCATCGGACCATCTGGAAGTGGTAAAACACAATTACTACTTAATTTGATAACGAGATGGATGAAGTGGGATAAATTGTACATGATTGCTCCGAGTGTAGACGATCAACGATGTTATGAAGTATTAAAGGATTTTAATGATGCCGCGCAAGAAATTAACGGCGATGGTGTTATTGAGTTTATAACCGATATCGAAGAGGCACCTAGTATTGATGATATTGATGGAAGTATTAACAATTTAGTCGTATATGATGATATCATGTTAGATAATCAAAAGAATCCTGCTAGAATATTTTCCCGGGGGCGTCACAAAAACACCGATGTGATATATATCACTCAACGTTACACTCAAATACCAAAAGTGATCAGAGATAACTGCAATATGCTGTGTATATTTAACGGAGTTGATACTCATACTCTTAGAAATATTTGGCAAACTTGGTGCGGTGGTGATATGGATCATAATCGATTTAGAAATTTCTTTAGCCACGCTCAGACAATCCCACACGGATTTGTGACGATAAATTTATCAGACCCTCGGACAAGATATCGTATCGGACTTGATCAAATATTTAGTTAGCGCATTAGCAGCCGAGGAGGTGAACGTCAACTAAATGGCGTCTTTTTTTTTTAATTTTATTTTGATGAATGGAGGCTTATATTAAGCATTTTCGAGAAAGCCTCAGTTTGCTAAATCGACGCCTGTAAAAGCAATTTCGGGAAGCCTCAGTTTGCTAAATTGACGCTTGTAAAAGTATTTTCAAGGAAGCCTTAGTTTACTAAATTGACGCCTAGAAAAGTTGGTCTGTTCACCCTCTCTGCTGCTACCTTTCCTGGTATGGCTTAAGGATATTGACATGGTATAGCTTATCCTTAGTCGGTAGTCGTATCTGATAGGTTCTCCGACTTTCCCAATTACGAAGCACTGCCCCCTCCAAGAAACCTGCAAATGGTTGTGTTCTTAGGACAACAGCAACAACACCTTGTCGCCTACGTCATTCTGACGTGGTGTCGCACTCTTGCTGTAATACTTCACTTGACGTGGTTTAAATCGCTTGAGGTTCTCTTGTGTGAGTGATTAAACATTCTCCAGTTTGTTTCCCAAATCTGCAACGTACTGATACGTAGTACGTACCTCATAAACAGCTTGAGCGTCTGTCCATGGCTATCTTAGTACGGCGATTTGGTCATGTACAGTCCTCTCGTACAAAAGAGTACGAAGGAAGAAAATCCTAAACTCGCTTGGGGTACTTCCCGATATGCAAAAAGTGTTTCAGGAAAGTACCGACTCAATATTTGTAGCGGTCTTCGTAAAGCTTCTTGAGCGTGTTCTTTAAAGTCCCGTTAAACAGTTCGACCAGTCCGTTACATTGCGTGTCATATAGAATAGTCGTGAGGTATTTAATCGACATTAGTCGATTTACCTCTGTCATCACGCGACTCATGAATTGTATCCCTTGGTCAGTCAGGACCTCGTCTGGCACACCGACTCTTGACCAAATCCCAAACAGTGCTTCAGAGATTGTTTCTCAATTAATATTACGCAACGCGTCGGCGTCCGGATAGAATGTGTAGCGTAATCTACGACCGTTAGAATATTACGATTTTCGTGCAACGACGCGGGTGTTCTCAGTCCAATTAAGTTCATCGCGACGCGTCGAAATGGTTCATCGATAAGGAGGTTACTCCCCAAAGGGATGGGTCGATGATCCGTATTTGGTGCCATTCTCTAACACTTGTCACACTAGATACAGAACCGCTTGATCCACGGCCAGTAAAATGCTTTGACAAGACGGTTACGCGTCTGGGCAATTCTCATGTGTCCTCCCATGATACTTTCGTGCGTGAGTTGTAACATTTCACATCACTTCTCTTTCGGCACGATGACTTGCTTAAAGTGTTTGCTGCCTTTCTTCGCGTGACGGTGCAAGCTCCCTTTCTTGTATGCGAACTCCACCGCGTCATACGTGGTTTCCTCTTCGGCGTATTTGTGCAACTGCATCTGAGTCGCATCTTCCTGCTGAGGTTTCCTCAATGTGGCCGGAAATAGATTATGGGCCGGTGTCAACTTAACTTCCATCGGAGTTGGTTTCGTCTGTCGAGTCTGAAAGCTGGTTTCCAGAGCACTCACCGGCATCGGTGTCCAGTTTTGGGGTTCTGTTACGGCAAGACATAACGTAGTTATCTGTACCGATCGATGGTCGATGAATGGTCGTACGCGTCCCCCCAAAGGATCGTAAAATTTTAACTCTTTGACAGAAAACATCTGGATAAATATAAACAACTATACCTGGCGTAGATGCAAATAATGCCTAAAATATCAACACTAAAAAATCATCTGAAACAATAAATGTAAAGGTACATTTTGTCCATCATACATGCTAATCATTCTAATAAATATTCATGTTAAAACATTATTAATTCTAAATCAGGTAAATCAGCATGTTAACCTTAAATGTAGAGATTATAATAATTCATCTGAATACTCCTAAACGCAAATTAATAAATAATACAGCTGAACTTAAAGATGCATCCTATAGCAAATAATCGTGTTTAATTGTAAGATCACGTGATTATTTTTGGCAATGATTTAAATTTTCTTTAGTACGATAAATATGACTATTTATCAAAATGTTTCAATTACCAGTTTAACATCATAACTTATAACACTAATTTATTTGAGTGTTTTCTTGTCATTGGCTAGTTTGACGTTTATATCATCACTGATTTAACATTTTATTAATCATGCTTATATTTGTAAGAAATATTTCAGCCCGGAATGATGTTATTTGCATAATATTGTAAAATGATTGAAGACCCGTTGGTAACTGTTTCTACATTTGATGTAAGATTTTACTTGTATGTGTTCCGTTTAATTAACATTTAAGTAGTTGGATTAGTTAACTGAGAAAGTTACTTTTTACTAACTTTTTGTTAACACTTATCGTACTAATTTGTTTGACTAATTAACTTTTTTTATCTGATTATTTGCTTTAGAGAGTTAGCTCTTATTTCCTCTTGTATTTTAGTTTGTTGTTAATTTATTTCAATGAGTCTTTTTTGTCAATAATGTTCGTGTTTCTGCTACTTTTATTGTGTGATCAATTATTTATAAATTAGTTTATGTTAAGTTTTGTTACTTTATTTGAATATGCGTCTTTCAATTTTATTTTTCTTCATTTATCTATGTTTAGTGACGGTTTATAATTCGTGCTGTTAATTTGCTTGAAAGGGGTATCTTAATTAAGTTAAAGTTTATTGGTTTTGGAGAGTGTTCATTTGTTGTTATATGGTGGCTTTGATAATTTAGTTTTGATGTGTTCATAATATATTTGCTTTAATCTGGTCTTCATGAGATGAATCTGTTAGGCGTATAAAATTGCATACAATATATAAATAGATGTTTGCGTATGTGTTAAACAATTTTTAATAAAAATTATAAAATTAAGGCTTACGTATGGCTTGATTTCTCATTTTCTCACCAACAAACAATATTCAGAAGTAGAAAGAAATTCAGGACAGATTTATTCGATATTTTCTCATACTCGTTTTATCAGGATAATATATAAGAAAAACTATTTTTCTTTACGAATTTACATATTACATAGTTTTACTGTTATTTGAAAGGGTAACCAGCATGTCGAACAAGAAAAAATGGCATATGAATTATTAGACAATGTAGTATATTTGTTATATCCTTTGTTTTCCTTCTAGAGTTCTTGCTTAGCTGAGTGGTCTGAAGTACTCAACTTTTTTTTTATTACAGCCAGCTAACCTATGTCTCGTGGCTTGGAGTATCGTGCTCAGCTATTGTGGTTATGTGACACAGCTGCCAGATTCTTCCCGTGTTTCGATCGTTCTTATTGTGGTTTCCCTTACGGGTTTACTCCATCAGTTATACTGGCCGACATGTCTACCCTATTTTGCGCTGACACATGGCGGCAAATATATATCAACAGATCATAACATCAAGATTCGTTCCGTTCTACAGGTTTAATTGCATACAATAATTTCGTTACTTTTTTGCAAACAATAAACGCCTTCATTGTTAGTACACGCACATTTCCATAGTTTTATTATCCGATATTACTTGTGTTATGGCCGATAAATGTTGGCCCAACAATTTGTATACCGACTTACATTGATAACATATTTGCCATGGTTTCTTTGTCAGTGTTCTATATCATCAGTATCCGCCTATGTTTTATTGGCTGTATTCTGTGTCAACATTATCTGCTTCGGATCCATTGCGTGTGTTGGAATGCATTAGGTATGACAGTCAACAGTGATAAGTACAGTAATCATGCAGGTTAAGTTGTTTACTTCATGAGAATATTTTAAGGGATAGTTGTTTGGTTTTGGTATTCTTAGATACGTTTTGAAGTGTGAAAGTTTTAGTTTAGATACTCATTGACTTGAAAATGTTTGGTCATGGTATTTTTTGCATGGGTATCTTTATAATGTAAAGATTCCATTCTACAGTTTTGCTCTTTGCATTTCGTCTGATATTTAATGAGACAAATATCCAGGTTCTCCACATTGGTAATCCTGGATTTTTGTAAAAGACGTTAAACACCTTATGTATTGCTAACAAAACTTCTAATTTCCGTTATTTTGTTGAATGACCGATGCGTTTCATTTTTGTTTAAATAGTAATCAGTTTGACCTAAATTTCCATAATTACTATGTATGATTCAATTTCAGTCAGACTAGATGAACGTACTATAGAAATATGTCAATATTCTCACAATTGCAAATGTAGACAATTCGAACAACTGCACTTTATATTCTATCATAATTACGAAATAAAATATGGGAAGAAACACATCAAGTGATACTAGTGGTAAAGGACGATAATTGAAAATGTAAACACATATTGAACAGTGACTGTGCTTACATGATTTGAAAATGTAAACACATATTGAACAGTGACTGTGCTTCCATTATTTGAAAATGTAAACACATATTGAACAGTGACTGTTCTTATATGATTCGAAAATGTAAACACATATTGAACAGTGACTGTGCTTACATGATTTGAAAATGTAAACCCATATTGAACAGTGACTGTTTGCATGATTTGAAAATGTAAACACATATTGAACAGTGACTGTGCTTGCATGATTTGAAAATGTAAACACATATTGAATGGTGACTGTGCTTACATAATTTGAAAATGTAAACACATATTGAACAGTGACTGTGCTTGCATGATTTTGAAAATGTAAACACATATTGAACAGTGACTGTGTTTGCATGATTTGAAAATGTAAACACTTATTGAACAGTGAATTTTCTTGCATGATTTGAAAATGTAAAAACATATTGAACGGTGACTGTGCTTACATAATTTGAAAATGTAAACACATATTGAACAGTGACTGTTTGCATGATTTGAAAATGTAAACACATATACATAGACAGTGACTGATGATTATCCGTCAGTGACTTGTATATATATATATGGATCACACATCTAAGTAGAAAAGAATTTCGGTAATATTTTCTAAATCCAATCCCAAACCATAAATTATACTTTGTTTTTATATAATCGATATTAACATTCAATTTTTTAATCGATTTATTGCATGATGTCTATATAATTTAAATGCTTTTTAATTATTATATAATTGTTTATAAAACCTCTGCTATCTCCCACCACACTTCTCAAGGATACTAGTAATAACATTATTTTTTTCATTCAGATCACGTTACTATGGTACAATGTGTTACAGTCAATTTAATAAATAAAACTGTTAATATACACGTGACTTTGATAATACAATTAATTTTACCATAATGTGGTGTATTACAACGTTGTTTGTCATCATTTAGACAATGAAGACAATTATATGTTATCATAAGCTGATATTGTTGTGACAAACACCGTCTTAATGTAAACTCACTATACGATATTGAAAAGCATGTTAGTTCTCACCTATATTATTTATAAAGAAAAGCGTGTTTAAGTTCCTGAACTCTGGTCTTTTTTATATATAACACACAGGGTGTTACAATGTCATTTAATCACCGAAGATGGAATTCAGTTGAAACGGTCAACATATATCCTACAGTTTGCTTAAACGTCTTTGGTGGTTGTGTTAAAGATTGTTAAAGATTAGATTTACCATTATATATACGTCATGGATTCTGACCCCGTTGATAAAATTGTGGAATCTACCGACAGTATGTCGGGCCATATACAAGAGGTTGCTAACATCGATAACAATTTATTTGCATTTGTTCATGACTATCTACTTTAAACTGGATTTACTAACCACGTTATAATCTAATCTCCCTTATGTACCACAATCAGCTAGAAACCAACTTTAAGTCATAGTATCATCACCCGAAAACACTAGACAAAATGATGAAGAATGCGTTTTCCGACATTTCCGCCAATCATCTCAGGCAAAGACGGTTTCTGGATGGACTAAGTTATAATCACCGCTTAATCCATTCCGTTTGCTTTCCGCGTTGATTGTATTCAAACAAAAAATATTGACTTTTGCACAAAGAGACTAATCTCGATTGTTTTTCACCAAGGACGCCATTTCAGACATCGTTATGTTAACTAATTGATTCGTTTATATATGTCTGTGATTTTAAGGCCCCAGACTACAACATTGCCTAGTTGTAAATCATCGGGGCGGTTATCTTCATTAACTATAAGATAATTGTACTAGTATTAAAGATTCATTGACTAAAGTGCTTTGCTTGCACGTGATGGGTCTGGTGAGTCTGGACAGAGTTTGTCTATCGAGCAATGATACCAAACACAAAAGATGTACAGAAATAAAGTAAAAACTGCTTGAAAATTAAAGTATTATTTATTTTGTACTTTTTCAACCATATACGGTTTGTTCTTCATCTACATCACGTCTCCGAGTAAAGTAGTATTATGTTATCTTTATCTGCCTGGGGTTTGAACGTTATTCATCATTGTACCGGTCGACTCGACAGAAACAGTGTTGCATGAATGACAACATTGACAACGGTCATACCAAGTCCACTGATAACATGAACTTAACTCACATGATATGGGCTTCCACGAGTGCGCTACGTGCTTTGATGTAGCATACGATATAAAGGATGCGACCTTCACTTAGTTTATTCTCAAACGACGCGTGTACCCGTATTTGCGTGTCTGATCCTGTGAAATTGATTTTTATCTATATTTACATCATACTGTATTTTACAAAGAAACAACATGAGTAAGTCATTATCGACTTTACAATGTGTTATATAAATATTCAATAATTATATAATTGTCCTAAAGCTTACGCTTGGAAGTTTGAGTTCACTGTAATGTTTTATTTGAACAACGTTATTTCCAGACGTCAAGTTAAAAACGTCGCATTATTTTAATCAGTTAAACATAACTTTTCAAGTAAGTGGCGATCTTCCAATTGGGTGCCATCTTACATCATTTCGTAAAGTGCAAGTACGCTGCTTGCCTAGGCGAACTTAGGCGACTGTTTTGGTGTGTTTTTGATAAAGGCAGTTATATCGCCTCGGCAATAACAAGTTTACTTCACCTGCTAATATTTACGTATAAACAAACCAATCAACCGTCCGCAATGCAAATAAGGGCTGATTTTCATACTGCACAGGGAAACTCTTTCACAAATTTGAGCTTACCATATGATCCGCACATCTATAACGGGTTGCATTATTTTACGGAATTCGTACGGAATTAGTGGCACCATTGTGATATCTGGCGGCAGCCAATCACAAAACTAAACCTCATACATATAATGACATGTAGTCAATACTTCAATGTAAAATATGGAGCCGTATTGGCAAGATAATTTTCATACTTTATAATTCCTATATTTTCACATGTGAAAAATATATCCGTATACCTTCACAAAATTATATCCTTATATTTTCACATGTCACAAATATAACCATATATCTTCACATGTCAAAACATTAGATTTGCCATCATTTTGTGCGACACCTGACTGTGTGAGCCTACAAAATGTGAACCTGGAACAAACAAAGGAGACTTTATTTAGCTGAAAATTACAATAGTGAATGATTCCTATAGAATAAATGCACAGTGCATTTTGTCAGGGTCAACATGGCACGTAAACATTAATATGTTCTTCCTGGGGCATGAATTTAATGTTACCAAGGTGAATTGCGGTAAAATGACAAAGTGTAAGTCAAACCAGGAAAACATTAATGAGGGTCTGTGAACATTAAAAACGGGTTTCATGAATGATATTTTCCAGAACAGTTATTAATAAAGGCAGACTAGAGATGATCATGATGATTTTATGGGAGTAATACAAATGTGGTTGGTTAATGTATCAATCCAGATTGGCCAAGCTAAATGAGATGTGTGTCCATACGAAAATTCAGGATTTACATTAATCTCTCTATATTAGTCAGTCCAAGTTTCTCTGTCGATGAAGAAAGTCTGAGGTGTTCTGATAACAATAAAGAGTACTCTTCCAGTTAAACAGCTTTCCAAGGGTCGAGACGGTCTAAAAATACGTGTGACCTGAAAGCAGAGTAGAAACAGAGTTAAGTCTCTTTTGGGAAGCGAGTGAGGGCTCTGAAATGAAAGGGTAGTCTCGGTTACATACGATTTGTTAACTGGTGTAGGTATGAAAGTATTGTTGAATATATTCATCTTAAATTCATACCTCGATTTTAGTCCGGGGATAGTCGTGGTTGTTATGTGATTCATGTATTATAAGAAAGGCATGCAATATTTAGTGATATGAATGAGTTCGGATTCAGTTGTTTTGTCTTTATATAAATCGTGTAGTGCAAGATTTGATGAATTTCCTCTGATACGAAATGACCATATATAATTATGCTGAATATCGATTGTCGATGTCTGAAGCAAAATCATGTGAGTATTGGTTGACCCAAGGAAAAGAAAACCCTGACGTATTTATCATGGGTTTTATGGTTTTATTAAAGGAAAAAGTACCTCAACACCTGTATTGCACAGTTTGAAAAGAGCAAACAAACTCTGCAATGAAGAGGATGATAACCCGATGATGCTAAGAGAGAGAGAGAGAGAGAGAGAGAGACAGAGAGAGACAGACAGAGAGACAGAGACAGACAGAGAGACAGAGAGAGAGACAGAGACAGAGAGAGACAGAGAGACAGAGAGACAGACAGAGAGACAGAGAGAGAGAGACAGAGACAGAGAGAGACAGAGATAGACAAAGTGAGAAACAGACACAGCGACAGGGATATATAGATAAAGAGAGCGATGCTTGAAGAACAAGAAACATTAGTCGAGAAGCACACAGTGGCACACATACACGCGTGAGAGAGAGAGAGAGAGAGAGAGAGAGAGAGAGAGAGAGAGAGAGAGAGAGAGAGAGAGAGAGAGAGACAGACAGACAGACAGACAGATAAATATGTATATATATATAGAGAGAGACAGAGACAGAGACAGAGACAGAGATACATAGATAGACAGACAGAGAGTGTGACAGAGAGAGAGATATATAGATAAAGAGAGCGATGATTGAAGAACAAGAAACACTTATCGAGTGGCACACATACACGCGAGAGAGAGAGAGAGAGAGAGAGAGAGAGAGAGAGAGAGAGAGATAAATATTGAAGCGCGGACCTATCACCAGCAGTGATTTGGAGAATGCCAGAAGCACCAGACGATGCGGTCGTGCCAACACTAAGGTTGTATCAGTCACTCGGTCACATGATTATATTTGGTCTATCAGTACAACATAACGGCTACATGAATTTTGTAAATCTATTTCTGAGAGAAAGCGAATCATTCAAATGTCATGTTCTATTTCATATTGTTTAGGTAATTCTTTAAACTTATATGTTTTACATGCAAGGCCTCGTGTTATTCTATATCTGTGTAAAAATCTCTGTTTCCCACCCAGTAATAGAACATTGTATTTTATTCTTAGCTCGATCTGGACAATAACACCGAGGTCGATCGTCTCTTAGAGAACAATAACCAAAAACAATAAGTAGAATGGGGAGATCACACATTTTCATCACCTATTGAAATAAACTAATCTTCGGTAAAGTAATTTAGCGAGATGCCGGTCGCAAATTTCTGAAGTTATTTCGCGTTACTTCATTCACAACGACAAACCCGCTGTGAAGCATTGCTGTCAAAAAGTATACAAGATGACAATTTACTGCGATAGATTAGGTTAACCCAATTCTACCACTTTCTGAAGTCACGTATATTTTTATATCAGTCGGTTATGAAGGTGGTGAGAATTGAAGGAAATGCGGTTTAGCGTGTTGGCCGAAGAGTGCTATTTCAGTACTCTAAACCTCGATTATGTAGCAAATTTATTATATAGTAAACGAAAATATTAATTGTCTACGTTAATAACGGATACGTTTCATCTTGTGGTACCGAACACTATATTTTTCAAATTGTGTCTTCTCCACTCCTTAAAAGGTCATGTTTGTAGTCTCACACTATGAAAGATATATACGGTATTCGCGTTGGAAAATGAAATCTATTCTATGTAGTCCTCGAGAGTCCATACACAAAGGGTTGTTAAATACACACAGCAGTCACATGATAACTCTAGTATCTTTCCCATCATGTTACGACCTGCAATCTTATCTGTGTACACACGACCTATCCATTTGAACTACGAAAACCGATTTAGACAAGTGACAAACTTATTATTTATTAGTCTACATGGCTGCATTAATCTATCGACTGTGTATGTAGATATAAAACACTGAAAGTGGCCGAGTGGTTTAAAGCGCTCTCCATTACGGATCACTACCATCGCACCTATGTGTGCGTGAGTTTGAGTCTCAGATGATGCAAATGTGGGTATGTGAGATAGCGTGCCAGTAGCTTCTCGTGGGTCGGTGGTTCTTTCTGGGGGGTTTCCGGGATTCTTCCTCCACCATTAATATTGGCCGCCATGTATAGCCTAACGTGTGCTGAAAAATGGCGCTAAACCCTAATTCAACAACAACAACAACAATCTTTCCCATCATGTTACGACTTGCAATCATATCTCTGCACACACGACCTATCCTTTTGTACTACGATAACCGATTTAGACAAATGACAAACTTAACATTTGTAAATTTACATGTCTGTAATAATCTCGATCGACCGTGTATGTAGGTATAGAACAGTAAATTTAAAGTATCCATCAGTTTATGGACTGTGCAAATAGCCTTAGGACAGTTAAATGAATGTATCCGTCAATATGTTTCCACTGTTTAGGTAGACATTTCACAGTTAAATTAATGTATCCGTCAATATGCATCGACTGTTTGGGTAGACATTTCACAATTAAATGAATGCGTCAGTCAATATGTATCAACTAATTAGGTAGACATTTCACAGTTAAATGAATGTATCCGTCAATATGTATCCACTGTTTAGGTAGACATTTCACAGTTAAATGAATGTATCCGTCAATATGTATCCACTGTTTAGGTAGACATTTCACAGTTAACCTATTGTATCCGTGAATATGTATCCACTGTTTAAGTACACATTTCACAGTTAAAATAATGTATCCGTCAATATGTATCTACTGTTTGGGTAGACATTTCACAGTTAAATTAATGTATCAGTGAATATGTATCCACTGTTTAGGTAGACATTTCACGGTTAAATTTATGTATCCGTGAATATGTATCGACTGTTTGGGTAGACATTTCACAGTTAAAATAATGTATCCGTTAATATGTATCGACCGTTTAGGTAGAGATTTCACAGTAAAAATAATATTTTCATAAAAAAATGTAGACATAAACATACAGTCATTTGTCACTTGAAATTTGATGAACGCTTGTTGGGTATCATGACGACTTTGATTAAATAGAGACATATATATATAATTTTGATTTGGTGCCGTTTACAGGAAAGTTAGAGTTATTTGAAATTTTGGAAACTCCCCAATCTTCGAAAGAAAAAAAAAACAACACTTGAACTGATCCGTGCCTGGGTATAATATAATGCTTTGAATGATCTATTACAGAACGTACGTATATAAAGTAAATACGTACTAATGTATGTATATAAAGTAAATAGCTAAATGCCAAGCAAGGCAGCTGTTAGTACTATTTGTGTAAGTCTTTGGTCTGACTCGGCCGGGGATCGAAGCCACGCCCTCTCGCATTCGATGCAGACTCCATAATCACTAATCCACAATCTTTGATGTACACTACTACTTAATATACTTAATACAACATACTTGGACATAAAGAACAAGGACAGGTTAGAACGAATGACCTCGCAAACAGACATCAAGTAATACTCAAGCAAAGCTCTGCACCCTTGGAACCAGATATATGAATGGTTAGCTCATTCTAATGATGAAGGGGAAATTTTCAAATATAAAAAAAATCAACAGGAAGAAAATAAAAACAAAAAAGGCTAATCTGGATATGTCTTCAGTCATATAGCTACGAGGTCTGCACCGTGGCAGTTTTTTGTGATATATATACATACATATATATATATATATATATATATATATATATATATATATATATATATATATATATATATATATATATATATATATATATATATATATATATATATATATATACATACATACATACTGGGACATAATGCCACATACACGTGGCACGATGTCGCACCTTGTCACATTTTCCTGACACCAGGCAGACCAGTCCTAACACTAACCTCTTAATGCTGAGCGCCAATCGAGGCAGCTGTTATGACCATTTTTGTAAGTCATTGGTATAACTGGGCCAGGGATCGAACCCACGCTCTCTCTCTCGTCTGAGGGAGACGCTCTAACCACTCGACCACCATATTTGATGTATTATACTTCTACCATATACAATATCTTTGGGTATAAAAAGCAAGAACGGGTTTGAACTACTTCGCCCTACAGGTATAGTATGAGAATAAAACGACCTTGCAAACAGACAGCAAATACTTTTCAAGCTAAGCACTGCACATTTGGAACCAGTCATATGATCTACGCCTTTATTTGAACAGCGATAACCCATTTATTTAAAGTAGATTTAAGTCGATACATCTAACTCTCGTCATTCGTCTCGCCTGTTTTTGCAGCAAGTTACACTTTATATACTGCAATTTGTAAATTATGTCATTGTCTTCTGTTGCGATGTCGTCAGTAAGGTAAGATCTTTAATTTTGACAATAATCTTTACTTTATACATCGCACGTTGTCATTATTGACATCTTTTTAAGTACAAAATGCCAAATATATTAAAACAGAAATTCAATACGTTGGAGTTGTGTGGAGTAATGAGCTACACTATTAGCATCATCATAGCGTATGAACCCATTCAGCAGTGTAATTACATGCAAATATTCATGCACACACTTGATTTTTAATCGCCCATTAAGGGCGCTATTATATTAACATAGAAGAGAAAGTCCTGAGACATTTAAAATAATGTATCTGTGAATATGAATCTACTGTTTGGGTAGACATTTCACAGTTAAATTAATGTATCCGTAAATATATATCGACTGTTTAGATAGACATTTCACAGTTAAATTAATGTATCCGTCAATATGTATCGACTGTTTAGATAGACATTTCACAGTTAAATTAAGATATCCGTCAATATGTATCCACTGTTTAGATAGACATTTCACAGTTAAATGAATGCGTCAGCCAATATGTATCGACTGTTTATATAGACATTTCACAGTTAAATTAATGTATCCGTCAATATGTATCCACTGTTTAGATACACATTTCACAGTTAAATTAAGATATCCGTCAATATGTATCCACTGTTTAGGTAGACATTTCACAGTTAAATGAATGTATCCGTCAATATGTATCCACTGTTTAGGTAGACTTTTCACAGTTAAATTAATGTATCCGTGAATATGTATCGACTGTTTGGGTAGACATTTCACAGTTAAAATAATGAATCCGCGAATATGTATCGACTGTTTGGGTTGACATTACACAGTTAAATTAATGTATCCGTAAATATATATCGACCGTTTAGGTAGAGATTTCACAGTAAAAATAATATATTCATAAAAAATGTAGGCATAATCGTACAGTCATTTGTCACTTGAAATTTGATTAGCGCTTGTTGGGTATCATGATTTGATTAAACAGAGACATAGATATAGAATTTTGATTTGGTGCCGTTTACAGGAAAGTTAGAGTTATTTGAAATTTTGGAAACTCCCCAATCTTCGAAGAAAAAAAAACAACACTTGAACTGATCCGTGCCTGGGTATAATATAATGTTTTGAATGATCTATAACAGAACGTACGTATATAAAGTAAATACGTACGAATGTACGTATATCAATGAAATACGTAAGAATGTATGTATATAACGTAAAGACGTACTAATGTATGTATAGAAAGTAAATAGCTGAGCGCCAAGCTAGGCAGCTGTTAGTACTATTTGTGTAAGTCTTTGGTCTGAATCGGCCGGGGATCGAACCCACGCCCTCCCGCATTCAATGCAGACTCGTCTGAGGGAGACGCTCTAACCACTCGACCACCATATTTGATGAATTATACTTCTACCATATACAATATCTTTGCGTATAGAAAGCAAGAACAGGTTTGAACTACTTCGCCCTACAGGTATAGTATGAGAACAAAACGACCTTGCAAACAGACAACAAATAATATTCAAGCTAAGCACTGCACATTTGGACCCAGCCATATGATCTACGCCGTTATCTGAACAGCGATAACCCATTTATTTAAAGAAGATTTAAGTCGATATAACCCTCTCGTTATTCGTCTCGCCCGTTTTTGCAGCTAGTTACACTTTATATATTGCAATCTGCAGATTATGTCATTGTCTTCTGTTGCGATGTCGTCAGTAAGGTAAGATCTTTAATTTTGACAATAATCTTTTCTTTATACATCGCACTTTGTCGTTATTGGTATCTTTTTAAGTACAGAATGCCAAATATATTGAAACAGAAATTCAATACGTTGGAGTTGTGTGGAGTAATGAGCTACACTATTATTATCATCATCATAGCGTAGGAACCCAACCCATTCAGCAGTGTAATTACATGCAAGCATGCATACACACACACACGATTTTTAATCGCCCAATGAGGGCGCTATTATATTAACATATTTGGAACATCCCATAGGAGCTCTGCAGAGAAAGTCTCGAGAAGATCTTGCATTTTAATCATTTCCAGGGAATAAGTTAAAAAATGCAACTGCATGCACAAATTTACAATAGAAAACGTTGATTATTTCGCTCTCATTTTAAAGCTGACATTACTAAGATATGCTGGTTATGCATTGAATGTGTATTATATTCATGACGTATGTTGGTTGTGTACAAAATGTAAATTTTATGTATGATTTATGTTTGCTATGCAATGAATGTGTATTATATTCATTTTGTATGGTGGTTATGTACTGAATGTGTGTTATATTTATGACGTATGTTGGTTGTATACTGAATGTGTTTTATATTCATAACGTATGCTGGTTGCATAATGAATGTGTATTATATTCATGACGTATGTTGGCTGTGTACTGAATGTGTTTTATATTCATGACGTATGTTGGTTGTGTACCGAATGTGTGTGTATTATATTCAAGACGAATGCTGGTTGTGTACTGGATGTGTATTATATTTATGGTGTAGGCTGGAGTGTACTGAATGTGTATTATACTCCAGCCAATACGTCTTTCGTTATTTCTTTAAGTCTGTCTCGAATACGTTTTTAGCGAGAGTGATAAGGAACCATGTAATGTATAAAACGCATTTGTGCTAGCAATTTCGTATGCATGCGTAGATGACCTGACCATAGTCTACTATATTTTAAAACTCAAATTGGTAATTTCTAAAAGAAATAAACATGATTAAGCATAGTCAGTTTATTATTTACTTGTTATTATTTACTTGTTTGCGCATTTTGAAAAATAAATTTTTGGACTTGAAAGATTTGCTGTAAAGATTGTTAAAACTATTAAGAAAGATCCACCTGATTTCCACCAGTAAGTAAATGTTCTTCTATTTTGCAATTTTATCTGAATAAAGCTTAAACAATATATAAATCCGTAAAGGAATATGTTAACGAAGCACATGTATTTATCATGGATCTCGAGGAAGACATGCTATTTTGGAAAAAATAATCATTCCAATTTTCAATTTTGAACAGCACTGACAACCCCCGATGTAAGCACATTTTTTTTTCCGTCTATGGAATATTAATGTGTTAACTTGTATGTCATTCAAGTGTGTACTAAGTGTCAGTGTAAAATTGGATTTTTAACTTACTTTTAACAATTATTCAGTTATATCGTTACGATATCTGCACTGTGGCAGTTTATAGTGATATCTAGAATTTGGTCATCATGCCGCAGACTTATACTTTCTCTAGGATACGATAATCTGACTCTGGTGATAAAATATGGAGATGTTGATGACAGTGAAAATCCTAGCTGACAGGAACGAATGTTAGATTTATTTTTTATTTGATCTATTAAATGACAGCAGGTCTCTGAGTGACCTAGTGGTCTAAAGCGATCGCCTTTACCAATCATTTCAGCATGTTTGAGTTTGGACACAAAATCGGTTAACATGGTTATGTGCGAATGTTTGCCAGTAGGTTTCAGTGGCTCTTTGGTTCTTACCCGCTTCGAGTCGTGTTATCAGCCATTAAGTGTATATGAGAAAGATTGCCAGTAGATTTCAGTGGCTCTGTGGTTCTTACCCGCTTCGAGTCGCGTTATCAGCCATTAAGTGGATATGAGAAAGATTGCTAGTAGATTTCAGTAGCTCGGTGTTTCTTACCGGGGTCATTCCGGGCTCTTATTCCAGAATGTATTCCTGCTGTCACGTATATGCCGTATATACCAGGGTATTTGTCTTGCCGATAGACGGATTTTCATTAATCGTGACGATTTAATGTGTCGCTTTTTATATTGCTCAACCTAATAAATAACGTACACATACAGTTTACATGGGGATTTCTTTTTACAGTCAATATTTACAAATGTTTTAAAATACCTTTGTCTTGGAAAGGCACACTATGTAGCATATATTGGGATGGCAGAGCTCATCTCAAAATAACTCTCTCTCTCTCTCTCTCTCTCTCTCTCTCTCTCTCTCTCTCTCTCTCTCTCTCTCTCTCTCCGCAATCACGTTCGAACGTCGTACATACAATCTGAAGAAAATCTTTGATGTGTGTTTTTTACTAAAAATATTAAGATGATATAGGTTTTAAAAAAGTTCTAAACTTATTGCATTTTTATTATTTTCTATTTTTGCCACCACATACGGTTTGTTATTCGTCTACATCACAACTTTTAAGTACATTACTGTTATATTATCTTTATCTGAGCGGTGGATGAACCTCGTGTGTCCTGGTACCAACAACCACGACGAAGGATTTGATAAAACTATGATAACCCAGACAGTAGTTATACCAAGTGCATTTATGCCATCAAGATAACTCACATGATCTTCCATGTACGTTGTATTTGTCCTTGATGCGGGCACCCGTAATGGGCTTCCACGTGTACATTGTATGTTTCCTTGATCCGATTAACCCTTTTGGGCTTCCACGTGTACGTTGCATGTTTCCTTCATCAGAGTAGCTCTTATGTGCTTCCACGTATGCATTTTATTTTTCCTTGATGATTATACTCATTATGACGGGGTCCCGAGTGGCCGAGTGTTCTAAAGCGCTGTCCGTTACGGATCACTGCCATCTCACCTCTGTCTGCGTGGGTTCGAGTCTAAGATTCGGCTAATGTAGTTATGTGAGAAAGTTTGTCAGTAGCTTCTCGTGGGTCGGTGGTTCTTTCCGGGGGTTTTCCGGGTTCTTCCTCCACCATTAATACTGGCCACCATGTATAGCCTATATTGTGTTGAAAAATGGCGTTAAACTATAAAAACAAACAAACATACTCGTTATATGTTTTCTTGATTCGAGTAGTACCCGTTCCATTGTATGTTTCCCTTCTGCGAGTACCCGTTATGGGCTTCAACGTGTACATTGTATGTTTCCATGATGGGAATACACGTTACAGTGTATGTTTCCTTGTTGATAGTACCCTTTATGGGCTTCCATGTGTACATTGTATGTTACCGATAGGATCCTGAGATTTGTGTTAAATTTGCTTTACAATACAAGGAGGCAAACATGCATTATTGCTGTCTGTAGGTGATGCATGAATGTGTATATTTTGTAAACTTGTCCACAATCATAAGCTTGAAACCTTGGGGTCCATTGAGATGGTTATATTTGTAAAGCTTTATTTCAATATTTTCGTTAACGTCCGACTACACTAGGCAAATTAAGTATTTTCAAAGTGGCTTTTTTTCAACTTTCTGACAGCAGTTCTATGTATGTGGCGACCTTCCACGGCAGATCCACCGTAGTTCAGTTGGTATAGCATTGGACGTTTAATCTAAAAGTCGTATGTATGCTGCTTCGGCGTGTTCTTACCCATCGCGCTTACCTCCCCTTTTCTCGGCAAGATATAGAAACACATCACATTCTAAAATATCGCAGACACCAGCGAACAGTCTGCTGTGTGGAGTTGAGGAACCAGAACTGCTGATTCCATAGGAAAACTTTTGCAAATGGGTGCGTGAACAACGAACCAGCAGTTTTTGAGAGTGTTAATTGTACGTGATACAGAATTAGTACCATCAATATGGTATTTGGCTATGGTCACTAAAATAGTAAACATCAAACCAATAAACACTAGTAGTCATCGAGACCCCATACACCGAGGGTTGTTAAAAACATACAAAATCATGCAATAACTCGAGTATCTGTTCCATCATATCAAGTCATACAACCCCATCTTTATATAAATGACTTATGATACAACAAAATATCCTGGACATGGGTCTTTTCCAATGGAACTTTTCATCAAAGGCGTAAGCAAGGTAAGGCCTGTTTACTTAAACTTTAGCAACGATCAGCTGGACAACAATCGGTTAGACAACGTCCTGACATCAAGTCCAAGGAAACAAGTTATATACAAAGTACAATTATCCTACAGCATAATTTACATTCACGTACAAATGTTAGCTATTGAATCCAAAATGTTGTTTACAGATGACTCTTACAAAGTACAATCATGTATATATATATATATATATATATATATATATATATATATAGAGAGAGAGAGAGAGAGAGAGAGAGAGAGAGAGAGAGAGAGAGAGAGAGAGAGAGAGAGAGAGATGTATTGTGGCTATGTTCAGTTATCATGTATCGTGGTGAATTATGGAGGGGAAATATGTGTAAATCCATTGAGCCAAACTGTGTAATGATATTCGGTCCAGGATACAAAAGGATGACTTTGGGTGAGTTCTCACTGTAGAAGTGTACAATTATGAGAGCTCAATAACAGAACTTGAATCAGTTCTGTTTACATTGTATTTTGTTTAACATTTTTCATCCTGAGAGGTGGGTAGGTTTGTTAAGATGTGTGAATGTGTGCATTATTAGAGTTATATATCAATACATTTAATATTACTTGTATATTTTCTGCTGTATGTATTTCTTCTTTAGAGTGACTATCGCCTGTCCTAAAATGTATTTTGTCTTAAGCATCTGACTAAGTGTAGAAGAGTTTTTGAGTGGTGACATAGATTAGTGTATTCACTATATTAAACCGTCTGTGTAATTACACAAAGGATGAAGAAATTAACGCATCCATCAACGTATCACGTAATACTTTAATTAATTTCCAATTCCAAGTTTGAAGCGAGTTCAATTTACACACGAATGTTTAATCACACCCACCACGTCGATATTAGTTTCTTTACGTGATGTTAGTATTTCCCGCGTGCAATTTTACTCAAACCCTCGTGCGATATGTACTGATGTATAAAGCTTATAGTGGACGAGGCCCTCACATATGGGAGTTCGTGATATGTACTGACAAGGCCCTCGTATATGGGAATAAGTGATATGTACTGATATATAAAGTATACAGCGGACAACGTCTTCATATATGGGAATTGGTGATATGTAATAATGTATAAAGTATGCAGCGGACAGGTTTTGAGTGTTGGGTTATTCTTTTAGGTAGATTTTGTACTCGGTATTAGATTAACGCTCCATAAAAACAAAATGGAAGAAAAAGTGGAGTCGTAATACTTTATTAATATGGTTGTCGTCATAATCATCTCCATTATCATCACCACAACACGTTGCCACTACTACCATTGCAAATGTAATAGTCGACAACGCTGTTATAATACGTTAACACATACACAGCTGCATTAATAGTGGTGATTGCACTGTTTAGCGATATCATGTGAGGTCATTCCATTACAGTTGTAGCAACAGCAGAAGTAGTAGCAGTAGCAATTGATGGGGACGGGACACAGAAAAAAAAATGGCAGAAAGATGACTTCAGCTTAAAACAGTTGTATATGCTGGAATGGCAAAATAGAGAGCAAGAAATGATAGATGCAAGTTTTGGGCTTATTAGTGTGAAATAAAAGACTAAATCACATGTGCGCACACTACGGAGTTTTGCGGTTATAAATGAACCTTTATTCATTTTTATCAGTTGTTTCTGTTTTTTGTACAATTTAAACATGCATTTGAGGGAACAAACCACATGAAAAAAGATTACATATTGCAATAGCAAAATAAATTAGTCGGGTAAGGAAATATTCACGACCTAGCTCGTTGCTGTATACTTATTACATTTTCTGTAGTGTTTGGTTTGTTTGTTTATAACAATGGGGTTTTGCACAGAAGAATAGAAGAAACGCCGTGTAAACTCACCAAGGTTAGATTTTGAGGGATTTGTATACATTTTGTAAGCATCGGTCTTCTTTATATGATTATACATTTGCAAAATACACATTTATATTATTGTGTTGACAGTGGGTGACTACTGTCTAGTCAATGTCTGTTGCTGGTCAGTCTGACGAAACACATTCATTTCACCTGTGTTCACAATTACGGGGATTCGTATGAAATGCTATTGGAATTACATTTCTTGTCGAAGGCATTTATTTTCTGGTAATGATACAGATGCATAACGTGTTTGAGTTTAGGCTTGATACAGATGTGGAAACTGCCAATTGTTTAGTAACATTTTGCGTGTAGGATGGTCTTTACTCTTATAAGAACTATGATGCATCAATGTTCTGAAATGAAACAATTGTTAAGGCTTACATTTTCTTTTGGAGGCGGGACAAGGAGTAACAGGGTTAGCGACCCCTTAAAATTGCCAATCTGAAAATAAAGCCTCTCGTTTTTTGTACGTTCAGCCAATTACATGCAAGTATGTTTCAACCATCTTCCATAAACAAATTCATCATACCTCTGAATGAGATAAAAATATGCACCCAGATAGATCACGTTCTGTTTTAACTGAACCCTCTAGACTGATTGACAAACAACACTTAGGACGACTGAAGACTGACTAAGCATACCAATAACTTACCTGGCTTCGATCTGGTAAACTAGAACAAGTGAGTAAATACTTTTTACCCTTCGATCTGGTAAACTAGAACAAGTGAGCAAATACTTTTTACCCTTCGATCTGGTAAACTAGAACAAGTGAGCAAATACTTTTTACCCTTCGATCTGGTAGACTAGAACAAGTGCGCAAATACCTTTTACCCTTCGATCTCGTAAACTTGAACAAGTGAGCAAATACTTTTTATCCTTCGATATGGTAAACTAGAACAAGTGCGCAAATACTTTTTACCACTTTGTATGCAAAACAATAATATTGTGTGTTTCTATTAATAGATGAGCCATGCATATATTGTAGACTTATTTTAGATGTTGTTTGTTTGGTGTTTAACGCCATTGCTTAGGGCTAGATAGGATACACCTGGTGGCAATTGTATCTGGTGGCGGAATAGTCCGAATTTTCGGACTAGTGGTGAAATAACTCGGGGAAACCCGCGGTACGAACCCACATTGGACCGATAAAGCCTGGAAGCCACGCAGACGGAGGTGAGATTATAGTGATCTGTCAAGACTAGTTCTTTTGACTACTCAGCCACTTGGATCTAAAACAATTTTGGTATTTTATACAAGTACATATGTATCTGATATTGATCTTTTGCACATAAGTGGATATTCTTTGAATAATTGCTACATTTAAAAATATATATATATATATATATATATATATATGGATTTTGTCTGCACGTTTGCTCTACTTTTTGCAGCCCAGGCCTTAACGTCGCCATTGTCTAAGGTTGACAATTCATTTCGTCTTAGAGTCAACACGTTTGTATCCATAAGTCCTTAAAAAGACACGATGGCCACTGCAGGTTCAAATCAGGCTATTTGCAGTATAGTCAAAGTTGGGACTTTGGAACTAGAAACGGAAGGTATGTAATAGATAAGTCATATATAACAACCATTATGGGTTCTTTTCTTACTCTTCGATACGTAAACATGGTATTTCATAATATACTAAACACAAAATGATGTACCATAGTCAACATTTCAATAAGTCTAAATCTAGATTACATAGTTATGTTAGCTTTGTTTCTTAAAGTCTAATATAAGTAATGAAATCTTTCAGCATATTTCCACTAAGCCCACAACATAGCATTACCGATATAACTCAAAGAGTGCGTGTGGGAAAAACGGCCATTCACAACTGTTGTCCGACTGAGTGAATGGATGTAAAGTGATAATTATATTCAGTATATATCTAATTATTGATTTAGCTGTCTTATATCAAATATCATTATTGGAAGGTGCTATTCCAAGCCTAATATCATCTGGTAATGCAACAATAACAAAAAACATTGTTTTTGATTGACTATGTCGGATTTCCATCATCAGTATTATTTTCAGTATTCACCTCTAATGATAAAGTTACGATATTAGTATTGCCTATTAATCTACTGCATTAGTTATGAAACATAAGATGGATTTCAGTGATTATAAACTGTCGATCAAGTGTTGCGTGTTTAGGCTCTAATAAACAGTAACATAGAAAACGTGAAACCAACAAGCTTGGTAAAGATTTTACACAACAAAATTATTTCTCTGGGAAAAGATTGTAAAAATAGAAATAGAATTACAGTTTTAAGATTCAAATCGAAACGTAATCCAAGAATAGTCCACGAATTAAATTACAAAAGTCCTAGTAATGAAATGTTCCAATAAATTCAAGTTTGAGTCATTTAGGAAAATCCAAGATGGAAGATGATGACGTATGCTGTAGTCTGTTCTTTATTTATCTACAGTTCCTTGTCAATTCACAAGACATGAACATGATTATATTGGTGTCGGAAATTTGCTTTCATTTGTTAGCATCACCGGAAATACAAAGTTAAAACCGGGCCGTTATTCGCTTGATTTCAGCTCTCAAATTCCGAACAGAGGTGTCGTAGTCCCACATCGTCCTTTTCTGTTCAATAACGCAACGCGTCAATGGGGTTTATTGATGTGACGTTATATGGCATTGGTCTATTGGCCGTTGTTACATGTTATAATGGGGAAAGTATGTACCCTTCTATAAATTTACTTATAATTCATAACTGTAATAGGATAACATCATCCATCCTAATGGATAAACACAGATAAAACCATCCATCCTAATGGTTAGTCATAAATAACATGATCCACTCTATTGGTTATACAGATATAATATGATCTTCCTTAATCACTAGATACATATACTATTATCGGGCATAATGGTTAGACACAGAGATTTGTATCCGTCCCAATGTTTAGATACAGACAGACAGATAATAACATCCATCACAATGGTTAGATTCAAACATGCATAAAACAGCATCCATCCTAATGGGTAGATTCAGATACAGATATAATAGCATCAGTGCTAATGGTTAGATTCAGACACACAGATAATAGGATTTATCTTAATGGTTAGATTCAGACACACATATAACAGAATCCATCATGATGGTTAGATTCAGAAACAGATATAATAGCGTTTATCTTAATTGCCATATTCAGACACACAGATTATACCATCCGTCCTAATGGTTAGATTTAGACACACTTATAATAACCGCCAAACTAACTGATAGATTCAGACGCATAGATTATAGCAATCAAACTAATTGTTAGATTCAGACGCACATATTATAGCATCCATCTTAATGGTTAGATTCAAACAAAGATAATAGCATTCATTCTAATGGCTAGATTCAGACAAATATAATAGCATTCATCCTAATGGATTCAGACACAGATTATATAATGCAAATTTATCGTTATAAATCTATGCGGGGTTGCCCGAGCATGACTAAATACATTTCTAAAACGATTATAATCCAAGTATCCGTTGCACCAAGTCTGATAAATATTTCTGAGCGTATCCGTTAAACACAGCAATAATATTAGTTATCCCTGATTTTGTTAGCTATTGTTGTCTGTAAAATCATGCCTTTCTCGAGAAAATATCAGGACTGGATTAGATTGTTTATCCAACATAACATCATCATAAACTACTGAATTATTGTTAATCCCATCAATATCATCTACAGATGGCGCTACATCAATATCAGTTATTTTTATACTTGCTACTATTACATCGTTTGGAGTCCACGTTTGCAAGAAATCATCCATAAAAGTTTCTCTTATTTCTGTGCCTAATGCCCAACACTGATTTTTATTTCGCTCCAGCCTGATTAAACTTTTTTAAGTTCTTTTTAATTTATCATCAGGTGATCTGTGATCGACATCGATTTCTTCGTAATAATCAACAAAACGTTTAAGCTAATCATGTTGGGGATTTTTCAGTAAACGATGTTGGCTGACATTGATCTCCTCAGATACTCACAGCTGTGTTTTTCGACAACAGCCAATCAAGAAACATTTGTGCATATCTCAACCCAAGTAATATACCCGGGGATATATTTAAAACCCATCCTGTCAGGCGTCTACACATCACCGTTGTATCTGAAAAAGCACAATCATGTCATCGCTTGGAAATTTAATTAATTTACTCACCCAAGTTGTCTTGCCACAACAGCCAGGTCCATTCAAAAACACAGTTGTGTGCCTGTATACCGGATCATGTACGGACGGCGAAAAAGATAGTTGTAATATCTGATCGCGTTCATAACAACCCAATATCGTAACACCTGCAGTTGGGTTATAATTGCACAGCTCTTCCTGTTGTATTCTGCATGATCCCTACAATGTATCCTCGATGATAAACTGAGATAACAACGCCGAGTATTTCTTACCGATATAAAACGAATCCGTGGCAACTCTGACGGTGGTGCGAGGAAATCTGCTTATCATCAATGTTAATATTACAATATCAAGCATGTATCATAACAGTACTATGAGAGCTCAGCGCGCTTCTGAAAAATGTCTACCAAACGAGACATAACAAATCGGACGAAGATCCTTAGCGAACTCGAAAGACACTATACGGACAAACCCGGTCAAGTCAAAATCAGGTAATGGTCCATTCATAACCACTCGGGTCATCTCATGCGTTGAATGTCCAAACCGCGACAAATTGCCGGTGCATTCGCCTTTTCCTAAAATAATTCCCGGGATAACACGCGGCATATCAACCGAAATGAAGTCTTTGCGGTTATACTGGGTATTCCATAAACTGCCTTGTCCGTATTCACAACAGCTTAACTGAACGTCACTGAGAAATCGAGATTGTGTTGGCTTCCATTTCTTTCTTTTTCCTGCGAAATAAGCTGCGACTGATGCTATCGTAAACCAATTACTTACTAATTCGTCAACGTTGTCAGATGAAAATCTTCGTTTCGTCAAGAGACTGACTACGATATAATTCGTCGTCGGGTAGAACAAATAATAATAACTCTAAAGCAGCCATGCAAACACGTAATATTTTTTTTTACTGATTTGGTGAATAACATCAAATATAATTTCCGAGTATGGGTAAAGTCTTACAATTTGATTCCGCCGGAACATAGTCACCACCCTAGTCCACACGTGTGCGTTATGATCAACTATGTTTATTGGAGCTCTTCCATTTGCTCGGTATTGTTTTGAATCAGACAAAACATCTCCGGTTATAGTTGTTACGACTGTTGTTACGATCTTTCTCTCCAATCTAGAAACATCACTTATTGTTGCTCCGGTGTTTATGACAGATTCAGCTCACTTGGCTACTTTTCACGTCATCGATCCGTTAACCCGCATCACATTTGTAATATGCTTAATTACTCGCTTAATTACTTACTTTATACATGACCGATCATTCATGCCGTTGATTCAAATTCTAGATAATATGATGCATTACCAATATTTTATATATTTCAACTTCCTAATACCATACATAATATTGATTTTATTATTACATTTTATTATATCTTAAATTTTATTTTATGATACCATACATAATATTGATTGTATTATTACAGATTATCATATATTAAATTCTATTTCATGATATCACAAAGAATATGCACATAAATCACGTGCTGACAATAAGCTAAAACGTTTCAGCATTTTCTTCTTAGTTAATTTAGATGTACGTCAACGCTTTCCGAGATGACGTAGTAATGTTTTGACCAAATCGCCTTTTTAGTCAAATACCGAAACTGTTTTCAAAATTTTAAATCCATTCTGAATTTTTCACTCCACATTCTTAAACCCTATACGTGTCACATTTATACTCCTGTATTCAATGGTTTACATGGACCTTGTCTTGAAACAGCTTTGTGAGTAGGTAACATTTGAGAGTACGAGACCATCAGTTAAATTTAAAACTCGAACACAACACATTATATGAAAACATTAACTAATCCAAATGTCAGGTCTCTGATGCATTACTAATTAAATGCTGGATCACTTTCCTGCAACTAGTGATCTTGTCATCTCACTTATGCTGCCAACTTGCAGGAATACTTGAAAAAATATCCCTTGTTCTGTTGGGATTTTTTTCTAGAACATATTATGGGATAGCTGATCGTTCTTTAACACAAGTTTGTTACCACCATTATAGCTGGCACAGTGGTCAATGTTACTATCGCTACTCCTCCCAAACGGATGGCACATGAATATGAGGTTTTCACTAAAACGTTTCTTATAATGTCTAGTTGTCCCAAGACGGACATGGTGCCGATCTGACGTTGAAAATGGACGTGATGCGGTTATCTTTAAAAGCTAGTTCTCCTGAATGGAGAGCCCAAATGAAATAGGTTTCTTTGAAAATAATTATTATGATGATTAGTTGGTCTCAAGTGAAAATATATCAATCTGTTATCCAATATGGCCACAATAGCTGACATTTTTATAATATTGGTATCAGTATTACTCTGAATAGATGGTCATATTAACAAGGGTTTTTCAATAGGAGACTTCTAATGTATATTCGGTCCTAACCAAAATACTGATTTGACGTTCAATCTCTTTTAACTGCAGCTTGATCTGAGTTAATGAAACATTTTATTGTCTTGCTGGTCCAAAACGCAAACGGTATCGGTTGTACACAAAATGGCCACCTCAGTAGCCATCTTAAAATTATTGCTATCGCCACTCCTTCTCAACATGACATAGTGTGACTGAGTGGTCTAAGGCGCTCATATTTATAGATAAGTCGTGTCTCACCTCTGTTCGAGTGGATTCGGTTTTCGGACAGACCTACATGGGTACGAGGAAAGGCTAGCTAGTTCTTTCCAGTGGGTCGGTTGTTCTTCTTTGGATCTTCTTGGGTTATTCTACCAAATATACCGGCCATCATATATATAGCCCAGTATGTGCTGAATAAATAAAGATTCAAATACAAGAGACAAGAGACCACAAACTCCTTATTAACAGGTGGTCGTATTCAGTGGGTTTTATTTACAAGTGACTTGTTCTGATGTTTAGTTGGTCTTTAATAACATATAGTGCCGATCGACTTCTAACATGACAACCAGAATGAACATCTTCAACATATTGTGGTTGTCATTCTACCAGGAGACATCTTACGCTATCTTGTTGGTCCTAAATGAGCATGGTACCAATTCGACATCCAGTATGTCCGCCATCACTGCCAGTTCAAAATCTTTTTATCGATAAGGAATATCAAAACTTCTTAGTATACAGCCGATAAAAGGAAGAAATTGTACTTTAATATCTGAGATGCACTAGTCTGGTTAGCATATAGCTGAGATGCAATAGAATGGCACACTATCATTCAACTGAGATGCACTAGACTGGGACCTTATAGCATTTAACTGAGATGCAATAGAATGGCAGACTAGCATTAAACTGAGATGCACTAGTCTGGTATATTATAGCATTTAACTGAGATGCAATAGTCTAATACCTTATCGCATCTGAGATGCAATATAATGGCACACTCTGGCATTCAACTAACACAAATTGTTCTTTAATACCTGAGATGCACTAGTCTGGTATAGTATTTAACTGAGATGCAATAGAATGGTACATTCTAACATTTAACTGAGTTGCAATAGAATGGCGCACTCTATCATTCCACTGAAATGCAATAGTATGGTATCTTATCGCATTTAATTGAGATGCAATAGCATTGTGCACTTACTTTCAACTGAGATGTAGAATACTTTAGAAAAGCGTTATCTTTCAAAAACTAGCTACGCTCCATATAATGCTATGTTTTATTTCCACGATTTACTTTAAGGAATCATGTTTTCCTTCCCTGTAGAGTCGTTTCTATCTTGATCTTGTACAGTTATAAGATCTTGAAATCATAAAGTTTTGTTTTTGTTTTTTTATGGTTTAATGCCAGTTTTACGCACAATATAGGCTATACATGGCGGACAGTATTAATGGTGAAGGAAGAATCCGGAAAACCCCCGGAAAGAACCACCGACCCACGAGAAGCACTGGCAAGCTTTCCCACATAACTACATTAGCTGAATCTTAGACTCGAACCCACGCAGTCAGAGGTGAGATGGCAGTGATATTGATTTTGTTTATGTCAATGTTAACATTCTTACTATCTGGGTTGACGCTATTTATTTCAATAAGTCGTGCTATCAGGGTTGACGCTATTTATTTCAATGTTAACAGTCTTGCTATCAGGGTTGACGCTGTTTATTTCAATGTTAACAATCTTTCTATCAGGGTTGACGCTGTTAGCTATCTTACTATCAGTGTTAACGATGCCTATTTCAATATTAGCAATCTTACTATCAGTGTTCACGATGCCTATTTCAATATTAGCAATCTTACTATCAGTGTTAACGATGCTTATTTCAATATTAGCAATCTTACTATCAGTGTTAACGATGCCTATTTCAATATTAGCAATCTTACTATCAGTGTTAACGATGCCTATTTCAATATTAGCAATCTTACTATCGGTGTTAACGATGACTATTTCAATATTAGCAATCTTACTATCGGTGTTAACGATGCCTATT
This sequence comes from Unio delphinus, assembly GCA_029339505.1. Classification (NCBI taxonomy): domain Eukaryota; kingdom Metazoa; phylum Mollusca; class Bivalvia; order Unionida; family Unionidae; genus Unio; species Unio delphinus. The sequence continues at coordinate 9,253,718 of JAQISU010000361.1, read as the reverse complement.
TCAATATTAACAATCTAAATATCAGTGTTAACGATGCCTATTTCAATATTTGCAATCTTACTGTCAGTGTTAACGATGCCTATTTCAATATTAGCAATCTTACTATCAGTGTTAACGATGCCTATTTCAATATTAGCAATCTTACTATCAGTGTTAACGATGCCTATTTCAATATTAGCAATCTTACTATAGGTGTTAACGATGCCTGTTTCAATATTAGCAATCTTAATATCGGTGTTAACGATGCTTATTTCAATATTAGCCATCTTGTTATCGCTGTGGAAGATACTTATTTCAATGCTATCTCGCTACGCGAGTTGACGCTGCTTATTTCATTGGATACAATCTTGCTATCAGGGTTAGCCTCCATTATTTCAGTGTTACCCAGCTTGATGTGAGAGTTGAGGCTGCTTATTTGTATATTAACAATCTTGCAATCAGGTTTGAACTGCTTATCTCAATCGAATCTCTTTCTCAGAGCTGCCGTTGTTTGTCTCAAATGAACATAGAAATCAGGTTTGACGTTGCTTGACTCAATCGAATCTCCATATCCGGTTTGACACCGCTTATTTCAATGTTAACAATCCCGTAATCAGGGTTGACGCTGCTTATTTAAGTGTAATCTCGTAATCAGGGTTGACACTAATTATTTCAATGCAATTTCGTAATCACGGATGACATTGCCTATGTCAATGCAATCTCGTAATCAGAAATGACATTTCCTATTTCAATGCAATCTCATAATCAGGGATGACATTTCCTATTTCAATTCAATCACGTAATCAGGGATGACATTGCCTATTTCAATGCAATCTCGTAATCAGAAATGACATTTCCTATTTCAATGCAATCTCATAATCAGGGATGACATTTCCTATTTCAATTCAATCACGTAATCAGGGATGACATTGCGTATTTCAATGCAATCTCGGAATCAGAAATGACATTTCCTATTTCAATGCAATCTCATAATCAGGGATGACATTTCCTATTTCAATTCAATCTCGTAATCAGGGATGACATTGCATATTTAAATGCAATCTCGTAATCAGGGATGACATTGCCTATTTCCATGCAATCTCGTAATCAGGGATGAAAATTCCTATTTTAATGCATTCTCGTAATCAGGGATGACATTGCCTATTTCAACGCAATCTCTTAATCAGGGTTGACGCTGCTTATTTCAATGCAATCTCGTAATCAGGGATGACAATTCCTATTTCAATGTTATCTCGTAATCAGGGATGACATTGCATTCTTCAATGCAATCTCGTAACCAGGGATGACGCTGCTTATTTCAATGCAATCTCATAATCAGGGTTGACGCTGCTTATTTCAATGCAATCTCGTAATCAGGGTTGAATTTTCCTATTACTATGCACAATGCAATCTCGTAATCAGGGTTGACATTTCCTATTTCAATGAAATCTCGTCAACAGGGATGACGTTCCCTATTTCAATGCAATCTCGTAATCAGGGATGGAATTGCTTATTTCAATGCAATCTCGTAATCAGGGATAACATTGACTATTTCAATGCAATCTCGTAATAAGGGATAACGCCGCTTTTTTCAATGCAATCTCGTAATCAGGGATGACATTGCCTATTTCAATGCAAACTCCTAATCAAGGATGATATTGCCTATTTCAATGCAATCTTGTAATCAGGGATGACAATTCCTATTTCAGTGCAATCTCGTAATCAGGGTTGACATTTAATATTTCAATGCAATCTCGTAATCAGGGAAGACGCTGCTTACCTCAATGCAATCTCTTAATCAGGGATGACATTGCCTATTTCAATGCAACCTCGTAATCAGGGATGAAAATTCGTATTTCAGTGTAAGTAATCTTCTTATCCCATCCAAACACAACTGACCTAGAACAAACTCTGATCCCATCTAAACTCTTGTAACACAACTGACCTAGAACAAACTCTTATCCACCCAAACTCTTTTAACACACCTGACCTAGAACAAATTCTTATCCATCCAAACACTTGTAACACAACTGACCTAGAACAAACTCTTATCAATCCAAACTCTTGTAACAAAACTGACCTAGAACAAACTCTTATCCCATCCAAACTCTTGTAACACACCTGACATAGAACAAATTCTTATCCATCCAAACTCTTGTAACACACCAGACCTAGAACAAACCATTATCCCATCCAAACTCGTGTAAAACAACTGACTTAGAACAAATTCGTATCCCATCCAAACTCTTGTAACAGAACTGACCTAGAACAAACTCTATCACATCCAAACTCTTTTAAAAAAACTGACCTACAACAAACTCTTATCCGATCCAAACTCTAGTAACACAACTGACCTACAACAAACTCTTATCCCATCCAAGCTCTTGTAACACAACTGACCTAGAAAAAATTCTTATCCACCACACCTCTTGTAACACAACTGACCTAGAACAAACTCTTTTCCATCCAAAATCTTGTAACACAACTGACCTAGAAGAAAATCTGATTCCATCCAAACTCTTCTAACACAACTGAGCTAGAACAAACTCTTATCCCATCCAAACTCTTGTAACACACCTGACGTAGAACAAACTCTTATCCCATCCAAACTCTTGCAACACAACTGACATAGAACAAACTCTGATCCCATCCAAGCTCTTGTAACACAGCTGGCCTTGACAAAACTCTTATCCATCCAAACTCTTGTAACACAACTGACCTAGAACAAACTCTTATCCCATCCAAGCTCTTGTAACACAAATGGCCTTGACAAAACTCATCCCATCCTCTCTTGTAACACAACTGACCTAGAAAAAACTCTATCCCAACCAAGCTCTTGTAACACAGCTGGCCTTGACAAAACTCTTATCCATCCAAACTCTTGTAACACAACTGACCTAGAACAAACTCTTATTCATCCCAATTCTTGTAACACAACTGACCAAGAACAAACTATTATCCAATCCAAACTCTTGGAACACAACTGACCTAGAACAAACTATTATCCCATACAAACTCTTTTAACACAACTGACCCAGAACAAACTCTTATCCTATCCAAACACTTGTAACAAATCTGACCTAGAACAAACTCTTATCCTATCCAAACTCTTGTAACATAACAGACCGAGAAAAAACTCTTATCCCATCCAAATTCTTGTAACACAAGTGTGCAAGAACAAACTCTTATCCATCCAAACTCTTGTAACACAACTGACCTAGAACAAACTCTTATCCAATCAAAACTCTTGTAACACAACTGACCTAGAACAAACTCTTATCCCATCCAACCTCTTGTAACACAACTGACGTAGAACAAACTCTATCCCATTCAAACTTTTGTAACACAACTGACACAGAACAAACTCTTATCGCATCCAAACTCTTGTAACACAAATGACCTAGAACAAACTCTTATCCCATCCAACCTCTTGTAACACAACTGACGCAGAACAAACTCTTATCCCATCCAAACTCTTGTAACACAACTGACGTAGAAAAAACTATTGTCCCATCCAAACTCTTGTAACACAAATGACCTACAACAAACTTTAATCAATCCAAACTTTTGTAACACAACTGACCTAGAACAAACTCTTATCCATCCAATCTCTTGTCATACAACTGACCCATAATAAACTCCTTTCCCATCCAAACTCTTGTAACTAAACTGACCTAGAACAAACTCTTTTCCCATCCAAACTCTTGTAACACAACTGACCTAGAAGAAACTCTTATCCACCCAAAATCTAGTAACACAACTGACCTAGAACAGATTCTAATCCCATCCAAAGTATTGTAACACAACTGACCTAGAACAAACTCTTTTCCCATCCAAACTCTTGTAACACAACTGAACTAGAACAAACTCTTATCCCATCCAAACTATTGAAACACAACTGACCTAGAACAAGCTGTTATCCCATCCAAACTCTTATCTCATCCAAACTCTTGTAACACAAATTACCTAGAAGAAACTCTTATCCACCCAAACTCTTGTCACATAACTGACCTAGAACAAACTCTTATCTACCCAAACTCTTGCAACACAACTGACCTGGAACAAACTCTAATTCCATACAAAGTCTTGTAACACACCTGACGTAGAACAAACGCATATCCCATCCAAACTCTTGCAACACAACTGATATAGAACAAACTCTTATCCCATCCAAGCTCTTGTAACACAGCTGGCCTTGACAAAACTCTTATCCATCCAAACTCTTGTAACACAACTGACCTAGAACAAACTCTTATTCATCCAAACTCTTGTAACACAACTGACCCAGAACAAACTCGTATCCTATCCAAACTCTTGTAACACCACTGACGGTGAACAAACTATTGTCCCATCCAAACTATTGTAACACAACTGACCTACAACAAACTCCTATCAATCCAAACTATTGTAACACTACTGACCTAGAATAAACTCCTTTCCCATCCAAACTCTTGTAACACAACTGACCTAGAACAAACACTTTTCCCATCCAAACTCATGTAACACAACTGACCTAGAAGAAACTCTTATTCACCCAAACCCTTTTAACACAACTGACCTAGAACAAACTCTTATCCCATACAAACTATTGTAACACAACTGACCTATAACAAACTGTTATCCCATCCAAACTTTTATCTCATCCGAACTCTTGTAACACAACTGACCTAGAACAAACTCTTTTCCCATCCAAACTCTTGTAACACAACTGACCTAGAAGAAACTCTTATCCACCCAAACTCTTGTAACACAACTGAACTAGAACAGATTCTTTTCCCATCCAAACTATTGTAACACAACTGACCTAGAACAAACTCTTTTCCCATCCAAACTCTTATAACACAACTGACCTAGAACAAACTCTTTTCCCATTTAAACTCTTGTAACACAACTGACCTAGAAGAAACTCTTATCCCCAAACTCTTGTAACACAACTGACCTAGAACAAACTCTTATCCCATCCAAACTATTGTAACACAACTGATCTAGAACAAACTGTTATCCCATCCAAACTCTTATCTCATCCAAACTCTTGTAACACAAATGACCTAGAAGAAACTCTTATATAACCAAACACTTGTAACACAACTGACCAAGAAGAAACTCTTAAACACCCAAACTCTTGTAACACAATTGACCTAGAATAAACTATTATCCCATCCAAACTCTTGTAACACAACTGACCTAGAACAAACTCTTATCCCATCCAATCTATTGTAACACAACTGATCTAGAACAAACTGTTATCCCATCCAAACTCTTATCTCATCCAAACTCTTGTAACACAAATGACCTAGAAGAAACTCTTATATAACCAAACACTTGTAACACAACTGACCAAGAAGAAACTCTTAAACACCCAAACTCTTGTAACACAATTGACCTAGAATAAACTATTATCCCATCCAAACTCTTGTAACACAACTGACGAAGGACAAACTCTTATACCATCCAAACTCTTGTAACACAACTGACCTAGAACAAACCCTTATCCCATCCATGCTATTGTAACACAACTGACCTACAACAAACTCTTATCCAATCCAAACCCTTGGAACACAACTGACCTAGAACAAACTCTATTCCACCCAAACTCTTGTAACACAACTGACCTAGAACAAACTCTTATCCACCCAAAACTCATGTAACACAACTGACCTAGAACAAACTCTTATCCCACCAAAACTCTTGTAACACAACTGAGCTAGAACAATCTCTTCTCCCATCCAAACTCTTGTAACACACCTGACCTAGAACAAACTTTTTTCCCATGCAAACTCTTGTAACACAACTGAGTTAGAACAAACTCTTATCCATCCAAACTCTTGTAATACAACTGAGCTAGAACAAACTCTAACCCCTTCCAAACTCTTGTAACACATCTGACCTAGAACAAACTCTTATCCCATCCAAACTGTTGTAACACAACTGACCTAGATCAAACTCTTATCCATCCAAACTCTTGCAACACATCTGACCTAGTACAAACTCTTATCCCATCCAAACTCTTGTAACACAACTGGGCTAGATCAAACTCTTATCCATCCAAACTCTTGTAACACAACTGAACTAGATCAATCTCTTATCCCATCCAAACTCTTGTAACACGACTGAGCTAGATCAAACTCTTATCCATCCAAACTCTTGTAACACAACTGACCTAGAACCAACTCTTATCCCATTAAAACTCTTGTAACACAACTGACCTAGAACAAACTCTTATCCCATTCAAACTCTTGTAATACAACTGACCTAGATAAAACTCTTATCCCATCCAAACTCTTGTAACACAACTGACCTAGAACAAACTGTATCCCACCCAAACTCTTGTAACACAACTGACCTAGAACAAACTCTTATCCAATCCAATCTCTTGTAACAGAACTGACCTAGAACAAACTCTTATCCCATACAAATTCTTGTAACACAACAGGCCTTGATAAAACACTTATCGCATCCAAACTTTTTTGTAGCACAACTGACCTAGAACAAACTCTGATCCCATCCAAACTCTTGTAACACAAGAGGCCTTGACAAAACTCTTATCTCATACAAACGTGGAAGCAAATACACAGTACTAATTGCTAAATTTGAATATATCACAATATAGTGTGTAGTCATTATTATAATGTGCATGATATTTCACACTATTTTCTAAATAATGCCAAATGATGATTATTTGTTACATCTAGGAAATAGAGTATCGTTTGGTAAAATTGAGTGGTCAATGCTGAATTGTCGGAATGTTGACGTGACATGGTACGGATCTATGGGTTTGTTTCTGTCTTGTTTTTGAAAAAAATATGTGACTCAGAAATGTCCCTGATACTGAAAGGACTTCAACGACTTTTCAAACATGTTCTCTAGAAAATCACGTTTTTCTTTAACAAAGGAGTGATCCAGGATTAGAGTCTATTTTGAGCAGAAAATTGCTAGACACTAAATCAATGCGTTCTAAATTTAAATATTGATTAAACCTCACTTCAAAACAAAAAGCAAAAAAAACCAACATAATATGTATCATTTACAAATCTTCACAGAGGTTCCAGATTCAGATAAAAATGAGGTCGTTTAGCACATTTAATCAAAGTAACTGTCAATGTGCTTTCTACATAGAAAACAACTATCGTTACATTTGTTAGAAATTTAATCGGCGTACCTATAATTTCTAAATTAGGTGTGAATATCAAAGTTCCATATGTCATTATTAGTGAAAAAAAATTACATAAAAAAGGAATGCTGAATGTAAGAAAAATAACACTTCCAATTAAATTGTAGAATTATTAATATTTTCAAGTTGTGATGATATTATCACAATATTTATATTACTATAAAAAAATACAAGCATATGTAATGACTGGTAAATGAAATTAAATGTCAGAGAATCTTTAATTAGCCCAAGGAAGTGACAAGCATCTTTTCCAATTATTTGCAACGTCACCATATATTTTAACAATTGGTAAGACGATTCTAATATCTTGTTTTTAAGCGAAGATGGAAGTAAAAAAAGCGAAAACTTACATTGTGCTGAAAAAGAAACAAACTAAGAAAAAAAAGTGTACTCGACAGAAAAGTCACCAGTTATGGAATGTTTTTCACGTGTATAAAGTATCCAGGTCTTGTACGATACGATGTAACGAGTTTTGTATCCAAATAAATTAGTCCATTTTCCTACATTTGACATATCAGCGAATGTTTGCGCACAACATTTTGGCAAGTTTAAAGCGTAAGAAAATCTTTCACGATCCATTAAGAATAACCTCTGAGAGAATTTCGTAATTCTGAGAAAAGAATTTACGTAAGCTACTCTTTTGTCTGGAGACTTTGGAAAAGAGTATCAGCACAGAACAGTTTTTTCCTTTGTAACTCAGATTACCCCACACATTCAATCGCATTTTATCTGATAGTTCGTGGGGAAGATACGTTATTCAAGTTGCCCGAGGATTAAATAACCACTATCGGTAAGTGTATATGGAATTTACATTACATACCCGAACTCCCACCCCTATCCTCTCTTTCATGAATTTAGGTTTCAGTGGCTGACGTAGAGACGAGGATCAATCAAAATACATCCAATGGTTTGGTTTACTTGTATCTGATGTGCCTTATAGCTATAAAACAATAAATCAACACAAACCATGTATTTAGCAACATGTGCAGATGGTTTTGTAAACACAAAGTGCATTGACCTTTAATTTGCTACATAATATCATTTTCCAGAGAATAACAAATAAACTTACTATAATAAAGAATAATGAGAGGAACATCGCTTTTCACTCACATTTTGATATTTAAATAATGGAAAGCATGAATCATGCCGTCTGCTCACAAGACATATCTTAAAACACTTTCCAACTGCATAATAAATACTGTCTCAGTCAATACAAAAGGCCCTCTCCCTTCCTGAAAATAAAAAGGATACGACTAACCGTAACCGCAACAACAACATCTGCAAGAAAAATAACTGGAAATATCGTCCACATCATCATCAAAACAGCAACATTACGAAAATAATGGAACAATCGATCACTGTACAAGACCTTGATAACAACCATGATGATGATAGTAATCATTCAGTAGGAATGACCATATGTCGGGCCGCTTGTTACGATTATTATGTTGATGAATAACTTCATCATGATAAAATGGCGTTGATGATGCCACTTATTTAAAAGGATCCCAGCCATTATTTCGATACGCACACGTACATTTTATTTATAAAATGTTCTTGTTAAAATGTACAATCCAACCTATGAATAAACAGTCACTGTTAAGTTACACCTGACAACTTCGTGACCTTGGCATAGGAGTGTACTGAGAATAACAGTCACAGTAAAGCAGTAACATGCCACTAGACAAAATCACACCTTTGATAAATCCTGCACACTCAGTTTAGAACTATAAATCGCGTTTGGTGCATACCGTCGTGTCTTTTGAAATAAATGGAAGATCTGTCAAACTATGTTAGTTGAATAAGTAATGAATTCTTTTCTTGCGGCGATATAACACAGGCCTTTAGATGTTATAAGGTCGAACGCTACTACGTCACAATATACTGATGACGTCAAAAAGAAGCCAAAACACAGAATGGTCCCCTGTTGTACATTTGTATTATGGTAAGAACGCAACTAAATCGTGACCTTCCCAGTACACAACGGTCACCGTTACTGTAACTAATGTAAACAAAATGGCCGATGTGTTCAATGCTATGCAATTTTGTATGTACTGATTTAAATCAAATATTTGTTATTGGAAAAATAATAACTCTAAATGTACTATTGCACAGTTCAATCTTTTAGCTGCTTTACTAAGGGAATGTGTTTAAAAAGGCATGCAGTTCTGGAACACTTGATACAAGAAATGGTGTTAGGGATGGAAATAAAATGAGTTAGCATTGCAAACAAAATGATCATAATTTGCATGAATTATTGTGACTAAGGTTTAATCATTCTTATTTCTGAAATAATTTGCAAAATTTACCTAACAAATAAATGGAAACTTTAAATAGTGACAAATTAGGAAAAGCATCTCCAAGTGTGAAACTTGTTTTTATTTTTTGTAATCAGAGAGTGGGTCACCTTAATGAGATACAGCTAGCACCAAAAGATAGACAAGCATGGCATATGAAATGTAGACCCTAGGCATGGTGCAGTTATATTATCCGTGATGGGGGAAGGATAATACAGTGTAAAAGTACTCTATTTACACATAGTTTAATTCCTGTGAAGCGGTTGTGGTTGCATCCTACTGTGTAATAGTGCTCTATTCAAACTGTCATATTTATATTATCTGTGAAAAGTGGGGGCAGGGTTGCATACTAAAGTGTAGCAGGACTCTATTCAAACACAGTCACAGAGTTATATTCTTTGTGAAGGGGAAAACATACTAAAGTGCAACAGCACTCTGTTCAAACAGCCACAGAGTTATATTCCCTGTAAGGGGAAAACATACAACAGGACTCTATTCAAACACAGTCACAGAGTTATATTCCCTGTTAAGGGGTAAACATACTACAGTGCACCAGCACTCTGTTCAAAGAGTCACATTGTTATATTCCCTTTGAATGGGAAAACATACTACAGGGCAACAGCACTCTGTTCAAAGAGTCACAGAGTTATATTCCCTGTGAAGGGGAAAACATACTACAGGGCAACAGCACTCTATTCAGTCATATTTATATTATCTGTGAAAAGTGGGGGCAGGGTTGCATACTAAAGTGTAGCAGGACTCTATTCAAACACAGTCACAGAGTTATATTCTTTGTGAAGGGGAAAACATACTACAGTGCAACAGCACTCTGTTTAAACAGCCACAGAGTTATATTCCCTGTAAAGGGGAAAACATACAACAGGACTATATTCAAACACAGTCACATAGTTATATTCCCTGTTAAGGGGAAAACATACTACAGTGCAACAGCAGCACTCTGTTCAAACTGTCACAGAGTTATGAGAAGTCAATCAATGTTTGATTTTAGGAAACATATACATAGGCACCATAGTATTCCATGGGGGCACTGAGTGGTCTAAAGTGCCTTCCATTACGGATCACTGCCATCTCACCTGTGTCTGCATGGGTTCGAATCTAAGATTTGGCTAATGTAGTTATGTGAGAAAGCTTGCCAGTAGCTTCTTTTGGTTCGGTGGTTCTTTCTAGAGGTTTTCCTGGGTTCTTCTTCTACCAATAATACTGGCCGCCATGTATAGCCTATCGTGTGCTGAAAAAAAAGGAGTTAAACCCTACAACAACAACAACAACAACAACATATTCCATGGTAAGGTGGAGCACATTACAATAAATCAGCGCTCTATACAAACCTTGGGAAATCACATGGAAATTTAAAGTCAATACAAGGTTAAATTAATATAAACAGGTTTTGGGTCCAAAAATTATGTTATGAAGTTTTGTTTTGAAACATAGGACACATTGCAATAATGGCATGAATTCTAAATTGACCTTCTATTATTATAGACATGTCTACTAAGTTTTGATTGTTTACTTCATGTGATTTGAGCTTACTCTTCTTTACAAGTTTTGTGTCAAATGATTCCAGATCCCAAATGTTTACAAATATGTAAACAATATAAACTTACTAATATGGGCATGAAAGTCAAATTGGGTTATTTTCAATATATGAATAATATGCCTATCAATACAAGTTCCTCAATGTATATATATCAAATTGGAACACAAGTTATCAATTATAATTACTTTTAACAAGCATGTTACATATTTCCTGAAATCAGAAAGTGATGATTGTAATTATACTATGTTAAGCAAATTTCTTTCTTTTTGGGGTTGGGAAAAACATTTTATTGAATAGTCCAAGAATAAAATTAAAAAATTAATTTACAAAAGTAGCATGCTCCTATATTTATAATAAAGCTGGCAATGCAATTTTATTTAGCATATGTATTCTGGAACTGTACGATACTTTTAGAACAGTATGGATTTGGTTGGAGATCTTTAGACTGTGCTATTCTGTGCTAAAACATGTGGAAATTTAATCCAATACAGTAGACACATATCTTCAAATTTCCTTCAATGTGATGTTGTTGTGGTGATCTTAATGTCAGAAAAATGAATCATATTTAAGTGCTTTCATTGTAGCAAGAGTGGAAAGCTCCTCTGAAATACAATCTAACACATTCACAGCACAACATTGGCAAGGGTTGTAAAAAGGCACCATTTAACACAGGAGTTCATACAATTATCAGTTAATTGCACATGGCATGCAGATATTGCCACAGCTGTGCTCAGCCTAGTTACTAAATTGTTAAGGGCATTTAAAACATGCAAAAATGTCCAATGGTTATATAAATCAAAACCCATCTTTGCAGTAAACAAATCCAAAACTACTGACAAATGAAACAATGTTAGAACATAAGCTGCTGCCCATTTTACAATGTTCATCTGATAAAAGCATTTTATACTAAATTTGTATAGAAAGTATTGTCAACCACTACTAAAACTATATCTACCAAAAAATAGAGTCTATGGTTTACTTCTACTAAATTTATATCTACCATAAATAGAGAGTATGGCTTACTTAGTAGTTTCAAGATTAAAGAGTCATATTTTGGTCAAAGAACCCATTTTTTGGTTTCTCAAGATACAGTCAAACAGTCACTAGCTTTTTAAAAATAACCAACAGTTAATTTTTGGCACTCAAGGCCTTTCACCAAAATGATGGCCATGCTCAACACTATTCCCTGTCCTTAAAATATGCAAATTTCACTATGATTGGTTTTGGTCCTTGTATCGAGCAGAGTAGTCTATCAGCCAAGTACAAAGCACATATTTTCAACGTATTCATATTCTAAGTAGATTTATTCCACAAAGAAAGATCGAATAACTTTGTAAATAAATATTTGATCTAAATCTGCATGTCCTACCTCGTTAATTCAATTTTATTACTTCATAAATATTTGAAATTACTTTGACAAACTCTTGTTCAACTTTTATATGCCCAAACAGATTTGGGAATTCTCGGTCTATCCTATGATATTTTCATATTTTGATTTCTTGGGGTTGGGGTGTTGGGCGTGGTAATCTCCACAAGCGTCTCTCTCTCTCTCTCTCTCTCTCTCTCTCTCTCTCTCTCTCTCTCATAACTATGTCCAAAAGGATTTCTTATTCCCCATTGGAGACCTCCGAAGTCTCGCCATCAGTTGATCCACTTGCCATGGAAGAATATTTATTATTATGACCATATTTACTAACTATCCATGCCCAAGTCGTACACGACTGGCTATTATTCTACTATCCCTGCTTGACATTGCTAAAGTTTATATTCGCATGCATTATTTTGTACACCCACAAAATCTCCATCGACCAGTACACGACAAAACTCCCATACGATTTTCACTAGCCTACAGTGAAATGATATCATATTATACCCGTATCAGTAATTATCTTGCAAATCTGCTAGATTTAGTATGTCTGCTAGTATTTAGTATGTCTGTAACCTTCTCGACTGCATTTATCATCACGTTCAAACCGAAGGCACTGGATGTCAACTAAACTTTGGTTATCCCAACTGAGCACCTTCTAACAAACCGGAAGTCTTTAGCTTGGTTCCTAGTTGTTTGTTTTGTATATCAAAAGGTCTTGAGGTTACAAATGGATTCGGTCTTGTATTAATACGCCAAGACTATGTATTGTATTCCGAATGAGTGTTACAAAACTGTAAACCTCGGCGTTCGATTCAGTAGCAGACGACATAAACTGGAGAGTGCAGAAGTTAACATGGAGAAAGGATTTTCATTGAAATAATCAGGGTAATGCATACATGCAATTTTGAATAGCAGATGCAAACTATTGAACGATGGTATATCTGTATTGTTTATACTTTTATAAAAACAAATTTAATTTAGAAGGTACAGTACTGTAAGCTTGCTTGTTTCCGTTAGTAAAATGAAAAACTCTGCAACATTCACTCCCATTTTAATTTATACACAGTATAAATTGTGTATAGATTTTAGAAGGAGAGGGATGTTTTCAGTAACTGTCTTTTTACTGAGAGAAATGAGTGCTCGTACTGAATACTGATTGTGAAGACTTTATTGGCAATCTCTGTCTCCCGAGTCCATCCCCGTTTTTGCTTCCCCTGCAATGTAACTTTTTGAACCATTTATATTTTCTAAAGGAAATTTTTATTCGTAGAATTAAAAATAAAAAAATTTACATTTAAAATCTTACCATGTGCGTCATCTGATTTGATTATTTCTTCTTTAATTATGTGTCTAACTATTGTTTACTTAAATTATGTGTCTGACTTTTCAGTGACTAGTTTTACTTGAATTATGTGTCTGATTATTTTTACCTTATTGTGTTTGATTATCTTCTTCTACATAAAATACAAGTAAAAAAATATTCAGACACAATAAGGTAAATAATAATCAGACACATAATTAAAGCAAAAATAATCAGACACATAAGTTGAATTATTGTCACCTAGCAAGTATGTCAGAAGTAGGAAGTTAGTTATAGGGAGCGAAAATCGATCTCTTTCAATGAATGACTCACGAGCTTGATTCAAGGGCATAAAACAAACCCCAAGGCCTATATTGTTTGCATATATAAATGTCTTTTCATTAACTGTAATCGTATATATGGTTATATGCCTGGGATCTCAATAATTTCAAGTTATTAGGTCCAAAAACTACATTGGAGTTGGGGTGGTTCCTGTCTTGATAATAAGTTGTATACATTAATAAATTTGTCTTTTCATGATAGCAATTGTGTACATGGGTATAAATTGATAATTTCAAAAGTTTCAAAATTGCTATACAGGGGTAGGGATGGAATGCCTTTTAAGTGCCAGTTATATGTGTAAATTTGTCTTTACCTGTCAAGAAAGTTTGTGTTACGGTTGTTAGTTGGTGATCTCAATAATTTTTATGATGTGACCCAGGGGATACGTTTTTTGTATGGTGGGGATAGACATCAGGTTAATTTTAGTTTAATTTTTTTTAAACGTATTACTAGTAGTTTGCAGTAACAGTAAGAGTTGCAAAAATATTACAAATTGGCATCTATACTATACAAGAAAAAAATATTATTTTAAAAGTATTTTTATATTATTTTTATTAGTTGTAGTTACAATCACATATGGTAATTAATAGGAGTTACTTGAAACATACGTAAAATCGCATCTACCCCTTTAGTCCTACTTTAATCTGAATAATTTTTATCGTTTTTTACTCGAACGTATTTTTTATAGTTCGTTCTACATATCATATCTAAATTCCTATCTTTAACTCTGTAAATATTCAGGTCATCGTCATTCAATGTAACCACAAAAAAATGTAATTCGTTTTAAAAGCTTCATGTGACACGAATTAGGGATTTTTTTTATAAGGAACTATAATAGCAATAATAATTAAATAAAATAAAACTATTACGATAATGGTGGTGGTCTGTAAACGTACGACTGTAGAATATTGTTTTTAAGTCAGAAATAGATACAAAGATGTATTTACGTTTGTTTGGCATTGTTTACTAAAAGTATATATGTCCATATTTTATGACACTATGTCATTATTTAAGGTCAGAAATAGATTTATAGATGTGTATAAGTTTATTATGCATTGTTTACTAAAAGTATATATGTCTGTATTTTGTGTATTCCGTATCCTAATGTAAGTCATTTTTTTTCCACAGCCGGTCATAAACCCGTCTATTTTGGGATTTTAAAGATGGAAGACATGTTGGTAACCGTAGACAAGAAGGCGAGGAATCTTCAGGTTCACAATGGTCATGACGGTAAACTGATTACATCACACAGACTGGAGTCCATGCCCTGGGATGTCTGTCTTATTAGCGAGAATGAAGTCGCTGTGTGTCTGATAGACGGTACGGTTGAAATCCTGTCATTGAAATCGATAGATGACGTAAAACTCGTCAAAACTTTACAGACAGGATTTCATTTATGTCATTCATTGGCAAAATTTAATTCAGACAAACTCATTGTCAGCGGTTATAAAGACTTCATGTTGTGTTGGGGAATTTTATCGATTAGAGATGGACGTATGGACTCAACTCACGACATCTGTAAAGGGATAAGGACTCACATGGCCGTCAAAGATAAGAACGTGTACATCTCGTGTTGGACTTCAGACTCCATTAATAACGGAATTTATGTTTACGATATTCTGAATCCAAAAACAAAAAAGTTTCTGTATCAACACCAGGAATTAAAATCACCGTGGTCAATAATGGCTGACAGGGATTATGTGTACGTGTGTGACGAGAACTCTAACAGAATTCATCAGCTGACAGACAGCGGTCAGCTAGTGACCATACACACAGTGTCATCAAGTCTGCTAGGAATATTCTATGATGACCAGCAACGATTACTTTACACCACAAGCCGTGGAAGTAATGTGATAACTGTTTACAAAATGGAGTCTTTACATCTTCCAGGTAATTCTATTTTATTTTACATTTTCCACAACGAAAACTTCATTTATTTACATTTCCTAATTAACATTTTTGTCTCAAAATGATTTATGAATATTGTAGACATAACTTTATTGTAAGACAAACATGTATAACATATTTAAAATAAAATAAAAGTGGAATAAATATTATTTTATTATTTTGGAAGTTTGAAAATGTCCATTTCGTCGTGCATGGCCATATTTATCGATTTATAATATAAATAAAATATTTTTGTTATTTTAAATATTATTACAAATTATATTATAGTCATTTATTTTCATTAATGATTGTTCAGTCGTCTGCTCGTTGTTGTGACTACATAATTTTCATATAAAAATATTAAATCTGTATGAACTATCAAAATGGCTGCTTAGCTGCAAAACTCGCCATCATCACCAGTTCGGGGCAATGCATATTTTTTCCCAGAAGGTGGCGCTTTCATTGATAAATTTTTGCACACGACCTGTCATTACACGCGACATGCACGCGACCGGATCTCGTTCAGCGTCTAAAAATTCCCACGTATTTTGTGTTCAGATCATTCATTTTTAATGGAGCGGTTCTGTGACGATTTTCAAGCTGGATTTATCAACGAACAAAGCTCAAATCGAATAACAAGGTAACTGGACAGTTAAGTTTTAAAAAAATATATAAATACCATTTTTGATATTCTACTGTATACATTGCGTGGGGTTACTAGAAACACCGAAATACACTGAAAAATAAATCGAAATACACATGCATTTACATCTTCTCTCTGTATATTTCGATTTCCGCACTCACATTATTTTTGTTTTAATTTGTATAATAATATAAAGCTAAATTAAATACGATATATTATATTTTTATCAAATTATTTACTTTTTCATAGTTATGCACGCGTCAATTGGTCGTATATTGGATAGGTTTGATCATTCCGGACGTTTGTGAGTAATGATAACGACTGATCGTTCCGGAATGAATGTAATCTCCGGAACGGACGGTGTAAGCCAGCTTAATTCATTTTGTTTCAAGTCGCTTATTTAATGTTCTAATTGACTGCACTGCACATATATTTCTTGTTCTCCCTTTGATCTCAGTTCGTATTCAAGTTAAGAAAAATTTTTTTATTTGGTAAGTCGCTTAATTCGGAACTATTTACGCCACATGTAATGGTTAGCATATATAGTTATTCTAGGCCGATTATGTATTTCCAGCATTCTCACTAAACATATTCAGTTATTTTTTTTATACTAATTCAAGCTATTTTAACTAAAGGCAGACTCCATTAATAAAATAACCTTTCTCTCTCTCTCTCTCTCTCTCTCTCTCTCTCTCTCTCTCTCTCTCTCTCTCTCTCTCTCAGAATTTAAATCTTGCATGTGTCAATCAATTCAGCACTGCTGACTGCCACTGATATGTGCATATACCATACACAGTGAAAAAAAATGTATATGTATTTTAATCATCTATGGTTATACATGATATAAGTAGAAATATAATGCCTCATTTGTCCATTTACTTTTAGACTCTGATATACAGCATAAGCATTTATTCCCTATGACTGATCACCTTCATGAATTATTAATGCTAATAAACTATGGGTTGCACCTAAACTGCAGCATGCTTGCCAATTCATGAAGGATAGCGTCTGTGAGGTGTATCACTAAATAGTTTGATCTTGATATTAAAATAATTTAATAAGATAATATTCGTGCCGCTTTTCTCGTTGAAATGAATGTACACGTTTGTGACAGTTACATACTGCTCCTGTATCTCTCTATATCCATTTATATATTCTGTCCATTCAATGCATTATCAAATCGCCGTTTACCATATATGAGTGTGCGTGTGTGTGTGTCCAATCAAGTAAAGAATAAATAAATCATATAAATTTTAATTATTTTTATTATTATTCAAACATATATTCACCTTTGACATATTTACAAAAATAGACTTTCATAACACCCTTACAATCAACTGTCATATCATCATAACCAATATATATATATATATATATATATATATATATATATATATATAATCACAAATAATTGGAAAACTTTAAAACGAAAATTAAATGTTATTTATTGATTAAAAACTACATAATTTGATACTTTGATAATTTGGCTCAAAGACAATTCATTCCAATTTGGACCAAAAATAAAACAATTCAGCCCAACTTTGAAGACATTTCGGCCCAACTCAAAAGACAATTCAGCCCATTTCAAAATAGAACTGACGATAGTCTTAACAAGTATTTATTTTTAACATATATTTTGAAAATTCTTATATAATATGTTTTAGAATAAAATTTGGAACATTTTGTGAACAAGATAAATATTTGCCGAAGTTATAATGTTTAGGAGCTTTCTGATGTGTTTAGGAATAACTAGTGATGGGAATCGGTCAAAAATTCATAATCGATAATCGGTTCCCCTTAACCAACTGATCATCGATTATAATCGGTTACTAAGAGCAAATTTTAATTTTTGTTACACAGTTATATCTTTGATCAAGAATTCAATATGTTTATAAATATACAGGAGTAATCTATTTTAATGACATGTATGTATACTTTAACCTGGAAAATAATATTACAAAAATACATTGTGTTACTTTTGTGCTACAACTTTGTTAAATTAATGCAACTTTTTATGGCTGATCAGTCATATGTAACTGAAATACTGCTACAATCCCCCAAAATTCTTTCATTCATATGTGATGTGTCTATAATTTAAAGTATAGAAGGACATGATTTTCTTGTTTGTAATTGTTTATAAATACTACAAAAGATGTTGCAATTTAACTTAAACAAATCAACAAAATGTGTTTAAATTTTATTAACTCAACAAATTAACAACTTGAACATGTAATAATGACTACATGCTCCTAATAATGAATCGTAAGACTTTTTATTTGTAGTTGTGAAGGGATTAATACATTTCAGGTCAACTTTAGTGGCTGGGAGTTTTACTAACCTTTGTGCTTTGCATGCACCTAAAAAATTGTCTCCCTTTACACACAATCGATTATGGAGTTTCACAATCGATTATCTTATCGTTTGCTCAACCAACTGATGATCGATTATAATCGATAATCGGAACAACACTAGGAATAACCGTCCCAAAGCCAAATATTACTGTGGAGAAATAAAGTATACTAGAGATGGACGTGGTGGGAGTTACATAGACAATAATGAGATGCATCATATCTCCTGTGGAAGAAGGTCGATTTTGTTACAGCTAACATTGTACAGGGAAAATGGTTGAAAATTGCATAATTAGGTATTTTGCGATAATTTGACATAAATTTAATTCAGAACACTATTGCATTTTGCTGTTATAAGTTGCGAAAAAGACAGATAAATGTGCACAATGAAAGATGCATCTTTACCAAAATTTCTTGTATTTTAAATTTCATTTAAATTGATAACGAATATTCCAAACACCAAACACATTTTAAGTTGTCAAACTAATACCATTCTAATCATAACAGTTTCCGATTCAAAATATTAGCGCGAAAGTTTACATGTGTATGCCTTTCTAGTCACTCCAAAGATTTAACGTACAACGTCTGTATCAGATAAGAGACTTCATTAAATCTGTAATCGTTTTCACTCAGTTTTCTTGGTTTCCTTTTGATTATGAAATTACGGCATGTAATTATTACAAATATGTTTAATTAACCATTCATTGTAGTTTTTTTTCCTGTATGTGACAGATGAACATCATTATTCGCATGATCATTTCTGATATAATCATTGTGACTTATTTTATATTTTATAAGAAGATGAAATTAATAACATTGATATACTTAATTAAGTGCTTTCATGAAATTTAAAAGAAAAATAACATGTATTTTTTAAAATGTTTCGTAACGTAGAATATGTTACGCATGTGTCGTAGTATAAGACACGGATATATATTTTAAAATTCAAACAACTTAAATGTACACTTTTGTGTGCAATTAAATTGGCCTGAACTTGAATAGTTTCACAAATAGAAAACAATATTTTTAGCTTTATGAAGGCGAGGAGTCCGCTCACGTGTACTGTTTAGGTAACGTGTGTATTTAACTCGCGTGAAGCAAATGCATTGTTAATTAATTCCATTTCGACATCAGACATTTTGAATATTCAACCCATAAATAATCTGATATAGAACACAGTCATTTTATAGAACGCGATTGCCTTATCGCCTTTGTTTCAGACAAATCTGCATTGCATACAAGGAGTTTTCGTCTGACAAGATTCCGTCTTCTTGGGATCAGATATAAATTTGTATACTTCTGCATCGGCTCTTTTACTTGGACTTAATTCCTTATTAGGTTCTGGCAACAGTCATAGTATTTTACTGAGTCGTTCAAATTTTGTATATTTTGTCTTTATCTTACGTCTCAACTTTTAAACGTCACATTTCAGAATACCTATATTTTTGTGGGCACGCGCAAGAGCCCATCGCCTGATCATTTTGAAAAAAATTTCCTTTGTTACTTTTAGTGAAAACGTGTCAGCAACATTGATTTGTGCCTCATTAGTGAATTTGGGTGTCAGAAGCAATTAATCGATGAAGCTTCAATTTTAATGTATGTATGTATGTATGTATGTATGTATGTATGTATGTATGTATGTATGTATGCAGCTTACAAGGGAACAAAGATAATGTCTACCATAATTAAGACTAGTAATCAGTTTATTCATTTCTAATTTGTTTGGAGTAAAGGAGGAACCATGATTGACGATACTGAATAAAACAGAAACTTAAGTGGTACGAGGTTGATGTTGCAGCAACTAAACTGGCAAAATGCTCTCTCTCTCTCTCTCTCTCTCTCTCTCTCTCTCTCTCTCTCTCTCTCTATATATATATATATATATCAGTATCAACTTGGCCCGAATTGTCTTTCGAGTTGGGCCGAATTGTCTTTAAAGTTGGGCCAAATTGGCTTTTTTTCAGTCCAAGTTGGGCCGAATTGTCTGTAAGTCCCTTTTACGCTGTCTATATATTTCTATGACACGCCATATATCAGGTCTGTCGAATCAAGTACGACCAAGTGACATCATTACAGGAATTGTGATATAAATAGGAAAAAAGTAAATAATTCGTATAAAAATATAATAATCATATTTTTGGGGGACTAATATTATTATTCAAGCAAAAACAAAAGTAATGTGTGAGTGGAAACCGATATATACAAAGAGAAGATGTAAATACATGTGTATTTCGGTGTGTTTTCGTTTTTTTTTTCAGTGTATTTCGATGTTTCTAGTAACCGCATTGCGTGCTATATTTACTATGATCTGTTCGCATTTTAGTTGAAGGGTGCAATGTTCTTGCATTGTAAAATGAATCAGACGAGGCTGAACATAGAGTTAATGCTTAGATGAATCAATATGGCGAAAGATTATAGAAATAATTTTGTACAGTAATATTGTAAAATAATGATAGACATTATTTCTAAAAATTAAAGTGTTGGATGTTGAAGTAATTATTTATATTGTCACACGCATGCTATGGGTTGTTTTCACGGACGTCACGATTAATTACGCAAATACCCACAATTCAATATGCGCGCGCCTTCTGTCGCCATTTTGAGCCCCTAACAAACCGTTGTCAACATTAGTCATTATGTATATTCAAGAATAATAATCTGATTTAACTATCGATAAGGATATTTACTTCTTCGACACAATACATAGATTATACTTGAAGTTATGTGCACTATAGAAAATATAAAATATAAAACTGGAAGTTCCCTTGCTTATATTGAAAGACAGAATAGTAAAGTAGAACCGTAATCGTGTATATTATTGATATCTAAGAAATGCACTTTTTGTTGTTGTTTACAAACAGACGATATTGACGTTTTTAAAATGTCATTTGTATGATATCCCTAAGCTTGTCATCTTGAAAGAGTATTTCCAGATCATGATTTTCTGGATACAATATCAGTCACGAATTAAAATTTCATAGCATGTATTTTATGCTAGAACTTTTATATACAAATATTTTTCACAACATGTGTTTGTGCCATAGAATATTTGAGAAACCATTTTAATTAGTATATTCAAATATTGTATTTGTGGAGGGGATGGTGGATGTAGGCTTATACTAGATGAAAGCAATAACCGGTCAAAGAAGTTTCATCGTTAGTGTATTCAAACGAAACGCGTGTCTGACGGAACATGACGTTGTTTCGAATGTCAAAACGATGTTTTCCTCAAATACTTTTAGAAATATGAAATTGTATATAAACAATTAGCTTTTAAACTTTAACGATAATCAAAATGCTTCATTTAGGCCCTGAAAATCGAAAATCATTACATGTTTCTACTTGGCTATATATCCATTTGTTTATGCGTTTGTTTATTGATCAATCTATTTGTTTAGGAAAGAATAACAAATATGGTTGAAATATAAATATTTTATTTGAAGAAACATGTGAAAAGAGTCACGAGATTCGATCTCGCGAGGTTGACATGCACAAGAGAATGTGATGTATTCTTATATTCTTACTCACAAAATGAAACGTGCGGGTTATGTGGGATAGGGACTCAAAATGGCGGATATGGAAGTACACATGTTTTGTGACATCACGTGAAAACAACGGATATGCAATTTCCAGCTTTTGCTTTTACCCTTCTTTATGCACTCCTTGGCTTTTAATCATCCTCTGCAGCATGCTAACCTGCTTTGTAACATAGCTACATGGTGAATGGTATCTGTACTTAACCATATAAGCCATTAGCCAGGTAAACCTTAGTACAGAAAGGACTTGGGAGTTCAGATTAGAAGAAGTAATTTGAAGTTACTGTATTCTAACCAAATACTTGTACATGCATAATTATGAAAATCATCATTGTTTATATACATACTCATATTTCATCTTTGTCTCGTGTTCTCATTATGTTTGCTTATGTTAAGGTCTTCCATTCAAAGTGAATACAATATGACAGAGATCTCGGAAACGCTTAATTACGCGTATTTGAATGCAAATATTTAATCTGGGACACATAAATCACTCCATGCATGAGTCCTCCTTACGCATGCAATTAGCTGGGAGACAAAGTCGATGTTGATTACTTTATCATTTTAGCTGTTCTAATATTTACAGTGAAAGTATTCAGTGGTTAAAATACCCCCAGTTCCGCCTGCTGTATTTATTAGAGTACATCAAAAGAACATGATGCAATAGCTGGGCGGCAAGTTCAAAGACTTTGACTAGCAGCTGTGCTGAAATTTACAATGACTGAATTCAGAGACAGAAAGATTCTGAGATGTACATGTAGTTATTATAAGAATACACTTGAGCTCAATTATTGTGTTAATTTCTGACTAGCCAAATAAATAGTGCATGCGACCTCAAAATCAAGGCAAATCAGGACAAAATGTCGTTTGCAAGTTTGGATAAATAATATTGGGTTAAAAGGCAAACAAAGATTTTAATGAGATTCAGAAGATTGCTGAAGTTTCTAGAACTGACAGTTTGGATGGAAATAGTAGCCAAAAGTAAGAAAGTGGGTGATGCCTGGCTTAGTGTTTGGAATGCAACTATTCCTTAGATTGTCAAAATTCAGTCTCACCCTGAAGGACTATCAAGAGTTACATCACTGTCAGGTTATTTTAGGTATCTAAGGTTACCAATATTGGTGCAAAACCCATGCCAAATTCGATTGACAAAAAATAAAATAATCTGTAATGCTTACCAATTGAAAAGCGGCAGTTGTCACCAGAATATTATATTCAAAATAATATAAAGTTTGGACAAATGGATATCACCACTATGTTTCCATGACTCGAGATATGGCGGCCGAATTCTGCGCATGGCTTTGAAAATATATAATGTTTATGCATCAGGCTATGGAAATGAAATACATTACTTTGGACTCTTTCTGGAATTTCAGCCAAAACTTTAATTTTCAACCAAACCAACACGTGATCCAGTGTTAACATAAATGATGTATCGTTGTGCAGAATTACCAGACGCGCCGAATAGGCTGACACAGTTGTACATGTCAGTGTTATAAAGAATGTGGAAATTAAACTCAACGGTAACCAGCAGTTCTTCTAATCTGCAAAGTTCAACATTGCAAAGGATGGGACTGCAACTTTTGCTAGTGGGACTCCTACTTTTTCCAAATTGGGAGTCCTGGACTTCTAGTTTTAAAATCCTAGCGAGACCTCTGATATGCACTGGTTGTACAAGAGGTCAGAATGATCTGTGCTAAAAAAAAATCCAATGTTCCATTTTTATTCCTCTTGTTCCATTATAGTGCTGATGTATATGAGCATTCTGTATATGTAAATCTATAATAAGAATAATAATAAGAAGAATAATACTAATAATTAAACAATAATATAATAATAATAATAATAATAATAATAATAATAATAATAATAATACCAATAATAATAATAATAATAATAACAATCAGCATTTAACCTAATATTTCAAAAATAACATGCACACACAAATACTAATTAAAGCACTTAGTTATTTTGTAATCTACTGATTATATCCAGTATACACACAAGTTCTGTCCACGTCCAAATTCTACACTAATGTTTATCTACATTTTTTCTCACTATATTTGTCCATTCAGATTATCTACCCCTGCGTGTTATCTATTTGTATTAGTTTGTTTTCCAATTTATTTCTAGAAATTAATTCTTTTCAAGGTTGATATTTGTTTTGTTTACCATATAAAAGTATGGGTTTTTTTTTACCCCAAAAGAGGCATACTGGTTGTACTCCCTACCCTCGACCTGTATTGGCTTTGGGTATTGCCCTCAGCTTAGGGTATCAGTGAGTTATGGTTTCCTGTACAGTTTGTCTCTTTTAACAAGGATTGTACTATTCACTCACAGGATTATATTAATCCCTTGGTGGATTTCCTTTCCTTCGGTCTTCTTTAAATTGTTCGCGTAGTGAATTTGCCAGAGTCATGTTTGTCTATTGTGTATATGCTATAATGTGTGTATTGTATTGTGTTATGTCTTGGACAGCATATATCAAGTTCTTCCAAGTTGGTCCCTTATTTACCTAATGTAGTTTTGTATATAAAAAAAGCCCAAAAGGAATTGTCTATTTTTGGTAATTATATGCGTCTTCTTGTAATGCATGTATTTTGTATCCATTTTTTTTATTTGTTTCTGTTCATTTTTCTTTATATCTATTTCGTTTTTCCTTGTTTTTGTTTGGGGGGGGGTCTGAGTGGGGGCAATGTGTGTGGATAGTGAATGTGTATGGCTTTAAGTTTTGTTCTTGTTTGGGGCCTTAGCCCCTTATCGACATCCTCCGTTTTATTGCTCTGTAGCGCATTGGATCAAAAGTCCTTTTGTTGATAAAAAATATCACAGATTATTCATTTTTATTCTCATTATATATTCCACTTTTGAATTATTTTCAAGATTAATAACTTTTCTACGGATGTTTGTTCATGGTTAAGGGGTTCACATGAGTCCTTTTCAGGTGTCAAATTCTGACTTCTCACGCTAAGTTTTACTACTGTGTTCTGAGTATGTGATGGTAGTGTTATGTGCTTAGGCTCGAATAAAGAGTAACATAGAAAGAGTGAAAATAACAAGCATGTAAAAACACAAGCATTTATTGAGCACAAATATTTTCCAGAAAAGAAAAATAAACTTACGGTTTTAAGAATCAATTCCAAAATTAATCCAGAATATAATCCACTAGAGAAATTGCAAAAGTCCTGGTAATAAAATGTCCAAATAATTCCCAGTTCGAATCTTAGTGAAGCATCCAAGATGGAAGATGATGTCACATGATGAAGTCAGTTATGGTCTTATGAAATTCAATGAGCACAATTATTTTCCAGATAAATAACAAAATAAATCCTCTTGATCCAAACGAATTGAAATAATTTCCAATACAAGGTAATTTAAAATAACTCAAAACAATACAACTTAATATTTTAACAGCCCAACTTCTAAATAGTTCTCTCCAAAAACAAATTTGTCAAGTTTGACATCCCTTGCTATGTCCTGCCACTATTTAAAGAGTAGAAACTGGTTGAATGGGCTACTTCCGTCAGATAGTGTTGGTTAGCGAGGGATTGTGATCGTACCGGTGAGAATAAAGGTCAATTCGCCGATTAGATTCAGGACATGGTCATTTAAGAGCTATGCGTTGGTAAGTAACTGTCTTTTGAATGCATATGTGTAGTTTTTCAGTCTTCTTGCGATTCTGAAGCCATAAAAGACTCGTGAGAAAAAGTCAAATCGAGCGAAGGGTTATGGTCACGCTTGCATCCTTGTGTTTATATATATATATATATTATTGATAAGGGTAATTCATGTTGTCAGACATTTCGCCGTACTTTATTGATAAAACGTCAGACTCCTGTGGTTTATCCATATTGTCTGTACCGTAATTACAGCTCTCTAGTACACACAAGTAAGTTGTAAAGATGCTGGAGAACCAGTGTATGGGATTTGGTTGTAAATTTTAATTTGAATATATATTTTTTCTTCTATTTTATTATTTATATTTTATTATAGGTTGGTATAACTGGTTGTTTTTTTTCTTCTTCAAATCTAGCCATTACTGCTTTTCCAGTTCTTATGATTTTCTTATTATTAATTTTCTGGTATCCATATAGATTGGTTTCTTTTTTGAATTCATGAAGTATGAAATTAATAGTGTGCTGATAAATTGGTTTGTCATTTATTTTATCAGTATAAATAAGTAAATTGGGGTCAAAGTGACCTGTTAGGTGTGACAATTTTTCTATTATTTCTTTTCTTTTATCATTTAGCGTTTCACATGTTAGGATCATGTGGATTTTATTGGCAGTACATGTATATATTTTGCATAGTGGACATTTTGGAAGGGGTCTTATAACTTTTTTTGCACACCAGTTCTCAAGTCCACCATGCGTCATGTATATATTCATAAATTTGTGATAGGTCTTTTGGTTTTTTAATTGTTTGCCATTTTTTCCATATAGCAATCCAGTTTAGGTGACGTTTGCCTAATTAGATTTTATTTGGTGGTAATTTTGTTTGTTTTATTATATCATAAATTTCTTTACTGTTTTTTGTTCCCATATTCTACTATTTGTTCTGTGTTCCCTTATTGTTTGTGTTTGTCTGCAAGTTAATTTAGGTGTTTCAATCAGTTTAGTGATGTTGTTATTGTTATATATTTGTTTTGCGCTAACAAAAAGCCAAACCAATTGGTATATATTCTGTGCCAAGGTTGAGTAGGTGGGTATTGTAAGTTGTTGATTCTCTTAAGGTATAAAGATGTTTGCTTTAGTTTTAGATTGGGGAGATTCATTCCCCCTTAGCGCCATCTTGAGTCTATAGGCCAAGACAGCGCTAAGGATTTTATAGTTGAGGTTCAGGAGGAAGATTGGGCGTCAGATGTTTTAATTCAAGCATGTCGCCTTTAGTTTTGAATATCAAAGTAACGAGTCCAGTTCTCATTGTTGGTGTCATTTCTTTGGTTAGAAGTATTTCATAATATAGGTTTAGTAAGAATGGGCTTATTATTTGTTTGAAAGTTTTGTAAAACTCTGCTGTTAAACTGTCTAGGCCAGGTGCCTTGCTGTTGGTTAACGTGTCTATGCCTGTTTCAGTTTCAGTTTCAAATAAGGATATTGGCTGTTCACATAATTCTTTTTCTTCTTGTTTTGTAGTTGGAAGTTCAATTTTGTTTGAGTTATTTTTGATATTTTCATTTGAAATATTTTTATTTTTGTATAGTGATTGGTAATAAGTGTTGACTTTGTGTAGGATGTCATGTTTCTCTTGTAATATTGTTATTTGCTCTTAGTTTAGTCATTGATCTATAGTTTCCTCTTCTAATTTCTTCCCTTTTATATATTTTCTTTCCAATATTGTACACATCTTGGAATAAACCACTTTTTTGTTTTTCTCCATTTTATTTGTATAATTGTAATTTATGGAGTATTTTGTTAGTTATTGATTTTTGTTCATTGCTTGTTTTATTGTTACTTTGTATTCTATAGCATTCTTTTTCAGTCAATTTGTTGCTCTGGCTATGTAAGTAATCTAGAATATTTTTGACATGTTTTTCATTTGTTCTTTTATTGTATCCCAAAATTGCATTATATTTAGTTTAGTTGTGTTTTGAGGGAAGTTTGGTGTTTCATCTTGTAATTCGGGTTGGTCCAAAATTGAGTTATTGAGTTTCCAGTGACTCTTTCCCCATTTGGTTGTAGCTGGTGTTTTATATTTTAAAGTAACTGTTTTATGGTCCACAAGTTTTTCATTTATTATTTTGCATTCAATTATATTTTGTGTGTTGTTGTTGCTGACATATATATGGTTAATTCTTGAGGCATAGTTGTTGGATTCAAATGTGTACATTCTTTCTTGCAGGTGTAAGTGTCGAAAAGCATCTATGAGCAAGTTTTGTTCTATCAAATCTATCAAGGTTGTGGTTGATCTTCTGTCAATATAGGGTGTAAGTCGATCTATTTCTATTACGCATGCATTGAAATCTCCTAATAAAATAATGTTTTATTGACTACAATTTCGTATAGAAAAGGTAGTTTTTGTTTATGTCTTGCAGGTGTGTATACAGTTATAATTTTTGTATTTATTTATTCTTAATAATTAGTCCTATTCCTGAGTTAATGTTGCATGGATTTTTTGGTTCTATCATGATGGCATTTAGTTTGTCTTCAATAAAATTGATGGTGTTTTGGTGTATGTTGTGTATTTTCTTTTTGTACTCTCATGATAGCATTTAGTTTGTCTTCAATACAATTCATGGTTTTTTGGTGTATATTGTGTATTTTCATGTTGTACTATGTGGATGGTATTTAGTTTGTCTTCAGTAAAATTGACGGTGTTTTGGTGTATGTTGTGTATTTTCTGTAGTGCAGTGATGTCGTGATTGTGTTATTTCTCGGATTTCTTTAGCTTTTGGTATGTCTAGTCCTCTAGTATTCGTGGATGCTAGTTTTAAAATGTACTTATCATCCATTTTAAGGGTAGAGGTTGTTGTAAATTGTGGTTAGTGTTATTTCATTGTACCTTGTTTGTTGATTTACTGACTTGTGTTATCACCCATGTTTGTCTGATTTGGTTGTTGTTGGGTGTCATGTGTTTTCTTATTGTTGTTGTTGTTGCCTTGGTTGTATTATGTTTTCTTATTGTTGATGTTGCCTGTATCGTTGTTTCTTCGTTTTTTTTTCTGGTACTTTGATGTTTTGTTTGGTTTGTTCTCTTTTGGGTAGTTGTCTGTATCGGCTTGTCTTATAGCTTTGCTTTTTTCAGGTACTTGACTTTGTAATTGCTTCTTCATTTGGGTTGTTTTTCTTGTCACTGGATCTTGTTCGCTCATTGTATCTTGACTTGTTTCTATTGAGTTAGTAGGGGTGTTGAAATCATATATTTTACTATTTGCTTGATGGCTGCAGTCTTTGGAGTATGTTTTTTTCCAAGGGTGTTTGGTTCTAATTGTTCATTTGTTTGGCATGTTTTTCCCTCTTTCTGCTTGGGTGATAAGGCCTTTCTCTTGTTTTTTTTTTTGATATTGTATGGATATGTCATTGTCTATGTTTTGAGAAGTGTATAGTGTTGTATAGTATTTTTCACTTCACTCATTATTTCAGTTTTAGTTGTAATTTCCACCCCTTCAATGTTTAGTGTATCTAATACTTTATCCCCTCCTTTTCTTTTTTCTTCCCTTTTACATAGTTCCTTACCCTGTTTGTATATGTGATGAAATTTTCCCGCCCTTATTTCTATTCCCTTTGATTTATTTTCTTTTAGCTTTTCTAATTGTATGGAGTAGCTCTCCTTATCCCTCAAAGGCGTAGTGTCATCATTTATTAATCTTTTTAATGCTAGCTTCTGTATTTTTTGTATCCATTTACGTTTAGTTGAGTGATATTGAGCTATTTGTTTAGCTTTAACTTTAAATTTATCCCAATCCCGAGCAATATTTGCTTTATTTTGTCTCTCTTCGTTTGTGAGTATTTTAGGGATTTCCAGTTTTATTTCATCAATTAAATGCTCGTCATCCAGAATTGAGTTATTTAACTTCCATATTCCAGTTCTCCATCTACTATTGTTTATCACTATTTCCAAAGTTATTTGTTTATGGTCTGAAATTTTATAATCTAATATTTTCGCTTGTTTGTATATTTTATGTCCAAAATCAGATACATAATTTATCTAGTCTGCTTTTTCCTGTTACATATTCGTGTGTATATTCTGTTTTTAATAGTTTCAATCTTCTATACACATCAGTTAGTTTATGTTGTTTTATTAAATTACTCATTACTGCAAGAGATGTTTGATCTTTAGTTGTTAATTTTCCAGTCCGGTCTACGCTTTCCCCCACCCAATTAAAATCTCCCCCTATAATCAGGTGTTCTGCTGTGAAACTATTTAAGTATTTATTTAAATTTAGTATAAAGTCGTAGTGACTTTCCCTATGCACTGGAGCATATATATTTAATATATGTAACTTATTTATTTTTATGTGTAATACTCTTCCCTTCAGACTACTATCTTCTGTTACTCTTTCCCAATTTTGCCTACTCTTATTTCTAATTATTGTTGCCACTCCCACTTTAGTATCATTGTTTTTGGCTTCGTTTATTACAACTATTGCCTTCATTTGAGTTTTGATTTCTTGTATCATGATGTTTGTTAGTTTGTTGTGTGTTTCTTGGATTAGTATAATGTCCTGTTTTAATTTTATAAGTTGTGCGATTTTGTCCTTATCTATTCCATTAGTATTTATTGATGCAATATGGAAGTTTAATTCTTCCATTTTTGGTTATCCAGGTGGCTTTCTTGCTTAGTTTAAGTATGTGAAAAAGGGTATATCGCTCTCAAAAAACATTAAATACTGTTAAGTATTGTTATATATTGTTAAATAGTAAAATTTAGGGGCATTGGCCCCTCGTCTGTCTGGTCTCTAATGTCATATGTTACTTTCAGGTTTGCGTTCGTAGCTTGTCCGCTGGTTATTTCTGTCGTGTCCGATTCTGTGTTTAAGCTTTGGATTAAGTCTAAGTTTTCATGTTCCGTGTTTGAGCTTTGGGCTGGCGAGGTTAGATCTAAAGCTTCCTGTTCCAGTTCTGTGTTCGGGCCTTGAGTTGCAGGGGTTAAGTCTAGATCTTCATGTTCCCCTGAAGTAGATGAAGAGTAATAATCCTTTATTACCCTTGCTCTTTCTCTTCGTTTTTGGGCATTTAGCCATTGGGCTTTCCGGTTCTGGTTCTGGTGTCTTTCCTCTTGTTGTTTCATCTTCCTCAGTCACCTTTTCCATTAGTCTCTCTGGTTCTTCATCTGTTGTTAGTGTGGAATTTTTTTTCCTTGTGAGTGTCAGTGGTTCCAGCAGTTATATTATTGTGGGTTCCTTAGTTACGCCGCTTTTGTTGTTGGTTATTAGTTCCCCACTTTGGGCCTCTTCCTCCCTTGTAGGGGTTTGTTCTGTTTGCTGGGGTGTGTCAGTTATCACCGATACAGCATGGGCATAGGACAGACTAGGCATGTTGTTTTGCCTGTGTGAAGTTGTTTGTGTGTGCGTGTCGTTTAATGTTTGCACTGTTTATACACATTTCCGTTTGTCATGGCTTGTTTGACCACAAGTAGTAGTACTGTATGGTTTTTACCTGTATACAACCATAAAACCATGTTTGGACTGGTACTTTAAAAATTTCAGGGACTTTTCTTGTGTCCCTTGTATCAACTCTTACTATGATTTTGCCAGTATTAATACCTGACATAGTTTTCTAAGTTTCTTTCCTTATGTCTAGACACTTGATTCCAATTCTTTGTTCAAAACCCTCCCAAAATGCCGTTAAGTTCTAAGAAATCTTCCAAAGTCTTATGCAAACACCATGGTTAGATCCAACTACATCTTATCTCTGCTGTCCATTTTTCTTTCTCAGCCTGCTTTTCTTTCAGCTTTGTGTCCTTCTATCTTTTCATTTCTCTACCTGCACACTATATATTTTAAATCTTAACCCCACAACCTTTCCCCACCTACATACTATGATTGGCTAACCATTACTAACACATCATAACCACACACCCTTTCCCCACATACAGACTATCATTGGCTAACCGTTATTAACACATATCGTAACCCCACACCCTTTTCCCACATACAGACTATGATTGGCTAGCCATTATTAACACATATTGTAACCACACACCCTTTCCCCACATACAATCATTGGCTAACTGTTATTAAAACATATCGTAACCCTACACCCTTTCCCCACATAGTCTTTAATTGGTTAACCATTACTAACACATATCATAACCCCACACCCTTTTCCCACATACAGACTAGGATTGGCTAACCATTACTAACACATCATAACCACACACTCTTTCCCCACATACAGACTATCATTGGCTAACCATTACTAACACATATCGTAACCCCACATCCTTTCCCTACATACAGACTAGGATTGGCTAACCATTACTAACACATCATGACCACACACACTTTCCCCACATACAGACTATCATTGGCTAACCATTACTAACACATATCGTAACCCCACACCATTTCCCCACATACAGACTAGGATTGGCTAACCATTACTAACACATCATAACCACACACTCTTTCCCCACATACAGACTATCATTGGCTAACCATTACTAACACACATCGTAACCCCACACCCTTTTCCCACATACAGACTAGGTTTGGCTTACCATTACTAACACATCATAACCACACACTCTTTCCCGACATACAGACTATCATTGGCTAACCATTACTAACACATATCGTAACCCCACACCTTTTCCCCACATACAATCATTGGCTAACTGTTATTAACACATATCGTAACCCCACACCCTTTCCCCACATACAGACTATCATTGGCTAACCATTACTAACACATCATAACCACACACCCTTTCCCCACTTATGATGCTGACATGTTAGCCCAGATTTGTCAAAGACTTCCTGAAACCCAAAATCTTTACTTGATATGTTCTCACAGTGACCCTAGTTAAATTAGTTTATATGATGCTGACCTAGTAGCCCAGATTTATCATTTCTTCCCTCACATCTGTCTCTGACATTCCCATATTCACCCCTATCCCACCCACATTTTACTAGTTAGAAATCCCATTGTTTAATTTGTATATGTCATTGCGTTTAGTCTGATTTTCTCTTCTTTATATATTTGGTTCAAACACATGAGGTCTTTAACTTTACTCGGATTCAGAACCATTGCTCTGAGTTACAGCATCACATGGTATGTGCTGCGATAGCCGAACAGATTTTACTTTTTGGCAATTCAATCATAAGTTAGTAATATGTAAAATATGGAGTCAGTAATTTCTTTATAAAATCATTGTGAAAATCTACAAAATGTACATATGTATTACTAGCTCAGTGCCTTCATTTTAATGCTTTTGTGGATTTTGTAGGTGCTGTCGATTTTGTGGGTTTTGTTGGTATTGTGTGATTTATATGTTTTCCCACATTATAACAGGTTGCTTCATCACTCAGTGTATCCCCTAAGGGTCCAAGGCTGAGAGTCAAATGTCTCCTTGATGTCAAAATTAGGGGTCAGACTGGGTAAAAATCAAATGATGGCATCAAAATTGGGGGTCAAATTAAAGATTTGGGGGTCTCTGAAGCGCAAATGAGGGTAAAGGGAAACACTGTCACTTAATAATTTATATTTTAAGTAACAGATATATTTTATTTTAAAATATTAATTAATTATGTTAGTAGGGCTCCTGACTCCCTCTAAAGCCTCTTTTGAGTTTAGGATTTCTTCTTCCATTATTTCCTCAAGTTCACACTTGGTATCTTAAACTTAAAAAAGTATCCCTTTGAAGTCAATTGCCTCCACCATTTTTACCAAATGTACAATGCACTGCTGTTACACGCTGTTGTCTAGTTGACATTACATACAAAGGGGCGCAACTCATAAATTCCAATAAATTTTGCTAGGAGAAAGCACTAATATAACTTAAATTCACCAAGGTATTGATGGGCTAACATATTGGAAATATGGTCAATGGAGATGCTGGCATCCTTGATAATTTGACTAATGACTATTTGTAGGTAACCATTTAAGATTGTATGATATCTACTCAATGTGTTTATTGCAATTGTATATGTCATTACATTTAAGATTGACTTATGTCCTTGGTATGAACACATGCTGACTTCCGTTGCGGTCTACTTTAGTAATATTGTAAGAGTGCATAACTTAACATAGGTTTTGAACCATTAATATAAGCGACGATGTCACCAGTGTATGATTGGGGTGGGCAAACCAATACTATAAGCGACGTTGTCATCACAGTATGTTTTGGGTGGGAATACCATTACTATAAGTGACGATGTCACCAGTGTATGATTGGGGTGGGAAAACCATCACTATAAGCGATGTTATCATTACAGTATGATTGGGGTGGGAAAACCATTACTATAAGCAACGTTGTCATCACAGTATGTTTGGGGTGGGAAAACCATTACTTTAAGTGACATTGTTATTACAGTATGTTTGGGGTGGGAATACCATTACTATAAGCGATGATGTCACCAGTGTATGATTGGGGTGAGAAAACCATTACTACAAGCGATGTTGTCATTACAGTATGATTGGGGTGGGAATACCATTACTATAAGCGACGATGTCACCAGTGTATGATTGGGGTGGGAAAACCATTACTATAAGCGATGTTGTCATTACAGTATGATTGGGGTGGGAAAACCATTACTATAAGTGACGTTGTCATCACAGTATGTTTGGGGTGGGAAAACTATTACTTTAAGTGACATTGTTATTACAGTATGTTTGGGGTGGGAATACCATTACTATAAGCGACGATGTCACCAGTGTATGATTGGGGTGAGAAAACCATTACTACAAGTGATGTTGTCATTACAGTATGATTGGGGTGGGAAAACCATTACTATAAGCGATGTTGTCATCACAGTATGTTTGGGGTGGGAAAACCATTACTTTAAGTGACGTTGTTATTTCAGTAAGTTTGGGGTGGGAATACCATTACTATAAGCGACGTTGTCACCAGTTTATGATTGGGGGTGGGGGTGGAGGGACAACACAATCATAATGTAGTAATGTGTAAGATATAGAGTTGGTAATGTCGTGACATAATCATTGAGAAAATTGACTTAATGTACAGTCGCCATAGTAGCTCATGTTTGAATGGTATAACAAATCTAGGGTTTTATTGGATCAGTGGGTTTTGTTGGTTGTGATTTTTTTGAGTTTACTTAGAAGTATACAAGGAATTTTGAGTAGCCTATCAGCAGCTCTTAAAACTAGTCAAGGCCCTGAATGGCAGAGTGATCTAAAGCATTCACCATTCTGGATCACTGTCATCTTATCTCTGTCTGCATGGGTTCGTTTATTGCAGTTAATAACAACAAATCTATGGTAGTCATATCAGTTATTGTGAGTTTTGTTTTGTTTTTACATTTAGTATAGAATTATGTAACTTTACGCAATATTTTGGACAGTAATGTTGCAAATTTTAGTTTATTTAAGCATGATCAGTATTTATTGAAGTAAATTTGTAATTTCTTTTTCTCTCACTTGCCTTAAGAATTAGTTATAAAGACATTAGTCAGTGCTTTCCTTAAAGAACAATACTTAAGTTACATTTTTTAATTTTCTTTATTCAAAACATTTTTTGGGAAGCTAAATTTATACGGAGAAATGTCAAAATGTTATAAATATATAATTTATTTTCTTAAATTATAAATCTGAAAATGTACTTAGGAAAATATAATGCTCAAGTCATTGTGGTCATTATCCTGACCGATTTGAAATTTTCAATCCAGTTTAGTCATTTACTTAATTTAGTACTTGATGCACATAATTCTAACATTTTAATAAGAAACTCATATGTGCAAGTCATCCTAAGTGTTATCACAACCGACTTGACCCCATTATAAATTCAATTCAGCAATACCTGATTTATCTTGCAATTAATAAAAACATTATTTATTGATGTTTTGTTTTATAATATACAAGCTTCCTTAGTCATTATGACTGTTGTCCTCACTGACTTGACCCCATTTTAATTCAATCTAGCAGTCTATAAAAACATAATTTATTGATATTTTATATTATAATTTACAAGTTGTCTTAGTCATTGTGACTGTTTTCCTCCCTGACTTGATAGCCAATTTATTTCCAGCAATATCAATTCAATTCATT
Source organism: Unio delphinus (assembly GCA_029339505.1). Taxonomy (NCBI): domain Eukaryota; kingdom Metazoa; phylum Mollusca; class Bivalvia; order Unionida; family Unionidae; genus Unio; species Unio delphinus. The sequence continues at coordinate 9,217,621 of JAQISU010000361.1, read as the reverse complement.
TAAGCATTGTACTATTATTGAAGCGTATGAAAGAAAATGTTCTTGCAAATTTTTCATTTCACATATTTTAAAAGTCATATTTTCTCTTCTGTAGTACATTTAATAGCAACTGAATCCGTATTTAGTAAGTTTTACAAAATTGGGTCAGTGTTTCCTACTGGAGTTTTCTCTGGTTTTTCCTCCACCAGCTTTACTGGCTGCCATGTGTAAGCTATATTGTGATCAAATATGGCATTCAGCCTAAAACATGACCCTTCTCAGATCCAATAATCTGATATAATTCATACAATTAAAACTTGTTGCCACTATTAACAACCAGTAGCTGCTTCATGAAATCATGTAGATGAATTACATTTTGATCATTTTGGATTTTTATGGTAGCTCATATTTTAACACACATTTTAAAATGTCCTTGATGTAGGGCTCACACTAAGGCATAATGCTTGTTCCAAGACACAATGTGTCAATCATATTTAGTTTAGCAGCCATTTATGTCAAGCTGAGGGGTCCATCTGTGTAAAATGTTGTCTACCTGATAAACAAATGTTGCAACAGGTGCTAAAACACCTCTACTGCCTTGAAGTATGTTGTGACAAGCTTTTAGGAAATTTATTGTTTGCTTTTTTTACTAACGGCACAATTTATATTATATGTGTCAGTATCAACTAATTTGTTGGTGTTGTTGCACATGACTGCAGTCCAATTATATGAATTTGTAAAAAAGGTTGCTTATTCACACAATCACATAGCCTGGCATCATCTCTTTGTTAGTGCTTTATATATCAATTATGGCCACTCTTTTGTCAAATTTATCAGTTGCTCTGGTAACTGCTTCTTGTTTGTCCTGCAGGGAATATGCTAGTTAAGTTTGGATTGGTAGTTATTGTTTACCCTGGCCCATTAATAATTCTCTAACTTGTTTCACTGTGTGACACACTGTTAGTGTAGATTTGTTAATATACCGTTAAGTGGACAAGATAGAAACCAACAAAGAAACGTTTCATAAAGGTGGTTATTACATGATGATTGATGAACTTCATTATACACACGGAACACATTTGGAATATCTAAACCTCTTGTATCGATATGTGTATTGGAACAGTAAAAGTATTGATACATTGATATATTTGTGAGTCTGTTCACCAATAAGATGTAAAGGTAGTCATCATTGAATGATACTTTCTAGATTGTGTCCAGTAGGCACTGAAATATATTTGGATAATAGTAAGAATATTCATAATGTCATACATTTTTATCAATGAAAGAAAATGGATGTGGACTGGTTGTAAGCTTCAAAATGTATTGGGGTCTTCATTAAAATAGTAGATTAAGTTGAGAATCTAGGGCCTTATTAATAGTAGATTAGGTTGAGAAACTGGGGCCTTATTAATAGTAGATTAAGTTGAGAAACTGTGGCCTTATTAATAGTAGATTAAGTTGAGAGACTGGGGCCTTATTAATAGTAGATTAAGTTGAGAGACTGGGGCCTTATTAATAGTAGATTAAGTTGAGAGACTGGGCCTTATTAATAGTAGATTAAGTTGAGAGACTGGGGCCTTATTAATAGTAAGTTAATTTGAGAGACTGGGGCCTTATTAATAGTGGATTAAGTTGAGAGACTGGGGCCTTATTAATAGTAGATTAAGTTGAGAGACTGGGGACTTATTAATAGTAGATTAAGTTGAGAGATTGGGCCTTATTAATAGTAGATTAAGTTGAGAGACTGGGACCTTATTAATAGTAAGTTAATTTGAGAGACTGGGGCCTTATTAATAGTAGATTAAGTTGAGAAACTGCGGCCTTATTAATAGTAGATTAAGTTGATAAACTGGGGCCTTATTAATAGTAGATGAAGTTGAGAGACTGGGGCCTTATAATAGTAGATTAAGTTGAGAGACTCGGGCCTTATTAATAGTAGATTAAGTTGATAAACTGGGGCCTTATTAATAGTAGATTAAGTTGAGAAAGTGGGGCCTTATTAATAGTAGATTAAGTTGAGAGACTGGGCCTTATTAATAGTAGATTAAGTTTGGAAACTGGGGCCTTATTAATAGTAAGTTAAGTTGAGAGACTGGCCTTTTTAATAGTAGATTAAGTTGAGAAACTGTGGCCTTATTAATAGTAAGTTAAGTTGAGACTGGGGCCTTATTAATAGTAGATTAAGTTGAGAGACTGGGGCCTTATTAATAGTAGATTAAGTTGAGAGACTGGGGCCTTATTAATAGTGGATTATGTTGAGAGACTGGGGCCTTATTAATAAATAATAAGTTAAGTTGAGAGACTGGGGCCTTATTAATAGTAGATAAGTTGAGAATCTGAGGCCTTATTAATAGCAAGTTAAGTTGAGAGACTGGGGCCTTATTAATAGTAGATTAAGTTGAGAGACTGGGGCCTTATTAATAGTAGATTAAGTTGAGAGACTGGGGCCTTATTAATAGTAGATAAAGTTGATAGACTGGGCCTTATTAATAGTAGATTAAGTTGAGAAACTGGCCTTATTAATAGTAAGTTAAGCTGAGAGACTGTGGCCTTTTTAATAGTAGATTAAGTTGAGAGACTGGGGCCTTGTTAATAGTAGATTAACTTGAGAGACTGGGCCTTATTAATTGTAAGTTAAGTTGGAAACTGGGTCCTTATTAATAGTAAGTTAATTTGTGAGACTGGGGCCTTATTAATAGTAGATTAAGTTGAGAGACTGGGGCCTTATTAATAGTAGATAAAGTTGAGAGACTGGGGTTTTATTAATAGTAGATTAAGTTGAGAGACTGGGCCTTATTAATAGTAGATTAAGTTGAGAAACTGGGGCCTTATTAATAGCATGTTAAGTTCAGAGACTCGAGCCTTATTAATGGTAGATTAAGTTGAGAGACTGGGGCCTTATTAATAGTAGATTAATTTGAGAGATTGGGGCCTTATTATTAGTAGATTAAGTTGATAAACTGGGGCCATGTTAAGAAGGTCCAGCATGTATACTATTCTAGTTTTCTAAGTTGTATGTCAGTAATATGTAACTAATCATCAGTTACAGGCACAGGAATTCCAGTAGAAATTTTGAACATGGATGACAGATCCATCCAACTTTTTGAAAATGCACTAAAAGATGGAAAGGAGAAAGTTTACAGCATACGGGTTATGGTTGTTGGACATCAGGGTGTCGGCAAGACAACCCTCATAAAACGACTTCTTGGAAAGGATGTCAACATTTCGGAGAGATTCAGCACAGAGGGCATAGATGTCCATTTGCATTGTTGTGATGTTTCATTATCAAGCCATGAATGGACATTGCAGAATAAAGGTAACTGTGTACACACCCAGTGTTTTTACTTCCTTACGATTTTGCCTTAAGTCTGACAAAAATGATCCTTAAATAAAAACTTACAGAATAAAAGAAAAAAACTACGGAAATAATTTGTATTGCTTTAATATTTGAGATAAGTGGCTTATCAGTGTTTGATTTTGGATCTGGGTTTCATATTAAACCTATTGGAATTAATTAGTGAACCAGACTAAAACTTTACAGCAGTACCTGAAACTACACATATTGTTTCATACAAAGTGTCTCCATGATCAAACTGTTGACTACAGAATTTAAAGGAAATGACATTCAGCAAGCAATGCATATTGAAGACGAAACTGAAATTAAGCCTATTAAAAAGTGTTATTAATCAGCACAGAAGAAAGATTTATAAAGGAATATTCAGATTCTTTTGAATGCAAGCAGGAAGGGACACAATTATGTTTATTGGATAGCATGTGTCAATTCAAGGATGTCTTATGGCGAGAGATACAGTTGCTGTCAAGTAAAATTGTCTAAAGATTCCAAGAATTATGTCAAGTTGAGAGATAGCAACCGCACATTCAGATGCACTGAGTTTGGATCTGAAGTTTGTACAAATTTGCTAGTGTTAAAAAAAGTCTGCGTGTACCTTACAAACATTTTAGTTGAACTTAATGTTTTGCTGTTGCTGCATATTTTTGTATACCGAACTTTTGAATACCTTTTACAGCTTTACAATAGCAGTTTACGATAATTTGTTACACCCTACTGAAAACTGGTAAAACTTATGGGAAAATATAAACTGCCTTAGTGAGATGGTCTTCACAGGGTTGGCAGGTCTACAATCATGGGTCATAAGGTAGTCCTTTCATTGATGAATTTCACAACTCACAAGTAATTGACAGATTCACATCACATGGAAAAAATCACAAATTCCCCAATTCTGCAGTTGTTAATTGGCTTAAATCAGGAATAAAAAATTCTTTATTCTGTTGAGTGCTACTCAAAATAGCAGCAGTGGTCACGATGCCAATAATGGTCCTGTATGTGCTAGTCTTGCTGTTAGTTGAACTATATCCAATGTTACAGTTGGCCCTGTAGCAAGCGTTATAAGGTATAAAATCTATAGTATATGTATAGCAGAAATTTTACAAATGTTCGTAAATAAACTTTGGCTCAAAAGATTTTTAAAAAAATGGCATATGTACATACTCATGTGTGGACACCACTAATAGTTAATTGTTTGACCTTTCATCTTTTGGATTAATACCATTTCATAATTAAGCTACTGTATAGTTACAATGTTTTTTCTTCAAAGGAAAACAATACCCTTGCATTCAGCAATGAAACATTCACCCCACGTCTCTGTGGCTAGCAAAAGATATCCATGAAGTTGTGGATACACCTATCATGCAAGGGTTTCAGCAACTTCTGCTTAATTCTAGTGAAGCCGCTGGGTACAATCTGGACTCCGTACAGCATGACCAACCATTGGTAGGTTCCATCAGGAGTAGCAAAAGCAAGCTTTGCCCTATCCTCCTTTCTTACAGGAATTTGCCAATACCACTTGAACAGAACCAACTTCGAGAAATATCTCACTTTCGAGACAGAAGCGAAAATATGCTCTGGGTCAGGTAGCATATTGACCTGAAATTCCATCACCTGATTCAGCTTGTGGTAGTCAACACAAAGCCGATGTGTGCCATCCTTCAGCACTAGGACTACCGGAGATTGTAACGAGCCGGTGGGCTCGATAACCCCCATAGCAATCATCTGCTTTTCCCTTATGGATGGTCATTTCATGTGGAGCATGGGTTAGGGTTTCTGGTAGACTGACCAGTCGTCCACCAGCTTTAACCAGAACTTGACGTGTGATGTTCTCCCGGAATACCTGGCCAGCAATGTCTGTATGTCTTCCCACTGTACTGCATTTAACATGGGGTCACACTCCACTTCCGTTGGTGTCTCAGCCCTCATTAATGGACGGCTCGGGACAGTGTTTGCATCCTCTGTATCGCATTCGGCCTCCTTGGTGACGATCGTGGCAAAGATAAAATCGCTCATGGTCGCCCTTTCTCAGTATATATCGGCATGGTACAACTTCTCATTAGTTGTCGTATCCTATAGGTTTGACTTCCAACCTTCTCGGTTCCGATGTACAGACCCCTCCAAGAAACTTGCAACTTGTTGTGCTCTTGGGGCAACATCAACAACACCTTGTCGCCTATCTCATACTGGTGTGGCTTTGTGTGTTTGTTGTAAATCTTGACCTGACCCACATTCGCTTGCTTGAGGATCTCTAATGCAAGGAAACAAACTTCCTCCAGTTTGTTTCGAAAGTTTGCGATATAATGACAGGTAGTATGTACCTCTTCAACAGTGTGATTGTCCGTCCACAGCTTTATTGTTATGGTGATTAGGCCTTGTACAGTCCTCTATTACAAGAGTTCAAAGAGAGAAAACCTTAAACTCACTTATGGTACTTCCTGGTATGCGAAAAGCATGGCAGGAATATACCAATCCCAATTATTGGGGTGGACATGGCACATCTTAGTAAGTGTGTTTGTGATTGTTCCGATAAACTGTTTGACCAGTTACAATAGGGGTGATCTGGTGTAATTGTGATTTGCTTAATCAATATGAGATGGCTAACCTTTGTCATCATCTGACTCATGAATTGTTTCCCTTGATCGGTCCGGATCTCATCGGGTAGTTTGACTCTTGACTGAATCCCAAACAGCGCTTCAGCGATGATGTCTGAATAAATATTACTCAACGTGATGGCCTCTGGATAGCATGGAGCATAATCTACAATCGTTAGAATATACCCATTTTGATGCGACATTGCTGGTTTTATTGGTCAGATCAAGTCCAATGACATGTGTCTAAATGGTTAATCGATAAGTGGTGTACTCTCCAAGGGGATGGGTCATCGATCTGTTTTGGTGCCATTCTCTGACACATGTCACAGGAGAGATCATTTAACATCTCCCTTGACCCCTCATCAGTAGAATTCTTTGATTAGATGGTCACAAGTCTTGGCGATTCCAATGTATTCTCCCATGAGACTTTCATGCACATGTTTCAACACTTCACCTCGATTATCTTTTGGCATGATGACTTGCTTGAAGTGTTCATGGCCCTTCCTGGCGTGGTGATACTAGATCCCCTTCTTGTACGTGAGTTTCAAGCCATTCAGAATTTCTTTCTCTATTCCTTCAGCAGCCTATTTGTGCCACTGCGCCAGAGTTGCAACTTCCTGCTGCAGCTTTCTCCTTAATTTGGTCAGAAGAACATTACTGACGGGTGTTGACATAACTTCTGTTGGTATCACTTATGCCTGTCGACTATTAGACCTAGTTTCCACAGCACTCGTCTGTCTGCAGGTTTTGGGGTTCATTTATGGCAACATATAGCGATATCCCAGTGTGACATCATGTGATAGTCCAGCTAAGTACACAGCTTCAATTTCCCTCTCATGTACAGTGTATTGAGGTCAACGATAGCTACTGGAAACGAGTCACTCGCTGTTCGTGTACTACTACTGGATCTTCCTTGTGTAATAATCCTTAGGCTTCACATATTTGTTCTTGACAAAGGCTGGATCGCAATGTCACACAAGATGGTGTCACCTTCTCCATTGACAGTTGCAGGTGCTATTTTTGCTGGATTACAGCTTGTCTCTGGCTCACACTCATTTCTAGTGATTTCATTCACCTGGGTCTGCCTGCACTTGGGACAATCTAAGACAGAATGACCCAGGCGCTTGCAGTTGTAACACATTGATGGCCCTCACTGACCAGCAAGATCCATCTTCATGGGTGAGGCTTGCTCTGGTCTTTGGGCGGCATCCTTACTTACAGATCCCTCTATGGCCTTCCCGTCACCCTGACAGTTATGGACAGCTGGCTCTCCCTCACCCACATAGCATGAATCAGTGGGTCGGTTCAGTCTCTACACTCGGAACCACCGCTATTTGTGTGTGCCTGCATGTATCTCTCTGCCATTCTGGTGATCACTTAATAAAGTGTCTGGTGTTTTCTGTCTACTGGAAAGACTTTCAACCTTCGTGACGGCAAGTACTCAGGACATGTTCCTTGAGTATGATGTTGCATAGCCCATCAAACAGTCATGAGCATAAGCGAGTTCTCTTTCTGTTGCGGTTACTGCTATTCTGGCCAGCTCTGTCTGTGCCTCTTTGTCTGCTGCAATCTTGACCAGCTCCTTGGGAAAAGCTGAAAGAGAGAAAGAACTGAAGTTGGTCAATATAGCAGCAGACAGAGACACACAGAAGGAGTTGACCACAGATAGCTAGATACATTTATAAACCTTAATTACTTTCCACATATAACTTGTCAATGGTGTTTTCGAAAATACCATTGTTAGTACAGGAATAATTATAATTATATAACAAATAAGCATTTGTACTTCCTGAATAGTCCTGTATTAGTACACAAATGTACCTTCTTGATATTAGTTTCATATTCATTTCTTATGTTGTTGAAAAGATTCTTGTTTTATTACAAGTTAATACAAGATTAATCTGCTAATTGGACTTTACATTAATTTGGTAAAATTCAAGGCAAATCCATCAGGTTTTATGGATACTTATTAAAGTGTTTGCAACACCTGTACTGAAATAAGTGGTATAGAATGTGCATCAAGGTGAGATGGTAAAGGTAAATGCTAACTGGCTTTTTACTCTTGAATTATATGATCAGCTTGATTTTCTTATACTTTGCATAATTCAGTTGTATAACTGCTCTTTTTATGTTCAGAGTCAGAACAGGATTATCGACTACAACGGCTTGCCAAAGTTCTCATTGATAAACAACAAGTGCGGAGTGAGGCAGCTGATGAGAAACAGGTTGTAATTCATCAGGAAAGGGAGATAACTGACATTAGTGCACAGGACCATGTTGCAGAAAAAACAAACTTTGTTTCTCCTCATCCTGACTTGATCAAAACTAGTCAACAATTAGGGTCTTCTGTAGTTCAGAGAAATCTTCCAAAGTCTAATGCAAACACCATGGTTAGATCCGAATCTGGAGAAAATGTTTCCAGTGAAAGTCGTATGAAGGATCCCAACAGGGAAATTTTACAAATGTTGCTAAAGAATGCAGATAAAATAAAACATGATCTAGGCAAATATGCACCTTTGACGATGTGGGACTTTGCAGGGCATTATGCCTTCTACACAACACACCAAATGTTCCTGTCAAGACGTGCCATATACATATTGGTGTCAGATATCAGTAGACATCTAAACGATCTGGTAGATGATGAATTTTTCTTTGATGAGAAAGGCAAAATGGAGTGCAGAGTGCATGGTGAGTTTTAGGCTGCTACTACTGTGTGATGATAAATTACTTCATTCTTTACTAGAAGATAACATTACTTAAAGTTGCCTATTTCAAGATTACAAATTTACATGCCCAGTTTTCAGTGGCAAATCAGAATTTCTAATGGTGTATTGAATTTTCCAATTTGTTGCCCAGGTTAGCAATGCTGATTCAGGGATATCAGTTGTTTCTCTGAAAGGGTCAGGATGGCAAAACTACTGATTCAGGGCAGTCATAGCTATTACTGATTCAGGGCAATCATAGCTATTAGTGATTCATTGCAATCATAGTTTTTACTGATTAAGGGCAATGGTAGTTTTTACTGATACAGGGCAATCATAGCTATTACTGATTCAGGACAATCATAGCTATTACTGATTCAGGGCAATCATAGGTATTACTGATTCAGGGCAATCGTAGTTATTACTGATTAGGGGCAATCGTAGTTTTTACTGATTCAGGGCAATCATAGCTATGACTGATTCAGTGCAATCATAGCTATTACTGATTCAGTGCAATCATAGCTATTACTGATTCAGGACAATCATAGCTATTACTAATTCAGGGCAATCATAGCTATTACTGATTCAGGGCAATCGTAGTTATTACTGATTGAGGGCAATCGAAGCTATTACTGATTCAGTGCAATCATAGCTATTACTGATTCAGTGCAATCATAGCTATTACTGATTCAGTGCAACCATAGCTATTACTGATTCAGTGCAATCATAGTTATTACTGATTCAGGGCAATCATAGCTATTACTGGTTCAGGGCAATAATAGCTACCGGTATTACTGATTAAAGGCAATCGAAGCTAGTATTGATTCAGGGCAATCATATCTATTTCTGATTCATTGCAATCGTAGTTAATACTGATTAAGGGCAATCATTGCTATTACTGATTCAGGGCAATCAAAGTTATTACTGTTTAAGGGCAATCAAAGTTATTACTGATTAAGGGCAATCATAGCTATTACTGATTGAGGGCAAGCTTGACAAGTATTAATTCAGGACATGCTGGGGATATACTGACTTGGGGCAAGCTGCCTCTGCAAGTTCTAATAGGGCCTGCTGGAGAAATAATGATTTGGGGCCTGCTGGGGAAGTACTGATCCAGGGCCTGGTGGGGAAGTATTAATTCAGGTAATGATGGGTAAATATTAATTTAGGGCAATCTGGGCAAGTTCTGATTGAAGGAATGCTGGACAACTACTGATTCCGTGCGTTGCAGGACAGGTACTCAATCAGAAGTATTGGATGAAAAGTTTATTATGTTAAGTGTGTTGCCAATGTTCATAATGATCATATAAACTTATAAATGTTTTTGCATTTTGAGCAAAATTATCTATTAAATGAGAGACATATTTAATTTTACTCAAGGTTACTTTAAACAAGTATTCCAAAATATTTCAGGCAGTGTTTATTTGCTTTCAAGTATCAAATATTTCACTTGGTGTTTATTTGCTTTCAAGTATCAAAATATCTCAGGCAGTGTTTATTTGTTTATGAGTGAGTATTCACAGATGATTCACTAGGAATTTAAAACTATGAGTCCAGGACTCCATTTTTTAGTAAAAATATGAGTTCCACCAGCCAAAGTTGCAGTCCCCATATTGGGCATACCAAAAGTGGCTAAATGAGGAACAAGTGCATGTCTTTGAGTTTAATTTTCCAAATTAAGTACACCACTGACATATAGCGCTAGTTTGTCTATTAGAATAAGACTGAATTTTATCAATTCAAGGAAATAACTTAGTCCAAAAAACTAAGCCTGGCAACACACACGGTATTACACTTAGCAACTGTTCCATATGAATATCAGTTCAAGCAACTTCAGAACTCTTTTGAATTTCATTACAATCTTCATCCATTTGTCATTTAACCCCAAAATACTTGTCCAAAGTTTGCAAACGACATTTTGTTCTAAGTCTCAATGTGTGTTGATTTCGAGTTGACACTCACTGCTTATTTTGCTACACTAGGAAAAACAATAATAAAAGCTAAATTTGTTCATTTGATGTATCAATGTACAACACTGGGTCATTTTCCCTCTGAATTCAATTATTGTAAAAATCAACATATTTTCTCCCCACTCAGCAGCTAGTCAGAGTCTTTGTACTTGCTGCCAAGCTATTGTATCATGTCCTTTTGATGTACTCTAATGACAACAGGTACATCTGGGGTCTTTCAGCCACTGAATTCTGTCATTGTAGATATTAGCACAGCTAAATTGATCAACATTTCCCACTCAGCAGGTAGCTCAAGCAGGACTAACATGTCTATGACTTCTGGGTAATTGATTTTCTGCATATATACAAAATTGCATTCAAATATGCATAATAACATTTCTGAGACCTCAGATTCAAATATTTCAGGCAGTGTTTATTTGCTTACAAGTGTTCAACATAATTTCAGGCAGTTGTTATTTGCTTTTAAGTTTTCAGATATTTCAGGCATTGTTCCTTTCCTTACAGTTCCTTTTAACCTTGCCCTTCAAGGTAGCATGGAGACTGCTCCAGTGGCCTAGTGGTTAGAACATCCATCTCGGATGCGCGAGGTCATGGTTTCGATCTTAAAAGAGACTTGCACAAATGATACTGACAGCTGCCATGCTTGGCGCTCAGCATTAAGAGGTTAGTGTTAGGACCGGTCAGGATATTGTAACTGGGTGCAACATCATGCTACATGTCAGCGACACGATACCCCACTGCAAGGCATCACTTTAACCTGCCACACTGCTGACATAGTGATATGACTGGAAAATTGTTAAACCTATGTTAAAAATCTAAATCACACACACTCAAGGCAGCATGCTCTCATTTTAGTGCAGTTGAGTTGGATCATGTGTTGACTATTTGGAGCATCCTTAGAAAACATAGTGGGTACTAAAGGAAGACTGAAGGACACCACCCTTTAGGCCTCTGTAATGGGGGTGAGTGGCTGAGTCAGAATCCACAGTATTGAGATACAATGTACTATAGTTCATGATTGACTTGATGACACTTATTTCCTGAAACCCTTTCAGGCATTATTTATTTGTAAATTTGGCTGCAATATTACAGTTTTTCATTTTACTTGTGTCATCTTAAAACATTTATTTATATCATAGATTCATTTTAAACTGTCTTGACCTGGGTTACTCATAAAGTCAGTACTTTTGTATAAAATGTCATAATTGTCACAGTGTAAGTTATTTTGTCTTTTCTCTGATTGTATTTATACATTTTATTTCCTTAAATTTTCAGAGCTATTTGAAGTTTGGATGAATTATGTTCATTCCTGTGCACCACCAGACAATGAAGTCATGAATTCTAAAGTCATCCCTCCCCCAGTTATTCTTGTGGGGACCCATGCTGATGCTATTCAACAGGTAAAACATTTTGTCCTTAATGTTAGTTGTATACTAACACTTTTCACAAAATTGGTACCTTTATGTGTACACAGTATGATTCTTCAGGAGTGCATCAATTCGTAACTTCATCAGGTAAAACTTGTAGTTATTGTATTGCCTTAATATATGAAGCTGGAATTTTATAAGATAAGACTTGCACAATTATTTGATTGGATCAGAGCACAAAGTTTAGTTGCTGTAGGGTTTAACGCTGTTTTTTCAGCACATAATAGGCTCTACATCGCGACAAGTATTAATGGTGGAGGAAGAACCCGGTAAGACCAATGGAAAGAACCACTGACCAATGAGAAGCTACTGGTAAGCTTTTCAATACCCACATTAGCTGAATCTGAGACTCAAACCCAAGCGGATTGTTCCTCATTAAAAAGTTTGAATGATCTGTAACTGATAGTTTTTGTGTATTTTTCCTGTATTCTTGTATTTAACCTTTCTTGTCAAAAATGTAGGACAGTTGTCAAAACGACCAACATTTGATACATTAACACAAGCCACATTGTTTGGTAGGTTGATATCAGCTTGAAGTAGCTCTTACGTTTTTGTGCAGTTTTTCATGTCATATGTGCTTGTTGTCTACCTTTCTCTTCATTATTCTGCATTGGCTGTTCAGATCGTATGTGTTTCTTCATCTCCTTGTTTTGGAAACGAGAATATTTCAAATTTGTCTCAGCTGTCTTGCTTCAGTTATGACGTCCTTTGAGATTGAATTTACCGCCATCATGGGATCGCCAGTTAATCCGTTTATGATATGATGTACCCTCATTAATTGCTTTTAATGAACACTACTTGGCTCCTTAATGAGCCCAAGACAAAACAAACTGGGACTACATTCAACATTACTTCAATATAATTGGAAGCAACAAAATAAACGTTTCAAAGCTGGCCGGCGTAAAACAGAAAGAATAATTATACGTATCTCCCTTTAAAAATTCAGCCATTACTTTAGATAACCTGATGCAAATCTGTATTAAATCGTCAACCATTGTGTCAACTCTCCCATATATCTGTATATTGCAATAATCAATGCCAATCAGTACAAGCACCGGAAAAGCGAACATAAATTTATCAACACTCAGAATATTGATGTCTACAACCTGACAGAAACATGGCTAAAACATCAGGCGATGAGCTCAAGTGCGCAGATCTAACATCCAATGGTTTCTACATCAAGCCGTTACCAAGTAAAATGTCTTAAATACAACACAACCTTCAATTTCTGCCACAAATTGTTTGAACTAGTCCAGACAACACTCACACTGAACCAAAGGTCAGTCCATTTTTTTCTGCCTGGTTCAAATCCTACTTAGTCAACAGGACACAAATTGTATCTGCAAATGGAATACACTCCAACCGAGTCGATGTATGTTGTGGTGTTCCACAGGGGTCTGTTCTTGGACCTATTCACTTAATTCTATACACTCATCCTAAGCCGCTCTCAAGTGTCATAGATCATCATTCAGTGTCTCACAAATTGTATGCTGATGAACCCCAAATATACAAGTCAAGCAACCCAACTAATTTAGATGTAACCATCAAAGGAGTAGAGATGTCCATTTCTGATGTGATCTAAACAACAACATGGTTACATTTCAAGTGACTGACCCAATCAATCATGTAACCTGACACAAGGTTGCTGTTGGCTTTGTAGCAGATTCTTTGATTTATGAACTAAAAAAGTGAGTCAGGTACAAATCTTATAATTTTAGGATGCTCGGTAAAGTATTCGTATTTGTTTTGCTGACAAGTTACTTAGAAAATCACCACTTCACTATGGTTTAGTGAAAGACATGTCATGTCTTGACCTTGCCGTCATTTTAGAAAGTAAAGCACAAGCAGAGGCTAAATTGTCAGATAAATGATATATGTACTTTTAAGCATTGAAGACTTTACTTTAGATTCAGTTGCTAGAAAATACATTTTTACAACCGTCTAGTGTGGTTACAGAACATTGGAATTCAAGGACATGTGTTATACTAACATAATTGTTAGTGAAGTGATTAAATGTCTATGAATGGGTAGAATTTATCTAACTTAGGAATTCCAGCATGTAAGTACGATTTGGTTTTGGGATGACAAACACAAAAAAAATCTGAATAAATATTCAGAAATCTCTAAGTACACAGTTAAAACACACCAAGTCCATGCCCAAGCTGAAAAACAGTTATGAGCTATGTCCGAGATAAACAATGACCAAGTTCTTATTTCCTAGGTTTTTCCGAGCTAAAAGTTTACTAAGTTCTCATGTCCAAGGTTTTGTCCAAGGTATTTCATAGGTGTCTTTATAATGTACGAGATCATGTCCGAGGTTGTTTATAAAACCTCGGACAAAATATCAGCAAAACCTTGGACGTCCAAGGTTTTTACAAGGTCTTCCTAGAAAAACCTTGGAAAAACCTCGGACGTCCGAGGTTTTATGGTAACATTTTCAAGTAAACCTCTGAAAATGTATAGCCAGGAGTTTGATCTGGAGAAACAAATCAATGATAAACAAGAAGCCTTGAAAAATGTCTGAATCTTGCAAGACACTTTGTGTAATGTAGATTGCTCTGCTTTTGTCTGTGTGCGTATATATATATATATATATATATATATATATATATATATATATATGCCTTGTTCATTAAGATCATTTAGATCTAACCTTGCTAAGGACGTAGAATGGAAGTTCAAATCATATTGTTAATAATGTAAAATTGATGTGCATGCTATTATTTGTGAAAATCTAAACATATATATATTCGACAAATACAATGATTCTTTCATGCTCTAAACATATGTCTCATTCATTTACTTTTTCAAATATTCACAAATAGGAAACAAAATGATTCATATAATCAAATGTATGATGGTAAGATTCATATAATCTCACATAATGAGAGTGAGATTCAATTAATCACATGGAATGAAAATTAGATTCAAATAATCTCTTGTAATCAAAATGACTCAAATTCTATTCAGTTCAAACAGCAATCAATTGGAACAAACATATGACTCAGTCTTTTGTTGAGCCGTATGATTCATACAATTTTAAAAACCTTGCAAATGTTTCAGAATCCACTGACATTCCATAGAGTTCTCTCGAATACTTGGGTCGACCCACACTTGTTTCGGCCGCTCACACCCTTCAAGGATCCACCATGCGTACATACGTACATACAGACATTTGTATAGACAAATTAGTGGTTCGTCTTTGTATGGCCTTGATGGTTATATCATATTCCATAATCATATAGACACACGGATGGCCAGACAGCCAGCCTGTTATACCAGCACACACATTTTCATACATTCAATTTTTTACATATTCTCCGGACCTGGGTTATAATAATAATAATGATGATAATAATAATAATAATAATGACTTTATTTAAAGATGGTAACACAATTAGCTAAGAACTAATCTACCTTGAGGCCCTCATATAAGGAATTTATTTATTTCAGCAGCATCTCAGAAATCATTGGATATATTGGGTTTGGAAGATGGAAATGGAGTGGGCATTTCTAATCTCAACTGGAATACTATTCCAGAGCAAAGTTCCAAAGTATTGGAAATTGTTTTGAATAATTCCTTATTTGGTTTGGGAATTTTATAATGTTTTGTAGACATTGATCGCAGGTGGGGTGTATTACCCGGT
Source organism: Unio delphinus (assembly GCA_029339505.1). Taxonomy (NCBI): domain Eukaryota; kingdom Metazoa; phylum Mollusca; class Bivalvia; order Unionida; family Unionidae; genus Unio; species Unio delphinus. The sequence goes on along the minus strand of JAQISU010000361.1, from coordinate 9,201,956 downwards.
AGCCTATACTGGAATAGGGATTGTAAATATTCAGGACCACTAGTATTGGATATTCTGTACATTAATTTGGCTTTTCTTAAACAGATTCGGTCTTTAATAGGTAATATTTTAAACTTACCAGCTAAATTTTCCTTGCTTTCTTTCTGGTTTGATATTAGCCTAAATGTTCTTTATTGAAGATTTTCCAACTTTGTTATGTTTTTATCATTTGAATTACCCCATACTGTATTACAGTAGTCTAAGGTTGTATGTAACTGTTATAAAATAGTTTTCTGTGTCTTTCAGGGAGAAAATGTCTTATCCTACAGAGAAGCCATAAGCTTGAATTTACCTTTTTACTGTTATATTTGATATGATCAGTCCATGATAGGTTATTATCTACCAAAACACCAAGTAATCTGTCATGACAGACCATTTGCAAATTTTTATCCTTCCATATCAGACATAGTTCATTGCTATAAGATTTTTCCTTTTTTTCCTTGTTGAGATAAGTAATATTTTAGTTTTACAAGTATTTACTACCATGCCATTGCATGTGCACCAGTTTTCCAGCTTGTTTAATGCATTCTGTAAAGAAAGTTCAAGTTCACGCTTTGTGTTTTGGATATCTCACAATGTTGTGTCATCTGCATAGAGATCTGTAGATGATAGCGAGTCTCTTAGTAAAATTTGTAGGTTGTTAATAAATAAAATAAATAGTAATGGACCTAGAATTAAGCCTTGTGGTACTCCATATCTAATTGTTTCAGGTTCAGACAGAACGTTATTTATATAAACATGTTGTGTTCTCTCACTTAAGTATGAAGTAAACCATCTAACTGTTTTTTCATTGCATTGGTAGATTTTCAGTTTCTTCAAAAGGATTTCATGATCCACCATGTCAAACACTTTCTTGAAATCTACAAATACAGATCCTATTATTTTACCTTGGTCAAGTGCTTGAAGCCATTTATCAGTATGTATAGATTGCTAACATAAAAACTTTATCTGGAGAACAAAAATGGAGAATGGTCACTCCTTGACAAGATCCAATGACTAGTGTGTCCGTTTTAAAAAAAGAGCTGCCCCAAATCCACAGGAGAGTGAGTATTAGTAACGGTGAAATACTTGTGCATACTGTTATTTTAGTTTCTCTCACCACAAGTGACAAGATACATGCTAGTTTAGTAACTTAATTGGTAACGTTGTACACACATACAGTGAGAAATGGTCAAATTGTTCTGAGGCGAAGCCAAGCTATTTTTTGCTTTATTCTGTCACAAACTGATAGTTCGGATGGAACAGTAGCTAAGTTTAAGAAGGTGTGTGATGCCTGGTGTAGTGTTTGGAATAATGCCTTTCCATGGATTGATAAAATTCAGTCTCACACTTATAGACTAGAGCTATATGTCAGTGGTGTAAATAATTTGAAAATTAAACTCAAAAGACATGCACTTGTTCTTCATTTAGCTACTTCAGGTATGCCCAATATGCTAATGGAGACTGCAACTTTGGCTGATGGCATATTTACCCCCAAAACGAGTCATGGGCTTCAAGTTTTAAAATCCTGGTGAGACTTCTGCTATGCCCACAAATGCAACCAGTTTCTCATTATCACATTTGCAATCATTGAATCAGATTATCATTATTGAACAGCTTCAATGAAAATTTTCATGACTGGTATGTGTTTATTTTTATGGAAGTATAAATGTCATTGGTTTACATTTGTGGATTGTGAGAGACAAATTGTTAAATCGGTTCTTGAATCGATTGAACCACTGACAATCCCTGATTTAATAATTGAACTGGAGCAATGCTATGAATGACCCATATTCCAGTGTGTTTTGAAATATGTGCATGGTATGCTAGCCTGGAACTTAAATAGTTGTGGATCAGTAATGTCCAAAGCAACAATCTATACCATTGTTATTGCAATATGCCTGGTTTTGTGGCTACCAATCTACAGCTTTGCAAGCTGGTGTATTTACTTCATGAACTTTATTTACTTTAGAAATTACGTCTAACTAGTATGATTACTAGGTTGTGTGATGTGTGTATTAGCTTCTGTGACTACTAGCTTGTGTAATGTGATCACTAGATTGTGTGATTACTGTCATTTGTAATGCATGTACTAACTTATGTGATTACTAGTTTGTGTGATTACTTATGTAATTAATAGCTTGTGTGATGTGAGTACTAGCTTGTGTAATTACTAACCTGTGTGATGTATTATCTTGTGTGATCACTAAATTGTGTAATGTGATTACTAGATTGTGTAATTACTAACTTGTGTGATGTGAGTGCTATCCTGTGTGATTATTAACTTGTGTAATGTAAGTAGCCTGTGTGATTACTAGCTTGTGTGATGTGAGTACTAGCATGTGAAATTACTAGCTCACATGATTCAAGTTCTAGGCTGTGTGAGTGCTAGCTTGTATGAGTACTAGCTTTAGATTAACATTTACAGGAAATGCTCTGAGTATTGGTGTACTGCAAAGATGTAGGCTTTATGCATCCTACATCTCAATAATGGATGGTTTTCTTGGGGAAATGAAAATACATGGTTGAAATGGCTCACATGACACTTTCATAAAAAGTGAGTGTAACATTAAATATGTGTACAATGTTTATAACGTGTTTAAATGTTTCATTATCATTTTTTCGTTGTTTGCTCAAACTCTTGTAAACATATTTGTAGGCTGGGAAGGAGAAACAGATGACACTGGTCCCAGATGCAGCATCAAAACCCGCCCATTCTGAAAAGCAGCCTAAACTTGTGAAACTGTTCAGACGCATTTTCACTAAGAAAGGTATGTCAAGAAGATAACTACTTTTAAATTTGTCATTAGACAGGTAAGTACACAGGTAATGACACCATTCTTAACATATAGGTAAACTAATTGGTATAACACATGTACAAAGATGATTACACCAGTGTTCGTCTCCATGTTTCATGGGAATGACTAATTGGCATATGTGACATTACTAAATGGTAAAATAATGGATAAGTTTATCTTGTTGCCTGTATGGTTATTCACATTCTTTATCAGAATGATACTCTGGTAGGCTTTATCAGAATGTAGTAGACTCCATCAGAATGATATTTTGGGAGACTCCATCAGAATCATATTGTGGGAGTCTTTATAAGAAGATAATTGTAATAGATGTCATCATAATGTGGTAGCCTTTTATCAAAATAATAAAATGAGGTAGCTTTCATCATAATGATATTGTAGCAGCATTCATCATAATGATATTGTGGCAGCCTTAATGAGAATGATGTTATTGTGCCCTTCATCAGAATAATATTGTGGTGGTCTTCATCAGAATGATATTGTGGTAATCTTCATTTGAATGATATTGTGGTAGTGTTCATCATCATGATATTGTGGTAGTGTTCATCATCATGATATTGTGGTTGTCTTCATTCAAATGATATTGTGGTAGTCTTCATCAGACTCATTGTGGTAGACTCCATCAGAATGATATTGTGGGAAACTCCATCAGAATGATATTGTGGTAGTCTTCATTCGAATGATATTGTAGAAGTCTTCATCAGATATTGCAGACCTGCAAACCCGTATGATTTTGCCGTTAATTGTACGAAAATTAAAATACAAATTACGGCATAAAGCAAAAGCTATAGAAGAATTATCATTGCTAAAATTATAGAAAATTTTGTCATCAGTGTTTGATTTTGATCTAAGTTTCATATTAGAATTAGTGGACTTGTCATGGAACCAGACTAACTTTACAGCAGTACCTCAGATGCTTTAATCTATTCCTATTCATGCAGATTGTTTGCATGATGAAAGTGTTCATTATTGTATTTTGTTTTAAAATGGCATCAAGTGAGGTATGTTTTAAACAGAAGGGGAAATAAGCCTCTTGAAAAGTGTTAATAAATCAGCACATAAGAATAAAAATGTATATTTTTTTAAATAAAAGCTGGAAGGGACACAATTACATTTATTAGACAATTTTAGCATGACTTGTGGTTGGGGATATGATAGCTGTTGTCATGTACATTTAAAAAAGAAATTTCAAAACTTAAGTTGAGAGACAGCAACAAGCCATCTAGCTGCATAGGGTTTGGAACTAAAGCTTATTCAACTGTACTTGTAAATAACTTCTGTACATACTGTACAAACTTTTCAGTTGAACATAATGTTTTAAATACCCGAATTTTTAATTATGTTCTCCAGCTGTACAATAGCAGTTTTACAAAAATTATATGATGCATCTTACATTCTACGGCTATATCAGTATATATTATGTCACAACTTTCTGAAAACTGGTCAAAGTTATGGAAGAAAATCAACAGCCTTGCTGCAGTAGTCATCATGAATGACATTAAAGCAGTCTTCATCAGAATAATATTGTAGTAGTCTTCATCAGAATGATATTGTGGTAGTCTTCATCAGAATGATATTGTAGTCTTTCATCAGAATGATATTGTAGTAGTCTTCATCAGAATGATATTGTAGTCTTCATCAGAATAATATTGTTGTAGTCTTCATCATAATGATATTGTAGTCTTCATCAGAATGATATTGTAGTAGTCTTCATCAGAATAATATTGTTGTAGTCTTCATCAGAATAATATTGTAGTAGTCTTCATCAGAATAATATTGTTGTAGTCTTCATCATAATGATATTGTAGTCTTCATCAGAATGATATTGTAGTAGTCTTCATCAGAATAATATTGTTGTAGTCTTCATCATAATGATATTGTAGTCTTCATCAGAATGATATTGTAGTCTTCATCAGAATGATATTGTAGTCTTCATCAGAATGATATTGTGGTAGTCTTCATCAGAATGATATTGTAGTCTTCATCAGAATGATATTGTAGTCTTCATCAGAATGATATTGTAGTAGTCTTCATCAGAATGATATTGTGGTAGTCTTCATCAGAATGATATTGTAGTCTTCATCAGAATGATATTGTAGTCTTCATCAGAATGATATTGTAGTAGTCTTCATCAGATTGATATTGTGGTAGTCTTCATCAGATTGATATTGTGGTAGTCTTCATCAGAATAATATTGTAGTAGTCTTCATCAGAATAATAATGTAGCAGTCTTCATCAGATTGATATTGTGGTAGTTTTCATCATAATGATCTTGTAGAAGTCTTCATCAGAATGATATTGTAGTAGTACATGTACATGATGGTTGATGACACTATGTGAACATACCACAGAAAATAATTGTACTGGTTCTCTTAACACTATCCTTCTTCTTATTGATTCCGTCATAGGGATGGTCATATAAACACCATATTGAAAATAAATTGTATTACAAATTTTATTTTATGGGTGTTCCTATTAACATCATATTGAACATTGTATTACTAGTTTTATTTTATGGGTGGTCATATTAACACCATATTAAAAATTGTTGTGATAGGGTGTATAGCCATTTTTCAGCACACGATAGGATATACATGGCGGACAGTATTATTGATGGAGGAAGAAATAGGGAATAACCGGAGAAAGAACTGAACCACCAACCCACGAGAAGATACTGGCAAGTTTTCTCACTTAACTACATTATGCTGAATCTTTGACTCGAACCCACGCACATAGATGTGAGATGGCAGTGATCCATAACGGAGAGCGCTTTAGACCACTCGGTTACTCGGGGTCCCTATTTAAAATTGTATTACTAGTTATTTTATGGGTGTACATATTAAGACCATATTGAAAATTGTATTGTTTTATCTTATGTGTAGTCTTATTAACACCATATTAAAAATTATATTGTTTTATCTTATGTGTAGTCTTATTAACACCATATTGAAAATTGTATTGTTTTATCTTATGTGTGGTCTTATTAACACCATATTGAAAATTGTATTGTTTTATCTTATGTGTGGTCATATTAACACCATATTTAAAATTGTATTGTTTTATCTTATGTGTAGTCTTATAGTCTTATTAACACCATATTAACAATTGTATTGTTTTATCTTATGTGTAGTCTTATTAACACCATATTAAAAATTGTATTGTTTTATCTTATGTGTGGTCTTATTAACACCATATTAAAAATTGTATTGTTTTATCTTATGTGTAGTCTTATAGTCTTATTAACACCATATTAAAAATTGTATTGTTTTATCTTATGTGTAGTCTTATAGTCTTATTAACACCATATTAAAAATTGTATTGTTTTATCTTATGTGTGGTCTTATTAACACCATATTTAAAATTGTATTGTTTTATCTTATGTGTAGTCTTATAGTCTTATTAACACCATATTAAAAATTGTATTGTTTTATCTTATGTGTAGTCTTATAGTCTTATTAACACCATATTAAAAATTGTATTGTTTTATCTTATGTGTAGTCTTATTAACACCATATTAAAAATTGTATTGTTTTATCTTATGTGTGGTCTTATTAACACCATATTAAAAATTGTATTGTTTTATCTTATGTGTAGTCTTATAGTCTTATTAACACCATATTAAAAATTGTATTGTTTTATCTTATGTGTGGTCATATTAACACCATATTAAAAATTGTATTGTTTTATCTTATGTGTAGTCTTATAGTCTTATTAACACCATATTTAAAATTGTATTGTTTTATCTTATGTGTAGTCTTATAGTCTTATTAACACCATATTAAAAATTGTATTGTTTTATCTTATGTGTAGTCTTATTAACACCATATTAAAAATTATATTGTTTTATCTTATGTGTAGTCTTATAGTCTTATTAACACCATATTAAAAATTGTATTGTTTTATCTTATGTGTAGTCTTGTTAACACCATATTAAAAATTGTATTGTTTTATCTTATGTGTGGTCTTATTAACACCATATTAAAAATTGTATTGTTTTATCTTATGTGTGGTCTTAATAACACCATATTGAAAAATGTATTGTTTTATCTTATGTGTAGTCTTATTAACACCATATTAAAAATTGTATTATTAGTTATATTGTATGGGCGGTCATATTAACACCATATTTAAAATTGTATAATTAGTTATATTGTATGGGTGGTCATATTAACACCATATTGAAAATTGTGTTGTTTTATCTTATGTGTAGTCTTATTAAGACCATATTTAAAATTGTATTGTTTTATCTTATGTGTAGTCTTATTAACACCATATTAAAAATTATATTGTTTTATCTTATGTGTAGTCATATTAACACCATATTTAAAATTGTATTACTAGTTATTTTATGGGTGGTCATATTAACACCATATTGAAAATTGTATTGTTTTATCTTATGTGTAGTCATATTAACACCATATTAAAAATTATATTGTTTTATCTTATGTGTAGTCTTATTAAGACCATATTGAAAATTGTATTGTTAGTTATATTGTATGGGTGGTCATATTAACACCATATTTAAAATTGTATTATTAGTTATATTGTATGGGTGGTCATATTAACACCATATTGAAAATTGTATTGTTTTATCTTATGTGTAGTCTTATTAACACCATATTGAAAATTATATTATTAGTTATATTGTATGGGTGGTCATATTAACACCATATTGAAAATTGTATTGTTTTATTTTAAGTGTGGTCTTAATAACACCATATTAAAAATTGTATTATTAGTTATATTGTATGGGTGGTCATATTAACGCCATATTGAAAATTGTATGACTAGTTTTATTTTAAGTGTGGTCATATTAACACCATATTGAAAATTATATTGTTTTATTTTAAGTGTGGTCTTAATAACACCATATTCAAAATTGTATTGTTTTATTTTAAGCGTGTTCTTGTTAACACCATATTGAAAATTGTATTGTTTTATCTTATCTGTGGTCATATTAACACCATATTGAAAATTGCATGACTAGTTTTATTTTAAGCGTGGTCTTATTAACCCCTTAAAGTGCGTATCGCGACTCCAGTCGCACTGTTGTATGTGGTTCCGTAGTGCGTGTCGCGACTCGAGTCAATTTCAAGGTGAGCAACAATGATCACATTCAATAACTTAATCTTGCCATAAATGCCTGTAAAACTATATTTGATTGGTTTATAAAGGCACGGAACTAGCATACTGCAGTACTTTACTATATTATTAACGATGTAATTTTACAAATGCTCGCTTCTAAACACATGGTACTAGTGCAAAACTAAAATGGCAGACGCTGAACACGAAGTTGATTTCTTGCAACAAATATTCGCGTCTGATAGTGATGCTAATAGTGATTTTGAATAATTTGAGAAAAATGACATTATTGGAGCAAGCGAGGTATTGATGGAAATACACATGAATGATTTTGAGCCAGTAATATACGTGGAACTGGAGTCGGATGTACATGCTCACTTGCCATGAAAAGATGGCGCACCTGTCAACCCCCATTCACTGGTAATTCAAAATTAAATGTCGAGATGGTGAATAATGAACAATCGGACTATGGAAGACTTTTTCTTAGATGACGAGTTATTGAATTTGATAGTAGATCAAACAAATCGTAATGCAGATCAGAGAGTTCATGGGCCAGACTTGAAGGAAAAAGTCGCATGAAGAAATGGCGGCCTGTCGCACCTGAGCATCTAAAACGTTTTCGCATCGATTAAAACAATGGGTTTGGTACATATGTCTGTTCCCGATTCCTAATGGGCTATTGATGATGCGATATCAACCGCATACTTCAGGAAAAAAAATAAGTATGGGATATATTTCAAGCTATTCCAAGCAATTTACACCTGTCAGACAATGAGAACAATTAAGGTGACTCTTCACACAAAATCAACCCAATGTTTGAACAAAAATAAAGCCTTTGCTGAGTTTTAATCACCAGATATGGACCTCGGTTTGATGATATTATAATAAATAACAGGTGATAGTTTTTCATGAACATTAATTGCTGACTGGAGGGTTTAAACTTACCTGTGACATTCATGGAGTGGATTTTTGCAAAACTGTCACCCTTCCTTTACCTGTGATTTTCACAATTTATAGATAACATTGTGACAGACATAACATGTGCATGGTTGGACTACTAAAGAATATAACATTTCTTAGATATATTTGAACCTTTCCATAAAAAACAAACAAAATTACTGATGAAATACAATTTTAACTTGTCATTTTACCTGTATTTACACCTGTACCTGCAAATATGTTAAACCTACACGTGTCTTGATGCCAATCTTAAAGGATAGGCATGCGCCATCATTTTTCATATAGGGTTTGTCTATCAATTGTGTATATTTAATGAAATACATGTAATTTAAAGACTGGAGTTTTCTTCTTTTCTCTCCTGAAACAATTCACCACTGAGGGACCTTTTACTGCAAAACAATTCAGCACTTTAAGGGTTAACACCATATTGAAAATTGTATTACTTGTTTCTTACAGGGCTGGTCCTATTAATACCAGCTTGAAAGTGTATTACACTAGTTTTAGATTAATTCCTGTTTCATATTAATTATCTACTTATTTCAGTGAGAAAAATTAACTAATGTGATAAAAATATGCAGATAATATAATGAATTCATTTATTGTGTTAGAATTTTTTAATTGAGTTTCTATACAACCATGATGAAATTTTGCATACAGTATGGGGAAATCTATTTTCCGCAGACAACAGAGTGACATAGTTCATCATATTCTGTAAGAGACACATAATTCCATAATTACTGTAAAGTTGAGAGTTAGTTGAAAGCTACTGGTATATCCTTTGCACACATGTAGATAAAAATTACACCACTTGTTAAATCCATGTGAAAGGCAAATTTGTGGTTGCCATTATTTCGTTTGCTTCATTTGACATTCTAAATTTCGGAATCATATGATATAGTATTTATCTTCTATGTACATACATGTGTAGTTGTGCATCTACTCCTTTGCTGAAAATGGACTTGTCTGAGAACTGGAAATAACCAGCAAGCAGGGTCCTTTTCACTGGAAACGTCCATTTGGTATGAAACACGCAGATGATGGTGTTAGCACCCTTGGTCACAATCAGGATGAAATTTATAACAAATTGAGTAAAGCTGCTTCTCACAAATGAACGTGTATAGAAAATGTTAAAGAAAGTGCATATCTTGTAATATTTAGGTGTTTCTGTATACAATGATGTTGATAGAACCCCATAAATCAACACTTTCAAGGTCATCTTGAAAATGTGTATGACTGCTTTTTCTAAATTGACATTTGTACTGACAGTGGGATTTCACTAAAACCTCTTAACCATTATGTAGCATGCGATAATGTAAATTATGTACATCTGATACAAAATTATCCAATCGCATCATTTTGTTTCAGCAAATTAGCTCAGATAATGCTTCTCATTATGTGATGTGATAATGACCCTAAACACAATCTTTCTATGTGTATCTAGTTCCCAACCAAATAATACAAATATCACAAGCAAATTGAATTTGAAATTTCAGCATCCATTAGTCATCACATCATGTGAGTATCCAACAGCTGAAATGCTTAGCAGTGGAACTGAAACATATTATGTAGAATCCTCATAAACATTTTCATCAACTTCAATGTATCAGTCTCTTCTAACCTTCAATCACATGGTAATTGATATGCCTGTATTTAGTATTTTATTGATTAGGAAAAACAGTTGCTCTCTGGGGCAAATTTGGGAAGTTCTTCTTACAATGACTTTACAGAAATGACAATGCAATTCTTGTAGGTGAGACTGAAAGGGAATTTCAAGTGAAACTAATATAATTCGGATGAATCGATCAGCCTGTGCTGCATATCAATACAATTTACAATGCACAACCTATTATAAGGGGACACTGAGTGGCCAGTGGTCTAAAGCACTCACCATTAAGATCATTGGCATCTGATCTCAGAATGGGTTTGAGTCTTGGGTTTGGCCAGTATGGGTATGTGAGAAAGATTGCCAATAGCTTCTTGTGGGTTGGTGGTTTTGTCTGCGGTTTGCCCAGATCTTCCTCCCCAATTCTGACCACCTTGTATAGGCTATCTTGTGCTGAAAAATGTCATTAAACAACTACAACAACAACATCATTATTGACCTGCATATGAATTTCATGGTCTTTTCAAATAATTCATTTTGAATTTGATTTTGGGTCTGTCATTGGTTGGGTGGTGCTGTTTTATGCTTTGATATTCTGGCTGTATTTTCAGTTTGCAGATTACATAGAGACTAGACTCACCTATTCCAATGCCAATCTCAGAAGACTCACCTGTTTCAATGCCATTCTCAGACTACTCACCTGTTCCAATGCCATGCTCAGACTACTCACCTGTTCATATGCCATTCATACTACTCACTTGATCGTGTGCCATTCTCGGACTCCTCACCTTTTAATTTGCCATTCTCAGACTCCTCACCTGTTCCAATGCTATTTTCAGACTACTCACCTGTCTGGTTCCAATGATATTTTCTTACAACACACTTGGTCATATGCCATTCACAGACTGCTCACCTGTTAAGATGTCATTCTCAGACTCCTCACCTGTTCCAATGCTATTTTCAGACTACCCACCTTTCCGGTTCCAATGATATTTTCTTACAACACACTTTGCCATTCACAGACTGCTCACCTGTTAGGATGCCATTCTCAGACTACTCACCAGTTCCAATGCTATTCTCAGACTATTAACTTCGTAATATGACATTCTCAAATTACTGACATGTATATATGCCATTCTCAGACTACTCACCTGTTCAGATGCCGTTGTCAGGCTACTCACTTGCTCAGATGCCATGCTCAGACTACTCACTTGTTCCAGTGCTATTTTCAGACTACTCACCTGTTCGGTTCCAATGCTCTTTTCTTGCTACTCACCTGATCATATGCCATTCACAGACTCCTCACCAGTTCCAATTTTATTCTCAGACTATTCACTTCGTAAGATGACATTTTCAAACTACTGACATGTGTATATGCCATTCTCAGATTAATCACCTTTTCATTTGCCATTCTCAGTATACTCAAATTTTCATATGCCATTCTCTGGTTATGCACCAGTTCAGATGCCATGTTCAGAAAAGTATCACCTGTTCATATGCCATTCTCAGACTACTCACATGTTCATATGCCACTCACAGACTAATCACATGTTCCAATGCCATTCTCAGACTACTCACCTGTTCCAATGCCATTATTCGACTACTCACCTGGTCATATGCCATTCTCAGACTTCTCACCTTTTCATATGCCATTCTCAGACTACTCACCTGCTCAGATGCCATTATCAGACTACTCACCTTTTCATATGTCATTCTCAAACTAAAAACATGTTCATATGCCATTCTCAGACTACTCATCTGTTCAGATGGCATTTTGAGACTAACAGTTTTTTAAAGTTATTTTCACTCAACATTTTAGGTCATTTCAGGCTGTGCTGTTTGATCAAGTTCCCATGTTCACCACAGCCTTTGTTTTAAAACAGGGGAAATATTATAATTTCCTATTGCAAGGAAACATCTTTTCTGGGACAAATATGAGTGGGAATTGTGTAGATGACTAATTACCATTCCATCAGATTGCACATGCTTGTAGATGCAAGACAACTGACATGTCGACAAGACCTTATTTCTGTTGGTGAAGAGGAAATTATTGACAACCCATTCTCCAGTTTAAATAAAATTAACAATGTGATTAAATACATGCAGTTTGGAATCTACTCCCATTCTGTGCTAATTTTGATTTATCCTGTTGACACTTTCACTGTTAATGTAAACTGAGACATTCAGACAGTATGGAAGATAATAAGGTCATCTAATTATTTTCCAGGTGCAGAAGCTAGCAAGGTGGAAAGTCAGATACTAGCTGATGCAAAGATAGAATTGGATGAGCCTCAAACTAAGGTATATTTTGAGTAAAAGTAATCCATATATATTGTATTACTTGAATGGCTTCCAAAACCAGTCATTATTATAAGGCAGGTTTTCTTGGGTCTCAAGCTTCCAAAAGCAGTCATTATTATAAGGCAGATTTTCTTGGGTCTCAGAATTCCAAAACCAGTCATTATTATAAGGCAGGTTTTCTTGGGTCTCAGGCGTCCAAAACCAGTCATTATTATAAGCCAGGCTTTCTTGGGTCTCAGGCTTCCAAAACCAGTCATTAGCAGGTTTTCTTGGGTCTCAGGCGTCCAAAACCAGTCATTATTATAAGCCAGGCTTTCTTGGGTCTCAGGCTTCCAAAACCAGTCATTAGCAGGTTTTCTTGGGTCTCAGGCGTCCAAAACCAGTCATTATTATAAGCCAGGCTTTCTTGGGTCTCAGGCTTCCAAAATCAGTCATTATTATAAGGCAGGTTTTCTTGGGTCTCAGGATTCCAAAACCAGTCATTATTATAAGGCAGATTTTCTTGGGTCTCAGGCTTCCAAAATCAGTCATTATTATAAGGCAGGTTTTCTTGGGTCTCAGAATTCCAAAACCAGTCATTATTATAAGGCAGGTTTTCTTGGGTCTCAGGCGTCCAAAACCAGTCATTATTATAAGCCAGGCTTTCTTGGGTCTCAGGCTTCCAAAACCAGTCATTAGCAGATTTTCTTGGGTCTCAGGCGTCCAAAACCAGTCATTATTATAAGCCAGGCTTTCTTGGGTCTCAGGCTTCCAAAACCAGTCATTATTATAAGGCAGGTTTTCTTGGGTCTCAGGCGTCCAAAACCAGTCATTATTATAAGGCAGGTTTTCTTGGGTCTCAATCTTCCATTCAGGTCCCCCTAATGAGAGTTTGGGTAGAAAAGAAAGCTTGCCAGTAACTTCCTGTGGGTCGGTGGTTCTTGCATGAACTTTCTTCCACTTACTTGCCATGATGTAATGCCTATTATATACTGACAAATGGCATTAAGCCTCAAACAACAATAACAAGAATGTTTTGCCTGGTAAAGTTTCAGTCCCTTAAGTGAACTCTTACTTCTTATGCCTTCAAACTTTATGACAGGGTTCATCTGTATGAGAACTCAAAACATATCACTCAACCACTTGGATATTTGAGTGGTGACTGAGGAAAGGGAAGTAAATTTTTTCAAAATGTGTCGGATTATACAAGTAGTATTTTAAGCAGATTCAGTGTAATCTTGATGCAGGACAAGTAAAATTGATACAGGACAAGTACAATTGATGGAGGTCAAGTAAAAACTCTTAGTCACTCTTAATTATAATTGTTAGATATGCAATGCACAAAGATTTTTCATATTTTCCCCACAGCCCAGTAAAAATGTTCATTACATTTAATATTACGACTGAGCATGAATAATTGTACCACCTAGAACCTTAAAAACAATGGATGAAGCTCCAACTAAAAAGAGACAAATTTTAATGCTGGAAAAAATAATTATTGTAACTGAAGTAAAAATATCAGACCACTCCCAAAACAGCGGTTTAAACATTAAAACTATGCAGACCACTTGCATGTTTAATGAGAGAAGTATATCTGTATTGCTATATAATTTTGATTTTAGATGAAAGCATACAATATTTTTGCATTAACTATTAATAAAGAAGAGAATATATGTACAGTGACTGTGGTTATTGTTCTTGAAATTGTTCTGAAAATTGACCTTGGAAACTGGTTCTTTTAAACAAACTTTAATTTTACTAACTTAATGTGAGTTCTTCGTCAAATTCTAGGATTATCGTCATAAAATCTGTGAAAAGTACTTCAGAGAAATCCGTTCTCATCTTAAAGACAAGCCTTCCAGGTTTCATCTTGTTGAAGAGGACTTTGCCATTGACAACACTGTTGTTGACAGCAAACTGGAGGGTTTAAAGAGGAAAATTGTAGAAGTTGCATCTCGACAGCCATATTGGGGGGAGGAGATTCCAGCAAAGTGGCTCCCCTTGGAACAAGTATTGATGAACTTGAGGGCTCAAGGGCATAAGGTAGATCTACCAGGACAGTCCAAGTACATGAATTTAAAATGTTCTTATCTAGTCACTGAATAATAGTATAGATGTGTCTTTGTCAGTATTGTCTATATTATGGTCTGTGTGTAAAAGTATTTGCAAACTGCATATTTTACAAATATCATTATATATATATATATATATATATATATATATAATAATAATAATAATAATAATAATAATGACTATAATAAGTTTGTTCCTGCAGTCGAGAAAGGTGAGGGTTTTTTTTGTCTTTGTGTCTAACTTCAATAGGCAATTCATTCCATGTTGCTGGGCCCTGGTATCAAAAGAACATTGTGCATATGACTTATCATAGTGGAAATAATGAGTATACATTTATCAGAAGAGGAGCATGAGTATATTACTGATGTATGCACATGTGCATCACTAGATAGGTAACTTGGACTGGATACCGTCAGTGAAAGTGAAATGTAGCATAAAGAAAATATTTTGCGTTTGATTCTGGATCAAATATGAAGCCAGTGTAGGATATAGAGCAGCAGGGAGGTGTGCTCATATCATGGTACTCAAAGGTTGGTCCGAACAGCTGTTTTGAACTGTTGAAGTTTCAGGAGTAAATATTGAGATGAACCATGCAGAATTGTGTAACAATAGTCCAGACTTGAAAGTACTAATGAACACTCAAGTCTTTTAGTGACATCAACTGAAAGACATTTGTGAATGGAGCTGTTGAGTCTCAGTTCAAGATATGCAGCCTTCATGTGTTCATGACATGTTGGTGTAAGGTGAGAATACTGGAGAGAGTAACACCTAGGTTTCATAATGAATGTGTGAATTCAATGTTGGTGTTGCTTATATCGTTTGAGGTAAAGGATGTGGATGAGAAAGTGTTTTTGTTGTGGTCAGAATGGCCTCAGTTTTATCATCATTCATCTGCAGCTTGTTACATGTCATCCATGATTCCACATCAGAAATGCACCTATCTACTCTTTGGATAGTAAAAGCACAGTTAGGTGTCTATACATATATTTGGGTGTCATCAGTGTACAATTGGTGAGATACTGGGTGATGATCTATGATCCTTGAGAGTGGCTAAGTGCATATAATGAAGTGAACAGGTCCAATGACAGACCCCTATTGAATATTGCAACATAGATCAACTGGCATGGAGTGTATTCCGTTTGCAGGTACAATTTGTGTTCTGTTGACTTAGTAGGAGTTGAACCACATTAAGGATGTATTGTGAATGCAAAATACATTGCTTCAAATACATTGAAGCAATATATCACTGTCAGTTGTGTCAAATGTTGCAGACACATCAAGGAGTGTATGAACTGTAATCTTTCCGCTATCCAAATCGGAGAGATTATCATTAACTACGTTCATAAGATTAGTTTCAATACTGTGGCAATGGCGATATGCAGACTGTGCATTGCTACAAAGACTGTTTGATTTCAGACAAGATACAAGTTGGGTTAGAACAACTTTTTCTAAGCATTTTTATATTAATGGATATCAGAAACTGGGCAGTAAATTTTTTAATCTTTGTGGTGGAGTGTTGAATGCCTTAAAACCAGTTGCTTTGGGTAGATGGGACTCGTAAACCTTAGATGGTAGCTCATCTAAGAGATGGAAACCTCCGAGTCCAAGATCTCTGCTGCCTTGCGGCTATACACACTCATGTGAAAGGCTTAGGTAGTAAACCCCAACAAACATCAGACAGTCTGACATTGACCTCAATGTCATTCCAGCAACTCCTGCGACGCCGTTGGTGCCAAGCTATATCGACATTCGTCGTTCCCTTGGGTCCTCCAGCTGCGTGGAGGGGGGAATCTGCTGCACGGGCAACAGCTTATTCTCCATACCACCCTGCCCAGGCTTCTTAGCTCCACTGGAGAGGACAATCCAATGTCATTGTATGGCATCGGTACAACACGAGAAGTAGCAGTTTACCGGTTCTAAGCCAAAGCTCGATTGGCGTAGAGCTTGGGGCCTGGAGTTAATTCTGACGATGGGATAGATCTTTGTTTTGCGACCTGGAATGTTAGGACCATGTGTCCTGGACTGACCAATGACTTACAGCAGATTGACGATGCACGGAAGGCTGCCATCATTGACAAAGTACTCTCCCGACTGAACATCAAACATTGCCTGTCTCCAGGACTGGGTGACAGCGGCACCATCAGGGAAGCCAATTACACATTAATTTGGCAGGGTAAGACTTTGGATGAACCTAGGCAGCACAGTGTAGGCATTGCCATAAAAAAACACACCAGTCGCTTTCATTGCACTTTCTTCATCAGGTACTGAGATAATTCTTGCCCTCCAGCTGTCAACATCCTTAGGCCCGGTCAACAACTTCAATGTGTATGCTCCAACCCTCTGCTCCACCCACGAGGAGAAAGAAATGTTTTATGAGGCTCTGGATCAAGTAATATCCAGTATTCCAAACAACTCAGGCCTTTACTTACTAGGAGACTTAAATGCTAGAGTGGGAGCTGACCACAAGGCCTGGTCCGCCTGTCTCGGCTTTGATGGAAGGGGCAAGATCAACAAGAACGGTCAGCGACTTCTGGAGATGTACTGCTCCCACAGCCTATGTGTGACTAACACTTTCTTTCAATGCAAGGAGATCAACCAGGTGCTTGGAGACAACCACGTTCTCTACACTGGCACCAGCTAGACCTTGTCATCACCAGGCATGTAGAACTGGCCAGCGTCCTCCTCATCCGCAGCTACCACAGTGCTGACACGGACCATTCCCTCGTGGTCAGTATGGTGCAAATGTTACCCAAGAAGCTTCACCATGCCAAGAAGAAGGGTCACCCTCACATCAAAACCTGCTGTCCAAGTAACCCGGAGAAAACACAGCAGTTCATCAGCAATGTACAGGAATGTCTCACCAAAGTGACACCTAATGAAACCTTTGACTCCAAGTGCGCCCATCTCCGAATCTCTGTGTACATCTCAGCCACCATAGCTTACGGGAAGAGTAAACGAAAAAATGTAAATTAGTTTTAGGCAAACTGGGAGGAAAATGATTCGGTGACTGAAGCAAAGAAGAAAGCCATCCTGGTATACAAGGCTGCACCTAGCCCAAGAACATTGCAAGCACTCAGAAATGAAAGGAACAAGACCCAGAAGACCGCCCGCCACTGTGCCAACATCTTTTGGCTTAACCTTTGCAACAGTATACAGACAGCTGCCGACACCAGGAATGCAAGAGGAATGTATGAGGGCATCAAGACAGCGACAGGCCCCTCCATCTCAAAGACCGCCCCCTTCAAGTCCAAAACAGGTGAAGACATCACAGACCAGGGGAAGTAACTGCAGCGATGGGTTGAACACTATCTCGAGCTATATGCAACCCAAAACATTATCACTGACACTGCCCTGGATGCCTTTCCAGACCTGACTATCATGGAGGAGCTAGACACACAGCCCACCTTGGAAGAGTTCAGAAACATCATTGACTTCCTTGCCTGTGGGGAAGTCCCTGGAAGCGACAGGCATTCCGCCTGAAGTCCTCAAGAGTGGGAAACCAGCACTGCTCCAGCAGCTAAACATACTCCTCTGCCTTTGCTGGGAACAGGGATACATCCCACAGAACATGCGTGATGTCAACATCGTCACTTTGTACAAGAAGAAGGGAGACCGTAGTGGCCTTCTCCCGTGTTGCCTTGGCGCGCTTGCAGATCCTAGACTCCCGCGTCTACAAGGAGTCCCAGTGTGGATTTCCAGCCAGCAGGTCAACTGTAGACATGATCTTCTCACTGCGTAAGCTGCAGGAGAAGTGTCATGAGCAGCAGATGCCCCTCTACATTGCCTTCATAAACCTGATGAAGGCATTCGACCTGGTTAGTCGGAGTGGACTCTTCAGAATCCTGCAGAAGATGCTCAAGATGCAGACTCCCCTCCATCTGTCACCATTGATGGATACAACTTGGAAGTTGTTGAGTACTTCACATACCTTGGGACAACATCTCCAGCTCACTCTCAATTGATTATAAGGTGAATGGCAGGATTACCAAGGCAGGTGCAGTGATGGTCAGACTTAACCAGAGGGTATGGAACAACCCCATCTTTAAAGAGAAGACCAAACTGCGTGTCTACCAAGCCTGCATGCTCAGCTCACTGCTCTACAGCAGTAAAACATGGACCACCTATGCAAGTCATGAGAGAAAACTCAACATCTTCCACCTGAAATGTCTGCAGAGCATTATGCGCATCAAGTGGCATAGAAAGTACCAACCACAGAGGTTATAGAATGCACCAGCATCAATAGCATGTTCGCCATTCTCAGCGAGAGGCGCCTTCGCTGGCTCAGCCATGTCAAGGGAATGGACCCAGGCCGCATTCCTAAGGACCTGTTATATGGGGAACTAGCAGAATGTACACGACCGACTGGACACCCACGCCTGCATTACAAAGATGTTTGCAAGAGGGACATGAAGACGGCCAACATCGATGTCAGCAACTGGGAGAGCTTTGCTATTGACCGTCCCATCTGGCGCCTAGTTGTCAGGCAGGGAGTTAGCAAAGCTGAGGACCACAGGAATAGAAAGCATGCTCAAAAGAGAGCCAGAAAGAAAGAACAGTTGAATCTGGAGCTACGCCATCGTCTCACGTAGACGGACGGATGCCAAGGAATAAAGGCAATATTGGCTCTAAGCACTCAAGCAGCAGTGATGCTTGAATAGGATCAAGTTCACATGACTTTGGTCCACTTATCAAAATGATTGTCCATACTAAATCTATGGAGACAGGTGAAAATGCTGCAAACGGTTGTCACTGAAAGTCTGTGATATAACTGTATGGTGACGATGAGTCAATTTAAATTGTGTTATCAATCATATCTCTAATGATTTGAATCTTGTTATGAAAAATAATTGCAAACAGGTCAGGAAGGTCTACTGGAGAGAATGTAGTTAGAAGTGGTGTACATTTCTTGCTTGATATTAGTTTGTTAGTTATCTCTACTAACTCTCTGTAGCTTCTTGATCTTAGTACTATGGTGGGATAATTTGCATTTGGCAAAATGGACAATGTGTGTGACATTCTTCTTTTAGCGGCTTCATCGTTTTGTTTATGAACAGTGAGTCTGGTTGAAATACAATGCATCTCTGGTTTACCGCGGTGTCTTTTAGCAGTGCAAAGCTGGTCCCTAACACTGCTGTACCAAGGAGAACACTTTGTAATTGATACTCTGTACTTGGTGACTGTGACATGTTTCTCAATCAATGAATTCAGGCAGATATCGAGTTCTTCTCCTGTAGGAGCTAAGAAAGTTATTAAGTTTTCTTGGATGTCATGCATTAGTTTGATTCTTTTTATTATACAGTAGTTTTTCTTAGTTTCAAATAAAAGTGGATCGTTAGGGACTGATACGTTGCGATGGCATATAATGCAGTGGTGATACGATTCGAGTTCGTGGGATACAAGCGTGATTGCAGATTATTATCATCAGGTCTATGAAGAATTCAGTCTCAAATGTGACCAAGTTTGTGGGTGGGTTGGGTAACTGACTGTTTAAGGTTAAAAACATGAATTAAATCTAGGAGTCTTGATGTGTATGGGTTTCCAGGACAGTCAAAGTGAAATTAGAAATATCCAATAATAGTTAGGTTACACCTATGGAATTCCCATAGTCCAAAAGATTTGGAAACTGCTCCAAGAGTAAGATTCAGTGAACACATCAAGGATAATTTGTTTTAATTAAATAATACACATGTAATAATATAAGATACATAATCTGGTCATATCAATGACAATTTGTTTTAAATAAATGATACACATGTAATACTGTAAGATACATAATCTGGTCATATCAATAACAATTTGTTTTAAATAAATGATACACATGTAATACTGTAAGATACATAATCTTGTCAAATTAATGACAATTAGTTTTAAATAAATGATACACATGTAATAATATAAGATACATAATCTGGTTATATCATGGATAATTTGTTTTAAATAAATATTACAACTGTAATACTACAAGATGCATGATCTGGTCAAATCAAGGACAATTTATTTTGCATAGTATATTTTAGTTTAGATCAAGATCACATCAATAAAATGGCTTTATAAAGAAAAGGTAAGTATTGAAATTTGCACCAAAAATCCAATTGTGCTAAATATATTTTTCTATCTGCAGGTGATTCATCGGAGTCTGTTGGAAAACATAAACCAAGCAGGAGGTGTCCATATATCCACAGATGAATTGGATCTATTTTTGAGATTTCAACATGAAATTGGCACAATCCTCTACTTCAGGTGAGATTGATATTATTTGTATGTACTATCCTATTTGCCTATATTACATTAAATATACGTTATATATCCTATCTGTTCAAGTTAGCAATTTCTACCAGTAGTGAACCTTATGTACTAGTATCACATTAAATATGCATAATACATGTATATCATATTTATTGTTAAAATGTGACTTTTCTAAGAGCAGGTTTTTTGAATTACTAGTGTCATCCAGGCCTAACTTTGTAAATGATATAGTTACCAGTATTAACCAAGTTGAATATAAATAACCTATTACCAGAATTACCCAAACCTAAGGTAGAAAATAGCCTAATTATCAGAATTACCCAAACCTAATGTGGTAAATTACCTTATTATCAATATAACCCAAATATAATATGGAAAATAGTCTAATTGTCAGAATTACCCAAAACATAATGTGTAAATTACCCAATTATCAGTGTAACACAAGTCTAATGTGGTAAATGACTTAATTGCCAGCATTACCCAAACTTAATGTAGCTAACCTAGCACTCCCAAAAATGGCAATCTGTGTGACAAAATTACAGACTATCAGTTTGATTATCCATGATAGTAAGGTGATGCTGAATATCGTCTTGAACAAACTGAAACCATAAGAAGAAGAAATAATCACTGAAAAGCAGGCAGGGTTCCGGAGGGGAAGAAGCACAACAGAACAAATATTCAATCTCAGGGTTCTGTTTGAAAAGTGTTTGCAATTTCAACAAGACATCTATCACGTGTTCATAGATTTCAGAAAGGCTTTTGACAGAGTGTGGCATGAGGCATTGTGGGCCACATTGAAGAAGTACAACATGGGTCAAAAGTGGACCAATACCATCAGCAGCTGTATGCTAAGCCAGTGCAATAATTGCTCTAAAGTTCTGTGGGGGACTGGTTCAAGACAACACTTGGAGTACGTCAATACTGTCTCCTGTCACCCACGCTTTTCAGCATCTACTTAGAGCGCATTATGAGTGAAGCCCTAGAAAGCCACTGTGGAACAGTCAGCATTGGAGGGCATAACATCACCAACTTCCGCTTTGCAGACAACATTGATGGTCTGGCAGGCAGTGAAGACGAGCTTGCCACCTTAGTGAAAAACCTGGATGAAACATCTTCCAGATTTGACATGGAGGTAAGTTGCTGATAAGACAATGCTGATGACTAATAGTCGCAAAAGAATTTCAACTAAGATTAAAGTCAAAGGACAGGAACTGAAACGAGTGGGCAAGTTCAAATATTTCAGTTCCATGATCACCGAAGAGGGATCAGAACAGAAATTTGTCACGAGCAGTACAAACAACAGCAGTTATGTGAAATCTTTCAAATTTGACATGGAGATCAGACAAAGCTGATGACAAATAGTGGCAAACAAATCTCAACCAAGATTAAAGTCAGAGGGCAGGAACTGGAAACAGTGGGCCAATTTAAACATATTGGATCCATAATCATGGAAGAGGGATCAAGAGCAGAAATTTTGTCATGAACAGCACAACAGCAGCTATGTCAAAAAAAGACCCATCTGGAGAGACAAGAACATCTGTCTGAAAACTAAAAACCTTTCAGTGATCCTTTATGTATTTTAAGTTATCAGAGATTTTGGTAGATTGGGTCTGAAATCAAGTTACGAGTACAGTTTACAGGAACACAGTAAAGTTTTGTAATCAGTGTTCTTATGAGACAGTCACTGCAGTTTATTCAATTGTACAGCAAACACAATACAGTTTGGTAATCAGTGTTCTTAATACTCTTTTTTTTTACAGCACAGAATTATTGAAAGAGAAGATTGTGCTGGAACCTCAGTGGATGATTAACGCCCTGAAGTCCCTCATCACGGCAGAGATGTTTGTCCTGAGACATGCTCCATCAGTCACAACCTTGTGGTATGAGTTCAAGAATGGAAAATTGTTTCCAGAACTCATTGGTATGACTATAATAATTTAGACTTTGTAGGACATTTTCATAATGTGATTTCTTCTAACGTAAATGCTATTCATGCTATTTCAGCTTAGTGCAGTATCAAACATGCTTTCATAAATCTAATTTTGTCCTTACATAACTTCATCAAGTCAGTGAACAAACTTGAAATTATTATTCTGCCATTCTGTTTTTACATGAGCATACTTGTGTATGTAAATGTTTCATCTGATTTAGTTTTCTAATGTCAGTTTTTTATGTGTGAATGACAATGAATTTAAAGCATAGTCCTGAGTCTATCTTAAGGGTTCCCACGCTACAAAGAAATGGGGAAAAAGTTGGGAGAAATGATAATTTTTCTCCTGACCATGAAAAGTTCTTGAATTTTGCAAATATTGACGAAAGTCGAGAAAAACCATAACATTTCTGCCATCAGTTGATGCCCAATTACTTAACTGAAATGTAACTAAATTGAGTTAAATTTATCAAGTTCTAACCAGAATATTTTGAGGATGGATCATTTGGGTGCTTGCAGTAAACACATATCCTGAGTCAGTCCAACTGCTTAGTGGATTAGTGTCATCTGGGACACGTTTATTTTCACATTTAGCTTGATATCTGTATCTTTCCTTACATGGAAGGTATGAAGACCAGTCTAGCACACAAGAGGACAACATGGTGGTGGCCAAGCATAGCTGCTTACCGAATGTCCTAGCAAACGTAAACATTGAATATATGAATGGTCACTTATTATCTCAAAAATCGTGATTTTTAAAACTGTTATGTCTTTGAAGATAAAACTTTGGCTTTGATGAAATGTGACCTGGTACTCGCTATTTGCCATGTTAATCACACCAGTACACAAATCTCATAACCTACATATTCAAATCTTTATGAGAAACACATAAAACATTAAATGAAAGCCATATACTGGTTGTAATAAAACAACAAAAGCAAAATTATCCATATTTATTCTGAGTACAACTTCTTGAGTTTTGTTGTATCGTGTGACTACCATGTTGACATGTTCTCTCTGCTCTCAGACTGCTGCAACAGTGACAAGCTTCTTGGAGAAAAAGGATGTGAATTATATGTTCTTGCTGGTGTTTTGAAAATGTATCTGACTTTCATTAATTTAAGTTTTGTACATCAACATTGAAGAGGAGTTAGTTGTTGATATCACATGACTATTGGACTATCAATGTCATTATTTTAGATATTTTGAAATCATGACTAGTAATGCAAATGACGAGTACCAGGTCAGGTTTTATCTATGCTGTATTTTAGTCTAATCTGTCAGTGGTTTAAATACATAATGATTATAATACCATTTCTGAGAAAACAAAATTATTTTCCTTTTGATTTCATACATGTGGTAGTCAATATAATGCAAGTTTAAATGTGCTAGGCCTGCTGGTAAGTGACTGCCATATAACGCTGCCGCTACTTCTGCCAGACAATGAGGAGGAAGAGGATGAAACTTCTAGTCCTGAATCATCAATGTCACATGACCCATATTTTCTCCCATCCTCCTCATTTAAACCCAACCTGATCACACAAGGTAAACTGAAAGACATTGTCAGGGATTTGGAACTCCAAGAGTAACCCAGATCTGCTGGGCTCCAGACTACAGCAGTGGAATCTCTGGCAGGTGATGTTATGGTTTTCATGATCTGTAACTGTCAAAGGGTCTTGTCCCATTCTTCTTCATGGAAGGTAATCTTGTAGCATGTAGCCTGCAATAACATCAATGCTGTAATGGCAACCCTCAACATTGTTCACATTCCAGATGGATGTAGATCATTGATTCATTGAAGACGAGTCTTAAATCTGTGTTGGTGAAAAATAGTAATGTTTTGCCATCATTCCAGTTGGTCATGCAGTCCATATGACGAAGACCTATGAAAACATGAAACAACTTTTGAGGTGCATAAACTATGTCCAACTCTACATTAGTGGCAACTTTGTGGCAATTTCAAGGCTTTTCCTCTCTTGATTGTTCTGCAGATTTGATACACAAAGTATTAAGAGTGATTGATCTCTCTGACAGTCATTTGAGCTTGGGAGGAAAGTGTTTCCCATCAACCATTTTTTGAATCAAGGATGATTTTGTTACCACACATCAAGCTGGGTATGATGAAAATCGTTGTCAAAGCCACGGACAAAACATACACAGCTTTCAAGTACCTCCATGGAACATTTCTAAGGTTAAGTGAAGCTAAGATAAAGGAAGGTATCTTTGTCTGTTTTCTTTCAAGTAGATCCATGGACCATTTGTAAGGTTAAGTGAAGCTAAGATTAAGGAACGTGTCTTTGTCTGTCCACAGATTCATGAACTAAGAATAGTTAAGCAATGCAATAGCAGCAGATACATATTTAATGATTCACATTTGTTTTCCCGTATCACTACCCTCAACACACTCATGCAGTTGTTTTGGTCATAATGAAAGTGATGGAGTACCACTGTTTACAGAAGTTATTGTGTTTTGTGCAGCAAACTACTATGGAAATGTATAAACATTTGTTCAAAAATAGGCCATACATAACAGTATTATTGGATCACCTCCAATGACTCTTCATCACAACAGCATACAGTGTATCTCCTCCTTTAACCCTCTCTCTGACCCAGCATGTCGTGTATCTCCTCCATTGACCCACTCTCTCACCAGCATGCAGTGTATCTCTTATATTGACCCTCTGTCTGGGCAGCACACAGTGTATCTTCTCCATTGACCCTCTATCTGACCAGCATGCAGTGTGTAGACCCTCTTTTTGGGCAGCATACAGTGTATCTTCTCAACTGACCCTCTCTCTGACCAGCATGCAGTGTATCTCCTCCATTGACCCACTCATTCACCAGCATTCAGTGTATCTATTATATTGACCCTCTGTCTGGGCAGCATACAGTGTCTCCTCCATTGACCATCGTTTTGGGCAGCATACAGTGCATCTCCTCCATTAACCTTCTGTACGGACATCATGACACTCTGTACTTGAGTATAGGCTCACCATACAGTGGAGTATGGTATGCTTTGTTGTGCATCTGCCCATCTGTGTCCTTCCAATGTATAGTCTGCCTACTTAAAGGTCTCACTAGAATTTTAAACCTAGGAGTCCAGGACTCTCGTTTTGGTAAAAATAGGAGTCCCACCAGCAAAGGTTGCAGTCCCCTCCCAGAAAATGTTGAACTTTGCAGATTAGAAAAAGTATTGGTTGCTATTGAGTTTAATTTCCACATTATGTATTGCATGGGTACGTACAAACATGTCAGCCTATTCGGAACGTCTTGTTATTCTGCACAATGAGACGTCGATTCTGTAAACATTTGATCCTGTGCTATTTTGGTTGAAAAATCGATTTTTGGCTGAAATGCAGACAGCAGTATTCCAAACTAATGTATTTCATTTCCATTGCCTTATGCATAAACGTTACATCTTTTCAAAGCATTGCACAGAATAGTTTGCCGTATCCGTCGGCATCCGTCCGTCTTCGAGAGACGATGGTGTAGCTTCCGATTTGGGTGTCCTATCTGCACCTTCGCGAGTGGCTGAAGAGTCCGACCCTTGAGTGACAATCTCTGTTGCTTTATCTGCAGGTGTATGCTGATGCTTGCTGAGAATGTTTTTTGGGTTACCTTCCTCCTGGCTCTCTTTGCAGCTTTCTGAGTGCCCTGTCTGACAGCAAGACGCCACGCGGAGCGGTCGTCAGCATAGCTCTCCCAATTGTTTATGTTGATGTTGGCTGTCTTCATGTCCATTTTGCAGACATCTTTGTAGCGCAGACATGGCCTACCAGTCGTTCGTGCACCTTCTACTAGCTCGCCGTACAGCAGGTCCTTGGGTATGCGGCCTGGGTCCATTCTCCTAACATGGCCTAGCCAGTGAAGGCGCCTCTCGCTGAGAATGGAGAACATGCTGTTCATGCCTGTGCATTTCAAACCTCTGTGTTGGGAACTTTGCCCTGCCACTGTATACGCAGAATGCGCCGCAAGAATCTCAAGTGGAAGCTGTTGAGTTTCCTCACGTGACTCACGTAGGTGGTCCATGCCTTGCTGCTGTAAAGGAGTGTGCTGAGCACGCATGCCTGGTAGACGCGCAGTTTGGTCTTCTTGGTGCGGTTGTGATTGTCCCAGACCCTCTGGTTCAGTCTCGCCATAACTGCTGATGCCTTGGCAATCCGGCCATTTACATCAGTATCAACGGAGAGCGAGTTGGAGATGGTGGACCCAAGGTATGTGTAGTCCTCAACAACTTCCAGTTTGCCGTATATAGACGTGAAAACCATTGGGTGTTGTCATGAACAGCGTTTGGAGTTGTGTTTTGTCAAGCATACCAATCGAGATACCGATACTCTGGCCCTGCATGGTTATTATCGGCCCTAGGACCCGCATACTCAACGCCGCCTCAGGGTTTCGTATCCCCATTTGTCCAAAATTAGTATTATTTTGAACAGAATATTCTGGTAACAATTGCCGCTTTTCAGTTTGTAAGCATTGCATAATTGTTTTCGTGAATTGAAATTGGTAGGGGGTTTGCACCAATATTGGTGACCTTAGATGCACAGAATAGGCTGACAGTGGTGTATCGTTAATCCTTCAGGGTGAAAATTAATTTTGTCAATCCAAGTAATGATCTTATTCCAAACACTAAGCCAGGCATCACACACTTCCTTACACTTGGCTACTATCCCATACAAGATATTACTTCCAGCAACCTTAGCAGTCTTCTGAATAACATTAAAATCATTGCCAGTTTGCCTTCAAATCCCAAAATACTTCTTCAAATTTGAAAACGACGTTTTGTCCAAGTTTTGATGTGCCTTGATTTTTGCAGTCGCATGCACTATTTAATAGGCTATAACTAGAAATTAACACAATAATGGAAGCTAAAGTTCTGATGTACTCTTATAATAACCACATTTACATCTGGGGATCTTTCTGCCTCTGAATTCAGTCATTGTAAATATCACATTTTCTCACCCAAGTTGCTGGTCAAAATATTTGAGCTTTCCTCCCAACTACTGCATCATGTTTTTGTATGTTCTTTTATAAATAGAGCAGGCACATCTGGAGGTATTTTAAAACACTGAATTATGTCATTGTAAATATCAATACAGCTAAACTTATCAAATTACCATCATGTTCTCCTACTCAGTTGGTTGTTGAAGTAAAGCCTTTGAATTTGCCACCCAACTATTTGCATGCGTATGAACGACTCCTGCATTTGTAATTCACTGTGTCCATATACGTGTAATTAGGCGTTTCTGAGATCACTGTTAATAACTTGCATGTTGTTGGTCAGTTGGTCAGTTGAACTTGGGGTAAATTCTTCAGATTATTTTCAGCAAGTAGATTATCAGTAGGGATTCTTTTTATCTGTTATGAAAACATGAAAGTCCTTTGAGTTCATGTTTTAATGTGCTGTTGTAAGAGTGAACACTCAGCAGTAGATACTCCAATGACAAATGCAACCTTGTGTCATTTGTTAGCTAATAAAGAAGGCAGTGAATGAGTGGATGAAAGAATGAGTGTATAAGACCTTCCCGTGTCTTCAACAGCATATTTATAATCCAATTATGTCGATCCAAATCTGGTTTATAAATATTGTTATCTTGTCATATTAGTTCATTTATACGATTCTTTCTTGCTTCATCTATAATATTTTAAGCTTCATTTACTGATTCATGTTTGGGATATAGTGACATTTATAATAATTGTTAATTTAAAGTATTTATCTAAATTCAAACCTAAAGAGCAGCAAAAGGGTGTGACCTCAAAGAAATGTTCACATGAGTAAACAAAACATACACTAATTTTAAAAAACACAAACAACATAAGATAAGGTAACAAAAATGAGCTAACCCATTGACCTTGTATTTTTAATTTTCTTTTACTGTTCTGCATAATGATGTTTTATACTTTACAATTATCTCACATACTGAATATTTGAGATAAAATTAGATAAATTCTTTGTGTAACGGTTATTTTCTTTTCGTTTCAAGATGCTCTCTGGACAAAAGATGCAGATCTCCATGACAACAAAGAGCATATGTTGCTGCTCATGGAACAGCTGAACATCATCGCCAAGCCAAAATTGTACATCGCTGATGCATCGGAAATCAAGGTCAGTTAATTATAAATAATGAATATTCATCCAGGTAATGAGTCCACAAGAAAATGCAAAAAAATGTAATATAAATTATACATAGATTTTCTTATTGACTAAATCATATAACCATTACAATGAGAAATGGGTAATGATGCTTAGAAAATAAAATATCATCACACTAAATAGTACAGTGTTAGAGATGAGCATTAAAAGGAGACACGGGTGGTAATGCAGAGAAAATAAAAACATATGACACTAAATAGTACAGGGTTAGAGATAATCATTACAATAAAAAACAGGCGATGAAGCATAGAAAATAAAAAGATATGACACTAAATAGAACAAGGTTAGAGTTTAGCGGCATATTGTGTCAGTACAGTAAACATAGCAAATAAAAACAATAAGAAAGATGTTGGATGCCAAAAATATAATCAAGAATTATCCATTCGTAGTTTATGAATGTTATATTTATTTAAACCTTATATGTTGTTTGACTGTAACATGAATACCAGTCCAAATGACATGTGATGACCATACCAGCACCAATAATTAACAAATACACACCAGTCCATTATAGGATCTTGTGTCTGTGATTTAAGCACATCAGTCCATTATAGGCTATTGTGTCTGATTTAAGCACATCAGTCCATTATAGGATCTTGTGTCTGTGATTTAAGCTCATCAGTCCATTATAGGAACGTGGGTCTGTGATTTAAGCACATCAGTCCATTATAGGATCTTGGGTCTGTGATGTAAGCACATCAGTCCATTATAGGGTCTTGGGTCTCTGATTTAATCTTATCTAAGAGATGGGTTCTTGCAGTATCTCTCATATGACATCATCAGGCTTTTTCAAAATAGAAGAAAACAATTATCCTAGTTTAAAATTGATTAAAGGATTTCGAAATGAGCATGCTAGATCAAACATTGTAATAGGTTTGAAATTTACACGGTAGATAAAACATTGTAATGGTTTGAAATTTACATGGTAGATATAACATTGTAAAGGGTTTGAAATTTACATGGAAGATACAAGATTGTAAAGGGTTTGAAATTTACATGGAAGATACAAGATTGTAAAGGGTTTGAAATTTACATAGTAGATACAAGATTGTAAAGGGTGTAAAATTTCCATGCAGATGAATCAGAAATGAACATGGCAGACCATCTAGGAGTAGAGATTTCCATTTTGGTTGTTGTTGTATGGTTTAATGCCATTTTTCAGCACACGATAGGCTATACATGGTGGCCAGTATTATTGTTGGAGGAAGAACACAGGGAAAACCCCTGGAAAGAACCACCGACCCACAAGAAGCTACTGACAAGCTTTCTCACATAACTACATTAGCTGAATCTTAGACTCGAACCCACGCAGACAGAGGCATGATGGCAGTGATCCGTAATGGAAAGCACTTTAGACCACTTGGCCCCTCCCATTGTGGTAAACATAGGAGTCCCACAAGCAAATGTTGCAGTCCCATCCCAGAAAATGATGAATTTTGCAGATTAGAAGAACTGTTGGTTGTCATTGAGTTTAATTTCCACATTCCTTATAGCACTGACATGTACAACCGTGTTAGCCTATTCGGCATGTCTGATAATTCTTCAAAACGATATGTCATTTCTGTAAACATTGGCTCACATGTTGTTTTGGTTGAAAATTCAATATTTGGCTGAAATGTCAGAAAGAATCCAAAGTAATGTATTTAATTTCCTTAGCCTGATGCATAAACATTACATCTTTTCAAAGCCATGTGTAGAATAGACTACCATATTTTGTCATGGAAACATATGGGAAACATCCCATTTGTCCAAACTTAGTATTATTTTGAATATAATATTCTGATGACAATTGACACTTTTCAATTGGTAAGCATTACAG
Source organism: Unio delphinus (assembly GCA_029339505.1). Lineage (NCBI taxonomy): Eukaryota > Metazoa > Mollusca > Bivalvia > Unionida > Unionidae > Unio > Unio delphinus. The sequence goes on along the minus strand of JAQISU010000361.1, from coordinate 9,170,975 downwards.
AATTGTATCTTCATCAATTTAATTAGGTATGGGTTTTACACCGATATTGGTGGTCTCATGTGCAAAAGAACCTGACAGTGCTGTAACTCTTGTTGGTCATTCAGAGTGAGAATGAATTTTGTCTATCCAAGGAATGGTCATATTCTAAAAACTAAGCCAGGCATCACACACTTTCTTACAGGTGGCTACTATTCCATCCAAAATGTCAATTCTAAAAACTGCATCACTTTTCTGAATTTCATTAAAATCTTTGCCAGTTTGCTATTTAACCACAATATACTTATCCCAATTTGCAAACAATGTTTAGTCCAAGTCTTGATGTGTTATAATTTCGAGGTCACATGCACTATTTATTTGGCTACAATCAGAAATGAACACAATAATAAAAGCTAAAGTTATTATAAATTCAGCATATTTCCCCATCCAAGCTGTTAGTCGAAGTCTTTGAACATGCCAACCAGCTATTGCAACATGTTCTTTTGATGTACTCAAATAAATACAGCCAGCACATATGGGGGTATTTTAACCATGAATCGTGTTATTGTAAATACAGGCACTGCTACAGTGATAAAATAATCAACATATTCTCCAACTCAGTATTTTGTTGAAGTAGGACTGGCAAATCTTAGAATTTGCTGCCCAGCTATTTGCATGCGTACAAGATGACTCGTCCATAGATGATTCTCTTCTCTGCATCCCAGATCAGACATTTGCATCCATAACTCCCAACTGTTCATGGAAAGTTAAGGGTATAGTGAAGACATTTCTACATTACCACTTGATATTCTGAAAGCTATTTGTGATGCAGGAATGAACTGTGGTATACTACATATGTTTATTTCTTAGAATTTTTTTTGTGATTGCTGAGGCCATTGGGTCTCAGTATAGGATCATAAAAGTATATTCAGAGCCACATACAGCTCAGGATGAGACTTGAGTCAGAACATCTATCGGGGGTACCTCAGTCATATCGGGCTTAGGGTGAGTCTCACAGGTACACACGCTGTAAAGGCAGAGCAGCACCCTCTAATTACCCACACTCAGTGTTGAATTAAAGTGAGTCATTATCACGCATGAAGTATTCATAATTCACCATAAGGAAGGAGCAGCACTCTTTATTTCCCTAACACCAGTTGTTGGCAAGAGAATTGAATCGCTTGGGAAAAGAGTTATGATAAGATATGAGTAAGGATCTTCCTATGGATCAGATTTGCATGACCAGTCGTTGACCAATTATCGGTCTATGAGTACAAGTCACCAGTAAGTGGAGCCTTTTGATTCAGGAATATAGATTGTGGTAATTCCAACATCCTCCGTCTTCGGTTAAGTTTTGTTTATGATTTGGAATCAGGATTCATATGCCATGATCGATAAGAGGATTGGGTTGGTATCCCAAATCTCACTAAATCCCAATGGGATGAGGGACATTCTACCAGAGGGAAGTGATTATTCCATCCTCTGTAAGCATACATGGATTTCAGAGCCTTTGCTCCTTCGTTGAAGGTCTATGTTGAAGTTGTGAACTGGCATCACCCTCTTCATAGGAAGGGTCAAAACAAAGAGGGAAGACTTTCATACGACACCTCAGGATGATTGTTACTTGATTTTACCCACCTGCCAAGTCTGCCACTAGGGGACAGTTCCTTAACCTTTTACAAAGGGAGCATGAATGGAGGTCATCTTCACTCCCAAGTTTTCCTAGCAACATCCCTACATTGGGTCATCATGTTCTGCCTCCAGCACTCAAGCACATATAAGGATGTCTTTCCAGACCTCATTGCTTATCACAAGTATCTCTTAGAACAAACCAAAGATTGTAGCTCCTCCAGTCAGGTCCCCTGTATCCTACCAACCTTTGATAAAGGTAGTAGATGAGGAAGAAATCTGGACCTCTGAAATGTATATATTGTCATATATGGTGTTAGTATTCACACACCTTCCTTTCCCTTTAAAGAAAACCACTAGTTGGAGATGCCCACATAGGTATATTTCATTAGGACCTAAGCCAGCCTTAAAGTTAAAACACTGAGGCCCCATAGATCTGAAGCTAGATATTATGTTACCATAGTCGTGCATGCTCACTTATTCTCATATTCCATTTTCAAAATGCTCAACAAGAAATCTATGTTATCAGAGGTCTGGCATAATTTCTTATAAGAATTGGCCAGAATATCTAAGCATTTAAGTTTGTTCATGGGTTTATAGTCCCAGCTTTTCCACATTTGGAGCACAGTTAGAACCTTGTGATAGCTGCTTTCTGGAAGCAGAGACTCTCCTCAAAGGATGCATGTCCTCTGTTACTTCCAAGGATTTGACAGACTAACAAAATCAGTGTCTGGACTGCTGAACCAGCCATGAAGTGCAGTAATCCTGACATCCAACATGGTTCATCAGCGAGATTCTTCAAAGCCATGCAGACTCAGTCCAAGCAGCATCTCAAATTCAGAATTGCTGTTACACAGCTGGATTTAAGATGGGTCACACATTAAACATCTTTGGGTTTTTGAGCCCATTCCCCTTAACAAACCATACCTTTTCAAGATGTTCCTCCTGTAGTAAGTCTCCTTTGTGATTTCAACAATTGAATATAGTGTAATTAAAGGAAAACTTATGCTCCCTTCTCCAGAATGTCACAGTATGTGGTACTGTAACCAGACACCTGTTTTGTTTCCTTTGATTTTCCTTGTACCAACAAGGGAGGGGGCATTTTGGCTGCTTATCAACCTTTCCTCCTTGAATACATTTATGCAGAAGGAATTTTGGAGGACGAGACAACAGCTTCAGTCAGGAATTCCATGAGACCTGTTCACATGGTGTTCCCCATTACTTTTAGGATGCATAACATCAGAGAGAATATCTGGTTTTGCTTGAATTGTGAGGCATTTCAGTTTCTTACTACTATGCAGTTCATCCTAGCTTCTACAGAGAGATCTTTTACTGAGGTCTTGGGGTTATGGGTAGTTGCTGTCACATAATGTCACTGAGGATTCCTATCTTCCAATGATTTGCTGATCACCAATCTACAGGCCCTCAGACTAGACCTGTTTCATTGTTAGTCCATACTGAAGTATTCATTTGGAACTGGAAGGGCTTGTTTTTCAGTGCTCATGTTCCAGGAAAGAATCAGATATTCACAAAAATAATTTGGAAATGAGAGCAGTTTTGTTGCTAGTCCAGTTCTGAGTTAGAGGGACATGATAGTTTCTTCAATAGTCCATAGCAAATTCCATTTCAGACTTTTGAGGGAGACATTTAATTAATTGTGTTTATGAAAAATAGGTAAACAACAAGTTCCCCTTTGACATTTTCCAAGTCTTCATTCACTGAGCTTGGGTAGTGGCCACATTCAATATGAAGTTGGGTGATTATTTTAAATACACCTCACCATCTTTTAGGATTATGTGACAAGCACTTGAAATGTAAGGACCTTCTTAGCTCGGGTCATTTGTATAGACCATGTGTGACACCAATACAGCACTCTTCACAGTCTGCTATACAGCTGTCAATTGCATCAATCCCGATTATCCCTAATCTTAGTTAGGGCTTTACTTGTTTAGTAGACAGCTTCTAAAGGTTCGGGATCATATGTGTATTGCCATAAAGACATAGATAGCTTAATAATCCCTTACAGAGATGGATTTTTAATTCATAAAATAAAGTTCAAGAGGATTGACATTTTCCTATTTAATGGGATTATCTATCTCATTCGTCTATTTTACTTCATTTGTTATCGTAGGGTATAATATGCCCACATGTTACAGTTTTGTTCAAGATATTTATGTTTTTGATGTTAGAGATGTTGTTTAATGTTGCACATCTTCTAGAGATTAGTCACTATAAAAAGTCCTCATTATTACTGCTATTCTATGCACTTGGGTATTTGTTGTGAGGCTTCACTAACATTTGAATACAACATGGCATATTATACTTATAATAATTACAGTTCAACCAGATTGCAAAAATAAAATACTGACACAGCTAATTTAATATCTTTATTACCCTATTTTTGCAACTATGAATCTAGTGATATCAAGATTTAATTTGCCAATGTTGAATACAATTTTATTCCCATTCAATAAATGTCTATTTTGGATTTCATTTCATACAAGATCCACAAGGTCTTGCAAGTAATCTGGTCACATTATAGGATGTGCAGTGCATGTATGAGACAATGTGAAGTCAATACAAGTTACACTCAGACATCAAGAAAATATCATTTGTTTCTTTTTTGCATGATGAACCTAAATTATTAGGATCTTTATTTGAATTGTGGCATCAACATAAAGGGAGACAAGTTTGAATGGAACTAACATATTAACCTATCTATGTAAAGGTCACAGATAACTATTTTAATACAATCTATGTAATGACGGAAATTTGAATTAAAATAAACGTATATTACTTTAATGAATTGCAGCATCTTCAAATGGTTCACCATAACAAATACTGAAAAATAATTGCAATCTCTTGGAATGGTTCACCATAAAAATATACTGAAAAATAAAATGCAACCTCTTGGGATGGTTCACCATCGAAATTACTGAAAAATAATTGCAGTTTATTGGGATGGATTGTCATAAAAAATAATGAAAAATAATTGCAACCTCTTAAAATGGTTCACCATAACAACTTCATCTATGCATAGTTCAAGAAGTGCCCATTTATACTGCTAAATGTTTTTATAAATCTATCCCGACAGGTGATATGGCTACTGCTACAATAAAATACAATAAATATATACCATTGCATAGGACATTGAAGATAGCTTTGTGGCATTATAAGAACAAAAAATGCACCCAATTCTCCTTCAATCATGTGTATAGGTCACGAGAGAACATTATTTCAGCAGATCCATTGAATATAAAGCACACGGATATGACTAGAACCACAATTTATAGTTCAAATATTGTTTATGTTGAGTGCTGATTCAGTTCATACACTGATATATTATTTATTTAGTCCTAGTATTTTATTTTAATTAATAATGACCCAACCCATGTATAATCTCTCCCACCTCACCACTTCTGTCAATTATGTATGCTATTTAATTATTTTCTTTCCTTCCATAATATTGAATTAAATGCAGCATTGCCTTTAAGATATCTAGAAACATCTACTTGCAAGTCATGCTACCTTGAGCATCATTTGCTTGAGGATACATCATTTGTATTGGGTACATTACTTGCTTGAGGGGGTACATCATTTGTTTGAGACACAACATTTACTTGAGCATACATATAGTGCTTGATGTACATTATTTGTTTGAAGGTACATTTGTATGGGGTATATAATTGTTTGAGGGTACATCGTGACCTAATAACCTTTAAAAGTCCCAATGACCTGATGACCTTTATTTAAAGTGAGAGGCAATAATCGCACCTGAGTAATATGTGTTGAATCTGCTATGCTATTGGAAACCCTTGTGTAAGGAAAATAATCTGTGTTGTTATTTGTACCAAGACAATGAATTCAAATTTGTAGGGTTACATTATTTTTCTCCAGGCTTGTGGGGAGACAATGTAATCCCTTGACTTTGATTTTTCAGTACCAATTGAAACCCCAACATAGATTGTAATATCATTGTCAAATATCCCCATTAATAATTAATCCATTCATTTGTCAATAGGTAGATTCTAATAATGTCATTGCCAAATATTTCCATTATTAATTAATCCATTCATTTGTTAGGAGGTGAATTACTTCTTTGCTCCATGTATGCTTCATGCGGAACCACCCAGAGAAGTTATCTTCCCAGAACATGATCAACAGATGGAGAGCTCATCAGTCATGTGCTATGTCTTCACTGGAAAATTTCTGCCAGCACCAATTTTCCACCGACTTCTCGCTGCCTGTGTTGCTCAATGGCCATTGGCAACAAAGAAGATGGAGAACACAACTGAGAATCAGATATTTTGTGGCTGCGGTGTATTTCAAATTGACAATTACCATAAACTGACCCTGCACTTCTTGGGATACATCATATTCATGAGAGTGACAAGACAAGGGATCAAAGACAAGACTCTATCTTCAAAGCTGTGTATTGAGGTGAAAGAGTTTATTGCTAAGGTACTCAACAAGCTCATTGGATACCTGGGTCATAGCCTGAAGTTTGAGGAGTTTATACAATGCCCTGAATACAATGGTGAAAGTTTCAACAGCCTTATCCCAGTGGCCCTCCTGAAAGAGAATGCAGAAGTACGCTGTGACTTCCATAACAACATAATCGAGTCAAACAAGTTTTTGAAGTTTTGGTTTGATGGTGAGGTGAGTATGTCTTTCTGCAGCAAATACCCACAATGCATTATCATATAGGCACTCTAAACATCATTTAAATAAATTGGGTTCTGAATTAGTTTAGCTCAGACTCAGATGAGTAAGTCACATGACAAGGTACAGCAAATATATTCTATTCAAGTGTTCAAGTTAACTCTTTTGATTTGGTGTTCTTTATATACTGACATGAGTATTTGGTGTTCTTTATATACTGACATGAGTATTTGGTGTTCTTTATATACTGACATGAGTATTTGGTGTTCTTTATATACTGACATAAGCATTTGGTGTTCTTTATATACTGACATGAGTATTTGGTAGATTGGCATTACAAGCAAGGTATGCAAATATTTTGTCTATCTGAATTAGAGGTCATCAGACAATATAAATCTGCTGACCAGGGTGTAACTTGAGCTGCAAAATCTCACTGGCCAATCAGTGCCTGGATGGAATCTCCTGTGTCTTGTAGTCTCTAACTTCCCCAATTAACTTTTGAGTGAAGCTTATTTTGTTATATTGATCTGCATATCATAGACATTCCTTTCTTTAATCTAAATAGGTATTTTTTGACATCTCGCTGATTTTCCCAATTTCATCATGCCAGGCTTTATAAATTTGCAGAATATTGGAATTATAATACAATAGCTAATATATATAAATCTCAGCTTATATAACTTTTATTAAGTAGTTATAGAAGCTTGGCACTCTGAATGTAATATACCTTATAACAAGAAAGGTAAATAATTGTAGGTACAGTATCTTACTCAGGGGAAAAATAAGTCATCATTTAAATACAAGCATCTTGTAAACATGTTTATGCTGTGAATTATCTCATTTAATTGCTACTGTTGTTTAGATTGTTTTTCCTGCCTCCATTATTTTAAAGTCTGTCCCTTTTCTACAGGTCAAGAACATAGATGGTCAAGATAAAGACGATGTTGATGCACCTATTACCCAGGAACACATCAACCATGCCCGTTTGTGTAATGCATTGACAACGGTTTGTTCCAATGCTCTGAGAGAAATCCTCCTCACCAGTGTCCCTATGCCATACCCAGATATCTACAAGGCAATCCTGGCCAACAAAGCCAAGTTGAATAAACTGAACAAAGAACAAGATCAGTTGGTATTCCCAGATCCACAGGGCCTTTCCACTGGAAAGGTAGAAGAATTTGACATTTCCTTATTATATACAATCATAAGAAATGTCAGTTCAGTTCCTGCTCCATCAAATGGCTGGGGAAAACCTCCAACTGATAACCCAAGGGACACAACTCTTGGTGCAAGTGTGGAGAGGATACGCACATATAGGAATCACATCGTTGGTCATGCTGTGGATGGAAAGATAAGCCAGCAAGAGTTTGAGGATTACTGGGCCAAGATAGATAAGGTCCTTCGTGAGATTGAAATTGTCATTGGTAACCATGGCTACCTGGACGATTTAGAGAAGCGTAAGAATCAGGTCATCACCCCACATGAAGCCCATGAGCTACAAAAGACATTTCAGGAGTACAAAAAACAAACAGGAGGTAAATAATTTCTAATCTCATTCTTTATAAAGCCATAATATAGAAGTACATGATACAGCCATCATTCATTCTTATGTACATTATTCCATTCCTTATTATCTTTATAAATTACATATTGAAGTCATAAAGGAAATAACAACTTTATTTACAAGTCATTGCTGTAGTTTTGAAGAGAAAAGGTAAAATTGCTCTTAATATATTTAAGAAAAAAACAAATTAGTGGAGAAGATTGCCAATTTGCTCATATAAATAGTATACAATTGACCCCTCTCATGGCCCAATCCTAATAATAATAATAATAATAATAATAATAATAATAATAATAATATTGTACCATGACCTCTCTCATGGTCCAATCTGTTAATACACTAATAATAATAATAATAATAATAATAACAATGATAATAATAATAATATACCATGACCTCTCTCATGACCCACTCCTATGAGATAATACCAACACTAATGAGGACTTCTCATAGCCCAATCCTATGAGACGATAATAATAATAATAATAATAATAATAATAATAATAAAATAATAATAATGAGGACTTTGTATAGCTATTAATCTTAAGAAGCTGTAAGAGCTTTCCAACATCTATAATGAAATGACTACAATAAACAAAAACAAATACAAACACCATGAAATTAGAAAACGTAAAAAATGCTGAAAATATTACAGGTAGGAAACATTATAAGGTCTTTAAGTTTGTTTCTAGGTGAGTTTAAGACCACACTTGAAAGGGATCACTGTCTTTGTGTCTAATTGTCTAGATGATTAAAGTCTGTAGTCTATCTCTCTGTCTGTCTGTCTGTCTCTCTTTCTCTCTCTCTCTCTCTCTCTCTCTCTCTCTCTCTCTCTATACTCTTCACCAGATGGTCATATGATATATATCAGCCTTTATAGAGGAGGAATATAATTATCACAACTGAATTGTATACTCAGGTTATTGACAGCTTACATACACATGTCAGACAGATAACACTTGTACATTATTTTTCAAATGCAGATTTAAACATCAATTATAAGAGTGGGAATACTGTTGAATAAATGTTGGTGGGAATAGTTCTTATATCACTTCCAACTGTTGAAATAATGTTGGTTGGAATATTTCTTCTGTCCAGGTGTATATATATATATATATATATACTGTTGAAAAAATGTGGGTTGGAATCTATCTGTCAAGGTTTATATGTTACTAAGGCAATAGATACAAACATCATAGCTTACCTTCAAAAAGTGTAAGCCTTTACAGATTTGTCATCAATTCTGTCTTCTCCATTTTGGTATCCATCCCATTCAGGTATATACCCATAACCATTTTGATATCCATCCCATTTAGGTATATATACATAAATTTTTTTGTATCATTTCAAAAATGATGCTAACTGTTTTTCTTTTTTCAAGCTGCAGCATCTGACATTGAGTCAACAGTAGAGACACTTATGTCGATAGCTAAGACACTCCGAGGTAATCAAAACTGAGAGAAGTAACGGTTGTGTTCCTGCTACTGAGAGAGACAAGGATTTGAAATACATGGATACAGCTACTTGTAGACATTACACAATCTGTACCTGATACATGATACTGTTAAATATATGGGTGTGACTTTTATTGGACATAACACAATGTGTTTGTAACATAGCATCATGTTAAATATATGGGTGTGACTTTTATTGGACATTACACAATGTGTTTGTAACATAGCATTATGTTAAATATATGGGTGTGACTGTTAATAGACATTACACAATGTGTTTGTAACATAGCATTATGTTAAATATCTGTATGTGACTGTTTTTGGACATAACACAATGTGTACTTAAGATATCATTTTGTAAATATGTGGATACTAAAATGTACCAGTGAAAATAAATAACAAGTGTGCATGATTATCATTTTGTTAAATACATAGATTCAACCAGCTACAAGTTATCATTTTGTTAAATACATAGGTACAACCAGCTACAAGTTATCATTTTGTTAAATACATAGATTCAACCAGCTACAAGTTATCATTTTGTTAAATACATAGATTCAACCAGCTACAAGTTAATGTCAAACAACACATATGCATGATAATTCATTCTGTTAAATATACAGAAAAAAAAACTACCTGAAGACCTCATATAATGTATGTGTGATATTTAATTTGTTAAATATATAGATTAAATAATTACATTGTTAAATGCATGCATGCAATGCAACTACTAGTGAATGAAGACAGTATGTGTACATCATTCAGTTCAATATATAGATACAATCAAATACCAATGGACCGCAAACAACATGTGTATGATGCAGCATTCTCTTAAATACATGGATACACCTAACTACCAATGAACCTCAAACAACATGTGTATAATACATCACAGTGTTAAATACATAGATACAACCAAATACCAATGGACCTCAAACAACATGAACATGACACAGCATTCTCTTAAATACATAGATACAGCTAAATAACACTGGACCATAAACAACATGTGTATGATACATAACATTGTTAAATACATAGAACTACCATAGGATGTCAAACAACATGCATGATACAAAACAGTGTTAAATACATAGATACAATCAAATACCATTGGCCCTCAAACAATGTATGCATGATGCACAACAGTATAAATACATAAAAACAACTACCATTGGACATCAAACAACATGCATATGATGTATCATTTTGTTAAATATGTAGATACAACTAACTACATTATTGTTAAATATATAGATACAACTAACTACATTATCCTTTGAAATGCTTGGATTCAACTATTAGCAAATGAAGACAGTATGTATATCTAATACATCATTCATTTAAATAAATACTAGGCTAGCAGACCTGAAAACAGCATTTGTACATGAAATATCATCTAGTTAAATACATGTATTCAAATAACTAACATTGGACCTCACAGAATATGTGTACATGTATAATTTATAAATGTTGTGATACATACATTGTAACTACTAGTGGGTATAGACAAGATGTATTCATGATACATCATTGTGATACATACATTGGAACTACTAGTGGGTATCAGACAACATGTATTCATGATACATCATTGTGATACATACATTGTAACTACTAGTGGGTATATAAAAGATGTATTCATGATACATCATTCTGATACATGCATTGGAACTACTAGTGGGTATCAGACAACATTTATTCATGATACATCATTGTGATACATACATTGTAACTACTAGTGGGTATAGACAAGATGTATTCATGATACATCATTGTGATACATACATTGGAACTACTAGTGGGTATCAGACAACATGTATTCATGATACATCATTGTGATACATACATTGTAACTACTAGTGGGTATATAAAAGATGTATTCATGATACATCATTCTGATACATGCATTGGAACTACTAGTGGGTATCAGACAACATGTATTCATGATACATCATTGTGATACATACATTGGAACTACTAGTGTGTATAAACAACATGTATTTTATCATGAAAAATCATTGTGATACATACATTGGAACTACTAGTGGGTATCAGATAACATGTATTCATGATACATCATTTTGATACATACATTGTAACTACCAGTGGGTATAGAAGATTTTTCATGAAAAATCATTGTGATACATGCATTGGAACTACTAGTGGGTATCAGATAACATGTATTCATGATACATCATTGTGATACATACATTGGAACTACTACTTTAGACAAGATGTATTCTTGATACATCATGGTGATACATACATTGGAACTACTAGTGGTATAGACAAGATGTATTCATGATACATCATTGTGATACATACATTGAAACTTCTAGAGTGTATAGACAAGATGTATTCATGATGCATCATTGTGATACATAGATTGGAACTACTAGTGGGTATAGACAAGATGTATTCTTGATACATCATGGTGATACATACATTGGAACTACTAGTGGGTATAGACAACATTTATTCATGATACATCATTGTGATACATACATTGGAACTACTACTTTAGACAAGATGTATTCTTGATACATCATGGTGATACATACATTGGAACTACTAGTGGTATAGACAAGATGTATTCATGATTCATCATTGTGATACATACATTGAAACTTCTAGAGTGTATAGACAAGATGTATTCATGATGCATCATTGTGATACATAGATTGGAACTACTAGTGGTATAGACAAGATGTACTCTTGATACATCATGGTGATACATACATTGGAACTACTAGTGTGTATAGACAACATGTATTCATGATACATCATTGTGATACATACATTGCAACTACCAGTGGGTATAGATGACTGGTGTTCATGATACAACATTTTGATACATTATAGGTACTAGTGGTATAGACAAGATGTATTTATGATACATCATGGTGATACATACATTGGAACTACTAGTGGGTAAAGCCAACATGTATTCATGATACATCATTGTGATACATACATTGTAACTATTAGTGGGTATAGACAAGATTTTTTCATGATAAATCATTGTGATACATACATTGGAACTACTAGTGGGTATAAGACAACATGTATTCATGATACATCATTGTGATACATAAATTGTAGCTACTAGTGGGTATCAGATAACATATATTCATGATACATTATCATGATACATGCATGGAACTACTAGTGGATATGAGACAACATGGCTGCACACCTGATACTTGATTGTGATAAATTGGAAATACTACTAATTAACATCAAACAGCACACACTTGTAGTACATTATTCTGTTAAATACATTTATTCTACTAGAAGTGTACATCATACCATCTCATCATGCACAATGTATGCATACCATTTCACCATTTTCTAAAGTTGACAAGGTTACAATAGTTTTCTTACCGCATGGTCAATGAACAGATCATGCTGATCAATCATCTAAATATGTTACTATTTTTCTACTTCATTAATTCTCAAATTATGTAACAGTATCTCATAAAACTATCAAGACTGTGGAAAGGGGTAATATCCATTGCTAATAATACCTCAAGGGTGGAACAATACATAAATTGTACAATAATCATTCAATCAATCAATCAATCCTCTCTGTGCCATCTGGTGCTTGAGGCCACAGCAAGGGAGTACCATTTCGGTCTGTCGGCAGCTATTGCTGGGGCGGTCTGAAGGGTGAGGCCTCTGGTTTTAAGGTCTCCATGGTTTGTCGTTGTGCTTCTTCCACAATAATCATGGGGGGGGGCAAACTGTAAAGATGTAATATCCATTGCTAATAATAGTCCAAGGCTTTAACAATACATCATCATCATCATCATCATCATCATCATCATCAGTCTCATGACCTAGTGTGGTTATTGAGCCACTGTGCTGCGGAACATCTGACCAGTTCCTTCCTCTTGTCTAAATCATATGCGAATTACTGTGTCTCTCAGCAAAATGTTTCCAGGTCCATTCTTTGATGTTATCAGTCCCCTTTTTGTTCGTCAACCTCTCCTTCTGCCACCCTGGATGCTACCCTGCAGTACTGTTGTGGATACTGTTGGCTCTAGTGGCAGACTATACCATTTCAGCTTTCTCTTTTTGACAGTGGTATGGTCTTAATATTGGCCTCTTTTTGTGCCTGATGGTGTTGTGCACTTCTTCATTTGTGATGTGGTCCATGTAAGAGATGCCAATGATGGTTCTCCAGCAGCTTATTTCATGTGCCTGGATTCTTCATTATAATTCTGCTGTGGTTCAGGTCTCAAATGAATACAGAAAGATTGAGATGACTAGTGCTCTCAATAATCTGATTTTAGTTTTCATACAATATTCTTGTCTCTCAAGATGGATCTTAGCTTTGACAAAGCTACTGTTGTTTATGCTGCTCATGACAACATTTCTGCTCATGATCCCACTTCAGTGATTATGGAACTAAGATATTTGAAATTGCCCACAGTTTCCAGTTCTATCCTGTGACTTTAATCTTGGCAAAGATTTGTTTGCCACTATTTTGTCATCAGTTTTGTCTTCTCAGTGCTTATCTCCATGTCAAATCTGGAAAATGGTTCATCCAGGTTCTTCACTAACCTGGCAAACTAATCTTCACTGCCTGCCAGCCCATCAATGTTATCTGCAAAGCCGATGTTGGTGATGTTACGCCTTCCAATGCTGACTGTTCCATGGTGGTTTTCCAGAGCTTCGCTCTTGTTATGCTCTAAGTAGATGTTTAACTCAAAACTGTTGTCATGAACCAGTCCCCACAGAACCTTGAGCATTTACTGCACAGGTAGCCTTGGCATACAGCTACTTGATGGTATTGATCAACTTTTGACCCATGTTGTACTTCTTTTATTATGTCCCACATTGCTTCATGCTACACTCTATCAAAAGTCTATTTTGAAATCTATGAATATATGATAGATGTCTTGTTGATGTTGCAAGTGCTTCTCACACAGAACACTAAGATTGAAGATTTGTTCTGTTGTGCTTCTTTCACTCCAGACCCTTGCCAGTTTTTCAGAGATTATTTCTTATGATGGTAGTTTCAGTCTGTTCAAGATGATCTTCAGCATCACCTTACTAGCATGGCTGATCAAACTGATATTTCTGTAATTTTGGCACTGCTGGAGATTGCTTTTTGGGGGGAGTGTTAAAATCAGTGATCGGGTCCACTATATTTGCCATTAACCTGTCTGCCAGATCGTGTTGTATATTTTTGTTAGCAGCTCTATCACTGATTTCCCCACTCCTTCTTGATAAGTTCAGCTGGGATGTTGTCTACTCGAGCTGCTTTCCAATTATTCAGTGCTCTTATTGCTGACTCCACCTCTTCTTTGAGAATGGGGAAATCATCATCATTTGCGGAGTTTGGAACTTCAAGCACCTATGGGTCTCCTGTAGATGGATGGTTGTAGAGTTCTTTACAATACACAGTCCATCTTTCTGAAATGTCACTTGCTTCTGTGAGGCATTTTTCATTTTCTAGTAAAAAGGAAAAACAATACATAATTTGTACAAAAATTAATGGGGGGGACAAACTGTGGAAGGAAGTAATATGCTACTAATAGCCCAAAACTTTAACAATACATCAACATCATCATTCTCTTGACCTATTGTGGTCATTGAGGCATTGTGTTGCTGAGCATCTGACAAGTTCCCTCCTTTTGTCTTGATCATGTGTGAATGGCAGTCTCCACAAAACTTTTCCTGGGGTATTGTTTGATGTTGTCCGTCTACTTTTTTCTCTGTCTACCTCTACTTCTGTCACTTTGGACGTTGTTGTGCAGTACGGTTGTGGACAAAATGTTGGCTCTTGTGACGTAACCATACCATTTCAACTTTCTCTTTTTGACGATGGTTTAGGTCTTCATATTGGCATACTTTGTGCCTGATGGTGTTATGCATGTCTTCATGTGAGATGTGCTCCATGTAAGAGATGCCACGGATGATAATTTAGTTTTAAGCTAGTTAGGTGTATCTGATAATTTAGTTTTAAGCCAGTTGGGTGTATCTGATAATTTAGTTTTTGAGCTAGTTAGGTGTATCTGATAATTTAGTTTTTGAACTAGTTAGGTGTATCTGATAATTTAGTTTTAAGCTAGTTAGGTGTATCTGATAATTTAGTTTTAAGCTAGTTGGGTGTATCTGATAATTTAGTTTTGAGCTAGTTAGGTGTATCTGATAATTTAGTTATAAGCTAGTTAGGTGTATCTGATAATTTAGTTTTAAGCTAGTTAGGTGTATCTGATAATTTAGTTATAAGCTAGTTAGGTGTATCTGATAATTTAGTTTTAAGCTAGTTAGGTGTATCTGATAATTTAGTTTTAAGCTAGTTAGGTGTATTTGAGATTATGTTTCTTTGACAAGTAAATAACCATTTTTCTTTTCATCTTAAAGCACCAAACTTCATGAAATAGTATGGCTTCAACTTGTTTTGTCTCCAATGGTGTAAAATAATAGTATTTTGTCAGTTTCCATTGTAATATAATATAATGTACCATCCATGTATTATGTTATTTTTACATAATCAATAATTCGTTTCATTTTTCAACCATGCATTGCATTGTTTTTATATTTCATCATTTTTCCTTTATTGCATTGCATTGTTTTTGTATTAATAATTTGTCATTTTCCATCCATGCATTGCATTGTTTTTGTGTTAATAATTTGTCATTTTCCTTCATTGCATTGCATTATTATTTTAGTAATAATTCATCATTTTCCTTCATTGAATTGCTTTCTTTTGTAATAATAATTTGTCATTTTCCATCAATGCATTGCAATATTTTTGTATTAATAATTTGTCATTTTCCTTCATTGCATTGCATTGTTTTTGTATTAATAATTTCTCATTTTCCATCAATGCATTGCATTGTTTTTGTATTAATAATTTGTCATTTTCCATCAATGCATTGCAATGTTTTTATATTAATAATTTGTCATTTTCCTTCATTGCATTGCATTGTTTTTGTATTAATAATTTCTCATTTTCCATCAATGCATTGCATTGTTTTTGTATTAATAATTAGTCATTTTACTTCATTGTATTGCATTGTTTTTTGTATTAACAATTTGTCATTTTCCATCAATGTATTGCATTGCTTTTGTATTAATAATTAGTCATTTTCCATCAATGCATTGTATTGTTTTGTATTAATAATTTGTCATTTTCCATCCATGCATTGCATTGTTTTTATATTAAATATTTTGTCATTTTCCATCAATGCTTTCCAATAGAGCTATAACTATATATAAAATTACAATAATTATACCCCTACCAATCAATGCACCAATTCAACACATAACTATACCCCTACCACTCAATATACCAATCCAACACATAACTATACCCCTACACCTCCATATACCACCATAAGAAATAATTATACCCTTACACCTCAATATTCCAATACAACACATAACTAAACCCCTACACATCAATACACCATTATAAGAAAAAACTATCCCAACCACTCAATACACCAATACAACACATAACAATACCCCTACCCCTAAATATACCAATATAACATATAACTATACACCTAACACTAAATATACCAATATGGCACATAACCATACCCCTACACATCAATAAACCAATACAACACATAACTATACCCCTACTCCTCAATCTAGCAATAGCAAAGACAACTAAAACCCAACCTTTTTTTATACCAATATAACACAACTATATAACCCCTACCCCTCAATTTATCAAGAAAACAGATAACTTTACCCTTACCACTCAATATACCAATACAACAAATAACAATACCCCTAACGCTTAATATACCACGAAAAGAAATAGCTATACCCCAATACTTCAATATACCATTACAACACATAACTGTACCCCTACACCTCAATACAACAATGCAGTATAATAACATCACTACCACTCAATACATCAATACAACACATAACTATCCCCCTACCCCTCAATATACCAATACAACAAAAAACTATACCCCTACACCACAATATAAAACTACCACTTAATATACCAACAAAACACATTACTATACTCCTATACCTCAATATAGGAATACAACAAATAACTATACCCCAACACCTCAATATACCACTACTATACCACTCCACCTCATTATACCAATACAACACATAACTACACCCCTACCCCTCATTATAAGAATACAACAAATAACTATCCCAGTACACCACAATATAAAGATATAAGAAATAATTATACCCCAACACCACAATAAACCAATGCAACACATAACAATACCCATACACCTCAATACAACACTATAAAAACAACTATACCACTACAACTCAATATACCAACAAAACACATTACTATACCCCTATACCTCAATATAGGAATACAACAAATAACTATACCACTACACCTCAATATACCATTGCATCACAGAACTATACCCCTACACCTCTATATACTACTATAAGAAATAATCATACCCCTACACCTCAATATACTACTAACAGAAATAACTATACCCCTACACCTCAACAAAAACAATATAAGAAATAATTATACCCTTACATCTCAATATACCAATACAAAACATAACTATCCCCTTACCCCCAATATACCACTATAAGAAATAACTATACCCCTACCCCTGAATATACCAATACAACACATAACTATTCCTCTACCACTCAATATACCAAGACAAAATATAACTATACCCCTACCTCTCACTATGCCAATACAGCACATAACTATACCCTGACACCTGAATATACCAATACAACACATAACCATATGCCTACACCTCAATATAACAATACAGCACATAACTATGCCCCGACCCCTGAATATACCAATAGAAAACATAACTATACCCCTACCCCTCATTATACCAAGATGAAACATAACTATCTCACAACCACTCAAAATACAATTACAACACATCACTATACCCATACCACTCAATACACCAATGCAAGACATAACTATACCCCTAAAACTCAATACACCAATACAAAACATAATCATACCCTTACCCCTCATTATACCAAGATGACACATAACTATCACCCTACCACTAAATATACCAATACAAGACATGACTATACCCCTTAAACTCAATATACCAATACAAAACATAACTATACCCCTACATGTCAATACACCACTATAAGAAAAAACTATACACATACCACTCAATATACTAATACAACACATAACTATACCCCTAAATATAAACTTGAATATATATAATGTTCCAGCACTATGAGAGCAGCAGTCTCTGACCGAAACGCCCGAAATAGGTCATGCTGACCTACTATTTGCACCAGACATGGAGATAGAGCACTCCCAGGAAGAAGATCCAGTGAGACCTACAAAGAGCCCATCACATGGATCAGACCAGTTAGAACTCTTGAGGGACCCATCCCGAGAGTCAATGTAAAACTGGGGAATAGTTGATAAACTATTAGCTTGTACAAGACATCAAGGAAAAAAGGTTTACAAAGTGAAGTGGCAGGACTATTAAAAAACAACATGGGAACCAGCAGAAAATTTTTGATTCGTGATTTTCATGTCAAAAGAACTCTAAAAGGAAAAGTGCGGAAATCTAACAAACGGTCATAAAATGGCGACATTCATAAGGAAAATAAGGACTGGTTAAAGACTTTAAATAAACAGGTGTAAATTTAACTGTTCTGATGTCATATAATGTTGGACATTTTCTCTAAAGACTATCTTCTGACTTTCCTACAACCTTACTTTTCTGAACACCCCATAATATGATACTAGAAGATTGTATATCTGCAATTGAAATCTTGACTATTTTAATTTAGTCTCTTCTAAAGGCTGAAGATAATAATAAATAACTCTATAAAACACCAAAAACTCTGTTAGAAATGAAATGCCATTTAAATGGAGCAACATTTATATTACTTAATTGAAAGCTTCAATGTTGAATAAAACTTCATTTTGTTGCATTGGTATAGAATCGAGTTACTGCAAATGACCAGTGAACTTTTGACGATTTATGTGCATTTAATATTCAGGATTTATAACATGGAGCATTATCTGATTCATGTTTTGATTGATTTCAGAACAATGAAACTTTTATCAGTTTATTCATCTTAGCCTTATAAATGAAAATGTATTTTGTATTTAGATACCATTCTGTCCACATTTGAAGTAGTTTTGCAGCATTAATATGTAACCTTATGGTAGAAATTCTAGATTTGTAGTGAGATTGTGTGTGTGATAAATTACTTATTTTGCAATCAAATTTGTTAAAAAAATTTGGGGACCAAATTTTAGAACCAAGGGGGAAATGTAGTAGGGATTATGATACCTCTACCACTCAATATACCAATACAAAACATACAAATACCCCTATCCCTTATTATACCAATACAACACATAACTATCCTCCTACCACTCAATATACCAATACAACAAATAACTATTCCCCTTCACCTCAATATACCACTATAAGAAATAACTATACCCATACACCTCAATATACGACAATAAAAAATAATTATACCCCTACCACTCAAAATATCAATACAACACATAACTGTTCCCCTTCACCTCAATATACCACTAGAAAAAATAATTATACCCTTACACCTCAATATAACAATACAACACATAACTATACAACTATACCTCAATATACCGATACAACACATAACTATACCCCTACCCCTCCATATACAAATTCAACACATAACTATATCCCTATAACCTTGACTAATGAGTCACCCTCTATAAACAAAGCATTATTATTATTATTATTATTTTTATTATTATTATTATTATTATTATTATTATTATTATTATTATTATTATACAAACACAGCACATAACAATATGCTTACCACTAAATATATCACTATAAGATATAACTATACCCCTGCCCCTCAATATACCAATAGAACTCATAAGTATACCCCTACCACTCAATATACCAATTCAGAACATAACTATACCCCTACTACTCAATATACTACTGAAAAATATAACTGTACCACTACCACTCAATAGATCAATACAACACATAACTATACCCATAAACTTCAATATACCAAAACAACACATATTTATCCCACTACCCCTCAATATACCAATACAGCACAAAACTATACCCCTACCACTCAATATAGCAAACAAACCACGTAACTATACCCATACCAATCAATACACCAATATAGCACAAAACTATAACGGTTACCCTACAACTCAATATACCAATACACCACAGAAATATACACCTAAAACTAAATATACCAATACAACACATAACAATACCCATAACACTCAATATACCAATACAGAACATAACTATACCCCTACAACTCAATATACCATTACACCACAGAAATATACACCAAAAACTAAATATACCAATACAACACATAATTATACCCCTACCACTCAATATACCAATACAACACATAAATAGACCCCACTCAATATATCACAGTATAAGAAATAACTATACCCGTACCACAAGATATACCAATACAAGAAATAACTATACCCGGACACATCAAAATACCACTAAAAGAAATAATTATAACATTACACCTCAATATACCAATAGAACAAATAACTATACCCCTACACCTAGATATACCATTATCAAATATAAGAATACTCCTACATCGCAATAAATCACTATAAGAAATAATTATACCCCTGCAACTCAATATACCAATACAAAACATAACTATACCCCTACCACTCAATATACCAATACAGCACATAGCTATACACCTACCACTCAATATACCAATACAGCACATAACTATACAAGCAGACCTCAATACACCAATAAAACACATAACTATACCCCTACCCCTCCATATACCAATGCAAAACAAAACTATATCCCTGCCACTCAATACTCTAATAAAGCACACAATAATATCCCTACCACAAAATAAACAATACAACACATACCTATACCACTACCCCTCAATATGCCAATACAACATATAACTATACCCCTATATCTCAATATACCAATACAAAACATAACTATACCCTTACCTACCAATATACCACAGTAAGAAATAACTATACTGCTACCCCTCAATATTCCAATAGAACACATAAATATCTCCTACCACTCCTTATACACATAAATATCTCCTACCAGTCCTTATACACATAAATATCTCCTACCACTCCTTATACACATAAATATCTCCTACCACTCCTTATACACATAAATATCTCCTACCACTCCTTATACCAATAGAGCACCTAACCCTCAATATAGCTATGCAGCACATAACTATACCCCTACCAATCAATATACCAATACAAGACATAACTATACCCAACCACTCAATATACTAATACAACACATAACTATACCCCTACCAATCAATATACCAATACAAGACATAACTATACCCCTAAACCTCAATATACTAATACAACACATAACTATACCCCTACAACTCAGTATACCAATACAACAAATAACTATACCACTACCACTCAATATAGCAATACAAGACATAAGTATACCCCTACACTTCAATATACCAATACAACACATAACTATACCCCTACCCCTCAATATACCAATACAACACATAACTACACCGCTCAAATAACAGTAACATGGAAAGAGTGAAAATAACAAGCTTGTAAAAACTTAATAAACAATTTATTGAGCACAAATATTTTCCAGAAAAGAAAAATATACTGACAGTTTTAAGAATCAATTCCAAAATTAATTAAAAAATAATTCAAAATATAATCCACTAGTGAAATTGCAAAAGTCCTGGTAATAAAATGTCCAAATAATTCCCAGTTCGAATCTTAGTGAAGCATCCAAGATGGAAGACGATGTCACGTGATGAAGTCAGTTCTGGTCTTATGAAATTCAATGAGCACAATTGATTTCCAGATAAATAACAAAATAAATGTTTTTGATCCAAACGAACTGGAATAGTTTCCAGTACAAGGTAATTTAAAATAACTCAAAACAACTCAACTTAATATTCTAACAGCCCAATTTCTACTAAATAGTTCGATTCAAAACATAATTTATATACCTGTTTTCACGTAAACAAGGAAGGGGTCACATTACCTTCTAGAATCTTTAGAACAAACTTACGTTCATAAAATCTCTTGCACACCGTATGACCCAGATGATAATCAGTTATCTTTACTCTCAAGAACTAAATATAGAAAGATGTTTATAACAAAGCTCCATAATGTCGTTGGAATCACATAATCATTTTAAAAGCTTGTTTACAACTCTGAAGCCAGGTCAGAATTGAGTTCAACATCTGGTGTTTATTTTTAGAGTTCAAGTCATCCCACTTTTTAAAAAAAATATCTCCCAATGAATGAATCTTAAACTTCTGATAGTATCCGGCCATACCTAAAAACAGCATCAGTTGTTTTCTATTTTCAGGCACAGGGAATTTAGAAATAGCCTCAACCTTAGCATCTATTGGTTTAACTTGTCCATGTGCCACAATATATCCTAAGAAAGTCACACTAGCATGCAGAATTCACTTTTAGATAAATTAACTGTCAAACATGCATCAGTGAGTCTGTCAAAGAATTTTCGAATTGTTGCTAGATGTTCTATCCAGGTGTCGTTGTAGATGATGACGTCATCTACATAGGAATCACAATTCTCTAGACCAGAGGTGATCTTATTCATGAGATGTTGAAATGTACTTGGTGACCCTTTCGTCCCGAATGGCATTACTTTATATTGGCAAAGTCCATCTGGAGTCACTAACAGCAAACAATAGTAAATGAATGCCTTCATCCCAATCTTTATTTATATCAAAACAATATGATCGGATCGTATCATATTTTTCAAAGTCTGATGGAATCTTTCTAATGCCCCTTGACTCTCAGGGTGATAGGCAGAAGATTTGAATTACTGAATGCCCAATTCATATATAACTTGTTGGAAAATTCCAGACATGAAGTTTGAACCTTGATCTGACTGAACAGATTTGGGAAGGCCATACTGAGTAAAAAAAGCTTATCAAAGCTTTTACTATTGTTTTAGATTTTATATTCCTCAACGGAATTGCCTCTGGAAATCTTGTTGACGCACACATAATCGTCAACAGGTATTGGTTACCTGACTTGGTCTTGGGTAAGGGACCTACACAATCTACCATAATTCTACTAAATGGTTCATCAAAGCCAGGAATAGGTTGTAGATGAGCCTTAGGTATCTTCTGATTGATTTTTCCTACCATTTGACAAGTATGACAAGATCTACAGTATTTGGCAACATAACTTTTGATTTTTGGCCAATAGAATTGAGTCAAGATCATGTGATAAGTGTTATTAATCCCTAAGTGACTAGCCAAAGGAGTTTCATGGGCCAGATTAAGTATTTCCTGTTTGTAAGGTTTTGGAACTACTATTTGATAGTTCACCGACCACCCATCACCAGCAGGTACTTCGGGAGGTCTCCATTTTCTCATAAGAATTCCATTTTTAATGAAATAACAGACAGGAACTTCAGTGGCTTCAGTCTCACTTATGGACCTTTGAAACAAACAGGAGATCTCAGGATATTTTTCCTGTTCAACGACAAGTGACTGTCGTTTATCACCCTGATTAGAATAAAGAGAATGAGTTGTTAAAAGAGAATCACTATGATCAATACCTTCTGATTGATTCAAACAAGGAGTAAAAGTGACGTCATCAAAAGCCTGACCTATACATGAGTCAGCTAAAGGAATACTGCCTTCATCAACATCGTTCTCAAGAGCTTTCTTTGCCATAGTTCTGGTAACTGCACAAGCTTGAAATATATCAGGGAATTCTTTTTCAATTGGATCAACTTTCTGATCCAAATCAGGCCATTTTTCAGTACATGATAGGCTATACATGGTGGCTAGTATTATTGGTGGAGGAAGAACCCTGGAAAACCCCCAACCCATGAGAAGGTACTGGCAAGCTTTCTCACATAACTACATTAGCTGAATCTTAGACTCAAACCCACGCAAACAGAGGTGAGACAGCAGTGATCCGTAATGGACCCCTCAGAAATATATATATATATATATATATATATATATATATATATATATATATATATATATATATATATATGTGTGTGTGTGTGTGTGTGACAAGAAATGCAATAAATCTTTATATATGAACTATTTATAAGGATCATTTAATCCAGTTCATCATTCATATAAGGATCAATTAATCCAGTTCATCATTCATATAAGGATCAATTAATCCAGTTCATCATTCATATAAGAATCAATCAATCCAGTTTATACATATAAGAACCAATCAACCCGGTTGTTTGATATCGATGGTTTCTCTAAAATATTTATTATATGTGGATAGTCTAAAACAACTGGGGCTACCAAGTCTACTGTAATGTAGATTACAGTCTGACTTTGATAGGGACTTACCAGTATCTAATGGAAGATTAGCCAAGTTAAAATAAACACATTTGTTTCTAAATAAACATGGTTTCAGCAAGAGACAATTCTAGAAAACTTGAAGTAAAAAAACATTCAAGACCAAATATAAGAAAAAGTTCCTTAAGTTAAAGAATTATCAGTTTATTGTGCTAGTGGTATGCATCAGTTTCCTTAATCCATGATACAAGTCAATTTCCTCATCATGTGATAGAAGTCATTTTCCTTAATCCATGATACAAGTCAATTTCTTCATGATGTCATTGGAGTCAGTTTCCTCACAGAAGTGATATGTGTCAATTTCCTCAATAATGATATAATCAAACTCAATCATGTGTGCCAAGATAATCCATTAAAGACTAAATCCAACTGCTAAAAAGATAAAATCCATATTAGTTGTTTAAGAGAGATCGTTATAAACTATAAGCTTCTTTTTCATGACCAGTTACCTGGGAAATACCTGGTTACCTTATTGACTGCAAAACTTCTTCTATTAGAAAAAAGAATGATCATTCTAAAGGACAAAGAAATGATGCCTTAATCCAAAACTATTATTTACAGTTTTTCCAAACATATATCAAAGAGTTATGTAAATAATTCATAGGATCCATGACAGACACAAAACCAAGACATTATATCAAGATTGCTGCATTAATTTTTCAGGTATGCACGGATGCATTCTTTCATTTTATCGAGGACAGGTTTTGTAAACATTTCTTGATGTTTACAAACAAACATTCTCTTACAATTCTCAACTATAAATTGTTTTATTAAGATTGGAAGAAGTCCATGTTTATAGCACATGCTATTTAGCAAACAAACAAACATAAGTGTGTAGCACAGAGTTTATATAGAATCATAATTTCATTTTTTTTAAAAAACTTTTATTGAGAAATTTGTTCAACTTGTATCCATTACAGTGGTGTCAGATAACGAGGCTGATGCATCCTTCTGAATACTTTCAAACATGGAAACAAGCTCTGATTGCTTCTGATCTGTGTCAAATATTCATTCATCTGGGGATTTTTATCTGCAAAAAATATTCATTGTAAAATATATATAATATAAAGCTAAAATACATGTCAATCCTGAATTCAGGTAAATATGAAAACAATTTGAAGCTTTGAATTTTTTCAATACCTTTGCATATATAAGCATATTTCATCCTAACTTACCTAGTTCTGTTAGAATAGAACAAATGGATGCAGTTTGTCCTCTTAAGTAATAATAAACAGATAGGGATTTGCTATGAAATTTTATGGACATGTTGCGATAGAAATAAATGAGGCTAATAGACCTTACACAAATTACAAAAACAGGCTCACTAATTAAATGCAATAGTAGTTCATACAAAGTCAAATCAAGACTTTTAACCAAGTGACAAATTGACCTAACATTTCGCCATCTTTGTGACACTTCTACAGCAAGATAACGTGCTCTGAAAAAGTACTTTACACCTGCCCCAAAGGTAGAATTTTTAGGTGATTTACATGAAACCTCTTTTTTAAATGTTTCCTTAATTTGGCACAAAAGTAGATAAAAAAACCTCCTTAATCCCAACATTTCCCATGTTAATGGTATGAATCCCCAAAAATATGAACAAAATACCTTTCCTGCATTCCATTCAAAGTGTTCATGTTTACGTTATTAATACACTTATTTTATAATGTTGAATTTTATTTCATTTAGAAAACTCCAATCAAAAGTGTAATAAATGAGAATCTAAACACTTTCCTTCATGCAACTTGTTTTAAACTTAATACAATTTGAAAAAGTTCACATTGCATTTTCATTTTTTTTTCACTGCGAATTACAGCATTGTTTTAATTTATAATCTATTTAGTGACAATCAGCCAATGAGAAAGACAATAATGATTTGACCAGCCAATGAGAAAGACAATAATGATTTGACCAGCCAATGAGAAGCACAATAATGATTTGACTGGCCAATGAGAAAGACAATAATGATTTGACTGGCCAGAGAAAAGCACAATAATGATTTGACCGGCCAATGAGAAAAACAATAATGATTTGACCGGCCAATGAGAAGCACAATAATGATTTGACTGGCCAATGAGAAAGACAATAATGATTTGACCGGCCAATGAGAAGCACAATAATGATTTGACCGACTAATGAAAAAGACAATAATGATTTGACTGGCCAATGAGAAGCACAATAATGATTTGACTGGCCAATGAGAAAGACAATAATGATTTGACCGGCCAATGAGAAGCACAATAATGATTTGACCAGCCAATGAGAAGTTAGTGAAAACAATATTTTCAATAAGGATGCTATAAGCTTTAGTTCCAAATCAGCTCAATAATGTCTTGCTAAATGTTATTGTTGACTATTTCAATATTCTAAGAAGACTATTTTCCATTTCACCATTTCTAGATATTGTAATGATGCAAACGAAAAAGCTTGATTAAGCAAATGTTTTGCACAAAAAGGATGAACAGATTAAATCATCTGCGAGACTCCTGTACAATGAATGTTTTTCGCCCAACCAATGGCACTGAATCTAATACAGAAACCAATATCTGGACTAAACCAGACAAGCTGATTGCTGGATTTGACCTCAGTGATCATATTTGCATATTTTCAATCTTATTCTGAATGTCCATAATTTACACCTGGTATGTCTGTAAAATAGATGGTCAAATCACAAGGGTTCAACTTGGTAGATTTGTAGTTATAGAGTAAAATAGATGGTCAAATCACAAGGGTTCAACTTGGTAGATTCGTAGTTATAGAGTAAAATAGATGGTCAAATCACAAGGGTTCAACTTGGTAGATTCGTAGTTATAGAGTAAATTAGATTGGTCAAATCACAAGGGTTCAACTTGGTAGATTCGTAGTTATAGAGTAAAATAGATTGGTCAAATCACAAGGGTTCAACTTGGCAGATTCGTTGTTAGAGTATTAGTCATCAAGTCAATTACCTATTTTCGACAAAAGTAAAATAATATAATAAAGTTATTTATTATTATTTAAAACTAAAGTAAAGTAATATACCTCTACCAAACTGGAAAGAGTAGCGCTTTTAGAGAGAGCTTTTTGTATCAGTAATTTGTACTAAGTGTGTACTATGATTTCATCAACAAAATAACATGTCTATGCTAACTAAAATCATTCACCAAATTTGCATCATTTTCAAAGCTGAATTTTTCAATGCAGAATGATATTTTATGTTCTTTTTATATATGTTTATGTTTTTCAGATGCATGTGCATGTGTTCCAGGCTTGATACTTTGAATTTTAATATTCTTTAATTATTTAGTGTCAAGCCAGACTCTTCACATCATGTTGTATGTATTGTATATATTTGTACATAACAGATAGAAGGCCTCAAGATAGATTAGTTATGTAACAAATTAAATTACTTTCTCCAAATAATGTCTTCATTAGTATTATTATTACTATTAATATTATTACTATTATTATTACAATTATTATTATTATTACTATATTATTATTATTATTATTATTATTATTATTATTATGTCACTGGCAAGTCTGACGGTGAATATGTTCCTAAATCAAAGGAAATCTGGATGAGAAGTGCATGGGTTTATTAACCACTAATGATACAGCAAAGATCGGTTACCATGGTGTGTCGCCGAGGCACATTACCCAGTTTTGTGGAATCAGAAAACATTAAATGTAAGAAAGAAAAATCCCAAAAAGTATGATACAAACTGGTTCTCAACAGACGTTTTGGAAATATCAAGGATGTTGTAGATCTTGATGGATGTATCAAGAGATGGTGCAGGACAGATACAGGGTCATACTAATATGCTGATTGCATAAGAAATTTATTGGTTGTTCAAGCATCTTAAATTACATACTGCTATTATAGAAGTTAATTAACTTATCATAATAATTACACCCCATGGCCTAAATATTGTGTCTCTAATGATATAGCATCAATCATATATATATATATATATATATATATACAGTACAACCATTCTTGAGAGACCACTGTTATGTGAGACCACCTGTCTTGAGAGACCATAATGTTTTGGCAAAAGACGTGGTCTATATATATATATATATATATATATATATATATATATATATATATATATATATATATATACATATATATATATATATATATATATATATATACACACACACACACTTAATTATGTCTATACACCACAGTTATGGCAGGGGTCCCATTTTATGTTTTGATGTTTCTTATTCCTTGACACGACTCAAAATATCTGACAAGTTGATAAGCAGATACAAATATTTCATTTCAGATTTAGGAAGATTGCAAATAGTAAATACTGTTTACTTGCATCTCAATCCTAATTTTCATTCATTTGCAGATATTTCAGCTCTTAATATAGATCTGGTATGAATTTAACATCAAAGCATGGGAAGTTTAATCATTCCCAGTATATTAAGGTTTGGTAAATAATTTAGCCATCAGTTATAGATGGTATGTAACTATAATTAGAATACCTTGCTGTTATTTACAGTTGCCAAATTATGCTTCTGAGATTTTCCAGGGGAGACCACTTTACCACTTTCACTTGCTATTCCTATGTTTAGATACAAATCGCAAATGCAGGCATTGTACTCATCAATTGGAGCAGTATTTAGTCTTACCATTTTGCTCCATTTTCCTCCAAGATTTGTATGACCTCATCCATGTATCCTTTTTCTTTGAGAAATTCAACTCTATCTTTCCAACAAGGCAGTCTCTCCAGGGTTAACATCATTTTATTGTGGTTGTTGTGTCTGTGGTGAAAGTCAGCCAACATAATGTTGAGATATTCTTCACTGAAATTCTTAAATGGATCACAGTCAATGAGTATTTGGGGAATTTGATCTCCTCTCGACTCGAACTCCTGAAAAGTCAAAGTTAAACAAGCCAGTACGAAAAAAAGCACAAACTTTATCTCTAAAGTTACTTGTAGAGATAATGTAATAAAACAAAGGTAAATCTGAAAGTTACCATCATGTTTAGATCAGCAATATCTTGACAACCTTTCTTCTAAACCACCCCAGTAACAATTTTGTTGTTTCTTGCTATATTGACATTTTACAAAACTGAAAATAATAACATTTTGCTATCAATTCTTGTCCAGGTTTTCAATGGCTTTTTAACGATCACCAAAGTCAAATTATTTCCGTACACTGAAACCTGTAAATGAAACACAATCAATGGGCAAATAACATTGTGCTTTATGCACATGTAAACTTTTTGTAAAAAGTTTCAATTAGAGAATGGACACATAAATTGTGTCCTTTATGGATAAATATCCTTCTTAAAGGTAATCCAGCTCACAAACACTGAAATGCATGCAAACTGCAAATTGTATGCTTAAAGTATAATCCATGCATAGGACGATTCCAGAATAATTCCATTGTTTCTGAAATGATATTAGTAGTCTTTCTAGTACAATTTTACTGTATTCTTTTTAATGTTTATCTACTAGTTCTAGATAGCAAACAGGGGCCCCGAGTGGCCGAGTAGTCTAAAGCGCTGTCCGTTATGGACCACTGCCATCTCACCTCTGTCTGCGTGGGTTCGAGTCTATGATTCGGCTAATGTAGTTAAGTGAGAAAGCTTGCCAGTAGCTTCTCGTGGGTTGGTGGTTCTTTCCGGGGGTTTTCCGGTTTCTTCCTCCACCACTAATACTGGCCGCCATGTATAGCCTATATATTGTGCTGAAAAATGGTGTTAAACCATAAAAACAAACAAACAGATAGCAAACAACAGCTAGTAAATATTATAATGTGTTATAAATAGAACACACTACACTGTAGTGTTATGAATACAGTAGTCCCCCTCTTGTACGGCCCCCCTGATCAGTGGCCACCCGCTCCTAACGGCCAGAATTCGTTGGCACCGACGAGTTTCTGTTCAAAAGTACCCCTCACGAAAGGCCACCCGGCTAACGCGACCAGCGGCCAGCATATTTGTGCAATAATATAAAATTTACCCCTCACGAGTGACCTCATTTTATTTTTAAATGTATCCAGATCCAATAATTAATTCAAATCTTGACGTAAGGTAAGCAATTTTGATTATCTCTATCGTAGATACACGTCTCCGAGTGTCAAGTCGCCGTTAAAAGTGTCGACTAAAGATTCATAGTATATCGTTATCTATGAAAGTCGATGTTTACAGGAAATGGGCTCAATAATGTTATGATAGAGTTTGGGGTTTAACACCTATATTGAGTTCTTCTCATTGATGATTATAACCAGACGTAATTGTTATAATCATAACAAGGTCAGCATAGGCTAAAAATAGATTTTGTACATTGGCACACACAGACAACCTTAAAAAAGACAATAGGGTACCAGACAAAGACCGGAAAAATCATGTGACCACACAATATGGCTTCCTTTACGAAGGCTGTATTTCCTAGAATCGACACAAGTTTTGTCTGCATAATTAAATCGCATACAGTCAGCAATAACCGAATAAATCATTACCGAACATTAAAATGTTATCACGTTAACGGATACATTATTTTCGAAGAAAGTCGGTTATTTAACTCAACGACATTGGGGGGGGGGGGGAGGGGGAATGCCGAACAAATGTACAAAAGACTTGTAAAAACAAGTTTATGTTGAAATAATTTGAATAAACAAAGTAATAACCGATAAGGTTATTCAGCAGCAGTGGGAAAATGGAGCAAATGGAAAGATAATTATGTATGTACCACGATGTAAATGTTTTTGAATCCATTTGCAATATGCATGACAACACTACCCGCTCGCATATCAAACTTACGCCAAGAAAGCAAAAATAGTAACGTATATTCAGTTGAAATAAATTTGTTATTATAACAAAAAAAACTTTTATTGATTAATGTTTCATTTAGACGAAGATATTTAATGTTTTGAAGTATGTAGCTTTCTTACTACGTACATTACATATACATGTACTTCTCATAATAAATTTAGCCCCCCTCTGGAACGGCCACCCGCCTTATAAGGCCACTTTCCCGGTGCAGCAGGGGTGGCCGTATAAGAGGGGGACTACTGTATAATGTGCTACATTGTGCAAAATGTTATAAATAGAACACACTACACTGTAGTGTTATGCCACCATTTAACAATATTCCAATATGGCTGTCAGGGCAAGGTAAACATTGTTATATGCATATTACATGCAAGCATTTATGAAGAATACTACAATTAACACAAGTGTCTGTCCCGAGTTAGCCTCCTTAGCTCTCTTCCACAGGGAATAGGTGTTATGAAACCCACTCTAACAACTGTCAAGGACCCTCAAACAGTTGAAACATGGAGTGATCGAGCACGCTGTTATGCTTCATGGAGTTAATTTATACCTACCTTTCTCTTTACTGCATATCTCCGAAGTGAGTCTATGGCACCGTCATAATTTTCACTTTTACACAAAACCTGTATGGCAAGGTTAAAATTTTCCGAAATCTCTAGGCATCTGCTGCTCTCTGAAGCGTTATTCAGTTTGTAGTAGATCTTTGCTGCCTTCTCAAACTGTGAGAAAAAAAGTCTTATCATAAAGTTGTTGAGTTATTCCTTGAGATAATATGGTAAATACAAAGAAAATGGAATAATATATTTAAATTAAAACAGAAGTAACTTATGTTCGTAATACTATGTTCACCTTTGTTGAAGGATTTGAGGTTGGGTACAAGATCCACGCAAAAATGATAACTGTAATAATATTTCTGTCATCACTGTGGGCTCAAAAATACAATTTAAAATATATAAAAACATGTTTTAAATTTTTTAAACTTTAAAATGCAATAATTAATATTACAATTAATTTTGACCAGTTAACACATAAAACAAGGTTACTTTCAAAACAGGTAATGATCTAAATATGTAAGTATACAATATGATACTGTAAATGTTTTATTTTCTCATGTGCCTCATATATTTTAACATAAGCAGAAAATAAAAGTGAAAGTACTATAAGGTATTGCAAAACTAAATTAATTAATCAATAATAAAAACTAATTAATTAATAATCCAAATTAATTAATCAATAATTAAAATTAAATAATAATCCAAATTAATTAAAATTAATCCAAATATTATAATTTGTATCAATCGTATTCAGTGGAGTTAACTAATTCATAATCCAAATTAAGTAATCAATAATTCAAACTAATTAATTAATAATCCAAATTAAGTAATCAATAATTAAAACTAATTAATTAATAATCCAAATTAAGTAATCAATAATTCAAACTAATTAATTAATAATCCAAATTAAGTAATCAATAATTCAAACTAATTAATTAATAATCCAAATTAATTAATCAATAATTCAAACTAATTAATTAATAATCCAAATTAATTAATCATTAATTCAAACTAATTAATTAATAATCTAAATTAATTAATCATTAATTCAAAATAATTAATTAATAATCCAAATTATTTCATCAATATAAGTCAAACTAATTAATAATCCAAATTAATTAATCAATTATTCAAACTAATTAATTAATGATCCCAATTAAGTAAAACAATCCAAATATTATAATTCGTATCAATCATATTCAGTGGAGGTAGATACTGAGTTTCGGTACACACATCTACCAACTTTTAATTTTAATTACTTAGAAAATAATCAAGACCGAGTCAAAATGTGTTCAAAGCACAAGGAAAGACCTCTGGGAAATTACTTCAGAGTATGACAGTAAGATATTTTTTGCCACACTCTTCCTAAGGTTCTGCTTGTGTTATGTGTGAAGATAGGGGCCAGATTGATAAGCTTCCCTATTCCTTAGTAATTACAGACATACTGTGGGTAGTAAAGACGTTATACAAATTGCTTTCTCACACTTTTCCTTTAGTGTAAATAATTGCATTAGAAGTTGAATTAGTTTCTGACCAATGTTATGAGACAAATCAAGCCATACATCCTGTACATTTAATAATACACAATGCCATTAATTATCCAGTTGCTCTATCCCTTACAAAATGAAAAAGACAGATTTAGATGTCACATTACATTACATTTATAAAAATGAAAATATTTGTCTGCTTCTAATATGTGCAGTTGTGCAGAAATTGAAAATAGTCCTTGCAAATACTGTGAGTGACCATTCAGATCACTTTTTAGCTTTGATTTTGATCAAATTCCTTATCAACTCTACAACCATTGTTTTTAAAGGTTTAATAAATAATGGGTGCATATGAAAGTTAAATATACTCAACAATTGTAAAACATACAAATAACTACAACTTAGAGTGAAATATGGCAAAACACACTATGAAAATAAAAGAACATCAAAGATAAATACAGTCATAAAATATGCAATTCGCTCGTGAAAGTATAGCACTGCATACCGCAAATCCCTTCTTTGTCTATAAAATCAAATCTACAACAAATAAAAAATATGATGAAGTATATACTAAAACATTGTCTTACAACGCATTCAGCCACACTTCAAAAATGGCAGTAACTCTTAAAACATGACTCCCATCTCATATGAAAATTATGCATAATGGTATTAAATGCAGATAACTTGTATCTCATATCAAAACCATTCTTGACAGTATTAATGTAGATAAATTGTATCTCATATCAAAATCATCCTTGACAGTATTAAATGTAGATAACTTGTATCTCATATCAAAATCATGCTTAACAGTATTAAATGTAGGTAAATTGTATCTTACATCAAAATCATGCTTGACAGTATTAAATGTCGATAATGTGTATCTTATATCAAAATCATGATTGACAGTATTAAATGTAGATAAATTGTATCTGATATCAATATCATGCTTAACAGTATTAAATGTAGGTAAATTGTATCTTATATCAAAATTATGCTTGACATATTAAATGTCGATAATGTGTATCTCATATCAAAATCATGCTTGACAGTATTAAATGTCGAATAACGTGTATCTTATATCAAAATCATGCTTGACAGTATTAAATGTAGATAAATTGTATCTTATATCAAAATCATGCTTGACAGTATTAAATGCAGATAACTTGTATCTTATATCAAAATCATGCTTGACAATATTAAATGTCGATAACGTGTATCTCATATCAAAATCATGCTTGACAGTATTAAATGTAGATAACATGTATCTCATATCAAAATCATGCTTGACAGTATTAAACATTGATAACGTGTATCATATCAAAATCATGCTTGACGGTATTAAACATAGATAACTTGTATCTCATATCAAAATCATCCTTGACAGTATTAAATGTAGATAAATTGTATCTCATATCAAAATCATGATTGACAGTATTAAACATAGATAACTTGTATCTCATATCAATATCATGCTTGACAGTATTAAATGTAGGTAAATTGTATCTTATATCAAAATCATGCTTGACAGTATTAAATGTCGAATAATGTGTATCTTATATCAAAATCATGCTTGACAATATTAAGTGTCAATAACGTGTATCTCATATCAAAATCATGCTTGACAGTATTAAATGTCGAATAACGTGTATCTTATATCAAAATCATGATTGACAGTATTAAACATAGATAACTTGTATCTCATATCAATATCATGCTTGACAGTATTAAATGTAGATAATTTGTATCTTCTTGCAATCACGCTTATCATGGTGATTGATATTCACAACCACAAAATTTGGTGACTATGTAGACGATAACCCGAATGTGTGTTATACAAGTCTCTGCTCCAAGTTATTGTTGTTATTGTTGTCATAGTGATCTGAGTCTTTGCCTTATCAGCTAAAAATTCATCAGAACTCTTCCTCACCCCAAATCCACAAGGTTTGGTACTTGTAGGTATTGGATAACTAGTGTTAATATTAGTATTAGTATTAGCAGTAGTAGTAGCAGCAGTAGTAGTAGTAGTAGTAGTAGTAAAGCAAGTTTGTTCTTATAAGCATTTTTTTGTGTTCATAGTTTTCAATTATGATTTGAATTCTGATTATCTACATAATAGCATTATTTTCAATAAATTACTTTTATACTGTACCTAAGTCTAACTGCAAGACCTCATGTTAAGTTCATTTTCTTTTGCCATTCATAATTCTTTTCTAAGTTTGGATTGACAGTTTAATCTGTTCTGTACTTCCCAGCAGCACTCTTGTATACATTTCACGATTTGTTTTAGTAAGGAATAATGTAATCACCTACATTTTATATAGCATATTTGTAATCAACATTAAACTGTAACCAACTTAACACATCTTACCTTGAACCATTTCGAACTTTTTAATCTTGGCATTATGATTCTAGATTGATCTTTTTGCATTTTGAGTGTACTTTGAGTGTACTTTCATTTTCACTGATGAAAAGCACATTAACATATGCAAGGTTACTTGCACCACTCCAATTATTTTTTTTTACTGTTGCTAGTATAAAGATGTAAACC
Source organism: Unio delphinus (assembly GCA_029339505.1). Taxonomy (NCBI): domain Eukaryota; kingdom Metazoa; phylum Mollusca; class Bivalvia; order Unionida; family Unionidae; genus Unio; species Unio delphinus. The sequence continues at coordinate 9,134,942 of JAQISU010000361.1, read as the reverse complement.
AGTAAACATGGTAGAAACTGGTAGATATTATAATTCCCAGTAGTACACTGTATTTATAAACTCGATAACTTGGGGATTGTAAATAGTTTGAAATACATGGCCACCTTTATGTCTTGTTCATTCGAAAGATACACAATCAGAGGTTTCCTCGGATGGAAGGATAAACACTACAATGAACGATGTGAATTTAAAATACATGCATATTAGGAATAAAGAGAAACAAAGACATTGTTTGGTTATAACTGCATTCATCTTTAGATGGTTGTCACATAACTCATGAAGAAACTAGCAAAGAAAGATTTTTTTGAGGAAAAAAATAATTTAAAGATGCTAATCAAAATAAAATTAAGTGGCTTTATTATTTTTATTAAACCTTTATCTGACCTGTCCAATGTTTTTATAAAGCCGAGCTGCAAGTTCTCGTTCGCTGGCATTCTGGAGACAGATTGCGGCTTTGGTAGGTAGAATGCATTCCAGAAACAGCTTTGCTGCCTTGAGGAATTCTTCTTTCATATCTTGAGGATTTCCCCTCATTTTACCAGCAGCCATAGCAATGTGGTGAGCAAGTGCTGCTTTCTGGTTTGATGTTTCTCCGCTAATTTCAAAGCATTTGGCAGCAGCCTCATACAGGCTATGTTTCATGAAATAACTACCCCTGCATTTCCAATCATCAGCACTTGAACCCTCAGCAAATACTGTGTTTATTAATTCTGGAAAATCAAAAGTAAAACAATGAACTGATTGACTGAATATAAACCAATATGCTATACAGAAGATTCAATCCATTAAATTGGAAACGATTGTCTAATGTGTACACTTGTGATTAAATCTGTCAAGATTTAAACAAATAAAAATCTGTCTATATCCCGTAAACTCTACTGAATGGTTTCTGTCTGTATCAAAGTCTCTTTATTCCTACATGGTTCTTTGTTGAAGCCAGTTTTATGCCATATTTAGAACACAATATGCTTTACATGGCTGCCAGTACAAGTGGAAGAGGAGGAAACCTAGAAAACTCTGGTGACAAACAATGACCAACCAGAAGCAACTGGCAAAGTGTCACACAAGCTAGAAATGTCCTTGCCCAAAGCTTGAATTCGTGGAGGCTGAGTTGAGAAACTGCAGTGATCTGACATACATGGATCTCTAGGTCAATGATAAAAATATATGACAATAAAAACTTGTTTAAAAATGGGCAAGAATTCAATAAAGCATGTGACTGACTTTTCACACAACACTCGTAAAGTATGAAAGGGAACTGCAATATATCATTGGCTATGCCACAGTTTTGCCAACTATTGGCATAAGTTTTTATAGAAACTGTAACGTATGTATACAGTCACCGTGAGCAACAAAACAAAATGTATAACCAAAATGTCCACTAAAATAAATAAAATTCCAAAATGTCAAATGCACTGAAATATAAATTCTACTTCAATCCACATTTTCATCTTTTTCTATTTAAGCTTCCAAGCTATATATTATTCTTTAACCATCTTCAATAATTCATTTCTCAATTGTGTTTAAATATTTATGAAATATAAAACATTGAATGTAACTTAAAACCTAATGTCTGTTTTAATGCAGAGAAAAATATGTCCCATAAACATATAAAATAATATTTTTATAAAATTATGCACTGTTTAATGAAGAAAAAAATACATTTTAATTAATCTAGTTAATTTTGAAAGATTGCTCAAGCCCTAATTTAAGAAACAAAACAAAACAAAGACTGGCTAGCTGGATTGTAAAAAAGAAAATAAAGATATATTGAACAAGTTTTCACATTTCTAAGATGAAAACATTTACAATATCAATTCATTTGACTATTATAGCATGATAATTGCAATCGAAGTAGCTTGTAGAGGAAAGTAATGTTTCGATTGGTCAGAATGTTACCACGTGATCAAAATGAATTGCGTTCATTTTGGTATTAACTGTTAGGAGAACTACTTTTCTAAAAATACCCATGTCTATAAATACCCACATCTATAAATAGAGTCACGTGTACAGCAGAAGATAAACACTGCTAGTGAAGGCAGACACGAAGTAAACATTAAAAGAAAAGAACCATTTTTACAATTTTTAAACAATAATTGAATAAATTTAGTTTGAAAGATTAAAGCAAAATATATTTCTCATCTTTTATGAATTAAATCATTCATTGTTTGATGAAATTTGTGAAGAAAAGTATGGATAAAAAATGTTTAAAGTGAGCTAGGTCAAGGTCACCGGTATTGTGGCTATCCAACGTTGAAACTAAAATGTCAGAATTTGGAGATTTTTCGATAACTTTGCCTTATCAAATAGATTTCACGCATGATGTTGAAAATTTTGATCCATCGATATTTGACGAGCCTTTTGAATTGGAAGAAGAATTACAAACCAATTTAACATTTAGTTTGAATGATCCAACACCATTCCCAGTTGATCAACAGGATGACCGCAAACCAAAACGGTTCATATCACTAAACGAAGAAGATCTCATAAAATATATGAACAACGGTACTCTAAATCTACAAAGAAAAACACTAAACGGGGCTACAAAACCTTCACAGGTACATTTATTCATTCATTCAATAATTATAATAAATTAACTATAATAATAACAATAACCAGTATACTGGTCACCTGAATGTGCTGAATGTGGTCATTCCATTAATATTGTTACAGACCCTGAGTTTGAAAAAGCAAATAACATGTTAAATAGAAAATTAAAACTAAACTCAAAGACTGGCTTATCAAGATCAACACAACACAAACCAATTATTCCTGAATCAGACATGTATGCAATCAATCAATACCTGATGCAAGATAATCCTATCACACTCAGATACAGGGTTTGGTTATACCTCTCCATCCACTATGTTACATGTGGATTAGAATTCCACAGCCAACTGACAACTACCAGTCTTGAAATCAGATTTGATGAAACTGGGGCTGAATATGTCATTTTGACCCATTAAACTATGCAAAAAAATCATCAGGGACACTTAAATGCTAAGGAGGAAAATTCTGACAAAAGAATGTATGCAACTGGTGGTCAAAACTGCCCAGTCAGGTAAGTAAAATACTACCTCACACGCATTAATCCAAGAGCTGAATCACTTTTTTGTCACACTGATAAAAATGCTTTTGAAAATCACCAATTTTGTCAAACATGGTACACAACAAGATGTGCTGGACACAGACAATTTAGCAGTTTTATGCCAGACATATGCAAAAATGCCCATATATCTGCAAGATATACAGCTCACTCTCTTCATGCCACAGCTTTGAATGACAATGAGAGACACCCACCTTCCTGCTAGGCACATTATGTATCTGTCTGACCACTGAATGAACTATCCTTGAAACAATACACAAGGCCCAGCACTCAACATAAACAACAAATGAGTAACATTCTTTCAAATGTATGTGTAAATGTAGCATTGTCTGCTCAAGACTCTTCTGCAGTACTATCTCATGCAACTGTAAATGTTAAAATGACCCCAACAAACTCGAACAGTATGACTCAAGAATATGTTAAAAAAAATATACAAACCCAAGTAGTACAAACCAAGTAAATATTACTGAATCTTTTCAAAATCCCCTACAAGCACTATCACATAATACAATGAACTCTATGACAGGTTTCATTACACAATCCACCTGTCATTTCAATAACTGCACCTTCCAGTTTCGTTCAAAAATGAAAAGTGCAAACAAATTAAGGAAGTATGTGATTTTCAAGTAAGGTGTCCATGTAAACTATCGATACTAACAAGTTATTTGCTTTTTTAATTAAAATAGTAAATACATGAATGTGTCATACAGTTTTTCATTACTTTTCTCTATCAGCTACTTGGATTGCAATTATTTTGCTGTATTGTCATTATTATTGCACTACCTAGTATAATTCAAAAAGTGTGTCACCAATAAACACAAATTTCACAAATTAAATTGTCTTACTGTTTTTAAATCTATCATTTTGTGTGTCTGTCTGTTCACTTTCTACACTGATGTCACAAATTGTTTTAGAGGAATTCGGTTATGAACTATTGTCACAAAACAACTCATGGAATAACTAGAGGGATAAAATAAGTACTTAATTGTTTTAGAACTGTGCGTGTATGTGTATGTTTGAGCCAACAAAACTGATCACATACTTTCTATAACCAAACTTCATACACCTACATGTATTAGTACAGCCTGAAGAATGAAATCAGATTACTCACTTGTCATAACAGTGATGAATATGCCAAATCACATTAGGTCAATCTAAAATAAGCACACATCCTTATAGCCATGACATCGTGACTTTAAATATTGAGTTTCAACTTTAAATACACGTGTTCATTATGATAAAATATTAAAAATGTTCAAATTCTTTCTGTGGGTTCCATTGGATGATGGACTTACAAGCAGAACAATCCAAGAGCTATAAATAGCTACGTAACAGAAACCCGAGAAAAGTATTACTACGCACAATTATGATTATTTTTTTATGATGAAAAAAAGAAAAGAAAATTGCAATTTCAATTATAAGAGTTTAACTTTGTTTTTGCTGCGTTCATCGTGGTATAAACTGTCAGTTCCCGACTCACACAGCTTACATAACATACAGTGATTTGGTATCTTAGTGTTGTATATCTAAAATATTTTTCCCATTGTGTTGGGAATCTAATGCCCATCCAAATATTAAGGAACACACTTATTCATACTTTCGAAGTCCCTATAGCTATAATTTGAAGTCTTCATGTTTATAAAATATATATATATATATATATATATATATATATGCTTGTCAAAGTGATTATGAAAAGATAATGAAACGTTTTTAATGCGAGGTTTTAATTTAGTGCAAATAATCTGAATAATTTTTTGAGTAAAATTGGAGGCTGTATCAAGTAACTGATTTGAGATGGTGCAATGGTAGTGTTGTAATTCCAGCTTAAAACCATCCACTATATAATTTTTTTGTTTTTTTTTGTTATGGTTTTTTTGTCATTCTTGTATACTGCTAAGGTAAGATCCTTTTTGAAAGCATGGTTTCTTTGTTTGTTTGTTTTATGGTTTTATGTTTGTTTGTTTTATGGTTTTATGTTTTATGGTTTATGTCAAAAGGTGGAACGATTTATCCCTGAGTCATCTACTGAAACATTAATATATGTTAAACAGTAAGTCCTAAAGTAGTTTTCAGCAACAGTGATAGGAAAACTTTCAAGAGAAAGTTTGCATACATTATAAAAGCTAGCATGTGATTTAGAATTTTTAATGTAGCTTTAACAATTTTTCAGTCATACTGCTATGATGTCTGTAGTGAGGCAGTTTATAGTGATGTCTAGCACTGCTGCATCATGCAGCAGACATGTAGCATCATGTCCCACCCAATTACATTATCCTGACATCAGGCCGACAATTCCTAACACTAACCTCTTAATACTGAGTACCAAGCGATGCAGCTGTTAGTAACATTTTTTATAGTCTTTGAGTATGACTCGACCAGGGATCAAATCCGCAACCTATTGCATTCGAGGTAGATGCTCTACCCATAGGTCAACAGAGTGGTTATAAATTCTAGCTGTGATCAACAAGTGTGCAAAAAGAAACTTCAGACTGGGAAATTTCAAGTCTATTCTCAGAATGGAAAATTTCAAGTCCATTCTCAGACTGGGAAATGTTTAGTCCATTCTCAGACTGGAAAAGTTTAAGTCCAGTTTCTTCCAAGATCTTTGTCTTTATGTTGGCAAATGTCAACTCGTCCAGCATGTTTCCATGTCAGAAGTTAGTTCTGATCCCTTTTCAGAATTTCAATTATGTTGAGATCAAATTCTTCACCCATCAAAGAATAGTCCATGTTCTTTCCAAGAGAAGGTCCAATTTACTTGCTCTGTAGTTGCTTTTCTTGGAATGCAGAATGTTTTAGTGAACCTAAAAAAACTTCTGATGCAGTGTCTTAGCTTTTGCTTCTTACAAACTGCAAAACTTCACATAATACCCATCACCTTGAATCTCCATTTAACAAGGGTAAAATCAATTATGTTTTTGATTGGAGTTCTGTTTCATCCTCTGAAACCTCACTTCTTCGGTTACACTGACTTGACAAGAGTTATCTGACCTTCTTATCAAACATAACACTGATTTAAATGCAACTCACACAATTTTACAGCTGGAGTGAACAGTTGCAGAATGTTATGTGTCAGCATATATAATTTTATCACAAATATATATATATATATATATATATATATATATATATATATATATATATATATATATATATATATATATATATATATAAACAATTCGGGCCATCTGGGCAGTTGCTAGTAAGGTAAATATTGACCTAGTTGTTTATGCTTTTATCGCTCATTAACTTCAAGGCACTTTTATAAAGTAAGAATGATTCTCTGAATATCTCTACTAAATCTAATATGTGACCAGATCATGTGAATATCAGATAATTGCAAAAATCAGAATTGAGTATCAGAAATTTTACTAAAATGATAAAAAATTAATTTCTGCAATTTTTTTCAGAAGTCCATAATTAAGAGAAATTTTAGTACGACTTAGTCAAATAAATGAATGTATGAACATTGTGAAAAATAGATCTTTTTTAAGTACATCAGCAAGAGTCATAGATCATATAGTTCCTTTGCCGGTCTTAGTCAATTTTGAAAATTGTAAACATAAATGTCCTTTACATATAATAATTTTCTGAAGGAAATTTCTTTTAGTTAACTATCGTTGAGAAACTTACAGTATTAAGCAGAAACATTTACTTACTCAACTTGTCCGCCTCATCCAAAGTCAGACACCTAACAAGATTCTTAGCTTTGAAATACTCAAACATCGGTGTTCTTTTTTCAACATCCTCATCAAATATCCACAAATTGACACGTGCCCGTGTCAGGGCTGTGTAAAGATGCTTCAGCTCTGTGTTCAGTACCTTATGCTGATTGTAGTCAAATGTCAAAGGTCGTGACCTCTCCTGCTGCATCAGATCTGAAAATCAAGATCATATGCATTATTTTCCTCTTGTAGATGTGATTAACCTTAAAATATACAAACTCACCTCCAAAATGTATATCACAATGTCTGTGACAGGTGAAATTTGAATCACATTAATCTATATTTGTAATGTGATTATAGAATACGTCCAAATTCATTTATTCACTAAGTTTCATGTCACTCCTTTTGTACCGTAATAGTAATTATCTACAATTTCAATGCCAATGTGATCATGAGCTAAACACCAGAAAAATAATTGAAATGTCAAATGTAGGTCACAGTGACCTTCTTTAGAAGAAAATTGACATTTTATTTGTCTGCTAATGTTAACCCTATGAATGCTAATGCTGACCCTATGTACAGTGTATAAGGTTGCATTACCAAGTAGAGAAGAGCTGATGTACAGTGTATAAGGTCAGCATTACACACTCTTTAAACAAATGGCATTACATTTTCTAAGACTTTGGTCATGCATACTATTTTGCTTTTTTGCTTAAATCTCAATGTCTGAAATTTAACAAATTCCATTTCAATTTCAATTACCAAGGTTTGTATCTGTCCTGATAACAAGCCAATGGCTTCATCAATCACTAGCTTGCTGCTGGGTCAAATGTATTGGCTATGTTACAGTATGATTAAGGGGCCCCGTGTGGTTGAGTGGTCTAAAGTGCTGTCCGTTAGGGATCACCGCTGTCTCACTTCTGTCTTCTGCGTGGGTTCAACTTTGAGATTCGGCTAATGTAGTTATATGAGAAAGTTTGCCAGTAGCTTCTCGTGGGTTAGTGGTTCTTTCCGGGGGTTTTCCTGGGTTCTTCCTCCACCAATAATACTGGCCACCATGTATAGCCTATCTGGTGCTGAAAAATGGCGTTAAACCATAAAACAAACAACAACAACAACAACAACAACAAACAAACAGTATGATTAGGCTCTATATTATGTAACAGTTGCTAATTGTGTTCACAAAATAGATGTAATGGATGGACAGACAGATGGATATATTCTTATCAGCTCACCTCAGTAATGGCAGCTTGAAATAATGAAAACCTGTCCTACCTTGGTAAATCTTTACCATACCTTTCTTGCTAGTAGATGGTCCTTGTGTTGATTCTTTTGAGTCTTGGAACATCTGCTCCATGTGGTGTGTCACCAGCCTCCACTCTTTTGATGCCTAAAAATGGATTAAGTACTGCTTTAGTCAGAAAAAAATTAGAAAATTACTAACAAACGAATGGATGTTGGTGCATAGATGTTTTTAAATCCAATCACTGAACATAACCTATTGTAATTCATTGGTCAAAATTTCTCAATTACTTAACAATCCAATACAATTTAATATATACATGCAGAACTTAAATTCAACAAGAAAACCATAGAATAAGTAGCATAATTCTAGTTCCAGACTTACTACACAGAAATCTTTAGCAATGTGGATGATACAAAATAAGGATACATTGATGGATGGACATATCTAAAGTTTTATAAAACTTTCACAAACAATTAAATTATCAAAGTTATGAATGAAAAATATATGAGAAGAACTTACAGTATTATGAAGTAAATCCAAACTAGTCCTTTAAAAAATTGTATGAAAATCTTAACGGAATAAATCCAAACTAGTCCTTTAAAAAATTGTATGAAAATCCTAACGGAATAAATCCAAACTAGTCCTTTAAAAAATTGTATGAAAATCCTAACGGAATAAATCCAAACTAGTCCGTTAAAAAATTCTATGAAAATCCTAACTGAATAAGAAGTTCATTATAAATTTCATGACTGGAAATGTACAGGTCCTCCAAAAATCATGACATTGTCAAGATGGAGCTGTTCAGATATCCTTAAAATAATTAATAATAGTTCCAAAAAAATAGTATCCAAATAATGAGCACTTTGTATTTCCATAGAACAATCCAAACAAATGCTTTTTGTCTCAAAAAATGTCTAAATATAACAGAAAACATGTCTGCAGACTTACAATAGGATCACAAATGACTCCAAGAATTTGAATTAATTGGATTGCTAAATTTTCTTCTTTTATATTGCAACTGTTTATTACAATAGATCCCACATTATCACATAAACTATTGATTTTATGTTGGATTATTCATATTCACATGACCTAGCCCAACCAATGGGAAGCCTCATAATTGTTCTAGAAACATTGATATCCCATCAGTCACCATTTTATTATTAAGATTATGATTACTAATTTAAAACACTAAAAAAACATTTCTGTATAGATCTGTGAAATATTATACTCAACTTACATAGGTCAGACTTAACTATAGATATTCTGTACACATTACAGCCATGAATAAAAATTATAAAAATTAGATAAAATCATGTATCAGGAGTAACAAAAAATATAGATATATATAACAATATATATAAACCAATTCTCAACCCTTAATAACAAATGACTTTAAAGATTTGGAAGAGAAGGGGTAGTGATTAAAACTGATATTAAGCCATGACCTTGACCTTGAAGACAGAATCCATAATTTACCATCTTAAACTGAAATGCTGTGATGTGGCACACATGGAGATGCAACACTGTGGATTAAGAATACCAAATTCAACACTTAATCTCAAATGTCTTGAAAGTGAACATGAAGTTGTAAAAGAGTGATATAAAAATGAAAGCAATGAGTGGTGACCTTGACCTTAAGAAAGTACCCTGAATAGGATTTGCAAAATTCATTTTGGTAATGATGCATAAGGTTATCAAATTCCATTCTGTTTAAAAGTTATGAGGCAGAAGGGTACAGATGATAAAAACTGAAAATGTGCAGCAATCTAAACTTTAAAGATATGATAAGTAATGTTTCCATGATGATGTATAAGTATACAAGTTTAATTTCTTAATCTCAAATGGCTTTACACATACTGATTATAAGAGAACATGCAACAGATGGACAGATCAACTGAAACCTAGACCAGATATTCCCAACCATTTTTAAAAGGTTCTTGAAATAATCTGCACAATGAACCTTTGGTTAGTATCAGATGGAAGTCAAGACATATGTTTAAGAGATCATTAAATGGACTATCAATGCTAGTTGTTTATGCTTTTATATCTCATAACAACAAGCCATAAAAACCTTCCTACCTGCGAGTCTTTGAAGAAATTGTAAAGCAGCACATCATCAAATTCCAGTCCCTTGGCTTCATAGATCGTCAGGATCAGGCCAAATTGAAGCTCTTTTGGTACTGCATCTCGAGCTGCTTCATTTGCCACCAAGATGGTCTGGTGAGCTCCAAATTCAATTTGTGAGGTCTTTCGTTGGTTTCCCTGCAGAAGTACAGCAAGGTCACTAAAGTTAGAGGACTCAAATAAAATTGGCTGTGGGCCATTAAACAGACCTTGGTCTCTCACAAGTTTATCAAAAGACTCTGGAAAAAATATGTCTAGCAAGTCTAGAACACTTGAAGCAAGGGAGAGAATTCCCATGTGAGAACGATAATTATGTGTCAGCTGATACTGTTCTGGAGCCTTAATGATTTCTCTTTTATTCATGGCTTGCATCGATTGCTGTGCATGGAAGAATAGAGCTTTGAGATCTTCAAAGCGGAATGAGATTCCACGCATTATACTTTGTGCAGTGTCTCCGGTCAAGAACATATGATTGGGGTCCTGACAGATCTGAATTAAAAGGTAAAGTTCTGCCTGTGTGAAATCTTGAGTCTCGTCAACAAAAATCTGATGAAAAACCCATGGAATTGTCTTCATGCCTCTGAGACGTCTGAATATGCTGTGAATAAGATCGGTTTCATCAAAGAGCTTTTTGTGCTTTATAAATCCATTATAATCAGTGAAGACCTTGTAAATATTTTCTCTTTCTCCAGAAAAACAAGGGGCTCGTTTCCTACCAACTTCAATATATTCATCTTTGCTAAGGTATCCACAGGGTTTAGAAAGAGCTTCAAATGATCCCTTGATGACAGACATAATCTCTGTCCAAACAAGGGAAGGGTCATAACTAGCTTTCATTTTCTTCTTGAGATGGGGCCAAACTTCTGTCACAAAAACTTCATAAGTCACCTCACGGCTTGGATCTACTTTGATCTATAAGTACAGATTAAAGGTTAACCATTCAGTATTTTATGTAAACAGAAAATTGTGTACAAATATAAACCTAAAACCTGTATAATCCAATATAAACCTAAAACCTGTATTATCCAATATAAACCTAAAACCTGTATTATCCAATATAAACCTAAAACCTGTATTATCCAATATAAATGTTTTATATTTAATTTTATGTAAACACCTTATTATGCAATATAATTTCTTGGGGAAAATTAATTTTGCAAAGTGAAAGAAACTTTATATGTGGATACTAACCATAAATAATTTGAACATGAATGAAATTCTAATGTCAGCTTATCCCAATTAAACCTGGGCTGTGTGGAATAAATAATTTATTTTCACGCCAATATTTTTTTCTCAGTAATACCACTTTGACTTATGGAATTTTAAAACTCCTTTCAATCAATGAATTATTTAATATTTAAAGTCAGGTATATTTCATTGACCACAGAAAAACCTCTTTATATTAAAGTAAAGTATTTTGAGCTGTGGAATTGTAAAATTCACATTCTAGGTATTTGAAACAATACATCACACTGTGTTGGTATTAAAACAAACCATACAAAATGCCAATAACAAAGTCAGCATTCCATTTGTTTCTACCATACCTGCTTGATTCCTGCCATTTGTTGCTCTACATCTTCCACTTCTATGAAACTATTTCTACCATTATTTGAAATGCAGTCCTCCACTTGATTTGAATCCTGATCAATAAGCGGCAGTATGCTATGTGAACCATCATCATCCAACCACTCCTGTATATCCACCTGTAATTAAAAATGTGGCTGCATATGTACAAATAAACAATAATTCAATTAATGGAACAGTTAGTTAGCACTAGTAGAATATTTATTGTAAATCACAATTTTTCAGCATTATTAAAATTTTAAACAACTGTTTAATTGTCAGCATATTGTTAGCATACAATAATGAAAGATAAATTTGTGGAGTGGTAAAGACCATGTACTCTTGGAACTAAAGCAGTGGCCGTATGTATGTATGCTAAGAAATAGGAAAGTTAATGAAATCAATAGTACATTTCTGAGAAAAGACTTACTGTTAATGAAATCAATAGTACATTTCTGAGAAAAGACTTACTGTTAATGAAATCGATAGTACATTTCTGAGAAAAGACTTACTGTTAATGAAATCAATAATACATTTCTGAGAAAAGACTTACTGTTAATGAAATCAATAGTACATTTCTGAGAAAAGACTTACTGTTAATGAAATCAATAGTACATTTCTGAGAAAAGACTTACTGTGTCTACAAAGTATTAAGAATACTAAATATGAAAATAATGACAGTAAATTATGATTGTAAAATATATTATGGACTTGTGAGACAAAGCCAGCTTATCCCAGAAAGGCCTAATCTGTGACGTGGACTAAATTCTTATTAACACCGTACTTACTTTGGGAGAATTGGAACCAATATTTGTTGATTAAAGCGACTAATATCTAAGGTCACGTGATTTTTACTCACCATTAAAATAAGTTCCTTATGTTTAGAAGTCACATTCAAGGTAGCTAAACAAATACTTTTCCTTGCAATTTTAAATGACCAAAGCAGAAAACAAATAACACAAATCCTGAAATCAGTTTAGTATACCATACCTGCTGAGTTCCTGCTGTTTCTTGCTCTCCAACTTCATCTGCTCTGAAACTACTGCTACCATTAGAAACATCCATTTCAGAATCCAAATATTTTCTGAAAAGAGATTGGATGCTGTCTGAACCATCAGTGTCCATCCAACCCTGTAGATCTGCCTGGAATTGAGAATGATACTATGTATTGACAAATAAAGAAAGTTTTGGAATAAAGTTTAGAAAAAACATTTCTTGTAAATCACGCCATTTCACCATTATGATATTTTAAGGACCATTTTATTATCAGCATATTAGCATTATAAAAAATAAGGACATATATGATTATTGATAAACAATATTTTTGATTTTTAAAACCAAATCAGTGGCTGGATGTTTGCTAACCTACATGCATGTTAATGTAATCATTTAAATAGGTGTCCTTCATTTTTGTGACAATTCCTTATAATGTGGTTGCAGATAAAATACAGTTATGCCTTAAGCCCCTTTGCAATGTAAGACAAAGAAAATGAATGTTCAGTTTTCTTCCACCTTAATGTCATCTAGCAACTTCATTAAACATTCATTAACATTCATCTGTCATTCACCATGATTCTACCATTGTCAGCAACTGTATTTAATATGTGGCTATCATATATCCAAAACTGTCATCAGCTGGGAGTTGCTGTGCAGATCTACTCATCTAGGTCAATATCTACCTATCTAGGTCAATATCTACCTGTCTAGGTCAGTATCTATCTAGGTCAATATCTATATGTCTAGGTCAATATCTACCTGTCTAGGTCAGTATCTAAGTCAATATCTATATGTCTAGGTCAATATCTACCTGTCTAGGTCAGTATCTATCTAGGTCAATATCTATATGTCTAGGTCAATATCTACCTGTCTAGGTCAGTATCTAAGTCAATATCTATATGTCTAGGTCAATATCTACCTGTCCAGGTCAATATTTACCTAAGTCCATAACTACCAGTCTAAGTCAATATATACCTGTCTAGGTCAATATCTGCCTGTCTAGGTCAATATCTACCTGTCTAAGTCAAGATGGACCCCACAGGGGAAAAGGAACCGTGGCAGACCCAAAGAGACCTGGTGACGAACAGTGGAGAGAGACCTTAAGACCAAAGGCCTCGCCTTTCAGACCGCCCCATCAATAGCTGCCGACAGACGGATATGGTGCTCCCTTGCTGTTGCCTCAAGTACCAGACGGCGCAGAGAGGATTGATTGATTGAAGTCAATATATATCTGTCTAGGTCAATATCTACCTAAGTCAATATATCTGTCTAGGTTAATATCTACCTGTCTAGGTCAATATCTGCCGGTCTAGGTTAATATCTACCTGTCTAAGTTAATATATATCTGTCTAGGTTAATATCTACCTGTCTAAGTTAATATATATCTGTCTAGGTCAATATCTACCTGTCTAAGTTAATATATATCTGTGTAGGTCAATATTAGACCAACAAATTGTTCTCGGCCTTTTTTAGTTTGACTTTGTGCCAGAGACCAACTGTATTATACAATGACTCTATCTGGATCGTACGCACCATGTAACTGCTAATGAGCGAACTGCATGCTATTAATTAATAAATTTATTTAGACTAACCTTTATTCGCAGACGGTAAGTATAATCCCTCTTTTAATGTTCAACTGAGTTAAATCATTTAGAACACTCACTTTTTAGTATAGAACAGAACACCTGTGTATTCATCGGCTGTTGGCCTCAGATTTAAATTACCGATGCATGTGTGTAGAGCAGCATCACCAGATGGTAAGAGTAACGCGATAAAACCATCTAGTGAGGCATATATCACTCGGAACTGACTAATGCTTGGGTGGGAGCTGTGCCATTACGGCAGAAATTTAGGGGAGAGAGAGAGAGAGAGAGAGAGAGAGAGACAGAGACAGAGAGAGAGAGAGAGAGACAGAGAGAGAGAGATAGAGAGAGAGATGTTATATGTGTTATCTATATTTAATTTGTATAGTGTGTTGACTTTTATCCATGATTATGTGTTATCTATATTCAATTTGTATTGTATGTTGACTTTTATCCATGATTATGTGTTAGCTATATTCAATTTGTATTGTGTGTTGACTTTTATCCATGATTATGTGTTATCTATATTTAATTTGTATTGTGTGTTGACTTTTATCCATGATTATGTGTTATCTATATTCAATTTATATTGTGTGTTGACTTTTATCCATGATTATGTGTTATCTATATTCAATTTGTATTGTGTGTTGACTTTTATCCATGCTTATTTATATTTAAATTGTATTACATGAGCCACTTTGTTTAGTAATTGAGCATAAACATTGAGCCTCACTGTGTAATACTGTGTAGGGTAAACATGTTTACTAAGTTTGAGTTCTAGAAACAACCTTGGAATTTTCCAGAAATGAAATCTGTTTAAAGTCTGATGTCTATTTCCATTAAGATGTTGTTGTTACTGTTGTAGGGTTTAAGACCATTTTTCAGCACATGACAGGCTTTAAACCACTTGGCCACTCAAGGTCTCTTCCATTGAGATGTAGGTATCTATAAAAGATTGTTTATAACACAGAATACTCTGTAAATGAACAAATGAGCATCATTCTCTATATTATGTTTTAGTTTATTACTTTCATTTTTAATGGAATTACTCATTTCTATTTTAAAATCTAAAGCTTAGACAGTCCTGTTGGTAAATTTTCATTTGAGTGGATTTACTTATTTGAATTATTCACTGGAATTACAAAGTGCTCACTAATACCTTTTAGAATAATTCATTATATCGGGATTAATAGGACTTCATTCATTGGTATTTCAGACTGTGTCACAGGGTAAATAAAAGCTGTTGGCTTTTCAACACTACTGCAGGCTATCAACACATATAAAATTTGTAATTTATTCTGAAATAACTGATGGAATTCACTGAAAACATTCTAAACATTTGAGACTGTGATAACTTAAATGACTAGTTCTTTTGAAATGGTCACTTTTTATTCAAGAGAAAAAAAACATTTTGCAATATTTTTGGTTTTCACTGCTGTTTGATATTTAGCTTAACACCACAGTCATAAAAAATTCAAAAATTTCTATATTAAGAGATTTTTCATAAGTACAACATTTCTAAGTTAGAATTTTCAAACTTTTAATAAGAAGAAAATAATTAAAGTTCTAGATCAGATATTTTCATTGCAAAATATTTTAATAAATTCTCAAAGTATTTTGTGAGGGGCCCTGAGTGGCAGAGTGGTCTTAATCACTCTCTCTTACAGATCACTGCCATCTCACCTCTCTCTGTGTAGGTTCGAGTCTCAGATTTGGCCAACTTGGGTATGTGAGAAAGCTTGCCAGTGGCTTCTGGTGTGTCAGTGGTTCTTTCTAGGGGTTTTCCTGTTTGGCATGAAACCCAACAACAACAACAAATTATATTGTGAAATTTGTTGTCAGAGCCATTACAAATCACATGTTATTGGATATTTTCTACAGTTTTCTGACAAGGAATTACAACTAAGGAAGATACTCCAAAGAATCTGGTGCTAAAGTTTGTCTAAAATATTTCGATGGAAATATTCTATAAATCCTGAATGATGTCGCACCTGCTATTTCTGTATAGAACATTTTCTGCTTGATATTCTGTGTCAAACCATAATATATGTCATCTTCCCTAGTTTATTCTTATATCCTAGTCCCGACATTCCTACATTATATAATTTTCAGTTTCCTTTTACTAAAGTGCTGCTGCACTTTAAATAGTTTGCTAATGGCAAATCAAATGATCAATTTTTATAACACTCAAGAAGGTAATTAAATCTGAAACCCTCCAAATCAGTAGTGTTGTATGACAGCAGATCTTGATTATAAAAGAGCCTGTAATTAACAATAATTCCAATTAGCATGAAATCAACTGTGATCACAGCCAAAATAAAATGATAATTGGACTCAACCTTAATTACAAAAATAAAAAAATAAGTAATCACATATTACTTAGAATACATCGCAGGAAATTCTAGTAATTTGCAAGTTCATTGCAAGAAATCTACAACCTGGCAGCATAAGTTCTTTCTGTATAATTGCTTTGCTTATTCCAGATTTAACATGTCTAGAGAAAACATGTATGTGACTAAATCCAAAACTATTAAGTATCAATAAATTGAATCAAAACTATTAGGTGTTATGAATTTTAAAGTAGGAATTTTAATGTAACCTTATGTCTAGTCTAGCTAAATGTACAGGCTCTGTACGATGACTTAAGGTTATGTGATTTCAGTTCTACAGACCCAAGAAATAGAGGTGTGGAAAAGAAGGAGATGCATTGTTCAGCTACCATACAAATGGTATTCAGCCCTACCTTCAGACTGTAATCCTCCTTTCTTTCAAAGAAGTAAGGTGCACCAACTGATGCATCCAGCATCAAAAGAAGTTGATGTGATGTAAGAAATGCTGGATATGAATACTCATCAATGTCTTGAAGCCTGCTTGGCAGTTTTTCTGCTGCTCTGTCCAAATGAATATCGGCATTGCAGAACTCCTTGAACTTTTTCTGAACCATAGTACAGAGAACTGGATTTCTGGTGACAAAAACCTGATGAATGTGAGCATATTGAGAACAGGTGCATTCTTTTGGATTATCAACACCTACAGGTCCTAGATAAAAAGAAAAACAAGTGCACACTTAGAATTTGTTGTTTGCAATTTTGTCAAAAGAGAAAATAATGTTAATGAATTCATAAACTGTCATATAAAGGGAAAAGATTTTAATTGTAGGATTTTGTATATCTAGGTTAATAACTTTGTAAAAAGAGCAATGAAAGCATTACCAGTGGTGGTGCTGATTGCTTTGAAGTTTAAAGAAAGGATACTGTGTTGAGCAAACAAGGGATACTGTGTTGAGCAAACAAGGGATACTGTGTTGAGCAAACAAGGGATACTGTGTTGAGCAAACAATGGCTACTGTTTTGAGCAAACAAGGGAATCCGATACTGTTTTGAGCAAACAATGGCTACTGTTTTGAGCAAACAAGGGATACTGTGTTTGGCAAACTAGGGATACTGTGTTGAGCAAACAAGGAATACTGAGTTGAGCAAACAAGGGATACTGTGTTGGGCAAACAAGGGATACTGTGTTGAGCAAACAATGGCTACTGTTTTGAGCAAACAAGGGATACTGTGTTGAGCAAACAAGGGATACTGAGTTGAGCAAACAAGGGATACTGTGTTGAGCAAACAAGGGATACTGTGTTGAGCAAACAAGGGATACTGAGTTGAGCAAACAAGGGATACTGTTTTGAGCAAACAATGGCTACTGTTTTGAGCAAACAAGGGATACTGAGTTGAGCAAACAAGGGATACTGAGTTCAAACAATAGAAACTAAGTGGGAATTATTCTTCCAAATAACGTGGAATACTGGACATCCAACACATTCAAGGTCTTATCAAAATGCGGGAGAATAAAACATATGGTCAAAATTCAACATTCCAAAGAAACATTATAAAATGTGTTAGCAAATTGCAGTCACAGCTATTCTAAAACAAAATTTGAAATGAGGAAAATTAAAGTCACGATGTCATAATGTGGAAAGCCAACTATGGCTGAAATCCAGCAAAACATTAGTAACTTTATGCTTTAGAAAGAAATGTCAATATAATGAGTAATCAGGGGGCATAACTCATATGTATATGTAAATGATGTCATGGATAGCTTGAAATGGACTCATTTTTGTCAACATTAAGCTGGAAGCCAACTCTGCCTGAAGTGCAAAAGTCCTTAAAATAGTAGAGACAAAATGGTCTGTGTTGGGAGATCTCAGCCATAAGCCCTAAAAATGAATACAAGTTATGTCGCAGTACAGGAGAATGAACAATCAGGTGATAAAGTGTCTGAGATAAAGTATCTATGATAAGTGTCTGAGATAAAGTGTCTGAGATAAAATGTGTGATAAAGTGACTGTGATACTGTGTCTGAGACAAATTGTCTGAGACAAAGTAGCTCTGATAAAGTATCTGTGATAAAATGTAATATTGCATCTGAGATAAAGCATCTGTGACAAAGTGTCTGAGATAAAGTATCTGAGATAAAGTGTGTGATAAAGTGAATGTGATACTGTGTCTGAGACAAAGTGTCTGAGATAAAGTAGCTCTGATAAAGTATCTGTGATAAAATGTAATATTGCATCTGAGATAAAGCATCTGTGATAAAGTGTCTGTGATAAAGTATCTGAGATAAAGTATGTGATAAAGTGACTGTGATATAGTGTCGGTGATACTGTGTCTGAGACTAAGTGTTTCTGATAAAATGTATGTGATAAAGTGATATTTCTATTTCCTGAACATAGTGACTTTCTGAAGGGGAAGTTCTGCATGTACCCAAACCAAATACTAAATAAATCTAAGTAGCTGTTTGTGTCTCGGTTAAGACAAAATGAGGTGATCAAGTTTAGATCTTACTAATGACCTATACAACAAAAACAATTTTTTTAATCTGACCTGCATCCTTAGCCACAACTCTTATTAAATCCAAGACTTATTGACGTGTGGTAAGAAAGTCAGTTCCATAAGGTGACATATCCACTTACCAATTTTACAAAATTATGGATGCTACATGTTTTCTCTTTCTGAAAGCTTCGTTTCTTCTAAGACAATCAATTATGCCATTCTATATCACTAACAAGCTGTATTTGTAAAGACATGGAATGGAATGGATGATAAATGACAAACTCCTCTAGTATATCACACCAACAAATGAAATCAGATATTCAATGCAGATTAAGCTGTACTATAGACAATCATGTCACAACTTTCATTAATCATACAGATTTTGTAAAGAAAGCAATGTAGTGAAATCATTGCTAAAGTTATGCTGTAATATTTGAAAGTCATTAGAATGGGCAATGTAGTGAAATCAATGCTAAATTTATGCTGTAATATTTAAAAGTCATTAGAATGGGCAATGTAAACACATACTTAAATAAGTGGTGTTAGAGAATGCCAGAAACTGAAATCTTTCAAGGTTGGATTCATAAATCACATTTTGTTGAAATGCCCCCCCCCTCCCCCCTCCAAACTGTGCATTTTATGTTCAGAAAGTCAAATTAAGAGGATAGGAAACCATGAGGCGTAACTCTGACAATGACATTTGACAATGATGGAAATAACACTGGACACTTGAATGGACAAAATGATTACTAATAGGCTTTGTCGTCTTCATCAAGCTGAGCACAAATGAAAAAAATAACACAAAAAAGCACATTTAACAAAATTTGACTTAAATGATTGGATCCATTTCAAGTTCTAAGAGATTCTCTGAAGAGAATAATGTTTCACCATGCATACCTGATTCCATATACAATTTCTTCTCATCATTTTTCCATACTTCTTCACTTTCTTTCTTTTTGGCCTCTTTTTTCTTCATTTTGTCCCGCTTCTCTTTATCTTTCATCTTCTCACTCAATGCGAGGTGAAAATAACAAACAGTGCGAGGTAAAAGGGGACCTTCAGCTTCTTTTGCCTTTCTCCAATAGTCTTGGAACTGAGAACACAGGCGATACAGGCAGCAGATTGTCTTTCCTTTCAAAAGAGATTAAATAACAACTGGACTTACAAACTCATTTCCATGAAAGCTCACACTTTTGTAAAATATGGCTCTGGTTTCAATCAGATTCTCAAATGTATACCTTGACCAATACCTTGTGAACATTTAAGTTTTCATTGCAAAAATGAATTATACCTTATTTCACTGACATGCCAGTTTGACATATTTGCTCTACCAAAAATATCCATTACTAAACTTTGATGATATTTTTAAATTATCTGAGTGGACAAAACATGTACTCCTTCAATTATTCTAATTGTCCATATCATTTTTCTAACATCAACTTGGAGACAATGTATATGTTTTTGACAAATTTTCCAATTTCTAAAAATATTAATAATTATCATAATTCTGCAAACCTGTGCCACTGCGACCCAGAAGCAGTATCGGTGCATCAGACTTAAGACTAATGATGGCATGTTCTTGGTCAGTAACACGGAATGGTAAGTCCAGTGGTTCCTTGGTACTGAGATTTTTCAAAACGTATTGACTGACAAGATTAAAGGAGTAAAACTTCAGGATGTGGTATTCAGTCTTATTTGGACTCGCATGTGGGAAATACTTTTGCAACTGCTTCTGTTGTAGTTCCAACATATTATCCAAGTATTCTTCTTCATTTTCAGTGAACAGTATGGGAACTGAATGACCATGATTTGTGTGGGTGGAAAGAGATTCGTTCCTATGGAGAGTCTTCGGAATAATGCAAGTTAATCCACGTTCGTAAGACCCAATAATCTGAGCCTGGATTAAGCGTTTGGCTGATCTCTGGATGGACCTAAAAATATTGACATTAAGTGTTGTTATTCTACATATAGGTGTTGTATTAAATAATTAAAGTTATTTTTAATATTTCCAATCCATGACTTCAAGAAACTAATTACATGTATCAGGTAACATGACAGATAACATAGTACTGCATGTTTCATCGGGAAATCCTTTTCAGAAAGTAAAACAAATTTATAGATATCATTTATATTCATAAAGTTTCAGATTGGGTGGTATATTTTTCAACCGTTTACATAGACGTGGCTGCCATTCTCCACTGGCCAAAAGCTTTATCCTTTGAATAATCCGCAACTTCATGTCCGGTGTAATGTGCTTGTCCCGCATCTTCTTCCAAAACTCAGATGTACAATCCACCTCCCAGGCCAAATTATAAAATACCTGAAAGACAAGTAATGATATGACAACTTTTCAAACTAATTGAAAATTGATCTGAAAGGCCAAATAACTAATTCAAGATTGGTCTGAACGGCCAAGTAACTAATTGAAGAGTGGTCTGAAAGTCTAAATAACTAACTGAAGATTGGCCTGTAAAGACAAATAACTAACTGAAGATTGGTCTGAAAGACCAAATAAACAATTGAAGATTAGTCTGAAAGGCCAAATAACTAACTGAAGATTGGTCTGAAAGTCAAAATAACTAACTGAAGATTGGTCTGAAAGACCAAATAAACAATTGAAGATTGGTCTGAAAGTCCGAATAACTAACTGAAGATTGGTCTGAAAGGCCAAAAAACTAACTGAAGATTGGTCTGAAAGACCAATTAACTAACTGAAGATTGGTTTGAAAGGACAAATAACTAATTAAAGATTGGTCTGAAAGACCAAATAAACAATTGAAGATTAGTCTGAAAGGCCAAATAACTAATAATGCAGTTGTAACTTTTAATAGATGATTATAAATAGTTTAAGTTCCTTTGCTTTGGAATATTTTGTTTGTTTGTACCATGTTACCATGACACAATTCCAAAGGTCTAACAGATCAATCACAAGACATTCTAAATTTAATAATTTGCTACTTATCACTCAACATTAGCACCAAACATAAAAAGAGCTTTTGTAAGAAAATCTCATGATCATAACTGGTATCTTTAATTTCTCTCTGATCTGAATATATGGAAAATATATACAATATATAAACGAAATATATATATAGCACCTGCTAACATGTGAAATCAATTGATTCTGAAGAAACTACCACTGAGTATAACATTTAGTTTGAATTCCATCACTATGAAATGGGTAAGTTAAATATAAAAAATATCTAATATGGAGTTTCAAAACCAGAAAAAAAAGAATCTTAGCAGATGCGCTGCTTTAGGAAACCTAAACAAAGAAAACAAGCAAAAAAATCAAGCACAGTGTACTTTAATTTCAACAATTCTATCATTTTGCTCATTAGTCCCTCACCTATCTATCGCAACCCTAAAAAGCAAAGCTCATGCTTGATTAATTTACAGTTACACCAGTCTGATTATAAACAGATGGCTATAGACACTAGCATAGAGCATCAACAACCAAGTTGAAGCAAACTACTCAACACCAAATAAATGTCAACCCTAATTTCCAATATATACAGTTATTAAAGCTTGTACTTTCAATGCATTTTGTGTTTATTTGTTTGTCTTGTTTTCTATTTTAAGTATGTCTTTGAAAAATACTTAATACTGTTATTCACCATTAATATATATATATATATATATATATATATATGTTTATATATATATATATATATATATATATATATATATATATATATATAGTCCTACCCGTCAACAGATTTCACTGCTTTTAAGTCGCCGCAAAAATCCAGGTTTATAGACCCAAACAAATCCTGGGGGTGTTTATTTATCTGACCTCGACATTAAAGCCTGGCGGCAAGATCAACTAACTGTTGAACAAAGTATGGGTCAGAACTGGCAGCTTATCAACATAAATGATCAGAAAATAAAGGCTTTGTTCAAGCTGAGACCAAGGGCTTCTGTTGACATGTACATTTATCTTTTATCTCGATGTCGACATAAGGATGACAATTTGGTAGTAATAGTAGACCAAACAACTGGGACTATGCTTTTTTGTTGACATAGGCGGCTTGTCGATATAACTGATGTCAATATAAACAGGTATAACTGTATATATATATATATATATATATATATATATATATATATATATATATATATCCTTTCATATCAAAATGTGAACAATATAGCGTTTAAAAACTAAGGATTTACAATAATAAAGTTTTCTGTAGAAAAGATAAAAGGGAGATAATATCCTTAAACAAATGCAAGAAAGTGACTGATTTGTTATTTTAAAAATGATTAACCTTTAAATTGATTCTGCACAGAAATAAATTGGCAATTTCAAGAAACCATGAGCTATTGGAAGTATACATTTTCTTAAGTTATATATTCCTTTATATAATATATTTACAATTTATATAGAAATATTACTTTAAGAAATATTGAAATAAAAAATATGTTAGTGTCCACATCCAGTGTATTTTAATATGAAGTTGGAATGCCTTATTCAACTTTGACAAAAAAAATGTTAAAACCATCAGTTGCATATCTGTTGGAAAAAAGCGACAATGTCGCTTGATAGAGCTCATACTGTTGAACTGAACCTGCTAATAGATTTCATTTAATGATTTAAGAAATTGGATGTGGACATATCAATGATGACATCAATAATCCCACCCAGAACAATTTGAATCCAGCAGGCAGAGATTATTGGATCTGAGCATAATGTAAATTACGATAAAATTATGAACATGTCCTTTCCACAGTGTCGTCTGCCATGCTTGAAATGCATTCAGTATAGTCTAAGTGTCTGGGAGACTGATTTGCAATTAACACTGCGTAAAGGAACCATACAGTATGGATATCCCAAAATGAAGCATTGATGTGTCCATCCAACATGCCATCCATGCAGATCCGAATGCCTTATATTTATATTATATTGTTACGGAGTAGCGTTGGTCATTAAATCTCCAGTGACCATTCATTGATAATGTGCCAAATTTAGAAATAAGGCTAATACCTGGGAAAGTGATACAATAACATAGTGATATTAAAGAGTTCAAACGATGATTTATCATCAGTTCATACTGGAATATTAAACATACCCAAAAATCATTACCAATCATTGCTTGGACAATAATAGTATGTAGGTATTAATAAATAATTAACATTGATTAAATTAATTAATTCTTTTCAATTTTGACCTAATCTTGACCAATTGTTCACAAGAGTAAATCCTGTTTAGATTAAATTAATCCTCATTTTTAGAAATGGCTACTTTATTGAATGAAGACTGCCATTGCTTGAAAATGCTATGTGCTATGCATGTTTTGAATTGGCCCATCAAAATATTTTTGATGGACAATATATCATGCAGAATGGATAAAGGGCAATAGCAAAAGAAACAAAATGAAGCATGCGATTAGTTCTAAGCATACACCCACATCTAAAATATGCAGTATAAAAAAAAAGGGCAATATATAAACGATATCCAAACATAAAATGAATTTTTACTATTTTATCAGGCAGCGGGATTGTATATGGTGGATGAAGTTTTAGGTTGCTGCAAACCAACAGAGTTCCCTCTTACTCATAAATGATTTCAAAATTCACAATATAAATAGTTTACTGTAAGTATTGCCGAATGTTGCACTAATATGTACATACCGAAGCATCAATTGTCTCGTCTAATGTTTCTTCATCTTCATATTCTGACTCTTTATTTTCATCACCTTTATTTGCGTTCACAACATTTCTATCGACATTGTTTTCAGACTTACTCCTCTCTTTTTTCTCCATTGAAGTTCCAACATCTCCCTCTCTTGTCTCCAGTTTTGATTCTGTATGATCACTTGGCATCAATGCTTGACACATAGCCCTTTCTGGTAATACCGTATAAAGGGTTTTCTTAAATTTCTTAGAAGCTTTACATTTGGTCTTCTTCATGTTTTTTATCATTTCTTCAATTATTTCTAGATTATTTCTCCCCACTGAAGATTTTACTGTTTCTATGATATTTGCACATGTTTTTTCCTCAATTTTTATCTGGGCTACTTTTTCATTGGCAGAACTCTTTGTCTCTATGGAAACATTTTCCAGTTTGGGAACCTCTGGACAAACATCAATACAGAGGTATTGTTTTCTTTCATCGTTTGCATTTTTAATATAATCCACTGGCAGTTTTCCCTTATTATTACAGAGTCTTGGATCAAGATGTCGTGCACAAAGCATTTTTATGGCCTCCAAGGCATAGTTGCTAAATTTGCACTTAGCGAGTAGGTGGAACAGTCCATTTCCTTTGGCATCAACTTGTTTGGGGTTTAAAAATTGAAATTTCACAGGGTCTCCATCAAACTGACATAACAATTTCTCTAGAAGATTAAGATTATCTGGAAAAAGGCAATATAAGTATTAGTGTTGGTTTATTCTGGAAAAACAAACATAGATATGCATTGGGGTTTTTTCTTCTTCATTTTTAAATTGTAATCAATACAAGAATTAATCTTTAAACACAAAAGTGCAAATGAGGCCAGCTATTACACTTACAATTCATTTACGTCAGACAAATATATAGTCAGATCATGTACTTTTGTCTCAGATGATTCTGTCTGGTTAATTGCTATCAACTGTGGATATGTATATATGGGACAAAAACTGTAAGAGAGTTGTACAAATGTGAAATTAAAAATTCCAAGTTTTTCCTTAATTAAAGCTTTAAAAATATTTAAAAGCATTTTAATCTGAAACAGACACAAATGTATTTAATTTTAAAATATTTTGGAGGCTGGGGAATCTAATTTAAATCATATATTTGACTGACTTAAGGGTATTCTTCACTCTTCAGTGAACAAGTCCCCACATCATAATGTCTTTATACCACTAGTATGAAAAAAGAAACTCTCTTCTACTTATACCATGAATGACTACAGTGGCTGAAGTGGTTAGAGCATTCATTTTGGATGCTGAAGGTCACATGTTCAAACCCAGGTGGAAAAATATAAAATTACACCTCAACTGAGAAGCGTAAATGAGAATGTGTCTTCTTTAAATCACGTCTCCTGAAGGTCGCATGTTCAAACCTTAGCCAATTCATACCAAAGACTTATAAAAATAGTTGTATTAACAACTGCCTCACTTGGCTCTCAGCATTAAGATGTTAGTGCTAAGACTGGTAGACCTGGTGTCAGGATAATGTGACTGGGTGGGACATCATGCTGTATGACTGGGTGGGACATCATGCTGTATGTCTGGGTGGGACATCATTCTCTATGTCTGGGTGGGACATCATGCTGTATGTCTGGGTGGGACATCATGCTGTATGTCTGGGTGGGACATCATGCTGTATGTCTGGGTGGGACATCATGCTGTATGTCTGGGTGGGACATCATGCTGTATGTCTGGGTGGGACATCATGCTGTATGTCTGGGTGGGACATCATGCTGTATGTCTGGGTGGGACATCATGCTGTATGTCTGGGTGGGACATCATGCTGTATGACTGGGTGGGACATCATGCTGTATGTCTGGGTGGGACATCATGCTGTATGTCTGGGTGGGACATCATGCTGTATGTCTGGGTGGGACATCATGCTGTATGACTGGGTGGGACATCATGCTGTATGTCTGGGTGGGACATCATGCTGTATGTCTGGGTGGGACATCATGCTGTATGACTGCAGCATAATGTCCTAAGTGCTAGACATTACTATAAACTGACCACTACAGATATCATAGCGATATGACTGAATTAAAAAAAAAACTATGTTAAATATCCAAATCAAGCACAGAGATTTATACAACTATGTTTAGGGGGGGGGGGGGCCGAGTGGCCGAGTGGTGCAAATCGCTCTCTGTTATGGATCACTGCCATCTCACCTCTGTCTGCATGGGTTCATGTTTATTCTGAAACCAAATTTCCACCTGGTACAAGTTTCAAAGACCAATTCACTCTCATTAAAAATCAAAATTTCCACCTTGTACAAATTTTGAAGGAAAAAATGATGTCTCAAAACAATGACTTGTAGTGTTTTCTGCCATAACCAGGTGAAAAAATATAAAATTACACCTCAACTGAGAAGCGTAATGAGAATGTGTCTTATTTAAATCACGTCTCCTGCTCTATTCCACCTGGCGGTTTCAGTCTCTATGACATGTGGATTCCGATTCTCTGTTTCATACGGGTTGGATTCGGCTAATGTGGGTATGTGAGAAAGTTTTCCAGTAGCTTCTTATGGGTCAGTGGTTCTTTCCGGTCTTTTCTGGGTTCTTCCTCCACCATTAATACTGGCTGCCATGTATGGCCTATCTTGTGCTGAAAAATGGCATTAAACCCTACAACAACAACAACAACAACAACTATGTTTGGGACATTGGAGCTGGGTAACCATCGGAAACACTTGCATTAGTGAACATCAAGTATAATTAAAATGAGAACAAAACAATTTAATTTCCCCTCAACCCAAAAGACACGGTAGATATTTGAGAAATGTAAAAACTGAATTTCAAAAAGATCCAGTAAGAGAAGACATTGCAAATAAATGTGGCAAGGCAAGGTATAAATTATAAAAAAAATTTGAAATATGCACAAAAAAAATAAACGTAACATGTGCATATTCTTGCGTATATTTGATGTATTTGCTTTTATTAGAGTAAAGTAGTAGATTACATGTCAAATTTGTAATTGTTGATGTATTTTAAACTCGTCATATTGAAAAACTGTTATTATTTTGTCATCTTGATGTATAAAAATCCTGAAAAAAAACATACTGTGTTTGAATGTAGAAAATTGTCGCTTTGATTTAAATTCACCACTGAAGGCTTTATAATGTTGTATAAAACTGGTGTACAGTATCATGTATTTTATGTATTTGTTGTTTGCAATGTTTTGTGTATGTATACATGTTGGTTATGATTTAGGTGGAGAGTATATTATCTTTCAAGTAACGTTTATTCAATGTAATGTGATGGGCAGGCACTTTGGGCTATTTATAGCTGGAAAAGCTCATTTGCTAGACTGGAAGCATAACGCTCAGAATTGGCATCATATAGCTGATAAAACATATTGCTGAAAATTTGACTTACAGTTTGACAGCTTAGCTCATGTCATATCAGATTAACCGCCAGTGTGGTGTCAGACTTCTTATATGAAGCAGCGTAACTGGCCAAGTTGCAGATTGTATGAACTATGCACAGATCTTTAAATTGTATGAACTCATTTCCTTAATTAATACATATTCATTTTACGTCGTATAGGTACATCAACCATATTTCTCATTTTTAAATATACAGGGACCCTGCCGAATAAATTCTGGTTCCATATTTAGTGTGGTGAGTAATATTTGACGAGTAACTGATTTTTTTTCAAAGTTCCTATTTTTTTTTTAAATTTTAAACTGTCAGCATGTGAGGCAAACCAATATTTGGGGCTACATGTTTATTTGTTGTATAGTTTTATTTTCATTAAATAAACATTTTCATCTGCATGCACTGTATTTAGTTTTTTCACTTGTTCCAAAATCCATTCAGTTTTAATCAGGTGACTGTTATTGAATGACCTTGTGATATGAGCACGCTCTCTGATCAGCTGACTAGTGACCATAATGTGTTGTATTGCCTGGAGCTGGGTACGCTGTGCCTTGTTATTTGGTTACAGGTCACATAAACAAGACTGCCTCATGTGTCCAGTGAGTCCCTTTGATCATCAACATAATGTTTGCTTATGCTGGAAAAGAAGGACTTACTCAGGTGTGCTGAAGAATTTGTTCTGTAAGTTTTATTTAGAGGGCAATGGATCCTTCCTGGGATCTGCATGCTGGTGACTTCATTGCATTATGAAGTGTCACCAGTGTTGCATGTTTCATAAAGAGAGGAACTTCCCCACAAAAGACGTCAACGGCAGTCAGTCTGTAAATAAGTGGGCCAAGGTCATGGCTTAGTGTGATAAGGACAAATACAATTCAGTAATATTTAGTGTCTCTGTGATAGTATGTTTCTATTAATAGAAAATTCAAGCTCACTTCATGAAAGTTTCAAGGAAAAACGTTTCAAACATTATTATTTATAGAGGAACTTACACCCACAACAGGACTGTAGACTATTTTCCAATGTTGTACTTATCCTATGTTATGGCTGTTCTCAACAACTAATGCATTTATATTATGAAATAAAGATTGACATATTTACATGCAAATTTGTCATCAGACTGACTATTTTTTTCAGGCACATTTTCTGCAATGACCCACGTTAAGGTTCCTATTTACAAACACAGAACAACGCTTTATGGCTGATCCTTTTTCTGTCACCTATGTATACTGCCTATTTCAATCACAATTGAAAATACACTTCTACATAGCTGTGTACTAGACTGATATAACCCTTTAAATATGGTATGGGATCAAATTTAGTGATATAGGTATAAACAATGCAAACAGATATGTCATTCAACACATAAGCAACCAAAACACGGAAGTGAAAGAGATAGCTTTTATTGTCTATTTAATTTTAATTAATCTCAGACTGAATACGAGCGGTACAAATATCACCAAAGTAAAAAATACAGGTGATTTATCAATTAAAGCCTAAGTGCAGACAAGATTCAAAAACATGTGTGTAGTAACATACCTGTCTGAAGATCAATCATGACAGTGTAACATACCTGTCTGAAGATCAATCATGACAGCGTAACATACCTGTCTGAAGATCAATCATGACAGCGTAACATACCTGTCTGAAGATCAATCATGACAGCGTAACATATCTGTCTGAAGATCAATCATGACAGTGTAACATACCTGTCTGAAGATCAATCATGACAGTGTAACATACCTGTCTGAAGATCAATCATGACAGAGTAACATACCTGTCTGAAGATCAATCATAACAGCATAACATACCTGTCTGAAGATCAATCATGACAGCTGCATGCATCGGTGTATCTCCAACACAATCTCTCTTCAGCAGTTCAAGAGCAACCTTTAGATGGCCTTTGACCTTTGCATGAACAGCTAGTCTTTCTCCATCTATAAGATAATAGCTCTTTTATCTTTTGATAGGAGTGGTAAAATATCTAGGGTAAACCATATACAGTGGATTGACATCTCAAACAAAAATTTAAATTTCAAGTTTATTCAAACATATGTAAGCTAAATCTAGCACAGTGCTATTTCAATTAAACATATTTGAAAGAGTACAATGTCATATCACCATCTGAAAACAAATTTAAGTTGTCTCCCTTTAAAGAGTACAATGTCATATCACCATCTGAAAACAAATTTAAGTTGTCTCCCTTTAAAGAGTACAATGTCATATCACCATCTGAAAACAAATTTAAGTTGTCTCCCTTTAAAGAGTACAATGTCATATCCCCATCTGAAAACAAATTTAAGGTTTCTCCCTTCAAGGAGCTTGGTTAACCTCTGAACTACTCACTAATAATCCACAGAACAATATAAATGTAACGTTGAATAAGCCTTGAAGAAAAACGCTTTCAAAAACTGAAACCATAAGTAAAATGAGTGACAGGTGCATTATACACCCAACTCAAGAATTAATTGTCACAGAACCTTTTGACAATATAATTCAACCATTTTCGATGACCTCAAGCTTTGCTCTAGGTATGCAGTCATGAATGAAGCTTATAGTTTCTAACTAACCATTTTGTTAACTATGACCTTTAAACTATGACCTTTAGATCCCAGAAAATATGTGTCTATTTATTAGTCTAACGGCAAAGCAGAAACTATGGGTCTATTTATTAGTCTAACGGCAAACCAGAAATTATGGGTCTATTTTTTAGTCT
Source organism: Unio delphinus (assembly GCA_029339505.1). Taxonomy (NCBI): domain Eukaryota; kingdom Metazoa; phylum Mollusca; class Bivalvia; order Unionida; family Unionidae; genus Unio; species Unio delphinus. The sequence continues at coordinate 9,104,067 of JAQISU010000361.1, read as the reverse complement.
AACAGCAAACCAGCACAAAATTTGGTAAAGATGTTCTTCATCTAGTCTGTGTACCTTTTTTTATAGATCAAACTGGGTTTCTTGCTTATCTTGAGTGCAATCCATTCTCCCGGTTTGCTAACTAATGATTGTGAAGAAAAATAATTACTGAGCAGAATCAAAACTAATCGTAGATAAATGATAAACACCATAACATATATGGCAGATATAAATAGAAGTCACAAATTTATTTGCATCAAATCATATGCAGTTGAATTCACTGGTAAATGTTACATTAGTTTTTCCCATCTTAATCAGTGGTGAACATTTTGGGAGGGCTTTTTAATGGCATTCCTTTTTGAAACTGTACATTAGGTTTTGAAACAGTACACTAAACCTATGTCTTATGTTACCAGGTCCAAGAGAGGTTTACTTTGTTATATAATTCATATAATATACAACTGTACTGCTAATTCAAAGTCTGTGACATTCACCATTACAAGTTTGCTAACACACAGGATGACTACAGAAACTATATTTTAATAAAACTCGCATCCATGTTTTAAGATAATACGTAAACGCATAATCTCGAAATGAAAGTTTAATATGGTGTGTCAATGACTATGCTTACCATGTCAATGACTACTGCTTATCATCAATGACTAATGCTTACCATGTCAATGACTAATGCTTACCATGTCAATGACTAATACTTACCATGCCAATGACTATGCTTACCATGTCAATGACTAATGCTTACCATGTCAATGACTAATGCTTACCATGTCAATGACCATGCTTACCATGTCAATGACTAATGCTTACCATTTCAATGACTATGCTTACCATGTCAATGACTAATGCTTACCATGTCAATGACTAATGCTTACCATGTCAATGACTAATGCTTACCATTTCAATGACTAATGCTTACCATTTCAATGACTAATGCTTACCATGTCAATGACTAATACTTACCATGCCAATGACTATGCTTACCATGTCAATGACTAATACTTACCATGCCAATGACTATGCTTACCATGTCAATGACTAATGCTTACCATTTCAATGACTATGCTTACCATGTCAATGACTAATGCTTACCATGTCAATGACTAATGCTTACCATGTCAATGACTAATACTTACCATGTCAATGACTAATGCTTACCATTTCAATGACTAATGCTTACCATGTCAATGACTAATGCTTACCATGTCAATGACTAATACTTACCATGCCAATGACTATGCTTACCATGTCAATGACTAATGCTTACCATGTCAATGACTAATGCTTACCATGTCAATGACCATGCTTACCATGTTAATGACTATGCTTACCATAACTATGATTAATGCTTACCATGTCAATGACTATGCTTACCATGTTAATGACTAAGCTTACCGTATTTATCAAGTGAAACTCCAATGTCCAACATCAGCATCACAGTCTGGAGTTTTATTTCATCTAGTGATTTGAGCATTTTGTCCTTAACAATCTTTTCCACAATATTAACCATAATTGCAAACGTTTTCATTGTTTCTGAACCATTTATGTTGCAGAACCTTTGGAAGGCAGCATTCACTTGTATCCATTTCTTTTGCAACAAAAGCCCTCTGATGATCATACAATATGTTGCCTCTGACAGTGTCTGCAGGCAGTCTGGAATGTCTGTAAAAATATAATCAAAATTATTTTTTTTATTAAGTGATCATATGTCCTTACCTGAAACCTTTTCTATTATAACCTACATTCTTGCTGTAAAGGACCTCTTTTGAGCCACCATATGTTCCAACATGTTACTAGTTAAGACAAGATTTATTTAAAATTGTATATATGCAAGATATACAAGGCTCGATCCTGAAAACACAGAATAGTTATACAAGCTTTCTAAGTTTTTTTAAAAAAGAAATTGTATAAATCCTAAAATGCTATGTCAAAGTTTGATCTGTTTTCAGTGTACAATAAATTCATTAGTTTTCATGATGTACCAATTTTTGAGGAATATAAAGACTCAACAAACACATGGTCCTTTGGTGGAAATAATAGAACCGCATCCTCGATCCATGAGTTAAAGTACCAATGAAAATGTCATTTTATAAAAAAAATTAGGTTTTGAAGTTAAATGTTTCTTTTGTAACACTTATCTAATCATGGTACCTTAGGAGAATAATAACGCCTTAGGAATATAATAACATTTTAGGAATATAATAAAACCTTAGGAACATAATAACACCATAGGAGTATAATAAAACCTTAGGAATATAATATCACTTTAGGAGTATAATAAAACCTTAGGAATATAATATCACTTTAGGAGTATAATAAAACCTTACGAATATAATAACACTTTAGGAGTATAATAAGACCATAGGAGTATAATAACACCTTAGGAATATAATAACCATGCATATCAAGTCCGCCAAAGTCTGGTTATCCAAAGCGGTGCTAAAAACTGTATGTCCATCTTGACTGTATAGTAGACTGGTATTAAGTCCCATACTTACTTCACTTACTACTGAAGCAGATTTACATATACTCTGTCAAGTTAATATAGCTGTAAGAAAGTTGAGATTGTTTTCCCATATTAAGATAGGAAAGTATTAATGAGGAAATTAATTTTACTTCATGAATTTGTTACTTCTTCAAATACGTTACTTGCTCATAATAACTTCAATCAAACATCTGCTAAATGGCCTGCAAAGGTAACCAGTTGTGCTATTGTTATTGGTCACACCAAATCGAGTATTTTGAGATTAAAGATCTCTGACGTAAAAGTTAGAGCAAACTGTGTTCTCCATCCCATAGTTTGGATGTCAATCAAAGCTATACATTGAGTGATAGCCCAAAGATCATAAACCAATAAGAACAAGATACTCATTTGTCCTTGTATATTTTATGTAAAGTACTCACAATGATTAGCCAATCACATTCCTGCACCTGTTTAGCTTGTGGCTGACCTGAATGTGGTTTAGTTGTCAATGACACTCCATGAAAAAATCTGAGGGATTTGGAGAATTGTACCCTTATCCAAAGAGAGACTGTGTCCACAGGTCAGAAGTTAGATACATGTGACCATCAAATAGACTGTGTCCACTGTCCATGAAGACCATGACATCATATTTATAAGAAGAAAAAAATGAGATGGCAAGAAAATGAAATGAAAATGATTGCCATCATTCTGCTTCCTGCTGATTCTAGATCTTAACAACCATAGTTCTGATTACAGAAAGGACCGTTTCGTTATTTGGTGTTTCCTATTAGGTCCTTGATGTTTCTATAACTTCTACTTAGAAATTCTTAGAGTTAGAGTTCTAGAAAGTTTTGCCACTTTGGTCACCCATTTCCAAGTTTCCTCTAATGACCTGGTTTAATGAATATTGCTGTGATCTAAGTGTCTCTTTAAGTGTGGTGAAAACGGCATTTCTTTCGATACACTCTAGGTTCCCTGAAACGTTTGTGTCATTGGAACGTGGTGTGCTGTGCTGCTGTGACTACACAGTATGACCAATTGGATGAGTAAGGATACCATTTGGTTGCATCCCTGGATACCAAGCGAAATATAGATGCTATTGCAATGTTTTGAATCCAGTTACTGCATGTCTAGAAAGGACTTCTGGTCCCTGTCAACAACTGGACCTAGAGGAAGAAAATAGGTTAGGTAGATGCATCTAATAGTAAGTTTTGCCACACTAAGATATGAGCTGGAGCGTTAGCTCTTTGAATAACTGGCAGCACGTTCATTTAGAACCAACCTGACATCATAGAATTTTTTTTATCTGCTATGACCATGCATCAGGAGGAGTGGCTATAACAATATTTTCAAGATGGTTGATGTGTCAGCCATAACAGATATCTGAGCAGCACTGTTTTCATTACGGACCAACCATATCACAGAATGTGTATACAATTACGATCAATTCAATTGAAGTAGAGTTGCAGTAACACATTTTGCACTAATGTGTGGATGAAAGACAAAACTGACCATCGCACGAGCTCAGCTGATCTATGACCTGTAGAACTAAGATTGTACTGTTATGTACGGTTTAAGAGTTAGCTCAATAAAGTGTCAAAGAGGGAGAGAAATACAGATATAGATCGAGTATACGTCCCTGTGTGAGAAAACTTTAAATCACTCCAGATATAACAAGGGCAAAATAGATAATGATTCTGTGAGATAGCCAAGAAAGTGTAGGTAGTAAGTGAAGTTTTTTTCTAACTAATCCATTTATCCAACAGGAGATCAATCTGTCATACTACAGTAGAACATGTCTTAAAAGACCATCTCTTTTGCCAACAAATTATGGTCTCTCAAGACACATGGTCTCTCATGGCAGGTCACAATGCTACATGATCAATAATGCCATGCAATGAGACTGGTATCTCAAGACAGGTGTTCTCCCATATCAGTGGTCGTTCAAGACAGGTGGTCTCCCATAGCAGTGGTCTCTCTAGACAGGTGGTCTTCCATTGCAGTGATCTTTCAAATCAGGCTTTACTGCACCATCCAAGTAAGAAGATGACATTTGTGGTTAAATAAAAAAAATATCAAATCAAATCAAAACCAATCAATTTACTGATGTTGGAACTACAAACAAGTAAAATGAACAGACATGAGCAGAGTGTTGGTAGTCATTACTAGCCCATGCTAAACTAAAACGTGTGCAAGACAAAATTTTACAGATTGATAAAAAGATGGATGGATGCAGAATATAGTGCTTACAATGTCTCACTATATACCTTTAAAATAAAGAAAATAATAACAATTATGAAAATTACCATCTGTGCAGGTTTCTCCTAGCTTTCGAATAATAAATGCAGTAACTTTGTTCATGATCTTACTGTGCTGACGAGACCAGTGTTTGAACTCTAGGACCTTAACCAAATTATGGTATCCATTTTCCATGTCTCCATTTGTAAAATACTGCTTACTGTCTTTAAACAGCTTTTGACAACCACAATCACTTGCTGCTCTATCTCTCATGTAGCCTTGACCTCGACCTTGTCTTCCTTTCTGACGTAACCTTTGTTTGCCACAATTTCTTCTAGTTTGGCATACATTCTGTATTGAAGTAAGATTTTCTGCCTGCATCTGCATCACATGTTGAGCTTCTGGTAAGCTTGTCACAGACATTTCTTTTCCATTTGTCTCTTCCACAATTTGTAAAAAACATTCCTCTGAAAATACAAACAAGCAAATTAATTCTATCTGTGCCCCAATGTATGCATGGTTATTAAGGTGATAGACTTATCCGCCTCATGTTTTTTGTGTGCATGGTCAGAATCCTTATATGTTTTCATAAGGTACTATTAATAATGATTGGTGCCATGGAAAACTAGGTATCCATATAAAATACAAAATGAAGAGAGCAAAAATGTATTTTTTAAACAGAACATGTTTTCACAAATTTTCTTAATGTTATTTCTAATTCCACCATATGTTTTATTTTTCAATGATAAAATAGATTTTCAAATCATGTTACAATGTTATTCATAAGTTACATCATGTTACAATGTTATTCATATGTTACAGCATGTTACAATGTTATTCATATGTTACATCATGTTACAATGTTATTCATATGTTACATCATGTTACAATGTTATTCATATGTTACATCATGTTACAATGTTATTCATATGTTACAGCATGTTACAATGTTATTCATATGTTACATCATGTTACAATGTTATTCATATGTTACATCATGTTACAATGTTATTCATATGTTACATCATGTTACAATGTTATTCATATGTTACATCATGTTACAATGTTATTCATATGTTCAAAGTTAGAGCTCATCGGTGCACCCCTTTAATTTCATTATGTGGTTAAATTCTTGAACATGTACATTGTATTTGTCATATCATTTTAAAACACTAAATGGATACATTATCTAATCTTCAACTGTCTTTATTAATAGAGAAAAATTGTTCTCAAAATGTAAATGTAATCAACTATATTTTTAAATACTAAAAGCTATTTTACTTTGATGCATGTGTTTGGACATGTACTATTAAAAGTTAAAAGTTGGGTAAATACGCTATGATAGTTTTCCATGCCTAAAAGTCTATTTGTAGGACATGAACTCTCAACATTACTTAATTTAAACATGGTGTATGACAGTAGCTTTGCATATATCAAAATTGTGCAACGAAGTGGCCCAAAGTGCTGTGTTCTACTCAAAAATACTTTTGCTCTCTTCATTATATATTTTTTTATAGATATCTAATTTTCTGTGGCACCACACACAATCGACAAGAAAACACTAATGATTCTTGACCATGCACACAAAACACTTTGGAGATTAATCTATCACCTATTTATGGTACAATCAGATCTCCCTAATCATATTTATGGTACAATCAGATCTCCCTAATCATATATATGGTACAATCAGATCTTCCTAATCATAAATATGGTACAATCAGATCTCCCTAATCATATATATGGTACAATCAGATCTCCCTAATCATATATATGGTACAATCAGATCTCCCTAATCATATATATGGTACAATCAGATCTCACTAATCATATATTTTAACTACATTTATTATCCAACTTACAGTCAAACATTAGTTTCCAGCTTGACAGCAGCATAGTTTTAACTGAGACTGATAGGAATAACTTGCAATTAAAACTGTTTGATTACCAACTACTTCAAAACATATTGGCCATTTAAAAGTTTTTACAAAAAATAATCACAATCTCCCATGTCTATTGTGTTAAGTAACAACTCTTCCCATCACATAGGATGAAAATAATTTCAACAATTTTAATACAATTTACACAAAATTAAAATGCATCTTAAACAGATTTTAAAACTTTATTCCAAATCTGGTTTAAATCAAACAATCAGTTGCAAAGATAGACCATAGAAAACTTGATAGGAAGATGGTAAACAGCAACAATATATCCTTTAAATAGAGATGTTGAAAGCAAAACATAAAAATGCATATTAAGAGAATTTATAATACATTATGTGTCCCAGATAATTAAATCCTTGATCAAAGTAGAATCCACATTTTTGATGAATCATCAAATAATTTATCTCAGATAACTAAATCCTTGATCAAAGTAGAATCCACATTTTTGATGAATCATCAAATAATTTATCTCAGATAATTAAATCCTTGATCAAAGTAGAATCCACATTTTTGATGAATCATCAAATAATTTATCTCAGATAACTAAATCCTTGATCAAAGTAGAATCCACATTTTTGATGAATCATCAAATAATTTATCTCAGATAATTAAATCCTTGATCAAAGTAGAATCCACATTTTTGATGAATCATCAAATAATTTATCTCAGATAACTAAATCCTTGATCAAAGTAGAATCCACATTTTTGATGAATCATCAAATAATTTATCTCAGATAACTAAATCCTAGATCAAAGTAGAATCCACATTTTTGATGAATCATCAAATAATTTATCTCAGATAACTAAATCCTTGATCAAAGTAGAATCCACATTTTTGATGAATCATCAAATAATTTATCTCAGATAATTAAATCCTTGATCAAAGTAGAATCCACATTTTTGATGAATCATCAAATAATTTATCTCAGATAATTAAATCCTAGATCAAAGTAGAATCCACATTTTTGATGAATCCTAAAATAATTTATCTCAGAGAATTAAATCCTAGATCAAAGTAGAATCCACATTTTTGATGAATCATCAAATAATTTATCGTGAGATGGATGTCTTCACTTTAGAGATCTTCAACGTGTTTTTCATTAATTTTTTATCAAATAATTTTAAAGATTATGAATTATGTCAGCTGTGTGCAATATTCAAGAGAGCACTACATACGGCACATAATATAATTAAACACATGTATGACAAAACTGTTATGTATGATCAAATGTATGACATGTATGACAAAACTGTTACGTATGATAAAATGTATGACATGTCTGACAAAACTGTTACGTATGATAAAATGTATGACATGTATGACAATGTTACGTATGATAAAATGTATGACAAGTCTGACAAAACTGTTACGTATGATAAAATGTATGACATGTATGACAAAACTGTTATGTATGATAAAATGTATGACATGTATGACAATGTTACGTATGATAAAATGTATGACATGTCTGACAAAACTGTTACGTATGATAAAATGTATGACATGTATGACAAAACTATTACGTATGATAAAATGTATGACATGTATGACAATGTTACGTATGATAAAATGTATGACATGTCTGACAAAACTGTTACGTATGATAAAATGTATGACATGTATGACAAAACTGTTACATATGATAAAATGTATGACATGTATGACAATGTTACGTATGATAAAATGTATGACATGTATGACAAAACTGTTACGTATGATAAAATGTATGACATGTATGACAAAACTGTTACGTATGATAAAATGTATGACATGCATGACAAAACTGTTACGTATGATAAAATGTATGACATGTCTGACAAAACTGTTACGTATGATAAAATGTATGACATGTCTGACAAAACGGTTACGTATGATAAAATGTATGACATGTCTGACAAAACTGTTACATATGATAAAATGTATGACATGTATCATAAAACTGTTACGTATGATAAAATGTATGACATGTATGACAAAACTGTTACGAATGATAAAATGTATGACAAGTATGACAAAACTGTTGCGTATGATAAAATGTATGACATGTATGACAATGTTACGTATGATAAAATGTATGACATGTCTGACAAAACTGTTACGCATGATCAAATGTATGACATGTATGACAAAACTGTTATGTATGATAAAATGTATGACATGTATGGCAAAACTGTTACGTATGATAAAATGTATGACATGTCTGACAAAACTGTTACGTATGATAAAATGTACGACATATCTGACAACTTTACCTATGATAAAATGCATGACATGTCTGACAAAACTGTTACGTATGATAAAAGGTATGACATGTCTGACAAAACTGTTACGTATGATAAAATGTATGACATGTATGACAATGTTACGTATGATAAAATGTATGACATGTCAGACAAAACTGTTACGTATGATAAAATGTATGACATGTATGACAAAACTGTTACGTATGATAAAATGTATGACATGTATGACAATGTTACGTATGATAAAATGTATGACATGTCTGACAAAACTGTTACGTATGATAAAATGTATGACATGTATGACAAAACTGTTACGGATGATAAAATGTATGACATGCATGACAAAACTGTTATGTATGATAAAATGTATGACATGTCTGACAAAACTGTTATGTATGATAAAATGTATGAGATGTATGACAACGTTACGTATGATAAAATGTACGACATGTCTGACAAAACTGTTACGTATGATAAAATGTATGACATGTATGACAAAACTGTTACGTATGATAAAATGTATGACATGTCTGACAAAACTGTTACGTATAATAAAATGTACGACATATCTGACAAATTTACCTATGATAAAATGTATGACATGTCTGACAAAACTGTTACGTATGATAAAAGGTATGACATGTCTGACAAAACTGTTACATATGATAAAATGTATGACATGTATGACAAAACTGTTACGTATGATAAAATGAATGACATGTCTGACAAAACTGTTGCGTATGATAAAATGTATGACATGTCTGACAAAACTGTTACGTATGATAAAATGTATGACATGTATGACAACGTTGCGTATGATAAAATGTATGACATGTCTGACAAAACTGTTACGTATGATAAAATGTATGACATGTATGACAAAACTGTTACGGATGATAAAATGTATGACATGTATGACACAACTGTTACATATGATTAAATGTATGACATGTCTGACAAAACTGTTACGTATGATAAAATGTATGACATGTATAACGATGTTACGTATGATAAAATGTATGACATGTATGACAAAACTGTTACGTACGATAAAATGTATGACATGTCTGACAAAACTGTTACGTATGATAAAATGTATGACATGTCTGACAAAACTGTTACGTATGATAAAATGTATGACATGTATCACAAAACTGTTACGTATGATAAAATATATGACATGTATCACAAAACTGTTACGTATGATAAAATGTATGACAAGTCTGACAAAACTATTACATATGATAAAATGTATGACATGTATGACAACGTTACATATGATAAAATGTATGACATGTCTGACAAAACTGTTACGTATGATAAAATGTATGACATGTATGACAAAACTGTTACGGATGATAGAATGTATGACATGTATGACAAAACTGTTACAAATGATAAAATGTGTGACATGTATGACAAAACTGTTACGTATGATAAAATGTATGACATGTATGACAAAACTGTTATGTATGATAAAATGTATGACATGTATGACAAAACTGTTACGTATGATAAAATGTATGACATGTATGACAAAACTGTTACGTATGATAAAATGTATGACATGTCTGACAAAACTGTTACGTATGATAAAGTGTATGACATGTATGACAAAACTGTTACGTATGATAAAATGTATGACATGTCTGACAAAACTGTTATGTATGATAAAATTTATGACATATATGACAAAACTGTTATGTATGATAAAATGTATGACATGTCTGAGAATGTTACATATGATAAAATGTATGACATGTCTGACAAAACTGTTACGTATGATAAAATGTATGACATGTATGACAAAACTGTTACATATGATAAAATGTATGACATGTCTGACAAAACTGTTATGTATGATAAAATGTATGACATGTATGACAAAACTGTTACAAATGATAAAATGTATGACATGTATGACAAAACTGTTACGTATGATAAATGTATGACATGTATGACAAAACTGTTACGGATGATAAAATGTATGACATGTATGACAAAACTGTTACGGATGATAAAATGTATGACATGTATGACAAAACTGTTACGTATGATAAAATGTATGACATGTATGACAAAACTGTTACGGATGATAAAATGTATGACATGCATGACAAAACTGTTACGTATGATAAAATGTATGACATGTCTGACAAAACTGTTATGTATGATAAAATGTATGAGATGTATGACAACGTTGCGTATGATAAAATGTATGACATGTCTGACAAAACTGTTACGTATGATAAAATGTATGACATGTATGACAAAACTGTTACGTATGATAAAATGTATGACATGTCTGACAAAACTGTTACGTATAATAAAATGTACGACATATCTGACAAATTTACCTATGATAAAATGTATGACATGTCTGACAAAACTGTTACGTATGATAAAAGGTATGACATGTCTGACAAAACTGTTACGTATGATAAAATGTATGACATGTATGACAAAACTGTTACGTATGATAAAATGAATGACATGTCTGACAAAACTGTTGCGTATGATAAAATGTATGACATGTCTGACAAAACTGTTACGTATGATAAAATGTATGACATGTATGACAACGTTACGTATGATAAAATGTATGACATGTCTGACAAAACTGTTACGTATAATAAAATGTATGACATGTATGACAAAACTGTTACGGATGATAAAATGTATGACATGTATGACACAACTGTTACATATGATAAAATGTATGACATGTCTGACAAAACTGTTACGTATGATAAAATGTATGACATGTATAACGATGTTACGTATGATAAAATGTATGACATGTATGACAAAACTGTTACGTATGATAAAATGTATGACATGTCTGACAAAACTGTTACGTATGATAAAATGTATGACATGTCTGACAAAACTGTTACGTATGATAAAATGTATGACATGTATCACAAAACTGTTACGTATGATAAAATATATGACATGTATGACAAAACTGTTACGTATGATAAAATGTATGACAAGTCTGACAAAACTATTACATATGATAAAATGTATGACATGTATGACAACGTTACGTATGATAAAATGTATGACATGTCTGACAAAACTGTTACGTATGATAAAATGTATGACATGTATGACAAAACTGTTACGGATGATAGAATGTATGACATGTATGACAAAACTGTTACAAATGATAAAATGTGTGACATGTATGACAAAACTGTTACGTATGATAAAATGTATGACATGTATGACAAAACTGTTACGTATGATAAAATGTATGACATGTATGACAAAACTGTTACGTATGATAAAATGTATGACATGTATGACAAAACTGTTACGTATGATAAAATGTATGACATGTCTGACAAAACTGTTACGTATGATAAAATGTATGACATGTATGACAAAACTGTTACGTATGATAAAATGTATGACATGTCTGACAAAACTGTTATGTATGATAAAATTTATGACATATATGACAAAACTGTTATGTATGATAAAATGTATGACATGTCTGACAATGTTACATATGATAAAATGTATGACATGTCTGACAAAACTGTTACGTATGATAAAATGTATGACATGTATGACAAAACTGTTACGGATGATAAAATGTATGACATGTCTGACAAAACTGTTATGTATGATAAAATGTATGACATGTATGACAAAACTGTTACAAATGATAAAATGTATGACATGTATGACAAAACTGTTACGTATGATAAATGTATGACAAGTATAACAAAACTGTTACGTATGATAAAATGTATGACATGTATGACAAAACTGTTACGTATGATAAAATGTATGACATGTATGACAAAACTGTTATGTATGATAAAATGTATGACATGTCTGACAAAACTGTTACGTATGATAAAATGTATGACATGTCTGACAAAACTGTTACGTATGATAAAATGTATGACATGTCTGACAAAACTGTTACGTATGATAAAATGTATGACATGTATCACAAAACTGTTACGTATGATAAAATTTATGACATGTCTGACAACGTTATGTATGATAAAATGTATGACATGTCTGACAAAACTGTTACGTATGATAAAATGTATGACATGTATGACAAAACTGTTACGTATGATAAAATGTATGACATGTCTGACAAAACTGTTATGTATGATAAAATGTGTGACATGTATGACAACGTTACATATGATAAAATGTATGACATGCCTGACAAAACTGTTACATATGATAAAATGTATGACATGTATGACAAAACTGTTACGTATGATAAAATGTATGACATGTATGACAAAACTGTTACGTATGATAAAATGTGACATGTATGACAAAACTGTTATGCATGATAAAATGTATGACATGTATGACAAAACTGTTACATATGATAAAATGTATGACATGTATGACAAAACTGTTACGGATGATAAAATGTATGACATGTATGACAAAACTCTTACGTATGATAAAATACACCCATGCAAAGATACGGCAAATGTTAATCAATGGACACTGCTGTAACAAAATAAGGCTATGCAGCATACGCGAACTACTAATAGATCATTAAATCTGCAACATAATATACCTGGGAAAAGCACTAATGACTGTTATTAATAGACATGCTGCACCGCAACATAAAATGTTTGGGCAAATACTTTTGGAAATATTAAAGAGAACAACACTGCAATACAATATGGCCGATTTACTGGGCCATAAACGTTTTCATGGTATTTCAATTGTTACAAATTTTATGATTCCTGCAAAACAACTTTTTAGCTAAAGACTCAACATTTCCTGGATTGTTGGTACCGCGCTGCAGTACACTTAGGTCAAGACTGTGTACCCTAAAGTACACGTCATAGTGTTGATGATCAATTTGTTTACTGGAATTCAATAAAAAGCCTGATTTAATTTCACTTGTGTACAATTCTGTGTTCATAAGCTCAAAGTTCTCACTCCTGATTAGGTCTGGATTTTAAAACTTAATAAAAGTGTGGATCACATTTGTGATCAGACATGTACCATTTTCATGTATAACCACATAAATACTGACAGAAGTATTTTCAAGAAAAAACCTAGACACTTCCAACATTCATGCAAGAAAAGTAGTGATAACAGAATTTTTTAGATCGCCATGGTTTCATAAGGTCAAAGGATGTTTCAAAACAATATAAGTATGACCATCAAGTCTGGAGAAAAATCTTTTACAATATTTTTCAAAGATTTGTGAGGTCCATCTGGGATGTATCATGACTCCATATGTAGAGATTAAAACCTCAAATAAACTTAACCAAATATCAGCACATGTATGACCATCAAGTCTGGAGTAAAACCTTTTACAATATTTTTCAAAGATTTGTGAGGTCCATCTGGGACGTATTTTATTAGGACCAACTATATACTGACAGAAGTGACTTAGTGAAAATTATGTAACTGGGTGAACACCATAGTTAGCAGATTAATGTAAAATCAACCTAGTGATTGCAAATGGCAAATTGTTGCTGAAAGCTCTCATTAAGGTTGTGACTCCGTATGTAGAGATTGTCATTCTTAAATGTTACGTTTTGCAATGCAACATCATATGATAAAATGAATATTCAAACAAGAAAGAAATAAGAATGTTAAACTTAATTATGACTATAAATACCAAAAGGTTGAATGCTTTGCTGTTATTACAGTCTGAAATACAGAAAAATAAAGACTTTTTTTTATCTATTATGGAAGACTGAGCAGCATTTTCAAAAGAAATTGAAAAGCACCTGAAAACAAATGCAGAACTACAGATTTATGCAAATAAAATCAAAAAGTATCCAAAATCATAAGAAAAATGAAATGCATTTAAATTCAACCAAATGCAGACGGAAGTTCTTTGGGCATTATTGGTACTTACTCCCGAGTTCTGAAGAAACAGTTTCTGCATCAAGAGCGTTTTCCTCTGAAAGAGTTAAACAAAGAAAACAATTATAGTACTTCAAATTATGTTTCAGCTAAAAAAAAATCAAATCAATTTAACCAAATTTTTTTTAAATTTAATAAATTCATCAGAATGAGCCTTTACATTTCTAATAATTAATGATCATATCAAATTTAAAAAATTTACCATGTATCTTCAGAAATCCATATTTGCAAAGGTGAATTCACGCAGATGCGTGTACACATCTTTATCATATAACAAAAGATAAACCTATAATTAATGCAATCAACTTTTCATTGGAGACAAAAGTTTGGTTCAAGAATTTAATAGAAGTCAAGAAGCTTCAAGAATTTAATAGAAGTCAAGAAGTATTTTCAAGTAGAGATTTTCAAGGCATGCTCTTTTCTATCCTCTCTGCCAGGATTTTCTTTTCCTTTCTAGTTTCTACAATGATTGTCAAACCAATGACTCTGTTTCACTTCTGTGTCAATTTTCCCATCTTCTTCTTCTCAAACCTTTAAAGTCTGGCTGCTTTCTGGTACCGCTAAAATTTTCTGATCTTAACAAAACTAAATCCAAATTTGCAGACTTGAACTCATTCAAATATGGCTGCTTTCATGTGCTCAAGAAATTACCTTGAACTCATTCAAATATGGCTGCTTTCATGTGCTCAAAAAATTACCTTGAACTCAAACTAAATTAATGAATGGAGTATAAAAAAGACAAACATAACATGGTATCAGCTAGAATTTTACAATTTACCACATACATCCAGGAAGTGAAAATAAACAAGCACTAAGTATAATAAGAAACTCAGCAAAGTAGAAGGCACTTACTATAGTGGATTACTAGGTCACTGCATCCTGATGATTAGATTCAAGGTCATTGCTAAAGTGGTTTACACTGTATGGTACTCAGACTATTTTTTATGAAACAATTACTTTCAATAGCATAAGTAAATACATAATGATAACATTGAGAATAAATTAATCTTTAGAATTCAGAATTCATTGGCACATCAAACTAAAAGGTTTCCAAAAACAAGCTGCAATGTACGAACAATTGTAATACCAAAAATCAATATGGCTTTAAGAATCAGCTACATTTGAAAACTGAGACAGTCCAAATAAACCAATACTTACCATATGCAATGTCTTGAACAATTTTAACTTCTGGGCAAAGTAACACATCCTGGTGTGTGTCACTAGTTTCATTATGGGGTGCTGTATTTTCATCATTGCCCAGAAGATCCTGGTCATCACATTTTATGACAAATGTGTTAAGGATATATTCCACGGGAATCATGCTAGTCTTGTCTGCAGAATGTTCTGAAATATAACAAAAAGCTTGCATAAAATATTCAGTTTTCAAAATTTATTTTCTTCTTCTTTCATTATGTAGTTAAGATGTGCCTTATATTTCATAAAAGAAAAACAACTTCGTTATGAATTTTATAAGCTCTTCTAATAGAGAGAACAATCCACCTGGATCAACCGAAGAAATGATTCTTTCACCATGTTGAAGCAGCTAGACAGAATATAAGACTGCAAACTGGGAATATAATCTACTGATACAGATACATTTGAGATCTTGAAAGTAAATATCTCTACAGAAATTAACCAGATGACATATTAGAGAAACATATTCATAATAACCACTTATAAATAATTACCATTATCTATTGAAGGACATACAACTCACATTCTTTCCTCCTATACAAACATGGTAACTAGGAAACTGTTTTGACAAAAAGGTTTTCAAAAGAAACTTCACTGAAATGGTTTATAATGGGATTTAGACAAAGTCCACAGCCCACAAGTGTTATTTCCGACAGACATGAGTGACAAGAAATGGTCCCTGGATGTCAAAGTTTTTGCAAGTTTTGAAACTTCTGAAAAGGTCTAAACTAAAAAACAGAATTTTGAACATTTCAGCATATGAAAAAGGGCTCATTATAGTGGAAACTGATCAATCTTTTTCCTCAAATATGAATAAACAGAAGTCAGAGTGCTCAGAGAGATATGTCATGTATCTATGGGTTTCCAACAGTATTATGATCACAAAAAGATTCTCCCTGCTTTATCTTTCATTTGAGACATAAACCTTCTAGGATAGTGATTACAAAAGATGAGACAAGCAAGAATCTGTGGGCTGCTGTGTAGAAAGACCACCATGTTAAAACCATAAGTCTGTCCTCCAAGGTATTTGCCTGTGCAGATCTCTCAACAAATCAGGATCTGAAACTAGCCACACAATAGTCCACCAACAGTCTACCCCAACGTTTGAAGAAGGCTTATATGACAACTTGGAGCAGTGACAATTTCGTGATGGCTAATTTGACATCCTGAGCAGACCAGCAGTCAGAAGTTTCTTTCTTTCCCGTAATATGATGGGCAGAGAGATCCATTCGTAAAATGCGCTACAAAAAGAGCAAGATGAATCCAGACAAAAATCAAGCCAGATTTTACCTTAAGTGTTGATGAAAACTTATCTGGCTGATAGAGGATCTTTGTGCCATAAATAGCTCATCAGGATCACAA
Source organism: Unio delphinus (assembly GCA_029339505.1). NCBI lineage: Eukaryota > Metazoa > Mollusca > Bivalvia > Unionida > Unionidae > Unio > Unio delphinus. The sequence continues at coordinate 9,086,748 of JAQISU010000361.1, read as the reverse complement.
ACCAATGAGAGACAAATGTAATGCAGAAAAAAACCACAAATTTAAAAAAATCCACCAAGGAAACATAATCCCAGGAGGTCAAAGTTGTTGCAAGCTGACAGAGAGTACTTTTTTTGAAGAAACTAGGTAGAGATAGGATATTGTATGTCATGTCCAAATCTGTTGGAAAGTTGACAGAGAGCAATTTTCTTTGAAGAATCTCGGTAGAGATATGATATTATAACAAGCTGTTTACAAGCTGACAGATGGGAACATTTTGGGAAAACCATGGTAGAGATAGGATATTGTATGTCATGTCCAAATCTGTTGTCAAAGGTGAGGAAGCTCATCTATACATTTACAACACTCTAAGAAATTAGATTCAATTTTTCCCAGTTCAGAACAGAGAGACATATCCTTCAGGAGACTTAGTGAGGATATTGCACTTCAATCAGTCATCAAATAAATGTAGAAACTGGGTGACCAATAACTCTTTTGAGCTGGTGATAGCTCATTAAAAGTAAATTGGATAAAAATACACAGCTCAAAATTGGTAAACCTCCTAGCCAAGGCAAAATCAGGGATATTTCAAGAGAGGCAAAAAATATTTGGATTTGAAGGTATGCATCATGAAGTTCAGTGGAGACTGCTCAGTGACTTGGTCATAAGGCATTTCTGACTAAGGACATAATCTCTATCTGAATGAACTTGGTTAAGGCAAAAATGTCTACAATATTGGACACTTTCTGCCTTTTGGAGAAATAAGAAATCTGAAAATAGGATGCTGTTGACAGAAGATTTTGTACACAATCCACAAAAAAACCTTTGTTGGAAGGCATGTATCTCTTCCCTAAACTGAGTCCAGTGTGGCCAAGATTACTGACATCCCATCTGTCTGTGTTTGTTTGAGTCTCGGCTTGGCAAAAGTAAGAAACCCTGATAATAGCTTCCAGTAAATAGTTTCTTCTTCGAGGAGTCTCCCTGGGTCCCTCATCCACCACATATACTAGCCACCAGCTTTAGTTATCATGTTCTGCAAAATGGCATTAAAATCATAGAACAGACGTATCATAATTAGACTTAATGTGTCTGGTGAAATAGGATGGGGGTCCTTGAAAAAAAAATCAGCTGATCTCTCATTGTACCAAAACGAACATGGTATTCATGATGCTCTACAAGACCTGTGAAGAAAAGTCTAGTTATGCTTAGTGAAATCTTTGCCAAACCTTTAAGCAAGCTCGATTACTACTATATAGAGCAAATAATTTTCTGGCTGTTACACCACCACAGAAAGTCTCACCAGTTGGGAGAGTATTGTTTAAAAGTCAGTAAACCATGACTTTGGGCGGAAGTCAGATTGGACTAAGGAGGCAGGTAGCAAGCCTCATTTACTATGTTATTCAGATTTACTCTTCTATTGCCTATGTTTCAGAGAGGTGCATAAGCCTAGATGAGGAGAAGAAACTGTCCATGGGTTTCTTGGCAAACTAGTTTGAGTCAACCAAGTCAGACTACACATATGTGTTCCTTACCTGACCCAAGAGAACTCATGTAAATAAGGATGGCTGCTTCTATTTTCTCTTTAACGGCAATCGGCCTGTCTCCACTAACCGATCTTTGAGGTGGCTGGAACTACTTCTCATCTCTTCGAGAAGATTTGCCCACATCCTTTTCCTTTCATTGTCACAACCATAAAAGGACACTGAATCATAATGCCATAGCCTACCCAACTTCTACACATCTCTGTAAACTAAGGCTATCTAAGGCAGCATCTATATAAAAAGCAAGACACTTTGTGTGAATGACTGATACAACATCCCAAAGAAGCTTTCAAAGGAAGAAGGAAGGGTTCGGGTTTGAGTGAAATCGACCCAAGTTTCTTAGAGTACAGAACGCTAGAATTCTGTCCCCATTGTAATATGCCGAAAATGTAAAGCTTGCAGATGGAGGCTAACAACCGATGACCGTCAATGGCTGGTGCGTGATGATGCCCAGAGACCAATAGTCATGATCGGTACCCTAAGATAGATGTTTGGCATAGTCCTGAAATAAAAGGATGACAAGATAAACATTATTTATCTTGTCATTGGTTAAATGTGGAAAGGACAATATACTGCTATAAGCACCATTGTAATGTTAAATTGCTATGCTTTGTAACATTTAAATCCCATAGTAAACCTAATCAAATTAACACAAAAATGGACAATGCTACCATTTAGGATCAATTATTGGGTAAGGAATTTCCATCATGCCTGTTGAGAAATCGGTGATTCACCTACAGATAATTGACACAAAACATTTTATAATATTAGAAAGCTGATCTTCAAACAAAGGAGGAGAAGTTAACATCAAAACAGTTTGACACAGATTTACCCCAAATAATTAATACCACCAAAACTTGATTAATGTGCTCAACCTTCCATTGTTAATTCTGGAATGCAGTACAATGATGAAAACCTAAGGGTGATCAATATGCTGAACAATGCTTTCTCTTAAGTGTTAATTAGTGCAGGTAACAGGATTATATGTAATTCAAACTAATAAATTCAATTGGGCAAGCCCTTGTGAACAGATCATAGATTTCTTTAACAATAACTCTTGTCAAGTCAATCAATATAGAGCTTACCATCTTTGTTCTTCACTGCTGTGCTGCATCCATCGCTAAACATTTTCTCTGCTCTATTAATGGCCCATAGTTCTGGCAAGGGCTGAAACTTGTCCGTGGTTTGAAAAACTGTTTCTCCATTTCCATTTAGCATCAAGTCGTATCTGGCTGCTCTTGAAGCATCATCATCAAATTTTAAAATTTTATATCCATCTAATAAGGATGTTTTTCCTAGAACATAAAAGAAATGTATTCACAAATCAAGTTATCATTAAAATGGTTTACTCACATTTTGTCTCACTTATGGAAACATGAAGTATGTAAATGCTGGTAATACAAGAATATTGGAATATCAGGGTACAAGCATTGTAGAAAGTTTATAGTGCTTTATACAAACCAATTCTTAACAAATACATTAAATTTTTTAAATTTATTGCATCTAGTTTATGAACTGGATGATTCTCTTCATGGTCTTGTTAGAACTTCAGAGCATTTTTGGGCTTCACTAGTTATGTTTATTTCCACTTTTACTTTTTCAGGACTGGCATATAAAACAAAATCCAAATCTTTAAAAATTGATTTGTTGACATTGATACAGGTCTGTATTTGTCTCAACGAGAGTATCCATGCAATTGTCTGTTGCTTCACTTGAACTTTCTGGTTTTTCATTCTGACAGTCACAATTGTGCTTCCTTAAATCACCCATGTCACTTGCTTTTTAAGTTAACATACTTTATTACATAACTATAAAATAGCCCATGTCACTTGCTTTTTAAGTTATCACACTTCATTACATAACTATTAAATCTACCATTACACTTGCTTTTTAAGTTAACATACTTCATTACATAACTATTAAATCGACCATGTCACTTGCTTTCTAAGTTATCACACTTCATTACATAACTATTAAATCGACCATGTCACTTGCTTTTAAAGTTAACATACTTCATTACATAACATAACTATTAAATCTACCATTACATTTGCTTCTTAAGTTGTCACACTTCATTACATAACTATTAAATCTACCATTACACTTGCTTTTTAAGTTAACATACTTCATTACATAACTATTAAATCGACCATGTCACTTGCTTTCTAAGTTATCACACTTCATTACATAACTATCAAATTGACCATGTCACTTGCTTTTAAAGTTAACATACTTCATTACATAACATAACTATTAAATCTACCATTACACTTGCTTTTTTAGTTATCACAATTCATTACATAACTATTAAATCTACCATTACACTTGCTTTTTAAGTTAACATACTTCATTACATAACTATTTATTCTTACATTCTTAATCTGGCATTTTATATTCTATTTAATCTTTATTTCAGTATCACACAGCAATATCAAATCAATGTAAGTTTCTTCATAATGTCTATGCATATGTTTAGAAGCAGTAAATTGATCTTCATAATTCGCTGTTTGTTTTGATTTTCATTTATACTGCAAAGCTAAAATATTTAGAAAGCATAAAAGGGGTGAGGGTTTATAATAGTTATTATAAGCCTTATTCATGTTTTTATCGATGTGAGGTAAACCTCATTTGATATGGCATATGAATACGTGATGCTCTGCCTGATGGTCTCGCTGATTTTTCCCCCATGCCATATCAAACTCGTTCTCTCTGCCAACTCAAAACAAAAAACTGGATGTAGCTGTTTGTATACATTACACATTGCATACATACATATATTTTTAACATTTTTGTAATAAGTAATTTCCTAATTTTCAGTGAATAATGTAGAGTCATTGCCTCATTTATAAGCATCCATTTTGCCCTGGTTAAATTTCATGCTGCACTTAAACGTTTCTTTCATTTCTATCCTATCCTGCCATTTTTCTAACAAAATAAAGTCAAAGTCAAAAGTGTAATTTTTATAATACATGTACTACAGCTCTTAAACTTTTCTTTCATTTCTATCCTATCCTGCCATTTTTCTAAAAAAATAAAGTCAAAGTCAAAAGTGTAATTTTTATAATACATGTACTACAGCTCTTAAACTTTTCTTTCATTTCTATCCTATCCTGCCATTTTTCTAGCAAAATGAAGTCAAAGTCAAAAGTGTAATTTTTATAATACATGTACTACAGCTCTTAAACTTTTCTTTCATTTCTATCCTATCCTGCCATTTTTCTTACAAAATAAAGTCAAAGTCAAAAGTGTAATTTTTATAATACATGTACTACAGCTCTTAAACTTTTCTTTCATTTCTATCTTATCTTGCCATTTTTCTAACAAAATAAAGTCAAAGTCAAAAATGTAATTTTTATAATACATGTACTACAGCTCTTAAACTTTTCTTTCATTTCTATCTTATCTTGCCATTTTTCTAACAAAATAAAGTCAAAGTCAAAAGTGTAATTTTTATAATACATGTACTACAGCTCTTAAACTTTTCTTTCATTTCTATCTTATCTTGCCATTTTTCTAACAAAATAAAGTCAAAGTCAAAAGTGTAATTTTTATAATACATGTACTACAGCTCTTAAACTTTTCTTTCATTTCTATCTTATCTTGCCATTTTTCTAACAAAATAAAGTCAAAGTCAAAAGTGTAATTTTTATAATACATGTACTACAGCTCTTAAACTTTTCTTTCATTTCTATCTTATCTTGCCATTTTTCTAACAAAATAAAGTCAAAGTCAAAAGTGTAATTTTTATAATACATGTACTATAGCTTCGTTTTTTTAACAAAGGTTTTGTATCTTAGAAATAAACATTAACAAAATAGCAAATATTAAAATGGAAATGTTGATTTTGAGGTGTGTATCATTGTCATATAAGTGTTATATTATTTAAAAAGAACAATTAACAATACTTATGACATTTGTTATAAAGCAATTAGACTAAATTTCATTAGCATAGAAGTGATACTATGTTCAAAACCATTGTTAAAAAAATGTGTGCAGTAAATATATGCTTTGTTGCAAGGGAATATGGTAATTAGCATGCCATTTTATAAATAAATAGGTATTTGGTTTAACAGACTGCCAATATTTAACTAATGTTTATCAACAACTTTTTTGAAAACATTTTTAATTAGACACAGGCATTCAGTCCTTCTTAAATATCTGATTCCTTTGTCAATAACAGGACAAACTTCTCGAGTGCTAAGCCTTTGCAAGGGTCGAAGATAAAAGAATGCTAAATATTTGATTCTCTTCTGACTATTTCACATTAATAAATATTAACAATGATTGCACTGAAATGTTGATGCAGAATGCTGAATTTATATGATACAAACTTATGCTAAATTTGTTTAAAATACAACAGTCCTTAGTTAAATCACACAACATAAACTATACTCTACATAAACCATACATTAAATAAACCATACACTACATAAACCATACTCTACATAAACCATACATTACATAAACCATACACTACATAAACCATACATACATAAATCATACACTACATAAACCATACTCTACACAAACCATACACTACATAAACCATATACTACATAAATCATACACTACATAAACCATATACTCCATAAATCATATACTACATAAACCATACATTACATAAACCATATACTACATAAACCATACACTATATAAACCATACACTACATAAACCATACACTACATAAATCATACACTACATAAACCATACACTATATAAACCATACTCTAAATAAACCATACTCTACATAAACCATACACTACATAAACCATACACTACATAAACCATACTCTACATAAACCATACACTAGATAAACCATACACTAGATAAACCATACACTACATAAACCATACACTACATGAACCATACACTACATAAACCATACACTACATAAACCATGCACAACATTAACCATGCACTACATAAACCATACACTACATAAACCATACACTACATAAACTATACACTACATAAACCATACACTACATAAACCATACTCTACATAAACCATACTCTACATAAACCATACACTACATAAACCATACACTACATAAACCATACTCTACATAAACCATATACTACATAAACCATACACGACATAAACCATACACTAGATAAACCATACACTACATAAACCATACACTAGATAAACCATACACTACATGAACAATACACTACATCAACCACACACAACATGAACCATACACTACATAAACCATACACTACATAAACCATACACTACATTAACCATGCACTACATAAACCATACACTACATAAACCATACACTACATAAACTATACACTACATAAACCATACACTACATAAACCATACTCTACATAAACCATACACTACATAAACCATACACTACATAAACCATACTCTACATAAACCATATACTACATAAACCATACACGAAATAAACCATACACTAGATAAACCATACACTACATAAACCATACACTAAATAAACCATACACTACATAAACCATACACTACACAAACCATACACTACATCACCCACACACTACATGAACCATACACTACATAAACCATACACTACATAAACATGCACTACATAAACCATACACTACATAAACTATACACTACATAAACTATACACTACATAAACTAAACCATACTCTACATAAACCATACTCTACATAAACCATACACTACATAAACCATACACTACATAAACCATATACTACATAAACCATACACTACATAAACCATACACTAGATAAACCATACACTACATAAACCATACTCTACATAAACCATACACTACATAAACCATACACTACATAAACCATACTCTACATAAACCATATACTACATAAACCATACACGACATAAACCATACACTAGATAAACAATACACTACATAAACCATACACTAGATAAACCATACACTACATAAACCATACACTACATAAACAATACACTACATAAACCACACACTACATGAACCATACACTACATAAACCATACACTACATAAACCATGCACTACATAAACCATGCACTACATAAACCATACAATACATGAACCATACACTACATTAACCATACACTACATGAACCATACACTATATAAACCATACACTATATAAACCATACACTACATAAACCATACACTACACAAACCATACAGTACATAAACCATACACTACATGAACCATACACTACTTAAACCATACACTACATAAACCATACACTACATAAACCATACACTACATAAACCATACTCTACATAAACCATACTCTACATAAACCATACACTACATAAACCATACACTACATAAACCATACACTACATAAACCATATACTACATAAACCATACACTACATAAACCATACACTAGATAAACCATACACTACATAAACAATACTCTACATAAACCATACACTACATAAACCATACACTACATAAACCATACTCTACATAAACCATACACTACATAAACCATAGACTACATAAACCATACTCTACATAAACCATACACTACATAAACCATACACTACATAAACCATACACTACATGAACCATAATATACATAAACAATACACTACATAAACCATACACTATATAAACCATACACTACATAAACCATACACTACATAAACCATACACTATATAAACCATACACTATATAAACCATACACTACATAAACCATACACTACATAAACCATACATATGACAATGGACAATCATGGGCCATGCATCATTTAAATGCTATTGTGAAATGCTGGTAATCAAACAGATTCAAGTTCTCATTATAAAGTGACATGCCAAATTTGGTTTCAATCAAACAATCCTTTTTGTAATGGTTACGGTATGGAAAATAAATCAATGAGGATAGAAAATCTGAGGACATAACATCTACTTCTATTGTGTAATGCTCGAAATTAAATCCAATTAAGCCCAGTCAATGTCTTTTGTAAATGAAGATGCATCCTAAATTTGGTTGAAATCCAACAATCCTTGGTAAATTGTCAACATCTAAATGGATGGGCAATCAGGGGAAATAACTCCAGTAAACTCTGTTGAATGCCAGTGTTACCCAAAAAAAAATTCACCGGAAGTGTACAAATATTTCCGGTGCGTTATCTGTAAAACATCAATTTATGTTAAAAAAAATCTTTTTTTTCTCCTTTGTGAGTTAAAAGCTACATCTAAAATATACATTTCTGAGTTATTCAGCGAAAAAGGAACATTATGATATATAATGTGTATTTGACCCTAGTAGAACTTTAATGATCAACAAACATGTGCATGGCAGGTCTGGTTCTACATATTGTGGAATGCTGGAAATTAAAACAAGTCAATGCTTTGCATATGTGAAGATGTCTCATAATTTTGTTGAAATCCAGCAATGCTTGGTAAAATTACACTGTTGAAAACAATACTTAAGAGGATTGACAATCTAGGGCAATAACCCAGATTACCAACACTTATTAATGACCAATATAAAGAATAAAGATATATGCCAAATCTAGTTGATATCCCAACTTTCTTAGCAAATTTCACAAACCAAGGTTGGGTAAACTCCTGTAAAGAGCAAAAATTGAACTCATTCCATTCCACAGTCTCCTCAGTGTGGGGCTGAAAGCAAACTTTTGTTCAAATCAAACTATCCCAAGTAAACTGATATTTAATCAAAATCTAAAAATGGAAGTGGGTACAAATCTTGTAAATTATAGATAAGTGAAAAACTAAATATTTTTCATGCAGGGTTCTATCTATGATTGAGGGATATGGGATCAATGGCTGCCTGACATTTTCTATACAGACATGTCAGATTTTGGTGTATTAATATTTCAGATGGTTTCATATTTTGACTTCAAACTATCATTTTCATCTTTGTAATTTCATACTGTGTGATTGATAATTTCAAATTTCAATTAGTTAACTTTAATTTTCCTTCTTCATCTGAATCATGGCTCAATGAGATACAATTTATACCTTTCCCGCATTCATTAGCCATTTATTAGCCATTAGCCACACGAAATGTATTTCACAAGAAATGGCATAATAATACAAGCTAATGTAGAGAAGTGTAATGTTTCTAAATTTAGAATTAAATTTGGAATTGAATTTAGAAATAAATTAAGAATTAAATTTACTAGTTGCTTTACTATCATGACTGCTATTATGTTTGAAACTCAAATACAAATAATGTAACAATTTAATTTTACTTAAATTTGGTAAATGTTTAACCTACCTGCTTACTAACATTGCTTACTAATTACTCATTTCATTTGATATTTTTTATCTTAACAAATATTACTTATTTCAAATATATTACTTAAACCTATTACTAAGTAATCAAAATTTAAATTACTCAACTATCAAATATCAATTATGTATTGATAGGATAGGGAAAGGAAAGACGGTCTACCTGAAGCAGCGAAGGAAAGTACATGGTAATTGCTTTAGCCAAAAGTTCTAATTACTGGTTCTTGCTTAATATTATATGGCTATTTTAAACAGATATAATTTATTTTAATAAACTGATATGAATAACATCAATTTAAAATTAGAGATTATTTGAAGGGATACAAATATATTTAATTACTCATTTATTAAGTTATTGCAATAATACAGGTAAGAACATGTTTTGAACAGTTATTGGCTTCAGACTCTAGCTCAATGACAATTACATGTCTCTGTGATATTGGTCTGGGGCTCCAGATCAATGTTAATTACATGCCTCAAACAGTGCTATTAATCTGGGGCTCCAGATCGAAGATAATTACATTCCTCAAACAGTGCTATTGACCGGGCACTCCAGATCAATGATAATTACATGCCTCAAACAGTGTTATTGACCTATGGCTCCAGATCAGTGATAATTACATGCCACAGACAGTGCTATTGACCTGGGACTCCAGCTCAAAGATAATTACATGCCTCAAACAGTGCTACTGATATGGGGCTCCAGATCAATGATAATTCCATGCCTCAAATAGAGCTATTGACTTGGAGCTTCATCTCAAAGATAATTACATGCCTCAAACAGTGCTATTGACCTGGGGATCCAGATCAAAGATAATTACATGCCTCAAACAGTGTTTTTGACCTGAGGCTCCAGATCAATGATAATTACATGCCTAAAACAATATATTTTGTCCATCATTTACATTTCTATTAGTTGGATGAATGCTGACATTCATGGGAATTATTTGACATGAATATAACTTTTACCCACTTACCCACACTTATTTAATTCTGTTATTACAAATAATATTCCAATTCCTAAAAGTACTGAATAATACTAATTTACTTAATTCTCCATTTAATTAAAATATTTAGTAAAGTTATTGCTACTATTATTTTAATTAGTAAATTTACTAATTAATACTATTGTACATAATAAAACAATTACTAGTTAATTATTTACTAAGTGTCTTTAAATTGCAATTGCTTTTCTTTTTCATTACTTGCAATTGATAGTTACAATTAAACATCAATTTGACAAAATATTTTACTTAGTTTTGAACCATTTTTTTAGTTTTAAAAAATAGTTTTAAAAAAGTAATTAGTGTTACTAAATTTGTTTGTTGTTTTCGTTGTTTTTTTTTTTTTGTTTTTTTTTGTTTTGCTTTAGTGTTTCTTTTACATCCAAGCATACTGAATCCAAATCCAGATATATACATATAATCTGTTTTTCAACTTCACATGATTGTAAAGTGTACAATGTTTAAATTAGATGTACCACTTCCTATATGCGCTCTCTTTGTACCCCAATTAGAGATACAATATTCAGCACTACCAATGCTCATACCACGGCTGTAGCAAGCTGAAGTCTTGTATGAACATGGGTCTGACGATCTGAGAAGTGATAACAAAACTTTGAAACGGGCAAAATCTCTCCCAAGTTTGGATACCATCAAACACAAAACAAACAATGAAAACAAAACAAAACTATTTTGACGAAAATCTGAGAACGTCATTCTGTCTTTTTTAATACTTACTCTCTATACATCGTTGGATGTTTTTAACACAAAACGGTCTGGGTTTCATGACAGTCGGGTCATGTATTTTCTTCTTGAAAGTGAACAAATCAGCCATTTTTGTATCGTTGTTGTACAGTGTAATAATAATTTCTGTATTGTTGGTTGACAACCGTACGAAGGTATGTTACTGTTCCGAAACGGAATGCATAAAACACAATAGGAACTTCCTTCGCCTTGAAAAAAAAAAAAAAAACACAGACTGGTACCTTATCCTGATTTTCTTTAAACGTATTGCAGGTATTGGTAGTTTTAATATGACATTGGACCATAAGATTAGAGGCTCGCATCGTATCTAAGGTATACAATATTTTTGAACACCATAAAAGAGATATTACAAACATGTAATGGATATTTAGGAATAAACTATTTATAGTTTTAAAGCAAAACAGAGTGCATTTTTTTTGGCATGTGGCAGAGACGATATATCATCGGTTTTACAAACTCAGTATGGTGAAACAGTCGCGTAATTACTGCCTTTTCGTACATCTGCTAAGCTAACGTTATATCAAAATTTATTACAGGTCATTTAAAATTGTAATATACATGCAACATATGGGAGCTGAGTCCGTCATAACTCAGGAGCTATGCAAGCCGCCCACTTTGTAATCGGCCTGTACACCCCAACACTATTCGCGGTTTGCGTCAATTTCAGCATTCCGCCACTCTTAGTAAGTTAGTAGGTATAAAAAAAAATATTTTAATAAAAATAAATAAAGAGCACAGTAATACATACAATGACATCCAATGAATGTGCATATATTCTTGACTCAGTTTAATACACAGGTCAGGGTGGATCAAATCCCATAACCCAACATCCTGAACTACTCATTTTCGAAGTTGTTAAATTATTGATCATAATGAGGATGATTCAGAAACAAAACATTATGACAGCATAGAGATTATAAACCCTTTGACGTCTATTTCTCCAGTTAATGTAAGCCTGAATATGTTGCAGCAAAAAATGGTGAATACAGGATAACACAAAAACATAGATTAGTTGTCAGCTGCATTATGTAGAATTTTATCCCTGATATGAATTTATGGAGTTAGAAGGAAACATGATTTTTAATATGGTAAACATTATCCGAATGTGGCAAAAATATTTGTCAGTGACTATATTCACTTTTCTCATAAAAGGGTAGCTCTGATGAAATATTGGAGGAAAGTTATTTTTCTCAATCATCTTATTTTCTAAAGGGAGGCCATTCTGCCATTCATAAACATACTTGACTTTTCAAGCCCAATCTACTGCTATCTTGCACTTGCTGTTTGCGCCTCTCTTTTTGGCACTTTCATCGAATTGCCATTCCCACAGACGGTTTTCTTCCTCTTACAGACGAACGGACATAGCTAATTTCATGAAGATTTCACCGCTACTTCTGTATGGTCTACACCAGTACGAACCTAACTTTTTTTTAATGTATGAACCACACAAAATAGAATATTTATAAACATAACCTCTATCCCTTGTCCTGTTAACATTATAACCACTGCAAGACAAAAATGAAGAAGATGTACAGTACAATAAACATTTATTTTTCTGTTATAAGAGTTAATCTTTCATTACAGAATTAATAATAAGTAACAAATTCTTTTTATCTTTTTAAGCTGATAAACTTGAATAATAAAATACAAATCAGCAAAAAAGCAACTCTGTTAGTCTTCTTTATAGGAATAACATCCAAACATTTCCAAGACTACAAAAAAAAAACAATATCATCTGATAGAGTGTAATTAACCTATGCTGACTTAGGATATAGGGAGGTTTTCAGACTGTGGCCTAAAGCAAATTATATCATCTGGTAGAGTGTAATTAACCTATGCTGACTTAGGTCATGGGGAGGTTTTCAGACTGTGGCCTAAAGCAAATTATATCATCTAGTAGAGTGTAATTAACCTATGCTGACTTAGGTCATGGGGAGGTTTTCAGACTGTGGCCTAAAGCAAATTATATCATCTGATTGAGTGTAATTAACCTATGCTTACTTAGGTCATGGGGAGGTTTTCAGACTGTGGCCTAAATCAAATTATATCATTTGGTAGAGTGTAATTAACCTATGCTGACTTAGGTCATGGGGAGGTTTTCAGACTGTGGCCTAAATCAAATTATATCATTTGGTAGAGTGTAATTAACCTATGCTGACTTAGGTCATGGGGAGGTTTTCAGACTGTGGCCTAAATCAAATTGTATCATCTGATAGAGTGTAATTAACCTATGCTGACTTAGGTCATGGGGAGGTTTTCAGACTGTGGCCTAAATCAAACTATATCATTATGGTAGACAAAATTTGTATAAGTATTTGCAGCCAAACATGAAACAAAACTTCATCATTCGCAGTGTTAAAATTATGATTGGAATATATTATATTTATATACTTTCTTTAGTGCCTATTTCACAATATACACTTATATTGGAGATATTAGATATTGACCTTTTCAACATTAGGTCACTCATGGTCTAAGTCGTCAGTGGAATCACATAGAAAATTGTTATCATTTATTGATAGGTCCAATTATCTTATGAATGAATAGTTGGATTTAAAGTGAAACCGGCCACTAGGGTCATATGTTCACTATTTTGCACTGCCATTTATTTACATGGCAGTGATATAATTTATCCAGGAAGATGGAATGGTGCCACATCTTCCTGGCGTTTATGCGCACAGAGTGCGCTATTTAATTTGGTCGTCATATCATACCCCTAAAAAGGGGCTAATGATATGAATGTTAGACCTGTGTGAGTGGGAATAGACCCATCACACACTCAACATATCAACTAATCGAAAGTACGTATGCTTATTAGATTTTCCTATGCCAAAATTGTGTAAGCCACCGATGCAATTCATCAAATAGTAGAATTGAAGAATTAAATTACGTTCCTATCTATGCCAATCTTCTAGTACAAAAGTGTACATATTATATGTCCCTAACAATTTCTTTTGCTGATATGACTAAACGTCATTTGAAAGGTAGCCACTGTCAGAGAGGATTAGATTGTTAATTTTGAGCGGTGGGTCCGAAAATGATCAAGTTAGGCTTTTTGGATAGAGCTTGTCAAGGGGGGTTTCCGTAACCAAGTGGAAGACCCTATTAAAGCAATGAAAGACAATAGCCCTGAAAAGGACTTTTTTTCCCGAGAATACCATGATCACTTGTTAGTGACCGATTATCCCTCTGCTCCTGTGGTTGGTCCCTGTATACTTCTTGAGTGTCTTGTGATCCTGTACTCACTCGATAATTCCCTGTATACATCTTGGGTGTCTTGTTTTGGATTCTCACTCTAAACATCCTTGCTCCCTTGTCAATTTGCCTCCGTATTTTTCCCTATCAATTTGGAATTCTTTGTGCTGTTTTGTGTAGAATATATAACCCCATATGAGAACTATTTGCATTGTTTGTTAATGCATGACGTTATTAAGTCACTGCAAGGCCTGATAGTTTTGGAGTTAATTGTCTTTATAGTTTATGAATTTGAGGTCATTTTTTAAATATATATATATATATATATATATATATATATATATATATATATATATATATGTATATATATATATATTTATATATGGAAACCTTCAAGTACTAAAACTAAGAACAGAGCAATTCAAAATGAGATTTCAATACTCTGGTACAGTTCTGTGAGTCACCCTCTATAAATAAAGCATTATTATTATTATTATTAGTAGTAGTAGTAGTAGTAGTAGTAGTAGTAGTAGTAGTAGTATCCAAAGAGATATATACTTATGTCATAACTCCTAAGTTTGCTTCTGTTATTCAAACAATATTACTTTAAGTACAGCGCTGTTTTATTTGCATCACATTGACTGCAGTTGCTTTGTGGTTAAGAGGATAGACTCATGAGCTTAAAGTTCAAGTACCACCATCTGATCACCTTTTGTTTTTGTTCTTGGAAGGGATAATTTATTCTGTTTGCTTCATCACATTATCACCTTCAACATGCTGATGTGCCATAAATAGGAAATTAGTCCAAACAAAATGACATGTTTATGTGATTTTAATGAGTTAAGCAAAATGTTCAATGTTAGATGCAGAGTGTACAGGCAAGTTTAGAATAGAGTTCTTATGCTATTACCTATGATGTATATATACATATATATATATATATACATATATATATATATATATATATATATATATATATATATATATATATATATATATATATATATATATATATATTATTTGTGTGTGTGTGTGTGTTGGACAGAGTATGCATCTTGCATATGACAATATGGCATTGAATGTAAATTTCTCATCATCTCAACTCTTTCTCTACTGTACTTGGGACAGAATGTGAAAAATTGCATGGCTCTTTCGATCTGAACGCATGAATTTAAAGAAGTGTCATCAAGTTGAATAGTACAGTAAAGATCAGTTTTTAATGAACTTACTTTGTGTCATAATATAATATGGATAATATCTTGTGTTCAATTAATGAAACTTGGCATTTTTCTAGATTCCATTTTTGGGCATAAATGTTATTTCAAAGCATTTTAAAACCAGCTACAATGAGTAACTTGTTTGAGTTTCACAGAGAGACTGTTGAGGGTATAGAAGATATTTGGTTGAGTTTAGCTTGAAATTGCAAATGGACATATTGTTTAAATGTCAAAGATTATAATTTGCTTCTTTGGATAAAACGATGATAGTCAAAGCATTCAACATATTTTACAGTACATTGTCAGTACTAGATTAAACACTGTGGAGGCCCTTAGGCAGTTGAAATCTTGGGGCCCCCCTTGAAATTATTTCCTATCAATATTATTTTAATCTGTTGTAACAGGGCCCCTAAAAGGCAGCGGTCTTATAGGCCAGTGCCTTCTCTCCCTATTTGGGATTTTTGTTGTTGTTTTTGTTGATCCTAGATGAAATTGATTATCACAATTCAATGTATTTAAGATCTTTTCATCACTACTTCTTCAGAATGGACGAACATATCAACATCCCATTTGCATTTAAAGATTTATGATTTACTAGTTGGTCCTAAATAAAAATGGTGCCAATTTGAAGTCCAATATGGCTGCCATTGTAGTCACTTGAAAATTGTCTCGCTACTCGTCCAGCTTGGATAGTGATATCAACACAAGATTTTCACTAAAGGCTTCTTATGATGTCTATTTTGTCCTAAATAAAAATGGTGCTGATCTGTGTTTAAATGTAGCATAACTCCAATTTATTTTCTTCTGACACTAATGATTTAGTATATCAATTAGTAATTTGCTGTTTGCACTTCAAGTTTGAAGATGACCATGAAAAATCAATAACTGTTTGAGTTTCTTTGAGTACGTGAATCGCTGATAAGTCAAATTTGTGCTCTGAAATGTCTGTGGGACAATGAACATAATATTCAGCTTTGAATTGCTTGATCTAAAGATAACTTTCAGCATTTGTGTGCTGCCTCTGCATTTCTTCTCAGTTCAAAGTCTGTATGTAGCTGCAGTATGGATGAGACTGCACTGGGTTGAACTAATCTATGCAAAATCTACACAAATGTTAGGGTCAGTGACGAAGTGTTTCGATGATGACCTGAGAAAATTATCAAGCTTCTTAAGCATTTCATCTGTTATCATGGTAACGTGGAGTGCCCATCCGCTAATTTAATTTTCTGAGTTTGCATGCTTGAAATGCCTGCCTGTTCGAGAACCTGGTATGAAGCCAATTCGGCCGAAGGCAGTTGAAGACAACTGGAAAACGTTATAACAATTATTTCTTTTCCAAAAACATTACTTTATATATATATATAACATCTTTGTTATAAAGTGACGTTACAAGACAAACTTATTTTTGTTTCGTTGTTCAACTTATTGTCAAAGTCGTATTGTTAAGTTGGGCCAAGTTGTCACTACATCTTATAATGATGAAGTGGTGCAGATATAGGAAGCAGAGGAAAAAACATCTATGTAATTAATTCACCATCCAATGTAATGCTTTGCAATTACATAGTGGATCTCATACAGTTAGCGCAACTTTCTTTGTAGATTGTTCTCTACCAAAGGTCAGCTCGTGGGTCATCCTAATTCAATATGGCATGCTCACTTTGGTAAATTAGATATCCGCTCAGGGTAAATGGTGATTTTATTTGGATAAAGGCTTTATATTTTCCCATCCATTTGGTGTTCTCTGCTATGCCTCCTTAGGTCCACCATTTTCTGCTTGACATATAAAAAATATAGAAGAATGTTTGTTTGTTTGTTTGATTAGGATTTTTAACGTAGCTTTAACAATTTTTCAGTCATATCGCTACGATGTCTGCTGTGAGGCAGTTTATAGTGATGTCTAGCACTGAGGCATCATGCCGCAGACATGTAGCATAATGTCCCACCCAGTCACATTATCCTGACACCAGGCCGACCAGTCCTAACACTAACCTCTTAATGCTGAGTGTCAAGCGAGGCAGCTGTTAGTACCATTTTTTTAAGTCTTTGGTATGACTCGGCCGGGGATCGAACCCACGACCTCCTGCTTCCGCAGCGAACGCTGTAACCACTAGGCCACCGGAGCGGTGCATACAAGAATGAAGAAGAAAATTTATATTGAAAGGGGATCATCTGTCTTCCTCTTCCAGGTATATACAATCATATTTTGATTGGCATTCATCTTTTATAGATAGAATTTGTTATAGTTTGAGCATGACATAGAAAGATATTTGATTTATTTGCATATTGGATACATTTCAACTTGTTAATAAAAACAGTTTTACGCTGATTCACTCAAATATACAAGGAATCGCCAAGCAAAACGTTTGTAGACTCCAGATGGCAGAGATTAAAGTATCATACAGGAAAAATTAAGATGCAGTTGTCCCATGGTGAAAATATCATATTCGATTTTTTTTATCTAGACCAATTCTTTTATTTTGAAAATAAGACCGGTTCCAAAGGTGTTGCTTTATGGAAAAAAATGTTCCTTTTAATAGATATGCTCTCCTGTCCACTGTAGAAGAAATTCTGGAGAACTGGATTCTGATCTACAAAAGTTCACCATCCCTAAATGGTCATTAGCATTATTGTGCAGATTGCAAAGATTTTCAAAGATTAGAAACAGAAAGGATTAGAGGAAATACTAAATACTGTGAGTTTGCTAGTGTCAATTGGTAGTGTCAATTGCTATTGTCAATTGGTAGTGTCAATTGCTAGTGTCTATTGGTAGTGTCAATTGCTAGTGTCTATTGGTAGTGGGGTCACATGGGGAGGTTTGAAATATGTAAACATAAGAAAGCAACATAAAGTATCACTTTATTTGTAAACAAAAGGTTCTCTTTCAAAGAGCAGACAAGATTGTTGCTTTCTAAATTCATGGACAAACAATGAAAATAAACACATCTAGAATGTACACAGACTTGCTGGGGAATACAATATATACATTAGCAAACATAAGCTTTAATTACAACTCTATACTTAATATAATACTTCCATTTTAAAAATGTTTATAAAAAAAAATAATTATACCAAATTAGTTCAATATGAGGGGAAATTATTATGATTCTTTGCCCAAATATTGCTATAAGGAAACCAATTACAATACATTTTGGAACCCAGAAAAGGAAACAAATGGTACTGCATGTTAAGAAAGATTTTATCTCAGGCATGAGCAAACATTCTCCTTAGACACAACTGTAAGTAAAAATCATGCATGAACTGGTATCATCCAACTAGCTGTATTGACCTCTTGGTTTAACATCTGTTGTGTCTAACATTCGCAGGACATCAACATTTTGGGAAGAAATACCTTTATATAAATACTCTTATGCAGTTGAGACAAAATCTTCAAAAATTCCATGGAATGCTACGTCTTGCCCGCACGGTCATGCAGAATATTGACATATTGCTAGAGTACAAACTTAACTCATTGCTATCAAGTTTTGTCATGGCATATATATTATTCAAGATAAATGCACCCATAAACTTTCATGACTGTACATACAAGAGTGTAAGAAAAATTGAACTTACTGAAAATGATCTTAACTTATTCAATGGAACATAAAAAAGAAAGTTACTTTGAGCTATTTTTGCATGTAACAAACAATACCGTCCCCAGTTAATACAACCAAAGTGTCATTGCTTATTAAATGACACTGTTTGTTACAAACAATACCATCCACAATGAATTCAACTATACAGTGTCATGCCTATTAAAATTAAATGACACTGCCTGTAACAAACAATACCATCTACAATGAATACAACCATACAGTGTCATGCCTATTAAAATTAAATGATAATTCCTGTAACAAACAATCCCATCCACAATGAATACAACCATACAGTGTCATGCCTATTAAAATTAAATGACACTGCCTGTAACAAACAATCCCATCCACAATGAATACAACCATACAGTGTCATGCCTATTAAATGACACTGCCTGTAACAAACAATACCATCTACAATGAATACAACTATACAGTGTCATGCCTATTAAAATTAAATGATAATTCCTGTAACAAACAATCCCATCCACAATGAATACAACCATACAGTGTCATGCCTATTAAAATTAAATGACACTGCCTGTAACAAACAATCCCATCCACAATGAATACAACCATACAGTGTCATGCCTATTAAATGATACTGCCTGTAACAAACAATACCATCTACAATGAATACAACCATACAGTGTCATGCCTATTAAAATTAAATGACACTGCCTGTAACAAACAATACCATCCACAATGAATACAACTATACAGTGTCATGCCTATTAAAATTAAATGACACTGACCGTAACAAACAATACCATCTCAAAATAAAGTTTTAGTCATGCATTCCTTTATAACCAAACATACATGCTAATTAAGAAATTATTTCACACTTTGTCTTTATCAAAATATTTCAAACCAAAATAAAATAATAATGGCTAAAATATTAAAAAACCCATAATAAAGACTGACTGTTATTATTGATTTATGTTTGAGTTTAAATGGAGTAAACATAAATAATAATAATAATAATAATAATAATAATAATGAGGACTTTTTATAGTGCCTAATCTTTAGAAGCTCTAAGCGCTTTACAACATCTATAATGATATGACTACACTATAGAAAAACTAAACACAAAATCCATGAAATTGAAAAACATAAAAACATGCTGAAAACATATAAGGTCCAAAATATTATTAGGTCTCTAAGTTTGTTCCTGCGGTCAAAAAAGGTGAGTTTCAGTTTTTATTAGATTCAGACAGTCACAACAACAAGTAACAACAAATGTGATTGAGCTTGAGGACAAACTGAAGAACCCAGATAAACATGGAAAAAACAATTAACCCACAGGAAGTCACTTACTTGTGTAATATTAAAATTATAAGCATAATGTACTTCATGATAAAGTAGTCTCAAACTAAGGCAGCTTACTCTATCATGCTATGATCGTATTCAAGACACAATACTGCAGGTTATTTTGTGCCATGGTTCTATAGTCACTTTTTGATTAGAATTAGTCTTCCACATAATAAAAACACACAAGATATTATTTTATTATAAAATGTTATAAACCAGGTGAGCAAGAGAAACAACCCATTGCCAATAAATTGTCTTCAGAATGTCTTGTTCTGCCTATAAAACACATGATCTAAATTCAAAGTTGATAAAAGCCAGAGTATTTAATTTCTTTTGAATACAAGAAAACTCCATTAATATACAAAAATTCAAAAAAACAAAACCTTTCTATTCATGAGCAGGTTATCAGAAACATTTCTGAAATGTTTGTAAACATCGTTTAGTCTGGTATGCTTTATGACTGGATGCTCTCAACAATCTAGATTTTTAACCAACTTTTCTCAAAATAAATTTGAAAATCATTGTTACACGAGCATCATCCAGTGTTATTTCAGTTTTTACGACTCTGCCATCTTCGCCTGCCCTTGATCACTTCTGATTTAACTTTAACTGCTGGATCATCAACAACATCTTCAAACTCATCCACCCAGTTTTCCGACACGGGGATTTTTGCTGGTGTTGTTACCTTTTGTTCTTCTTGCCTCTGGAAAAAAAGACAAACTAAACTTATAACACCTGAATGAATACACAGTGAAATGTGTATTGACTCGGCACATTGTAATGAATATTTTTGTAAAACACTTGCATGTAGTTAACCAGAGTTCTTTAAATATTAAATTTTGTGACAAACTAAACTTATAACACCTAAATGAATAAACATTCAACGTCATCTTCCAAGTCAACTTTCTCCACAACTATTTTCTGTTGTTCCTCTTGCCTCTGTAAAAAGACAAACTGAAATTACAACACCTAAATGAATACAAACTGGAATGCAAGTATCAAATAACTTGCCAGACAAGAAGCCTTTATGTTAAGAGAATAACATTTTAAGTTATTTATCTCTGGGATGTTTATCACTAATACCATTATTACCTGTTATCCCTCATGCTTCCGAAAAGAGGCAACAAAAAGTACACATTTCCTTAGATCTCTTTTACTCTTTTCAACTTATGTGCTATTCAGCTTTGGCTGATGTACTTGTCTTACCAGGAAGTGGGACCTGGCTTCGGTGATCTTGTTCCAAAATGCTCTCTAGTCTTTCTCATAAGCATAAGACTATAAGGTCTTTCTAGAAATATAAATCATAACCTTGGTTATTAGAGTTTTGGACCACAATACACTGTTGCCAGATTTGGGCAAGATAATAAAATATCTATGTTTAAATCCACTACTTACGTTGTGTGCATAAAAAGCAAAATATGCCTAAATATGACTTTTTATCTGTGCGTGTGTGTGATTTTGATTTTTAATGTACCTTTAAACAATATTCAGTCACATCACTAATGATGTCTGCAGAGTGTCACTGGGGCATCATTCTGCATACATGTAGCATGATGTCCCACCCAGTCACATTATCCTGACACCAGGCCGACCAGTCATAACACTAACCTCTTTTATGCTGAGTGCCAGGCAAGAAAACCATTTTTAAAAATAAGTCTACGGTATGGTATTTCTAGGGCTTTCAAAATCAAAGACTTCATCAATAATTCTATGGTATAACTCAGCTGGGGCTCTAACCTTTGACCTCTTGAATCCAAGGCAGAAACTAAAACCACTATTTGTTATTTGTCAACGAGATGATAACATTTAATACTGGAAAACTGTCAATGCAAGTGGGATGTGTTAGACAACAAATGACCAATTATAATAATCAATTATGATAATTTATTAATTTGATTAATGTACACAAGCAGATATTATTATTGATTATAAGGTGAGTAAAACACCATTGTTTCATTAAACTGAG
Organism: Unio delphinus; assembly: GCA_029339505.1. NCBI lineage: Eukaryota > Metazoa > Mollusca > Bivalvia > Unionida > Unionidae > Unio > Unio delphinus. The sequence goes on along the minus strand of JAQISU010000361.1, from coordinate 9,063,940 downwards.
AGCCACCTGCCTTTTGTTTTGGAGACAAAATTTAAGCAGTATAAATGACTTTACATTGTTTTAATCTTGCATTACATGATACATCAATACTGTGCTTGCTGTGTTGACATGATTAGTCCAAATTATCCGTTTAGCTTCAGTTTCCCAAAGCGTTATTTTGAGATTTTTTGATGTGAGCAAAATCTGTGACTTTTAAAACTCTAATAACGGTTGCAATTTAGAGAAAAAAAATTAATAGAAAATATTTTTTTTAACATTTGTAATGCAGTTTGAACTCATACCAACTACATATCAAATGTTTACATGCCATGTCCTTACAATCATCTTAAATAAATCAATACTGTACTATTTTATAAATGAGATGTTCATCCAGTCTATATTGTTCATTGTTGTTAAATGTGCTCTCAGTCTAAAGAATTTCTATTTAGCTTCATATGTATATGAGTAATGGCAGAAGGAAGAGCTCCAATTCCAATGGAGACAAATGCTTCATATCAAAAGGTTTCTGCAACTGGAAAGATATAACAACAACATTCAGGAAACACCAGTCCTCAGAATGCAACTTAAAACTCTGAGAGTCACATCATGCTGCCACAACAAATGATAGAAGACACCAGAGACCTTTTCATCCCTACACCCAGAAGAAAAGAAGAACAACTGGCAGCAGCTTGTCACAATCCTGAGAAATGTTAGATTTCTTGGGTCCCAAGGGCAGGCAATGCGAGGTCATGACTAAAGTTACAGTATTTTTATTTAGATACTGAAAATGTGAAAGTGACAATTCAATAAGAATCTTTGGACATATGAAATGAGATGCTACAAGTGATGGCTTGAAAGTGACAATTCAATAAGAATCTTTGGACATATGAAATGAGATGCTACAAGTGATGGCTTGAAAGTGACAATTCAATAAGAATCTTTGGACATATGAAATGAGATGCTACAAGTGATGGCTTGAGGAATTCTCTGTGAAATTACTACAAATACAGGAAACAAAGAAACAATAACTTCTTCACCATCATGGTAGATGAAACAGCAGATCAGTCTAATCGTGAACAGTCTAATCGTTGTATTAAGTGAACTCAAAGAATTCATTATACTGTACTTGGCTTCGTCCATCAATGCCAAAAATTTGACCAGTATTATTGAAAACTCGCCAGTGAGGATGAACATTAAACTTAACTGGACAGTGCAACAATGGAATCAGCATGTTGGAGTTGAAGAAAGTAGTGTCCAAACATATATCGAAGTGGGCTGTAAGAAGGGTTCGTAAGTACTGAGGGACTCATTAGAAAGTGCATGTGCTAATGTAAATAATATGTTGCTTGAATTAAATTTTAAATCATTGTTTTTATGGTTTTATTTATTAAATGAAATAAAGTTATAAAAAAAAGAAAGACTCACTTTCAATTGAATATGCTCTAAATACCCCTCCCTCAAGCCAGAGTGGGAAACCCATTCCAGCACCCACCCCGAGTCCATCGCTGCCCTAAACTCAAAACTGCTTCAAAGCCCTGTACAATAACACATGGGTGTTATTTAGTGTTGATGAAATTTGAGTAAGCTGCCCAAGGACAATGCTAATGCCATTGTAGTCTTTGAACCTGCAAACTTCAGATCACGAATCTACCTACTGTAACACTGTGGCTTCTACTTCCATTTGTCGCCCAATAACAAGCTGAAGGGCAAATCAGAACTATCCTTCATTCCCTAATATGCATGGATATAAGTATAATGAAGGATAACACTGACAGAGAATGATCAACAAAACATTATTTTGCAGTTTAATTATGAATATTCAATGATAAAAAGTATTTTTTCAGAATGTACATTTCCAGAATCTGTTTATGATAAATGTGTGTGTGTGTTTGCAACTTGGATTATTAATTAGGCTTAAACACTTTTTGAGTCATATCGCTACTTTGTTTGCAGTGTGGAAGTTTATAGTGATGTAATGATGTCTAGCATTGTGCCACAGACATTTATCCAGACACTAACCTCTTAATGCTGAGCACCTAGCGAGGCAGCTGCTGGTACCATTTTTATGAGCCTTTGGTATGACTTGGTCGGGAAGTTAGAAACCCGCAACCTCCCGAATCTGAGGTTTATGCTATAACCACTAGGTCACCAGAGTGGTCTGATAACCTTGTTTTGTCATTTACTAAAAATTTTAATTCAAAATATTATAAGAGCAAAAATAAATAATAAACAAAACAAAAAAATACAGCAGCAGAGAGGGTGAGCCGGACAACATTTTTAGACAAGTATTCACTGAAATCACGCTTAAAATCAATGAAACCAATGACATCAGGCCTCCAAATGTGTGTGTGAATCATGGATTAGGTCCAAAAAAAAAATATGAAAAAATCAATGAAATTAATGAAATCAAAAACTTTTCAACTATTACATTTTTTGGGAAAAGGGACTACAACGTCGTTGTCACTACCCTCTCTGCTGCTAGAACTTTCAGTTGGGGTTAACCGAATATTTGATCCAGTCCGATACGATATCGTGTTCCAGACTTTGTCTGGGGGACGAAAATCCTCTTAGGATTTCACAAATAGACTAATTTGCAAAACCTCCTCTTGTAAATCAATCAGATTATTAGACTGGTCAGTGAGTTTGAAATTAATTCTGGTTAATGAATTATTATGACATCGCATATAGACTGGATTCACCGGGGATTCAATTATTAAAAACCCTGGAGGAGCTATTGGTGCAAATGAATACAAAATATATCCCTGCTGAGCTTGATTTGATCGTTCTAAATTTATTTGATAGCTTCCTTCTATCACATCACATACTAAATTGAGCGCAATCACCGTTGAAATATTCACATTGAACGGAGCAATATGCCTGCCACCACCATCTGGGTCATTATTATGGGTCAGGATTTTTATTTCCGGTGATGTTGCTTTTTTCCACGCATCATGAATTATTTTAAAACCAATATCGATGGCATCACTGAGAGATTTTTGTAGTTCTAAGATATTATATCCTGGTAGTTTGACTGTTGGTATATCCTTGACGGGGATGCCCTTGCCTCCTGCAAAAATTGTTCTTGTTGTAGGATTACTGTCATCTAATATCTCTTGAATAATTTGTGAATTAAATTTTTTCATATCGTCGATAATTTTGTTACATGTTTCTACGACACTGATAAATTCATCTCGGGTAAGAGAGCCGGATTTAAGGGGTATTAACAACAGTGAAAAATCATTATTCATTGCTGTGAAATTTTCAGCGATTTTAAGTTCGTTAACAAAAAGATATTTCCCTCCCTTATCTATAGTGCCAAGAGCAAAAAAGATTCTAGCAATACTGTAATCTCTATAACTCTTTACTGGATTATCAGATTTTATCCTGTCTGTGATATAATCGGTTTTTTGAGGTTCTGGTAAATCAACGGTTTCCCCCCTTGGTGGTAATTCAGGCCATCCTAGTACTGTTCTTATTGAGCTTTGATAGATATCTACGACGTATTCTTCTGAGTTTATTTCAATGGCAGATGATAGTGTTGGTTCATGAACTGTTATAGCGATTTTTGACTCTACTCCAGTAATCGATTTTATTCTACGCGCGAATTCATTATTGATTTGTTCAATTTGGTATGATCCGGTTGGTATGGAAACAACATTCCAGTCTGGGGTGCCGTCTGGTTTATTCTTATTTGCAAATACCAGTGAATTATTGGGTTGTTGACCACCAAATGATTTTGACCTAATATTTGGCCAACTGTGGTATACTCGTAATTTTGCTAGCGCTATCTCCTTCACTGGGACTGGAGAGGGGAAATTCACACTGAATTCTGGATTCGTTGAGGTTATTGAGATCATGCTTGTTTGTACTGGGTTTGTGTTCTCCACTATTTGTTGAAGTAATTCCATCTGTGTTGTCATTGTTATTATATTCATGATGTATTTCTAATTTTGACATCGCAGAATCATATATATCTACCATCGCTGAAAACTCACTCTCTGATATAATTGTATCATCGAGCGATGATTTGGCCAGTGCAGAGGGCTCCTTCGATAAATCCTTTCAAATGCAGAAGCGACTTCAGTGGCCGATTTTGTTTTTAACGGTTCTGCTTCTTTGTATCGACTTGCAATATCAACTACAGTTAACGCATATTTGTAACCACGATCATGTGGCAGAAATAATAGATCAGCCTGATGAACTTCATTGGGTCCGGTTACATCAAAATGCGAGAATTGAATTTGTTTAGGCGGTGGTAGATAAATTTGCCATAGTGCCTGTTTGGATAACCAATGAGCCGCAGTGGTTTTTCTCACTTTTGCGGCGCTAGCGAGTTTACTGATTGCAGCGTTACCCTTCCAGTATCCTCTTGGGGAATAGTAAATAGATTCCATGTTGCTATTAATTACCAGCACCTAACATCAATTTACTTTTCATTGCCGATTTTATCAAAAAGGAGGCCAATTTTTCTTTGAAGGATTTATCAGTGATAGAATTCAACGCATGAATTAATTTCACATCTGCTAGATGCCTGTGTTGCAAATTGCTGCTTTTATAAGCAACATCATGAAGGTGACAGGCCTTATCAATAGCGTTTATTGGTTCCTCACCGGGTCGGGGCTGATTTTGATCATTGAGTCTGATATCAAGTCTTGTTCCCGGTCCACAATAACTATACCCTGGAAGGTGTTTTTCTCCGGGGTATTTCCCCCATGGGGTTCCAGGGAGTTTTGCTAATTTGGCAGCGATATCACCTCCTCGTTTTTTTTTAAAGGTTCCTTGGGTTCCTTGGGTTTAGAAACAAATCTAAATTTCTTTGTACTACACTGTACGCATTTACCAGAAAGCGCTGATCGGTTATTTTTAGTTGTAATCGTCGTCAAGTCATCTGTGCCAGTACGCGCCTTACACTTCACGCAATATAGATCCATAATTTATGTATAGAGATATGAATATAATTGATTTTTCAGCGACTAAAACAAGAGAACCAGTGAAGCATCATGCAGCGCTACCAAACTCTATCCGCGCAATTATAATCGGACCATCTGGATCCGGTAAAACGCAATTGTTGCTCAATTTAATAATGAGATGGATGAAGTGGGATAAGTTGTATTTAATTGCCCCTAGCGTAGACGACCAACGATGCTATGAAGTGCTAAAAGATTTTAATGAAAACGCTTCAGAGATTGCCGGCGAGGATGTTATTGAATTTATAACCGATATTGACGAGGCGCCATCCGTGAATGACCTCGATGGAAGTATCAACAATTTAGTTGTATACGATGATGTCATGTTAGATAAACAAAAAAATCCTGCTAGAATATTTTCCCGAGGCAGGCATAAAAACACGGACGTGATCTATGTCACTCAACGCTACACTCAGATTCCAAAAGTGATTAGAGATAACTGTAATATGCTTGCTGTATTCAACGGCGTTGATACACATACGCTACGAAATATTTGGCAGACATGGTGCTCCGATATGGACTTCAATCAATTTAGAAATTTCTTTAGTCATGCTCAGTCTACCCCACACGGATTTGTAACAATAAATTTACATGACCCTCGAACACGATATCGTATCGGACTGGATCAAATATTCGGTTAACCCCAACTGAAAGTTCTAGCAGCAGAGAGGGTAGTGACAACGACGTTGTAGTCCCTTTTTCCAAAAAATGTAATAGTTGAAAAGTTTTTGATTTCATTAATTTCATTGATTTTTTCATATTTTTTTTTTGGACCTAATCCATGATTCACACACACATTTGGAGGCCTGATGTCATTGGTTTCATTGATTTTAAGCGTGATTTCAGTGAATACTTGTCTAAAAATGTTGTCCGGCTCACCCTCTCTGCTGCTAATACACATTGATTTACAGTTTGAAACTTTGAAAAACGTGAGATTGCTCAAAATTGTAGTGTACCAAATCAACTAACCTTTAAAGATACAAAATAAACCTTTCCTCTTTTTGGGGTCCCTGAAAATGGCAGGTGCAATTACAATTTTTATATAGAACAGAAATTTAGTTTACATTGGAAAGGAGAACATAAATGTCACCATTAATTACTACATATTTCAGCAATGAGAGCAAATTAATGCATCCATTTGGCTTCCCTTCCACCAACAACTTTTTTTTTCTTTTTTTTTTTTTTCTTTCATTTATTTTTTTCTTCTTTTTTTAATTATATTTATTATCCCCATAATAGGCTGACCACTGGGTCGGGGAGCCATCCCAAGGTCACCTTAAAACCTAACATTTCTGATAATCTAGGAATAATAAATATAATCTACAGAAAAGGAAAACTCACACACACATACACACATGCGTATGGCACACAATCTAGGTGACATTGTGATATTACAGTATTTGTTCCTGTTTAGCATAAAATCAGATACATATTACATATTCGTTATTGAGGTCCACTTTTGAAGAAATTGGTCCTCTATTTTATTTACTTAAGCAGTGTATTTTTCAATGTTCTTATGCACTGCAACTATTTGCTTAAAAGCATAAATAGAAGGATTTTTCATAATGAATTCTGCAAGTATAAATATAATACTTTGCCAAAACAAGCAAGAAATTACATACACACCAACAACATGCTTTCTACAAGTGAAATTTACAAGTGATTGTTGGATGCTAACCTAAAAACAGCTTGGAGTCTGATTAGACTTTGAATGGTACCAATCTCAAATAGAATCAGTATAAAAGAATCACACATCAGTATAAAAGAATCACACATCAGTATAAAAGAATCACACATCAGTATAATAGAATCACACATCAGTATAAAAGAATCACACATCAGTATAAAAGGTCACACATCAGTATAAAAGAATCACACATCAGTATAATAGAATTACACATCAGTATAAAAGAATCACACATCAGTATAACAGAATCACACATCAGTATAAAAGAATCACACATCAGTATAAAAGGTCACACATCAATATAAAAGAATCACACATCAGTATAAAAGAATCACACATCAGTATAAAAGAATGACACATCAGTATAAAAGAATGACACATCAGTATAATAGAATCACACATCAGTATAAAAGAATCACACATCAGTATAAAAGAATCACACATCAGTATAAAAGAATCACACATCAGTATAATAGAATCACACATCAGTATAAAAGAATCACACATCAGTATAAAGAATCACAGATCAGTATAAAAGAATGACACATCAGTATAAAAGAATCACACATCAGTATAAAAGAATCACACATCAGTATAAAAGAAAAGAATCACACATCAGTATAAAAGAATCACTTGTCAGTATAAAAGAATCACACATCAGTATAAAAGAATCACACATCAGTATAAAAGAATCACACATCAGTATAAAAGAATCACACATCAGTATAAAGAATCACACATCAGTATAAAAGAATCACACATCAGTATAAAAGAATCACACATCAGTATAAAAGAATCTCACATCAGTATAAAAGAATCACACATCAGTATAAAAGAATCACACCTTAGTATAAAAGAATCACACATCAGTATAATAGAATGACACATCAGTATAAAAGAATCACACATCAGTATAAAAGAATCACACATCAGTATAAAAGATTCACACATCAGTATAAAAGAATGACACATCAGTATAAAAGAATGACACATCAGTATAAAAGAATCACACATCAGTATAAAAGAATCACACATCAGTATAAAAGAATCACACATCAGTATTAAAGAATGACACATCAGTATAAAAGAATCACACATCAGTATAAAAGGATCACACATCAGTATAAAAGAATCACACATCAGTATAAAAGAATCACACATCAGTATAAAAGGTCAGTTGTTGTTTTAATTGCCAACAAATATTTTCTAAAAGATATGTGCACATTAATTGAGGACATGCATGTGTACATGAGACATTAACTGAGGACATGCATGTGTACATGAGACATTAATTGAGGACATGCATGTGTACATGAGACATTAATTGAGGACATGCATGTGTACATGAGACATTAATTGAGGACATGCATATGTACATGAGACATTATACTATTATTGCTGACAATATACTGGATTGGATTGGGATAAACTTCTTATTTCATCTTCATAGTGCCATATAAAGTGCATAATTTGTCTTCTATATTTCTAATAAATATACCCTGAAATATTTAACATTTTTGATCATTTATCGGTTATGTCTTTTCTCTGTCTTTGATATTACATGTACTAATATTCATTACTAATATAACATCACTGTTACAACTGAGACTGAGGACAATTCAACAGTATGGTTGCTTTCTGCATACATGCACGTGTGTGACTTCTTTTTTGTTCCTTATTCAATAAATGATCTAAAAAATGGTTGCTGTTGCCATTTCCAATCATCGCAAATTTGAATGATGAAACCTGCAGTCTTTCTATTCCGCAAGAGCTTTCATTTCCAAAGGTCGAATTAATGGTAAAGGACAAAGACCTGAACAAAGAATTAATAAGCTGTATTACAATGGCAAGCGACTTGAAACTCAGCAATTTATTTAAGATCTGATTCTTAATGCATGACACATTTATTAGACATTACATAATTACCTCTTTAAAGAGATTACGTACAATTAAAGATGTTTTGTCAGTTAATGGGTTGGTGTTCTTTCAAGCAGGCTTTCTTGTACAAGCACAAGATTGCATATAATTTGATAATGAATAAAAGGATGTAACTGTTTTCAACATTTGAACAGGGTTCATGACATGCGCTCTGTATTAAAAAGATAAATACTCATTTAATTAAACAATGAAATTAGGGGGCCCCGAGTGGCCGAGTGGTTTAAGCGCTTTCCGTTATGGATCACTGCCGTCTCACCTCTTTCTGCGTGGGTTCGAGTCTAAGACTGGACTAATGTAGCTTGCCTGTAGCTTCTCGTGGATTGGTGGTTCTTTCCGGGGGTTTTCCCAGGTTCTTCCTCCACCAATAATACTGGCCGCCATGTATAGCCTATCATGTGCTGAAAAATGGCGTAAAATCCTAAAACAATAAAACAATAAATGATAAACAATGAAATGCTGCACAGATAAACACATTTCTAAAAGCATCATTATTACACACCATCTGCAATAGAACCTGCCATATCCTGAAGTTTTGTCACAAACTGATTGAATTATATCCCATGCATGCATACCAGCAACCGTAATGGATATCATACTAACCCTAAAATGGATACGATGGGTTTCCGGCTTCTTTTATACAAATTAGATTCATATTTGGTGGAATTTAAAATAAAGCTATACTTATATTTTAAATATAAATTGTAAGACATAGAAAATGTTACATACAAGATTCTGCTATCACATAAAATCATGCACATCAGCACTCTCATCTGATCTAGGCCTTTCAAAATCAAAGACTTCATCAAACAATAGCTCAAACTGATATGTCAAAATTCACAAGGCTTCAAAATGTCAATCCACACTCAAAACTGCTATATTTATTTCCAAAAATTAATAAATTCAAGCAAATAAACTTTAATACAAGGTTATCTGATCAAATGGTTCAGGTGTTCCATCATCATAACAGTCACATGAATAATGTCAAAAGGTCTCAAATACTTTAGTTATTTTGCTCACGTCTACACAGATATAGTTGTCGAGGGGCATACTCTATGCAAATTTGTTTATATTTGTGATGCTAAATATCAAAAGAAAAAATAATTTTTAAAAACCATTGAAGAAGACGTTTGATTTTCATGCCAAAATGCAGTTCAGGTTGGGTGAATGAATTGAATATAATTATGTTCAAGTCTAATCTAATTCCTAGTGTCATTGCACATTATTTTTGTGCTTTGATTCTTACCTACCTGGATTTATGAATACATTCATCCACTGATCAAATGCTTTTTTGCTGTTTCCACCCACCCACCCACCCACCCACACTTATTGATCTTTCTATGTATCAAAATACTATTGAATATTCTTGTTTAATAGAATTATATTTTGTAAAGAAAATTCAACAAAATATATGTGCATTTTCATATTTCATGATGTTGAATCAGATATCTGGATACTAACTACTGTTTATTTAGAAACAAACCATGATATATATAAAGTTTCATTTACCAGTATTGATAACACATTTTATGTTCAACAAAAAGGGGCCAATTCTTTTCATTAAATAGGGTCCACATCAGACCCTGCATTATAGACCAGTTCAAGTGTTATGGTGGGAGAGGTGTTGTCACAAAAGAAAGTACAGTTACCATTGTAGAGTTCTTGACCAACAGCCCTTTTTAAAAGCCTTGACAAACTTAGTCAATATTTTTTCATAATCCCAAACTTGTCTGAGTAATAATGAGAACATATGCAATCCAATCAGAAAGTCATCACTAAAATACGATGGAAGGAGGATCAAGTTTCTGACTTGTTGAATGGATGTTTTATTTTCTTGATATTAACAGCAGTAAAATTATTTTTTCCCCATCAAAATGCTTTTGTTTCAAAATTCAAGCACTTTTTAATGACTCATTATCATTTCCAAACATTAATTGTTGTTTTCAGCCTACTTCAACTTTAAGCCCTTTTCACTGCTTTTTTGTGAACCTTGCTTGTGCACTTGTTTTTTCTCTAAAGTTGAAAATCAGTTCTTTGGCTTGCGTGTTCAAATGTTCTGTAGCATTTAAGCATATAGATTTACTGTATTGTAGGACATAAGCATATCCCCAAGGAGTTGCTGTAAAGCCTTGGTGGTTTTCCTTGACCTCTCATGGAAGATTCTGTTCATCTCATGATTTATACCAGTCATGCAAAACAGAATCCTATTTATTTCTAGCTGCAAGCTGGTGTAAATTAAGTTTCTAATGTGTGGATTGTCCAGATCAAGATCATGTTTGTAGGAGTTTGCCTTTCGGTTCGATTTTCTCATTCAACAGCTTCTGCATATGTTCCGTTGACTGAATATGTTCCTCATTTATTTTCTTGCTCTCATTACTTTCAATTTCTCTTCCTTTCCATCATTCTATTTATCTTATTTTTCATTTAATTTGTTTTTTAAAAAAACGGTTTAGTTTAAAACATCTAGCAATTTCTCGTGGATACTAAAAATTGGAGCATCTTTTAATATTGCATGAACTGTGCCCATGCTCTAGAAAACATGCAAACAGTAGAAAATGCATATATAAGAACACAAGGTAGCTAGTGGAGGACAGATAATGCATGATTGATAATGGGCAATGGATAGAATGCTATGTCATTATCTTGCGTACTTCATGTCAAAATTTAGAAAATCATTTATTTGGCTTACCTGTATATATGTTCTGTAAGATTCGTCCACATAGAGATGCACTGCATTGTAGGCCCAAACCATATCCCCAAGGAGTTGCTGTAGAATCTGATTGGTTTTCCATGACCTCTCATTCAATATTCTGTTCATCTCATGATCTATGCCATTCAAGCAAATAACTATCCTGTTTATTTCTAGCTGCATGCCAGAGTACACATAGTTTCTAAAGTGTGGATTGCCCAGTTCATACTTTAGGATGTACTCTTGCATGAACTTGCATTTCGGCTCAATTTTCTCTTTAAACAGCTTTTTGAAGGAGTGAAATTCTTGCCGTTTCAGCATATGTTCCTGGGACTGGATATGTTCTTCCTTTATTTTTTTTTAGTTCTCTTGCTCTCAATTCTTTTAATCCTTCCTGATACCCAGGTTCATTACTTTCTCCTAGTGCAGCATTATTATTTCCATTTATTTCTCCTTCTTTGGAAGTTATATCTGCATCACTCTTCTCTCCAGACCTATCATAGAATCGGAGAACCCGGGATTTCATGTGGCTCATTAGTTTAGAATTCTCCTCCTGGTTTGTCACATCATTCTGAAACTCACGGGTAACATTTTGCTCTTCAAAATCCTGATCCACTCCTACAATAGCATCTGTTTTACTTTTACCTCCAAAGTCTGGTGTAGCATTAATTTTTCCAATGGTGAAGGAGTCAGAGATTTGTTTCGTCACACTTTGTTCCCAAAGCCATTCAAAGGATACATTGCATATTCCACACATAATATCAGTCACTCTGGCTGTCTCAAAAATTTTCATCTTTTCCTCCAGCTCTTCCTTGACCATATGATCTTTAACTCTGGCCTTTAGGTCACGGCATCTGACAGTAAATGATATCCTCCTAAGCAATCGAAGGATTTTCATTCCAGCTTCCTTCTCTGCCTCTGCTTTCTCCCGAGCAGCAGCATCAATTAGCCATTTCATCTTATCTTCCATGGACATCTGCGGTATATCATCATGGTCAACAAAGAACTCCAATAGCTCTGGTACTAATCCAGCTCCATGGCTTATAGCTGCCAGGGTGTTCTCTCCAAGGAAATTTCCAGGAAGAAGTCCAGCATTGGTTAGAAAAGATGATTGTACATATCTTTGGTCTTTTTGACTGCTTGTTGGTACCCATTTGCAACACATCAAATGCTCTTCTTCCCTCTCTTTTAAAAGGTTGATCAATGCTGCTCCCACATCACGAATACATTGTGCTTTCTGCACAGCTTCAAGAGCCAGCCTTAGCCTCTTTGGACATTTCTCTGGAGGTCGCAACTGGGTCAGACCCTGCATGAGGGCAGTTTCTGATTTTACTGATGTAAACGTTCCAACATTGCTGACCAATGTCATGGCCAGAACAAGGACTCTTTCTGCCATCGCACAACTGAAAAAATTGCCCATATCAGCTGAGAAGAGGACATTAACAAGACTGGTGCTTTGTGATGTACCACACACCATTATAACAATGTGATCAAGCCTGTCTTGAAGCAAACTAAGGCTGTTATATCTGGGAGCAAAATGGCTAACAGCCTTTTGGATCAGCACTGCCTGTTTTGGGAAGGTGGCCTCAATGAAATCCATTAAATGCAGATAACTGGCAGGTACAAAAAAGGAGACATCTGGCAAGTTTTGATAGCTTCCCTTCATTTCTTTATTTATCTTGGCAATGAGGAAAAAGGACAGGGTGGTGTAAAACTCAAGCCACATAAGGAAGAATTTGGGATCAGGCAGGACTTCTTCTGCCTTCTTGCTAATCACAGCAACAAACTTGGTAAACTTGATTATAGCCTCCATGGGATCTGCAGCTGGCTGTGTCAGGTGATAGTAGCTGTCATAAAATTTGCGTGCCAGTGACTCCACAATCCACGTACTGCCAAACTTGTTTATTGATTCATATCCAGTCATCAAAGCAAGATAGCTGTATTTCCTTTCCTTGTTATCCTGATTCTGTTCCTTACTGAGTGCAGTTTCAAATTCTCTCAGTTTCTTGTCGAAATTGAAATCAATGCTGAACAAATGACTACAAAACTCAACCATCAGGAAGACATCTGCAGATCTGGCAGCAGTTGTTCTAAATATCTTCTCACCATTAGTGTCTTCTTTCCATCGTTTCTCCATGAAAGCTTCCATGTACTCCTTGACAGGCCCATCCATTTTTCTAAGAACTTCACTTGGGTACCTCTTGGACAGAATAAAGGGATGGTAGCTCATTGGCATCAGATCCTGAAGGATCTGCTCACAGGAAGTGAAACTGTTAACATCTTCGTGAGAAGTTTTTACATTATAATGTAGGAAGAACTCCACCTGTTCAGTCAGACTTGCTGGACACATCACTCGCAAATTTCTAGCTCCAAACTCTATGTTTCGCTGCAATTCAATAAACATTCTGTCAATTTCCATCAACTTCTCATATATCCGTTTGTTTAGTGGACGGTGAAGGTTTGGACATATTCCATCTTGCTTATCCATACCTGGGCATGGAAGACCAACCTGGTAGAAGAGGCACTGTTGAACCTCTTTTCTCATTTTTATTACCTCCTCTACTGCACCATGGAGCCATCCTTTGGCCTGATTTAACAGGCAGTGAGCAATCCTTTCATTAACTACTTTCTTCTCAATTTCAATCTCCACCACCTTCTTCCTCTCTTGCTTGGATGGAAGCAAATCTTTTATCATGTCCTTGCATCTTGGTTTCTGTTTTGGGTAGTAAATTACATAATCTAGTTTGGTGGTCGATAAACCAAAGAAACTATCATATTTCAACAACAGTTCCTTGTCTTCTGGTGTTTTGGGGCAACACAAAATCTGAACAACCTTGAATAGATGATCAAATCCTCGTACAAGGGACAAGAAACAGTCCTTGTTGATCTGCTTACGAGTAACTATCCACTCCACACATTCCAAGGTCCCAGCCAGATTGACAAAGGGTTTTGACTCTAGGAAACCAATCCAAGCTTGTCTAATATGGGACAGACTTTCTGTAAGGTCTGGCACACCTTCTGCAAGTTCTGCAAGAAGGAGATTGGCTTCTGCAAAACCATCAATATTTTTGCAGCTTTTAAACAACTCTTTTGCTTCTTTTACTGTCTTCTGCAAGTCATTAGTAGATGGTCGTGTCTCAGGTTGACGTGACATGAGAACTTGTATGCACACCAGTAATGTCTGTGCTATGGTGTTTTCTTGTAGTGTCTTTCTAGCCATCACCTCTGCTTGATCAATTTTGCCATAAACAAGCAGGAGCTTGGCAGCTTCTTCTGCTTGCCCTGCAAGGCATAAAAGATATAAACCATTTACCTCACCTAAAACAAAGCCATATTTATCTTTCCAATGAGAAATAAGTAAAACAGTATCAGATTAGTCACATGCTATGAATAAATTGAATATTTCTGATACTATTAATATGAATATACACCAATGATGTAAGAGGAAAAATTTACTATCTTGAAATTGAATTTATGACCTAAGCAGAAAAGAAAATTCACAGACAGTCTAATATCATGATATATGCTTGTTGTCTACATTTTTGTATTTCATGCTGCATTGGCTGTTCAGTTCTTAGGTGTTTCTTCATCTCCTTGTGTTCGAAACGAGAACAATTAGTTTCTCTCAGCTGTCTTGTTCCACTGTTAAGACGTCCTCTGATTTTGAATAAACCGCCATCACATGACCGCCAGTCAACCTGTTTATGCTATGATAGACCCTCATTAATAGATTAGAGCTTCTAAAGATTAGGCTCTATGCAAAGTCCTCCTCATTATTATTATTATTATTATTATTATTATTATTATTATTATTATCTGCTGGGGTGGTCACGTAACTCATCAGAGGTAATGGCTGATTCATTTGTTCAACTGATCACTTTTTCTTGTGTGTGAGAGATTTATAAACTCATTTCTTGCTGATGAAGCTAGTATTGCTACAGGGTAGGTGATGTGACAAATGTATTGTCACAACCTTTTGATGGAGCACCAAAGTTTCAAATTAAACCATTATCTCATAGCCAGGTTTGGCAATAAGGCTAATAAAACATAATTTTTGAGAAATGTGTTTTAAATATGTGGTAAAAGCAAAGAAATGAGTTTAAAAAAAACTCTCATAAATTTTATATTTTAAATTTATAGACACTATGTTTTCTACATTATAGAACAATAAGTTTGTTTCTGTAACACAATAAAAAAAAACAGTGCTATTGTATTAACAAATTTATCAGTTGAAAAAGTCCACAAGTGTATCAAATTAAAAACTGACTTTTAATCTCTCCGAAATTATAAGATTGTCTACTGAGGCGACATAAGGCTGGTGAATGATCTTTTCAAACAGAATCAATGTTTCACAAGACTACCTACTGATATAATCAATGCTGTGATCATTTAAATTAAAAAGCTTAGACACTAGGGAATATTTTTCTTTTATTCCTACTTGGATTTCCCTTTTAGTGTTACTAACATTTTTTACCACAGATCTGCAAAGGCCATGACAAATTGTCTTAGCTTTGGCCACCACTGTAGACAATGATTCCTCCAGAATACTAAAGGCACAACACACAAATCATGCAAGGTAATCAATGTTGGGGCCTTAAGATCCAATGCCTCTAGAGTCTCAGGACTCTGGCAATATCCCAACTTGCAGAGATGCTGTAGAAATTTTCAGAAAACTGTATGGGGAAGTCAGCGATACCTACTTCAATAGGGCGAGAAGATAGGCAGTGTGGTAGCTGAGGGCTGACAACATTTTTGTAAAGTACATAAACACCTAATTTAAAACAAGCATTTAATTGTTTTGTATCACTTCCTTCATAATAAATGTATAAGGAATTTGCATACATAATTGTTACTCAGATGGTAAATATCCTTGTGTTTGCTATCACTCAAAATTCAAACTAGCCTCTGGAAACTGAAATAAATTAATATCACATCTATCGATCATGAATTTATTTACTGTTTGAGATGTTACCTACATGCCTTTGAAAATATGTTATTGTGTGTAATAAAAATAAATATTAAATGAAAGTCATATTCTATTTGTAATAAAAATACATAAATTAAAGAACACACAATTTTCCATATTTATTTATTCTGAGAATAACTTGTGGAGTTTTGTTATATCACGGGACTACCATGTGAATCAGACTGGCCTTATTGCCGATTTTTACAAAATTTATCTGATTTTCATTTAATATAATTGAATTTCTTTACAAGAGCATTAAAATGGAGTTTTTGTTGATATGACGTGACTAATGTACTTCTGATGTTGTTTGACATTTGTGAAGTGACTAATAATGCAAATGGTAAGTATCAGGTCAGGTTTCATCAATGCTGTAGTGTTTTCTAGTTTTTCAGTGATTAGACATAATTTTTGATTTGCAACACACACCTCAACCTATCTGTCCAAATATGAAAAATAGAATGGGAATATTAGGGGAGGAACTCAGCTTAGAAATCAAACTGCTATTCATTTAAAAACAAATTTGTAGTCCAAATTGTAGAATTTCAGAGCTGAAAGAGAAATTGTCCTTCCTTTTATTATATTGAAAAATGATTCAAGTCCCTGTATCAATATAGGTTTGGGGACTGGTTTATTGAGCAACAAGAAGACAAGTTGGTTTTACAGACAATTCAGTCCTTATTTGTACAAAAAATATAATTTTGAAGATCTTTTGGCAAAATTTAAATCGACCATTTTAAAATATTTTTAAATGATAGGTTTTTAAGCAGACAATCTTAAGGTGATTAGGTTGTTTGAACAATCTTGTGTGGGATATTATTTGCTCAGATACATTCTTTGTTACAAGACAAGATTCTTATTGTTTGTGCTTATTGTCCTTTTAAACTCTAAAAGAAAATGTTTACTTTCTATAAGCATATTATATATATATATATAATTCTTTAGAATTAAAGGTTTAAAAGAAAACAAAACTAATTTATATTCATTATGTTGTTCCCACTAACAACATAATGCAGGTCACCAAAATAAAGTTAGAATTTTTATTTTATACATTAAAATGACTTAACATGTCAATTTATAGGAATATATTCAAACTTTAAACTTGTTTCATGTGATACATTTTGTGGTTTTGTACATGATCATCTCTTTGGCTTAAATGTTTTAGAAAGTCTTATAAGAGAACCATCTTTAGATTTAGAAATTGCATCTTTTATAATCTACAATGTTACTTAATTCCATTTAGTAATGGTCATATGTGAACTTTGAAAAAAATTAATTTCATCCTGGAAAAACCCTGGAAATGACCTGGAAAGTTATCTTCAGAACCATGTTTATATGTGACATTATGATGACATACCTTTGTGCCTCAGCAGACAAGACAGGAAACCTAGCATATAAAATTATCATAACATTCCAGCCAAGAAAAACAATTGTTAGAGATGTGGCTTTGAAAAATGTTAACTATGAATGTTAAGCTTAATATGCTTGCCATATATATATATAACTCTTAGTGTTCAGAAGCAAAACATAAACACTTTACACTCACCATTTTCTTCCATGACCTGGACAGCTTCTGTCAGGTACTTTTTCTCTTTGAGAAACTGCACCCGGTCCTGCCAGAGTGGCAATCTGTCCAAAGCATCCAGCATTCTCTCACGATTGTTGTATCTGTGAAACAAATTGGCAGCCATGTAGCTGAGTCGCTCTTCACTGAACCTATCAGATGGCTTGTTGGTGATCAAAATCTGTGGAATGGGTTCTCCTCTCCCTTCATATCCCTGTAAATAAATACAGACATCCCTCTATACAAATCACCTCAGTAAACCAGTCTCCAGTAAAATATTGTGTCATAAATCCAATTATACTTGTTGATTGTATTTTTATAATAATATCAAAATCTGTGGAATGGGTTCTCCTCTCCATTTATATTCCTGTAAATAAATACAGACATCACTCTATACAAATCACATCAGTAAACCAGTCTCCAGTAAAATATTGTGTCATAAATCCAATTATACTTGTTGACTGTTTTTTTATAATAATATCAAAATCTGTGGAATCGGTTCTCCTCTCCATTCATATTCCTTTCAAAAATGATAAACTGAAACTTTAAAAGATGGCCATATCTTAAAATAACATGGTCAAATAATTTCATGACTTAGGATAAAAAAGTAAAGCAAAATTTCATCAGTACTCAGAGCACATCCCTGCAATAAAATATGTCACTTGACATACTTAAAAATAACATAAATGACAAACTTTGTCAGGGCACTTTCAACATGAAGTAGCTGACTCATGGATACAATTTTTTAATGTTATATCCTTCTTACATACATTCTTTGAGTCGTAATAGTATACTGGATATATATCTTTGAATGCTCTGTCTCTGGGTAACATATCTAAATAAACTGTACAGCCTTCACATTTCTAAGTTCACAGTTATAGATCTAGATAATTTCATCAGACCAATTCACTTAAACATTATTATATTGTGTTCGCGCTTGAAGAAGTGAGTAATTCTTGGTGCAAATAACTCCAATGGACTGCAAGTTAAACTACAAACATATTGAATTATGTGTATCTCAAAATTAAATAGTAAAAATATTTCTTCTCAACCAGATATTGGTTTTTATTTTTATGTATGCAATACCTCTGCCTTTATCTTGTATCTCCGGAGTGTATCGATGGCCATGTCGTAACTTTCATTTTCATATAGAACCTCCACTGCACGGTTGAAATTCCCCGCAAGCTCATAGCATCTGCTGCTTTCCAGAGGTAGCCCAAGTCGACGGTAGATTTTTCCTGCCCTCTCAAACTGAAATACATGTTTCAATGTAAATAAAATCCAATGTCTTATTTTAATTCCCTTTAGGTTTCCTATTTATTATCAGGTTGATTCCATATACTGACCACCTGTTCAAAGCAAGAGCATTATTTACTGCATATTTATGAATAGAGGTCTACTTTATCTATTTTCTTCTTTACCCCATTTTTCCTACTTGGTAAATCTATCTACATATATATCCATGCTTTATCTTTTTTTTCAAATACACCTAGTACATAGTTTGTACCTGTATACAATGAAAACTATATAGGTACCATATTGAACATGGATAAATAAGATGAATACAAGAATTTTAGATGTGGATGCAGCCCTGGCAAAGGAGGCTGTGGTATGTGCATTTGTGCATCAGGTCAGATTATTTTATCTTATAAAATGTTCAGAAGCTGGGAATGGCTTCCACCTTTAGTTAAAAGTCGTTACTCTTTCTTTTCTTCAACTATAGCATATTAAATGGCAGAATACCTTTCCAAGTTTCTCAAAAATCTGAGCTGCCAACTCCCTTTCCTTTGCATTATGAAGACAACATGCTGCCTTGGCAGGTTGGTCACACTCCAGGTACAGCTCTGCTGCCTTGAGAAAATTGTCACACGTGGCCTGAGGATTGTCCTTCAACTGTGAAGCAGCTTGTGCCCTCTGGTGGGTAAGTGCAACCTTTTGTTTCACAGTCTCTCCAGCCATCCCAAAGCATTTAGCTGCCATCTCATACAAGGCATTCTTCATGAAAGCTTCACCCTTTTTAATCCAGTTATCTTTACTGCACTTTTCAACAAACTGATCTGAAACAATCAAGATAGTTGGGTATATTCTGTTGTACAAATAAGACCCCCAAAACCTTTGAATCAGAAGATTGAATTATGCGACTATAATGTCTATCTATCTATCTATCTATCTATCTATCTATCTATCTATCTATCTATCCCTTAGTCTTGCCAACCGTTGGGGCACCACTGAAGACCTCTCACTGTGTCACTCAGCTTCAGTCATGTCCACTCTGTGATGTTATCCTCCTATCTTTTCCTCTGTCTTCCTCTCTATGTCTATAAAAGGTTAATTTAAACTGATGACATTAACATTTTTTATATTCTTTTGATTAAAACGAAAGTCACTCAAACACATGGCATAAATCAAATGATTTTCTCAGTTCTGGCAGAAACTCTCCTCTTCCTGGCAACTTTCAAAATCCCCAAAACTTCAAAGTTCCATGAAGGAACTGCCCATTATAACTTGACAAAAAAGAATTTACTAAAATTCAATATAGAATGTTTCTTCTATTTAACTGATTATTATTGAAAACAGATCTGGCTGTTTCAAAGTAAAATGTATTGTACCAAATTTCATTAAAATGTCTGCTTACAAGATATACTGTATATGATTTAACATTCTTGATCATGACCTTTGAACTAAAAATTGATATCATGTATAGAAGATATAGTGAACACATGGTTTCTATAGTCACAAATTATTATTCCTGTTGTAAGTCTCCAGACAGGAATTTTATTTTACTTAGATATTCTTCAAGAGAAGACAATATTTGTTTGGACTCATCAGTGAAAACAGAAAGTACTCATTATTTGGACTACAATATTTGTATGGAACTGCTGTGAATTATTCAATGGAGTTCTGGAAGATGCCATCTTGACATCAAAATTCTTGGCAGACCAGTACATAATTTTCCATTTTTAAATTAATATGGAATGTTTCATTCTTTTGGATATTCCTGATTATCCAGATTATTCTGGATTCACTTCAATGTAGTTTTGTTGCCAATGAGAACTTTGTATAGCGCCTAATCTTTAGAAGCTCTAACCACTTTACAACATCTATAATGATAATACTACAAAATACAAAACAAATCACCATGAAAATAGAAAACATGAAAACGTGCTGAAAATATTTAAGGTAAGAAACATTATTAGGTCTTTAAGTTTGTTCTTGCAGTCAAAAAGGGTGAATTTTAAGAGCACTCTTGAAAGTCATCATTGTGCCTTTGTGTCTAATTTCAATGGGGAATTCATTCAAAGTTGCTGGGCCCTGGTATGCAAAAGATCGATGTCCATATGACATCTTTTTTATTGTGGGAATAATGAGTATACGATTCTCAGAAGAGGAGCGCAAGTATCTTGGTGTACACATTGGTGAGGCCAGATAGGCATTTTGGAGTGGAGTCCATCAGTGAAGTGTAGCACAGAGAACAAATTTTGTGTTTGATTCTGGATCAAATGGATAGCCAGTGTAGGGTACAGAGCAGTGGTGAGGTGTGCTTTGATCGAGGTATTCCAAAGATGATCCGCGCAGCTATGTTTTTAACTTTTTGAAGTTTCTGGAGTAGATATTGTGACCAACCAGACAGAATTGAGTTACAATTGTCCAGTCTTGAAAGTACTAATGAATACAAGTGTTTTCGTGGCATCAACTGAAAGATATGTACAAATGGATTTGAAGTGTCTCAGCTCAAAATATGCAGCCTTGCATATGTTCATGACATGTTGGTGCAATGTGAGAGTACTGTCTAGAGTAACATCTCAGTTTTGTACTGACTGTGTGAATTTAATGCTGGTGTTGCTGATATTTATTGTCTGAGGTAAAGGATGTGAATGAGAAAGTCTTTATGTTGTGATCAGAATGGCCTCTGTTTTATCATCATTCATCTGCAGCTTGTTACATGTCATCCATGATTTTTCATCAGAAATGCACCTCTCTACTCCTTGGGTGGTTGACTCAACTTCAGTTGGGTGGCTTGATTTGTATATTTGGGTGTCATCAGCATACAAGTGGTGAGACACTGGTGATGATCTATGACACTTTAGAACAGTTGAGTGTATAGTAGTGTTGTTCCGATTATCGATTATAATCGATGATCAGTTGGTTGAGTGAACCAATTCGCCAATCGATTGTGAAACGCCATAATCGATTGCATGGTAAGGGAGACAACTGTGAAGCGCTGGCACAGACTAGTTCAATCCCTTTGTTTGTTGGGAAGAAAACCGAGGATTCCGAACAAAATGTTAAAACCCCGCTAAATATCATACACGTGCCATGGATGAAAACGATCGCAAAATAATATATCCATATCCTGGAGGAAAAGCTCGTTCTCGTGTATGGACATATTTTGGATTTTACAAAATACAGGAGGGTCCACCGACAAAGGAGAATTTAGATACAACGAAGGTCATATGCAAACTCTGCAGAAAGGAATATGCAAACAAAGGTAGGTCCAGCTATTCTCATTGAAATCATTGCGGGGATACATTTATTTTTGGCAAACACATTCTCCAATACATAGTGCAAAAAATGAACAATATTCTAATTTTTTGTGGTGCTACACGAAAACAAAATTATCATGGGATACGCTTTACATTTTAGGACTGTGGAACCATGATATTAGCCTTCCGATCCACAACAGTAAAGCTAAATTATTTATTCCCTTCATAACTTCCAAATATATAAACATACACCATAGTTAGATTTGTTTGGATAATTTGGAAACAAATAATGTCGTCAACGATGAATGCAATTATTAGGAGACAGAACAACCTCGTATAAAATAAATGAGTTGCACGCACGCACACGGAAAAACGTTTCATGGCATTCCAGTATCAAATATTTTAAATCAAGAATTTTATTTTCATTAAATCATTTGTGTACTTTGTGCTTTCCTCTAATATAGCATGTGTTGTTGTTAAAATACTTCAAATTTCTTTTCATAATAAAGCTCCATGTCATGATTATGATTGAAATATATAAATAATCACAAGATTATCCTGCTATTTAGGCATATATGATAATGACGGAAAAGTGATCTCTGAGGTTTGTTACAGATATTCCCTGAGACATGTGACTATTTAAAAACATAAAATAACTTTTTAAAATGTTGCAAATTAATTTTAAAATATATGTACAAATTTAATATTAATTTTAATCCTGATTTTCTTTAAATAATTTCATTCCATTCATTTAAGATACTTGTGCATAAAGAATTTGTTGTTTGCTCTTTTTTCTTCTCAATATAAAAACATTTATTTCAAATACATTCCAGGCAATACTACAAATTTGGCCTTTCATCTTGATCATGACCATAAGGAAATGGGATCAGCGACAGCAAGAGGTGCTGATGTTTCCCCCCAGCCACCCAAACAGACTAAGATTGATGAAAAATTTAAGAAGCCAACAGAGAGGATGTCAGCTACAAAGCAGAACGAAATTGATGATTCACTCTTGAAACTTATTGTTGGCAAAGTTCTTCTGCTAAGCCTTGTTGACCATACATATTTTAGAAACTTTGTGATGCTTCTTAATCCAAGGTAAGTTTTAAATGATAACATTAAAAATTAGTAATATTTATTTAAACTGACAGTGAGAAAAGAAAAAAAGGTGTGAATCCATTTGATTCTAGATGTCAATACTGTTGAATTTTGAATTTTCATACCTAAATTAAGCAGTATTTAATTAAATATAATGCTGTCCTGTCTAAATAAACATTAAATAAATTCATTATTTTCACTATATTTAGACATAGTAAATATTCCAAATACATGTCTTGTTTGACTACCATGACTAAATGTTTCAAACTTTACATTTTCAGGTATGAAATTCCAGGTCGTAAATTAGTGTCCTCCAAACTAGCTGTGAAGAAAGACCAGGCTGAGAAAAAAGTAAAAGAGGAACTACATGATGTTCTTGATATAGCTGTTACTCACGATGCATGGACTTCATTAAATACAGAAAGTTATAGTACAGTGACTGCACATTTTATTTCCAAAGATTGGGAATTGAAAAGTGTTGTCTTAGAAACACGAAAAGTTGAAGGCAGTCACACTGGGGAAAATATAAAAGAAAGCCTGTTGGCCACTCACAGGCGATGGAATCTTCCAACACCAACTGGAGTAACTGATAATGCAGCCAATGAGATCAAGGCTTTTGATTTACTTCAATGGACTCGATTTGGTTGTTATGGTCACAGATTCAACCTTATTGTGAAAAAAGCTTTAGCTATACCAGAACTGTTACGAATCATTGCAAAGCGGCGCAAACTGGTGACTTTTTTCCATCAAAGCACGAGCATAAATGATTTGTTAATGAGAAAGCAGCAGTTACTACTTGACATAGGTGCTAGAGGACACAAGCTCAAGATGGATGTTCCAACTAGATGGAATAGCACTCATGACATGCTTGAACGACTGCTTGAGCAAACACCTGCTATTATGGCTGTTATCATTGACCCAAACATAAGCAAGTCAACAGCCGCAACATTGAAAAATTATGTCTATACATTTGACGAACAAGCATTGGTTGAAAAACTTGTTTAAGTTCTCTCACCGTTCCTGAATGCAACAAACAGTGTTTGCAGAGACAAATCACCAACCCTTCATAAAGTTATCCCAATACTTCTTAAACTTACCAAATGTATAGAAACAAATGCTGATGATCTACCTTCAATTGCTAAACTTAAAGATGTAATGAGACAAGAACTTGACAATAGAACACAGGACAAAGATCTAGCTCTGTTGGGCTGTTTATTGAATCATACTATGAAGGATCTGGAGTTTCTATCTGACAGTGAGCGAGCAGATGGACATGCTCTGCTTTTAAAGGTTGCTCTTGATATGGCTGATGTTAAAGTGAATGTCCAAGTGGAACCAGGGACTAGTGATGAACAACCTTCAGACTCATTGCCACCTCTACCAATTGCACCATCACTACTAAATGTCAGAGATGACAACACTAAAACTGTGGTTACACTTAGTCCACCAAACAAGAAAGCAAAGGTCAATGTTGACATGGATGATTGGTTGCAAGATGTTGTTTGCCTTGGTGAAAGTCAACAGCCAATAACAGATGTCATCCACCAGGAGGTTTCTAGATATCTAGTTGCTGCTCCATATGATACCAATCTCACAATGTTACAGTGGTGGAAACAAAACTGCCAGTTCTACCCCCATCTTAGCTTACTAGCTCGGAAGTACCTAAGTATTCCGGCATCATCAGTATCCAGTGAGAGGGTATTTAGTCTGGCTGGACATCTTGTCAGCAAAAAACGGGCTCGTTTAAGTTGTGCCAATGTGGACCTGATAATATTCTTAAACAAAAACATTAACTATTGGTAATGTCAGTGTAACAAGCTCAAGAAGAAACAGTATTCTGAAAAATGATTTTTGTGTTCAGCATTGCTCAAACATTACATGATTTTGCTGATAAATAGTTCAGTTAGTTTGAAAGTTTTTGTAATTGGTGTTTTTTTGTTTTGTTTAAACTGCTTTGATTGTAGTATTAGTAACTAATGACAAGCAAGAAAAACATTTCTTTCTATACTTTAAACAATTGAAAAATCACATATGAATAAAAGTGTTCTGGGGGATTGTTAAGTCTTTCAGCTGCATAAAACTGATAAGCCAAAGAAAGTTGCTTTTGAGGTTAAAGTATATATATATATACATATATATATATATATACATATATATATATATATATATATATATATAGAGAGAGAGAGAGAGAGAGAGAGAGAGAGAGAGAGAAAGAGAGAGAGATTAACTCCTATACATTTTTTTAAATTTTAAACTTTTGAACAAAGATATAACTCTGTAACAAAAAAAATTAAAACTTACTTGTAGAAAGTTAGCAACCGATTATAATCGATTATCAGTAAGTTGTGTGCAACCGATGATCGATTATGAACTTCTAACCGATTCCCATCACTAGTGTATAGAATGAAGTGAACAGATCCAAGAACATACCCCTGTGGGAAAACACAACATAGATCAACTTGGCTGGAGTGTATTCCATTTGCTGACACAATTTGTGTCCTGTTGACTGAGTCGGACTTGAACCACAGTAAGCTATATTGTGAATGCCAAATACATGCTGGAGACGATGAAGTAATTTATCATGGTATACTGTGTCAAATGCTGCAGACAAATCAAAGCAGGTGAAGACTGTAATCTTTCCACTATCCAAAGCAGAGAGAATGTAATTTACTACTTTCAAAAGAGTAGTTTCAGTATTGTGGCAAAGGCGATATGCAGACTGTACATTGCTAAAAAGACTGTTTGAATTCAAATGAGATACAAGTTGAGTTAGAACAACCTTTTCTAAGATTTCTGACATGAATGGGAGATTAGAAACTGGGCGGTAGTTCTTTAAATTGTTATGGTCCAGTGTTGGTTTCTTCAGCAGTGGCTTTACAATGGCAGTTTTGAAAAATGATGGGAATTCCCCTGATGAGAGAAAGGTATTAATAACATCACCTAATGAAAGGCAATATTGGATCTAAGCACTCAAGCAGCAGTGATGTCGGAATTGGATCAAGTTCACATGACTTTGGTGACCTAAATCCCTATCACATTTTCATTTATAAATTAAATCCTTTGTTAAGTTTTACAAATCTTGTTGGTTTTGCTTCTTTCTGTTACTTTGTTTGTGACCATAAAGTCGTAACAACTATAAATGGAGATACAATTATTCATTGAAATGGAGATAACATTATTCACTCACCCAGTAAGTTAATCAAAGGCCATGAAATGCTATGCTTGAATTGTTTTAATTGTTTTACACTGCTTATTATTAGAGAAACAAACCTTAAGTTCTTTTAATATGTTCTTTGAACATGAAAGCATTCATGACCAAAAAGGGGATGTTGATAGAAGTCAGCTTGGGAAAAGGGGAACTCCACTTTAACTGTTTAATTGTTTCTCCTGCCTGTGATTAACTGTATGGATTTTATGATCAGATAAATAAATTTAGTTTAAATGAATTTAGCTATGTTAAACTTACTGGCTTCTTTGAACTCCTTCACACTGGGACAATTGACAAGTTTTAGAGCTTTGAAGTACTCAAACATTGGTGCCCTTTTCTCAGAATCCTCATCAAAAATCCACAAATTCCTCCGTGCCCTTGTCAAGGCTGTATACAAGTGCTTCAGCTCAGAGTTCAGCATCTTGTGCTGGGTGGGGTCAAAGGCCAAAGGTCGAGATCGTCCTTTCTTTTGAAGCACATCTGGAAGTAAGACAACTGTGTTAATATCAAAGCTGATTCAAATGTATGTGTTCTTAATCATATAAATAGCCAGCCGCTTGTCATTGCTAGTGATGACAGAATGAGTCCAAACTGGCGCTGTGAAAAGCAAATTGAAACTCTTATAAATGATGGAGTTATCTTCCCACTCTTGCATATGTATAAACTGGATTTCTATTTAAAGGTAGTCTGCTTATATACAATGTACAATGTATTTATGACCTCTATGCAGATGATACTACACTGTTTCAAATTAGGGCCTAACCGAGTAGATAATTTTTGCAGAGTACTGAATCCGAGTATTTGGATGTACTATTTGCCGGATCCGGGCACAAACCGAGTAGTAGGTGCGACTCCTGAGAGTACCGTTTGTTTCATTCATTCATATGCGAAGCTTAAACTTTTTGTGTTACGTATACCGTATATATCGCCTATAAGATGAAAATATTTATTATTGACTAAAATTATTATGTATTAAAAAACTTTTTAAAAAAAATTCCTATATTTATTGAATTATTTATCTTGTGCACGTATTATTTGCCGAGACGAATACTTCCGAATACTATAGAAAAACAGGATATTTGGCCGAAGCGAATGTCCGAGGTGATTTCCGGTTAGGCTCTACTTGAAATGGCTAAAACCAAAACGGTACTTGAAAACTTACAAGATGCTCAGTGTAAGGAAAATCATAAATACAGAAAGAATGAAACCCCAACTAGTTACAATGCAATAAAAATGAGCAAGGTTAGCTATCTGTATGACAATGTGAGCCTTAAAATGACCACTCATGATAAAATTATTGTTGTATTCATAGATAACGATCTTACTTAACTGGTCTATACACATTAAAGATGATTAAAAAAAGGTTAATTCTTATCTTTGGCTACTGAGGAAAATCAAAATATACATTCCTCTTCAGTATAGGGTCATCATTTATAATAGTTATATTATTGTAACGTAATTCCAACATAACACTTTTAAAACTCCATAAAAGTATTTGCCATATAATTCTAGATCAATGTATAGACAATTTCCAGAATGCAATGAATAATATAAAGATTTTAACAATACATGTAAGAATATTTCTTAGAAAAGCCAAATTGATGTATAAAGTATCCAGAAAAGCCATTCCTGTCTCTCCAAGCAATATCTTTCACCAAAGTGATGCTGATGGTACTCCAAATTGAAGGTCCATAAGAAGTAAAAATTACATTATACCAAGGTCAAAGAAGGAATTGTTTAACAAAATGTTTTCGTATATTGGTCAACTGGTATGGAACATTACATTCCCATTGACATATTAGGCAGGCTTCTAGCATTTCTTCTTCTCATCATCAATGTCTCAAATGTAGGAAATCTTTAGACAATTGAAACAATTCTAATACAAAAACTGTATCTAATAGTTTATATCAAAAGCTATTACCATCTCAAGTGTAAATATAAAATGATTTAAAAATGAGATAATCAAAGAAAGCATGTCATATACAAAGATGTATGCACTTGAGTTTAATGTTTGGTCCAGAAATTACAAATTTATTTATCAGTATATTAGGCAATGTAATACTAATATTACTAAAGGGTACATATTTTGTTGGGCTCCCATAAATGTGTCTCCTTTTCACACATTCACTTCTAAATGGAGGGGAGAGGTTCTTACTAACTTGAAATGGCATTTGTACACTCACATATCCTAAACAAAACAAAGGTGCTCAGAGAGTGCTATTGCAATGACAGGATGATAAAAGCAGTATAGAATCCGCCATAATGCCATTTTAATTATATATTCCTTATTTACATTAACACTATCAATGCTGAACATAAAAACTCTGGGATATTTTCTCTACATGAACCTGTAAAAAGAACTTAAAAAAGTACTTCCTTCAATTATCATATCTATGAAGTCACTTCTCATGGTCAGAAATTTGTCATTTTTTTAATGATAGTGAAAAGCAGTTTCTTTTGAGGAGTAGTCGAGAGAGCAATGCTAAATTTACTTTTCTAGTACCTACCTGGTATTATCTGCATTGCTCCCTTCTTCTAAGTCATCAGTGCAAGATAAATAATCCTTCCTGCTAAAAGCTCTGTTGTCAATGTATGGAACTAATACAGAGTGCAATTAAAAGGAAAGACAGCTGGACATAAACAACCAGACTATGGTAAAAGTAATATCTGCAAACTGTTTAGTGTATAATCACTTCCTGTTTATGTAGTTCTTGCTAGACGGTCTCAAGTGTTAATTTTACCTGGGGAAATTGCTATCTTCCATACATGAATCAGCAATTAAAAATTTCATGTCAATAACTGATGGATATATAGGTGTTGTTTTTCTCAAAGGGATTCATATTGCAAAAGTGAGTGTTTGGAAGGATTTAATGCCATTGATTAAAAGAAGATGGTGTAGGGTTTAACACCATTTTTCAACACATTATAGGCTATATATGGCGGCCAGTATTATTGTTGGAGGGAGAACCCTGGAAAACCCCGGAAATAACCACCGATCCACGAGAAGTTACTGGCAAGCTTACTCACATAACTACATTATCCGAATCTTAGACTCAAAGCCACGCAGACAGAGGTGAGATGGCAGTGATCCATAATAGAGAGTGCTTTCGACCACTCGGCCATTCAGGGCCCCATTAAAAGAAGAAGGATTTTACTTATAATTTACATACAAAAGTCAACCAATATAAATTTATTAATTACTAGTGAGAGGCCGATATTCAGAAACTATTTTGGCTGAAAACTTCAGCCCAAACAGTGCCAATCAATAAGAAGAATTGAATATATGCTTGTTGATATAATTTGAAGAGTGTGAGTCAGAAAGCAATACACTATCAGTAAAAGAACAAAGCCCAGCAAAAACAAAAACCTCCAGGTATAAGGAGTTTACTTTTTCAAGCATAACAACAAGGGGAGCCTTTAATTCTTTGCAGATACTGCAAACATCATAGTGACATTATTCA
Source organism: Unio delphinus (assembly GCA_029339505.1). NCBI lineage: Eukaryota > Metazoa > Mollusca > Bivalvia > Unionida > Unionidae > Unio > Unio delphinus. The sequence goes on along the minus strand of JAQISU010000361.1, from coordinate 9,033,902 downwards.
TTCTGAAGTATATTAAGTTCATTACAAAATAGGAGTAATACCTTCTGGTCAAATTGCATTCGATACAGTTCTGATAATATTATGGATGAAGTGAACAACACAGTTCTGGCCTTGATTGGCTCAGAGAATCCAGTAAGGGTGGACAACAGTACCAACTAGAATCTAGCTAACACTACTGACACTTGCAGTACCTTTAAACACCCTATTAATTGAACTACTGACAACAGCAAACACTGCATCAAATTAAGCATATATTTGGCCATCCAATGAATTTTAGAGGCAAAAACTTCATGTTTTTATGTAAAGTATGTGTGATTGTGATTATGTGTATGTATATTGTATTGATATAATAATAATGATAATAATGAGGACTTTGTATAGCGCCTAATCTTATGAAGCTCTAAGCGCTTTATACCATCAATAATGATATGACTACACTACAGAACAACAGATGACAAGAACAATGAAATTGGAAAACATAAAAACATGCTGAAAACATATAAGATACAAAACATGATTAGGTCGCTAAGTTTGTCCCTGCAGTCGAAACAGGTGAGTCTTAAGAGCACTCTTAAAAGGGACCACTGTGTCTTTGTGTCTAATTTCAATGGGCAATTCGTTCCACGTCGCCGGGCCCTGGTGTGCCAACGAACATTGTCCATATGACTTTGTTTTCACCTTGGGAACAATGAGTATACGATTATCAGAAGAAGAGCAGAAGGATCTAGCTGGTGTGTACACATGGGATAGGTATGTTGGACTGGAGTCTGTCATTGAAACATAACACAGAGAACAAATTTTGTGTTTGATTCTGTATCCAATTGATAGCCAATGTAGGGTACAGAGCAGTGTTGAGGTGTGCTCTGATCGAGGTACTCTAAAGATGATCCGTGCAGCTGTGTTTTGAACTTTTTGAAGTTTCTGGAGTAAATATTGTGACGAACCAGACAGAACTGAGTTACAATAGTCCAGTCTTGAAAGTACCAATGAACACACAAGTGTTTTAGTGGCATCAACTGAAAGATATTTACAAATGGAACTGATGCGTCTCAATTCAAGATATGCAGCCTTGCATATGTTCATGACATGTTGGTGCAATGTGAAAGTACTATCTAGAGTAATGCCTAGGTTCCGTACTGACTGAGAATTTAATGTTGGTGTTGCTGATATTTATTGTCTGAGGTAAAGGATGTGAATGAGAAAGTCTTTGTGTTGTGATCAGAATAGCCTCAGTTTTATCATCATTCATCTGCAGCTTGTTACATGTCATCCATGATTTCACATCAGAAATGCACTTTTCTACTCCATGGATGGTAGCATCAACTTCAGTTGGGTGGCTAGACTTGTATATCTGGGTGTCATCAGCATACAATTGGTGCGACACTAAATGATGATCTATGACACTTGAGAGCGGCTGAGTATACAGAATAAAAAGAACAAGTCCAAGAACAGATCCCTGTGGAACACCACAACATACGTCAACTGGGCTGGAGTGTATTCCATTTGCAGATATAATTTGTGTCATGTTAACGAAGTAGGACTTGAACCACACTGTAAGGCTATATTCTGAATGCCAAATACGTGCTGGAGATGGTGAAGTAATATATCATGGCCTATTGTGTCAAATGCTGCAGATAAATCCAGGAGAGTGAGGACTGTAATCTTTCCACTATCCAAAGCAGAGAGAATGTCACTAAATACTTTCAGAAGAGAAGTTTCCGTACTGTGGCAAGGGCCATATGCAGACTGTACATTGCTATAAAGACTGTTTGAATTCAAATGAGATACAAGTTGAGATAGAACAACCTTTTCTAAGATTTTTTTACATGAATGGGAGATTAGAAACTGGGCGGTAGTTCTTTAAATTGTTATGGTCCAGTGTTGGTTTCTTCAGCAGTGGCTTTACGATGGCAGTTTTGAAAAATGATGGGAATTCCCCTGATGAGAGAGAGATATTAATAACGATTCAGTTAGTGAAGACAATATTGGGCCTAAGCACTCAAGCAGCAGTGATGTCGAAATTGGATCAAGTTCACAAGACTTTGGTGCACTTTTCATCACGATTGTCCGTACTAAATCAATAGAAACAAGTTCAAATGCTCCTAACGGTTATCGCTGAAATTCTGCATCATAACTGTATGGTGACGAATCAGTTGAAATTGTGCTGTCAAGCGAATCTCTAATGGTTTGTACTTTGTCATCGAAGAAATTTGCAAATTGGTCTGGTAGGTCTAGTGGAGAGAAGGTTGTTGGAAGTGGTGTACATTTGTTCCTTGACATTAGTTTGTTAGTTATCTCGAAGAGCTTTTTGCAGCTGGAACTCTCCGTGATCTTAGTACTGTAGTGGGATGATTTGGCTAAATGGACTATGTTTGTGACGTTCTTCTTAGCGGCTTCATAGATTTGTTTATGAATAGTGAGTCTGGTGGAAAGCCAAAGCCTCTCTGCTTTTCGGCGATGTCTTTTAGCAGTGCGAAGCTGGCCCCTAACACTGCTATACCATGGAGAACACTTTTTTATTGATACTCCGCATTTGGTGGCTGGGGCATGTTTTTCAAGCAATAAACGCAGACACTTATCAAGTTGTTCCGCTGTTGGATGTAAGAACGTTGTTAGGTTTTCTTGGATGTCATGCATGAATTTGGTTCTATTTATCAAACGGAGGTTTCTCTTAGTAGCAAATAGAGGTGGAGGGTTAGGGACCGATACGTCGAGATGGCATACAATGCAGAGGTGATCCGATGCAAGTTCGTGGGATACAAGGGTGGATTGCAGAATATTATCATCAGGTCTATAAAGAAACCAGTCTAAAATGTGACCAAGTTTATGGGTAGGTTGGTTAACTGACTGTTTAAGATTGAAAACATGAATGGAATCTAGGAGTTTTGACATGTATGGTTGACCAGGACAGTCAAAGTGAAAGTTAAAATCTCCAAAAATAATTAGGTTGCCACCTATCGAAAATATCTGAAAATGCCAAGTCTACAAACTATTTCTCTTTATATGATTGCATTAAATGCATTGAAAAAGTTGCTTTTTATTCGGAGTTGAATTTCAAATCATTTTTCTAGTCTTGTATGAAAAATCTCTTGTTCTCAGCTGGATTAAATTGGTTTTTGTTTGGTTTTTTTACCCCACATGGGACCTCAAAACATGTTTTAAGTGTCAAAAATGGCCCTCAAAAATTGTCTCGTAACATGGCAGGTATGACATTGACAATGTGGGAAAACCATAGTTAACCACTAAATACTCTTTCAACCTATACAGGACAGATTTTCCTCCATCTCCTCACAGCAACCATGGACAGCTAGAAAACCGTTCTATGGGTAACATTCTTGAAGAAAGCTACATTAAAAAGATATATAGTGATATGACTTAATCAGCGCTGGATTAAGCACCGTGGAGGCCCATAGGCAGTCAAACTTTTGGGGCCCCAGACCCACGGTCACGGTCTCATGGGGGCCCCTGATGGGACCCATAAAAGTCGCAGGGCCCATAGGCAGTTGCCTACTCTGCCTAATGGGTAATCCGGGACTGGACTTAGTATGGTTAGTAACATTATTACTGATTAATACCGAACATTCTCTCTCCTCTAAAAACAGTCTGCATTTGTGGTTAAATGAGACATATAAAGACAAACCTAAGGCATCAAAACTGGAACCATGGTCATTCTTTTGTCACCCTCTAATTACTGTCTGCAGGAGGGATTTTAATTTGGGCATGGGGACCTGGCATCCAATAAAAAGGTAGCAATGTGATAGTAGGTCTTCCATTATACAATAGCTTTAGCTGCAATAAAAAATATTTTTTCTTCATCTCAAACATATTTTTGACAAGATGACCTGATTGAGAGATATTTCTGTTTTACCTGTATCAATCTCTACCAAATATTCATTAGTAGTGGATGAGGTCCTTGGATGGGAAGCTTTTTGACTGGATAACAACTTTTCCAAGTAACTTGTCACCAATCGCCACTCCTTGGATGCCTAAAGATGGAAAATTTATGGCAATCTCATTATCACTGACCATACGTCAAGAGAATTTTGCTATTATTTGAGAAATTGATTCATTTCATATGTAAATTATTTAAAAAGATCATGCCTCAAGAATTGCATTAAAGATGCAGAATGCAAAGATGTCATGAAAGCAGAATCAGTACCCTAATGTAACCAGTGGAAAGTATCTGTACACATTATGCTACAGAAATAAATATTTGTAATTCAAAAGTATTCTTGACAGTCTACCCTCAACGAAAATTACATATTTTACTCCAGTCTGAACCATCATTTTATGACATTTGCATATGTAATGTACATTCTGACGTTTCCAAAATAATCAGCGTGACAGCTTTAACATTTCATGTGATGTTGCTAAGTGACCTTTTGTATATGTCTTAAAATCAAATCTATCAATTTATAAGAATGCAATAATAGTATTTATGAATTTTACTACATAATATTTCAAGTCGTGCTTAGTATATCCTTTAATATCCAAGCCTTTAACTCAATATGATTAAGGCCATGTTCAATTTAGATCCTTAAATCAATAATTAAAAATGATTGTACTCTAATTATATCTCTAATTATAAAGCAAACAAAAGTAAACCAAAATGTTAGAATTGTCTAATTTTAATAGGTAAATTAAGATATCTGTTCACTGATGCAGTAAACAGTAATTTACTGTCATTTCTACAAATGCTATAGCTGGTTTCAAAATACACTAATGACTTACTTGTAATGACTGCAATAGGGTTTTAGTTAAGATGTATTCACAGGAAGATTTTGAAAGGTGCAAACAGTAGTATGAAAACAAAAACTTCAAATTTAATCAACTAAATTTAAATTGAAACTAAATTTAGTTCTTCTAAACATCAGTAATTGGTTATTATTACTATCTGACATAGACTACAATGGCCTGGTGGCTGAGTGGTCTCAAGCACTCACCTTTACCTTAGCTATCTCACCTCTCTCCATGTGAGTTTGATTCTCAGGTACAGACGATGTGAATATGGGAGAAAGCTTGTCAGTATTTTTGTGTGGGGTGATTGGTCTTACTGGGGTTTCTCTGGTTCTTTCTCCATCAGTTACACTAGCCTATATAAAGCCTATCTCGTGCTGTGAAGACAAAACAACAACTACACTATACCTACAAATATGTTTAATTTAGTATTATTATATACTGATCATTAAGGTGAAACTGTACAATACATAAATGACAACAACAATATAATATTTCTAGCATCATTTTGTAATAATAATAAGTGTTTAAATATTAATTGTTATGAACAGGTTTGACATTATATCATTTCTGTTTTCTTGTACGTCACAAAACCCTTCCTACCTGTGAGTCTTTAAAGAAATTGAACAAAAGCACATCATCAAATTCCAGTCCTTTGGCCTCATAGATTGTCAAGATTAATCCAAGTCTGAGTTCCTCTGGAATCATGTCTCGAGATGCATCATTCACCACCAAGATGACTTGGTGAGCTCCAAACTCTATATGCGAGGTCTCAGAATGGTTTCCATACAGAAGTACATGAAGATCACTGATGCTCCAAGATTCAAGTAAAACTGGCTGTGGACCATTGCAAAGACCTTGATCTTTCTCAAGTGGGTCAAAAGACTCGGGGAAAAATTCACCTAGCAGGTCCAAGACACTTGACGCAAGGGAGAGAATTCCAGCATGAGAACGATAGCTGTGAGTCAGCTGATACACATATTTTGGCACTTCAACAGCTTCTGTTTTTCCTTTGTCTTGCATTGACTGTTGTGCATGGAAGAATAGGGCTTTGAGATCTTCAAAGCGGAAAGAGATTCCTCTCATTATACTTTGTGCTGTGTCTCCAGTCAAGAACATCTGGTTGGGGTTCTGACAGATCTGAATTAAAAGATAAAGTTCAGACTGTGTGAAGTCTTGAGTTTCGTCAACAAAAATCTGATGAATAACCCATGGAACCACCTGAATATTTTGAAGACGATTGTAGATATCATGAATAAGATCTGTCTCATCAAAGATATTTTTCTGCTTTTTGATTTGATCATAGCAACTGAAGTACTTGTAAATACTGTCTCTTTCTCCTGTAGAATTAGGGGATATTTTCCGACCAAGCCCTTTGTATTCTTCCTTACTAAGGTATCCACATGGCTTGGAAAGAGCTTTAAATGATCCTTTGATGAATGACATGATTTCTGTCCAGACTAGGGATGGGTGATGGCTGACCTTCATTTTCTTCAATATCTGTGGCCAAACCTCATCCACAAATATTTTGTATGTCACTTCACGTTTTGGGTCCAGTTTTTTCTGAAAACAACAATTATTTCAGTTTTAATATCATTCATCCATTTCTGAACAGCAGTCAGTCATAAATCAACAGGTTTAAATTTATCTTACATTACTTTTTTAAGAAATTCAAGCCATTTGTATACAGAACAGATTCAGCTCATTAGCTTTGATTGTTCAAGTCAACCCTGATCAAAGTGGGTACTGTATCCAGGGTTTAGGGGTTGGGTGGTAAATGTGCTTGGCTAGTGCATTCACATAATAATAAAAAAAAAATACTGCATGTCATAGGAATTAATAATGGAAGCTTAATCCTAACATTGGATTAACCTGCGGATATGAATCCTAACATCAGATTAACTTGAGGATTTGAATCCTAACATCAGATTAACCTGAGGATTTGAATCCTAACATCAGATTAACCTGAGGATTTGAATCCTAACATCAGATTAACCTGAGGCAACAAACATAGGGGGTTATTTGTCTAACCACGGTCAGGTTATATGGACCCCATTTACCATGTTATAGCAGGTTCACGCTATACAGTATAGCCTGTCTTGAGAGACCACTGCTATGAGAGACCACCTGTCTTAAGAGAATAGGTTCTCCATGTACAGATTTTATGATTATATAGTGTTATGACCTGTTATCAGAGACCACCTGTCATGAGAGACTATTATGTTTCGACAGAAGGGGTGGTCTTTCAAGATAGGTTCCACTGTATATGGAATCTTCAATTTGAAAATGAGTGAACTGACTTGGTTGGTTATAACATGGTTCAGTCTATTACATGGTCATGCTCCATGGACCACATTTACTGTGTTATAGCAGGTTCACATTATATATGGAGTCTTCCATTTGGAAATGAGTGAGTGCATGGCAACTTTATCGGCTTTATCTACCCATTAGCAATGTAAAGATATATAATTCATTTTCCAGATTTTATAAGCAATCATATTTCTGTTAGATCAGGGATATTAATGAGAAGGGCAATGATATGAGCTTACATGGTGTTTGCAAGATGAGTTAATTAAAACTGGTTGTGAATTTTGTGAAATCAACTCTGAATTTAATTTTTCATGCAATCTAACATACCGGGCAAGTTCTAGCTGCAGATGTCTCTTTGGCTTTATTGTCCATATCATCATCCCAGTCAGCATATGTCTCATTTTCCTCTACATCAGAATCCTCATCTGATAGTGGCAATCTTCTGAGGAAAACATCATGCTCTGACCAACCCTGTATATCTACCTGTACATAACAAATGATACAGATTTGTCTTGAGACATGAAATATTAACAATATCTCTATACGTAAGCAGTAAAATTAATGGGTAAAATAATAGATTCTATTGCAGTTTAAGGTGATACAAACTGAACATGTCAAAATGGCTATCATTGAGAAGCATGGCCCTGAAACAGCAGGAATTTGTCATGATACATATAACCTAAATATGAGACTTGTCAGCCTAAAACATTTTGGCTGGCATATAACTATACATCCATGATCCTTTACTTCTTGGCACTTACTTAGATTTACTTTACTTTGCTAATGCAAGGTAACCATCAATGCTTCTAGTTACTATTTCTTTGCAACTCAATAAACTGCTCAATCATTTTGTATAGAATCATATGCTTTAATTTACTTCTTGACAGTTCTTTCTTTTAAAGTTGGAAGCCTGAATTTTATCCTGTCATTTCTTTACTTCTGTTAAAAAACAAATAGGATGTGCTGCACTTTTTGCAATAAAAACCCCAGGTAAAATAAGGAAACAGCCAAGTCTTGAAAATGTATAAAAGGAACCATGACAAATCATTATTAAAACAAGTGAGAAAGTGGTATGTAAATTAGGATCTAATTTTATGTTGTTGTTAAACATATTTGCAGAAATACATAGGAATCATACCAATAAGAGATTGTAAAGAAACAGCTGTGATTAATGAATATATGACCTTATGTCACACACACATACACACACACACACACACACACACATGCCTGAATGTATCGTGCATTCTTGCAGGAGCTGAAAGAAAGACAGGATATATTGATCAAGTCCACTATTAAGTGCTACCTTTAAACTACCATCCTCCTTCCTTTCAAAGAAATACGGGGCACCAATTGATGCATCCAGCATTAGCAGGAGCTGTCGAGATGTGAGAAACAGTGGGAACAAACACTCTTCCACATCCTGAAGCCTGCTTGGTAGATTATCTGTCTCTCGTTCTACGTGATTCTGTATGATGTCACATCCGTGACTCAGCTCATGGAAATTCTTCTGCACTTCACTGCAGAGAACAGCATTTTTGGTAATGAAGATTTGATGGAATTGTGCTTGCTGTGAACTGGAATTATCCTTTGCTTTATCATCAGTATCTACAAATCAATTAGAAAAGCATAATGTTTTGAAAATTCTCATGGCATGCAAATAAAAAAACATAACATTATTTGCAATGATGATAGAATCAGCAAACATTTTGAAAATGTTCTAAACTTGGGCCACTTTACTAACCATGCATACTTTTAATGATATAACACATTCAAAGCATCACACACATATCCACTTATTTTGGGCACGAGTACAAGTTTCATTTTAATATTACTTTGATTACTGTACTATTAAATTAGTTTCTGATACCTTTACTAGTGGTTTAATCCACTCTATCACTGTTTTGATTAAATTATAAACTATGGTACCATTTTGATTACTAACTTATTACGGTGTAATATAATACTACTTTTCTTAGTATAATGCTAATTTTATTACTACATTACCACTTTGATTGCTGTACTATTGTGCTACTGTTCTGATTACTGTATTATTGCTGTACAACTGCCATGATTACAGTACTACTTCTTTTATTACTATACTTTGTGAACTTTGATTACTATACTATTCTATAACTGCTTTGATTACTGTACTATTATACTCTACTTCTTTGACTACTATCCTATTATACTACTTACTACTACTGTATTAGTGATACCTTTGATTAAAGGTATTACTGTATTATTGTGATACCTTTGATTAAAGGTATTACTGTATTATTGTGATAACGTTGAATAAAGGTATTACTGTATTATTGTGATACCTTTGATTAAAGGTATTACTGTATTATTGTGATACCTTTGATTAAAGGTATTACTGTATTATTGTGATACCGCTGATTAAAGGTATTACTGTATTATTGTGATACCGTTGATTAAAGGTATTACTGTATAATCGTGATACCTTTGATTAAAGGTAATACTGTATTGCACTGCAGATTTTGTTAATGTACTTATGTTATTACCTGTTGTATTATTGTGTTATAGTGTACTTACTGCTTGATTACTGTACTACTGCTTTGATTATTGTATTATTGTATGACTGCTTGATTACTGTACTACTGCTTTGATTATTGTATTATTGTATGACTGCTTGATTACTGTACTACTGCTTTGATTATTGTATTATTGTATGACTGCTTGATTACTGTACTACTGCTTTGATTATTGTATTATTGTATGACTGCTTGATTACTGTACTACTGCTTTGATTATTGTATTATTGTATGACTGCTTGATTACTGTACTACTGCTTTGATTATTATATTATTGTATGACTGCTTGATTACTGTACTACTGCTTTGATTATTGTATTATTGTATGACTGCTTGATTACTGTACTACTGCTTTGATTATTATATTATTGTATGACTGCTTGATTACTGTCCTACTGAGTACCATTACTTTGATCGCTGTACTACTTTACTACTCTGTTTACTGTAATACTGCTTTGATTACTGTACTATTGTGCTACTGCCTTTATTACAGTGCACAGCTGCTTTGATTACTGTACTGCTACATAATAATGTTTTCATTAATATTTAATTTATTATTTGTATTAATGTACTACCCTGGACAGTTTTAATTATTGTACTATTGCATTACTGTACTTCATTACCATTACTTTTATTTCTGTAATATCGCAAACTAAATCAATGAAAAACATTTCCTCATCAAACTGTTTAAAGTCCCTGTATTGTATTTCAATGTGTAGACCAATTTTAGATGATTTCAGAACATGCCTATTTATATATTGAGTAGTGGTCACTCAGTGCAAACATTGGCACATTTATTTCACTTATGTTTTCAGGTTTATTAGTATAGACATTATCAACTATTGTGGCACTTGTATCTGTTACTCTAATTGGGGTTTTAATTAATTTAGTAAAGTTGTAAGTTTTAAAGTTACTTATCCATGTTTTTTTGGTGGAGTTTTCATGTAGTCAATGTTGAAATCACATAATATGATAGTTTCTAGACTTCCTTTAGTAATGCTTTTTGAATTTGCACCTCAAATCTATCAATCCAATCAGCTGTGGAACTAGATGGCCTGTAAACTGAACATAAGAGTATTGGCAGTGAATGAGCGAGGGTTACTTTGATCCATATAGTCTCTACCCCAATAGTCTCTAAATCAACACATCTGTTATAACTAATGGAACTGTCTACATAGAGAAGAACACCCCCCCCTCCACCCCAATGGAGTCTCTATCTTTTCTTTCAAAACTGAAGTCCTGTATTTGGAGAGCCAAATCATCAATATCATCAGAGCGAAAGGTTTCACAAAGACCCATAATATTGACTGATCTAGTTTGCTGATATATTAACTTTATCTGATTTTGTTTAGGGAGGATGTGCTGAATATTTAAGAGGCCAAAACATTACAATTTGGATCAGAGTATTGAATTCAGACAAGGTAGTATGCAATGTATCACTTAGAACTGGTATATTTTATCAACATATACTGTCATGTAACAGCTAGTCAACAAAACTATTCAAGTTTTGAAAGAAAAGAATATCCACTGAGCCAGCATTTTGGCAATCTAACACGATTATAACTATGGGATAATTCATGCAGAATGGAACACCTTAGACTCCTTCATTTCCACTAAAGTCATTTGCCTTGCAATGACTTCATGACAAAATCCCCACCTGATTTTAACCAAACATCATAAAAACATAATGTTTCATTAGAAATAATGTAGCTGAAAGGTCTTATAGCATTTCACACAACAAAACTATTCTAATTTTGAAATAAATAAATACCCATCTAGTCATTATTTTGGCAATATAATATATTAGCTGCAGATCCCCATTACTAACATGATTATAATTAACGCACTGAGTCTGGTGTTAGGAGAATGAAATATGTTTGTCCAAATTTGATGAACAAAATACTATAAATTACTAATAAAAATAATAATTTTATCAAAAAACTAATCATAAAAATATATGAAATGCAGACTTTTGTCATCAAAGAATATGTTGCTGATTTATGACAGTAAAATATTTGTTACTGATTTATGACAGTAACCTACTTTGTTATTGATTTATGACAGTAACCTATTTTGTTATTGATTTATGACAGTAACCTATTTTGTTATTGATTTATGACAGTAACCTATTTTGTTACTGATTTATGACAGTAACCTATTTTGTTACAGATTTACGACTAACCTATTTTGTTACTGATTTACGACTAACCTATTTTGTTACTGATTTATGATAGTAACCTATTTTGTTACTGATTTACGACAGTAACCTATTTTCCAAGCTGTCATTGTCTGTTTAACCCTTTACTCCCCATCTATGCCTTTACCTTTGCACCCTGTCTACACATTTCTATGCCTTTACCTTTGCCCCCCATCTACGCTTTTCTACACCCCTCCCCCATCTAGGCTAATCTACACCTTACACAGTATTGACCAATAAATATGATATATCTTCCATTTAAATGTTGATTCGCTGCGCGGTAACCAAATGCTGGTTTTAAAAAAAAAAATCATCTTTACTAACATTTCATTTTAATTACGTATTTCGTTGCATTATAACTTATAAATATAAATTTAACCGACCAATTATACATAGTGGGGTTTTCCACGGTCGCATCCAAAATGGAGTTGTTAGCCGATTGTATTACCGCAATTCGATGTAAATATTATGGCCTTTTCAAAACGTGTAAGTTACTCATAATCGCAATATATTGAAATATGATGCTGAATTTAATATTAGTAGTATAAATTCAGTATGTCATCATGATTTTTATGTAGAAAATCAAATTCTTAAAATGCATGGCAAATATGGCAAGTTGTCTTCCATACATTGTAATGTATCGTACCATTAACGTGTTTAAAACATGAAATCTGATTAAGGTGCGGGAATTTAAAATAAAATAACACAATTAAGAATGTCTATGTCATTTCTTCCATTCATTTCAATATGCAAAGTTTCAGTCAAATCGTATAACAGACAATACCAGAAGTGAATTGTTTTTATTTACGAAGGGAATTCCTTGATTTTGTCATGGCAATGTCATGAGGATCTGTTGATTACAGTGATTTGTCTGGAAGTGAAAACAATTTTTCTGGATTCAGTTCCAACGAAATACCACATTTGTTAAAAAATGATGCATTTAATGACGAAGTATCTGAAATTATGTCATCAGATATTGACAATAAAATGTCATCAGACTCTAGTGACACTGATGATGATCAGCCTACTTGGTTTGCATGTGCAATTTATTGACAGAAGTCCATTTACTCAGCGGACAGGACCATCACATAATTTGCAGCAAACAGCACCAGAACTAGACTATTTTCAATTATATTTTCCAGTTGGACTTTTTGAAAAAAATGTAAGTGAAACAAATAAATTTGCATCAGAACAAAATGTGGATCATGAAATTGTTGATGTTAATTGGACAGAGACCAGTGTGCCTGAAATGTCTGCCTTTCTTGGCATGTTGATCTTAATGGGGATAATCAAAACTCCTGACTATAGTTTTTATTGGTCAAATGACAATTTTCTATCAAATCAAGGAATCAAAAATGTAATGCCACCCAGAAGATTTGAAAAACTCCTTCAATACCTTCACCTAAATGATGACAACACAAATTTTCCTGCCGATCACCCTAACCATGACTAACTTCACAAAATACGTCCAATACTGGATCAAGTTCTGAAAGAACATTGAAAAAGCATACAAGCCTCGGCAACATCAAACCACTGATGAAGGTTTGTATACATTTCTACATTCATTCAACACAATGTATTTCTTTCCAAAAGTAGAGATCATAACTGAAATACACATACATGCATACATATTGTATTGTATTTCATCATTACATTAATCTGATAATTGTAAAAATAAAAAAGCCCATACATGATTTAAATTGTATTAAAAACCACTAATGTGTGTACATCATGAACACATAAAAACAGATATCCATAACCACACAACTCCAATCTATCATATTTCCATACATAAATCTAAATATTAAATTCATGAATATGTAAAATGTAATGCATACCTTTTCATAATAATACTATTTAAAATAAGTTTAACTTTTCATTCACTGATCCAGTCTTAAGTTTGATTAAAATTTCATACAATACTACATTAAATGATTTATCAATGAGATAATGCACTTTACAGGTATAATTGCATTTAAAGGACGCCACAAGGCCAAGTAGTATCTGCCTTCAAAGTCAATCAAGTGGGGCCTAAAAGTATGGATGCGCTGTTATAGTTTGTCTGGTTTCTGTCCCCAGTTTGAGTTTTACCAGGGGAAGGAAGATACTATGCCTTTGAGAGGAGAATTTTATCATGTCTATTTTGGAAATGGTGGCGATATATGTTTCATTTTATTAGTAATATTTGCATAGTAAATGGTTTTGTAACAATGGTGGAAAGTCATCCTGAGTGTCAGGAAAGAAGAAAATGATTCAGACAGTTAGATTTTTGAATTAATTTGGCAAAGCAGCTCAAAGGAAGTTTCAAGAGCAGGAAGGTTGCCATGCATCAAACATTTGTAGCCCCAGTGACACAGGACAATATTGAGGCACACATACTGCTGACACTTAAAAGGAAAAAAATCCACGTGCAAATACTGTACCAAGCATGGAGAAAAAGAGACGTAAAGAAACCAAAATTGGCTGTGTCATTTGCAACGTCCATCTATGCTGCATAGAATGTCACAGTCTGTTTCATCAAAGCATGTTCAATGTAGAGGAGTAGCTGTATTGTGTTCTAAAATAATTGTTTTTTTCTGCATATTGTCATGTTTGTTTGTATTGCTCCTTAACCAGAAACTCTGAGAAGTGATTTTCTAAATAATTGATACACTGTATACACATATATTTGATATCAGCTCTTAAATGAAATGAAACATAATTAGGTAAGATCATTATTTTTCTCTTACATATATACATACATGTACATGCATAGCCATAGGCATACTAGATTTACATAACATTAACCACAACTCTAATGACAAATAACGAGAACTCGCTATGAAATATGTTTAATAACATTTTAATAATCCCATGTTTGGAAAGCAGGCCAAGTAAATGAATGACTTTGTACAATATTTTTTTTAAGGCCATTTAATTCTGATTTAAAAATCTAGATTAGTCACAAATAATTTGTACGAATAATTTCAAGCTACGAAGTTTTGATAACATCGAAACTTTGATGATTAATTTCATTGTTGTTGACAAAACAGTAAAATGATCATTAAAATCCATCCTTGCATGAAGTCATATATCCAACTGAATCACACTTTGGCCAAGAGTAAAATGGCGCCACGCATGGCATGTGGGTGCATCTATTTTCAGAAACAGGGATTTTCATAAAATGACAATATACGTTTAAACTAAGTTTAAAAAAATTATTGATAATTATGGGTTGTAATAATTAGTATGTACTGGTAAAATTACGGCCTGTCTAATGAACTAGCACTGACTAGATATCTCAATGTCCGCCATCATTACTTTTCTGCCTCTTGTCAGGTTCACTTGTGACCTTTATCTGATATTACGAGAAATGTAACATGAACACGGCTGTGAAAAGTTTCAGTTAAATATTTTCAAAAAAAACGTTACCAAATATGCTAAGTAAATACATATTGGCATTTACATATTGATGTTTAAAGTTTCGAAGCACAAGCTGATGTGGTTAAAACAATAAACAAAGCAATTTGTATATCGGTAGTAGTTGCGTTTTTTTTAACCAAGAAATGATAACAACTAATAACTTACGGTAATCTGGCATTTATAACAAATACTAACTTGTGATGGAAATGATTAGGTTATTTTGAGGCTATTCCATCTATGCGATAACATAATTTTTTGATGATGACGTTGCTTAACAGTTTATGTGTTTCTTTATGGGGAGCAAGGGTATGACGTCGTGAACGTCATATGGGAGGCACAGGTATTATGGTTTGATTTTTATATGGGGAGTATAGGGTTAACAATGACTGTGAAAGTGAAATAAGGAAAGTTGTAATATGTGTAGATTTTTAATTAATACTTCATTCTCATTTTACTCAAGTGGCTTGAAAATATGCAAAGACAAAAGTCTAAACTTTTTACTCCCAAATCTCCTTACTCATATTCTTGCTAGAAAGGCAATTTAATTCAGATATGAGGGTCCAGCTTTGATACAGACTTGTTATGATTAAATGCACTCAAAAACAAATCCAATGCTTTTAATGATACAAAAAATGCACAAATTATGGTTCCAATTTAGAAACACATGTATTGAATATGAATAGAATAAGGAAAGTGCTCTGGCACACAAGATTTACCAATATTCTATTGAGATATTGAAGTTAAAACTTCTAGAGATATTAGTGAATAATGAAACCACCAAGTGGTCCTAACAGAATAGCAGAAAAATTACTGCAAGCACACATTTTGTATGTAAGTTTTTCGGGATTTTATTGGTAGTTCACATTTTTGACAATATGATTTTCAGGCTAACATATTAGCAGACCTTATAGAAGTTTATTTATTTGTGTTAAATTAATTAATTCACCAAAATGTCCTGAAATTCTGACCTAATTAAACAACATTTTTCATCTGATAAAGAAACTTATTTTTCAAAAAAGAAAGGCACAAAACCAACCTGATACTGTGACATCATCAGTGAAATCTTTATCATCCCTCAGATCCTCTTCCTCCATTAGATCGTCTACAGTATGGGGTAGAAGGGGTTCAGCAGCCATTTTCCAGTATGACACAAACTGAGACAACATACGATACAGGCAACAGATTGTCTTTCCTGATAAAACAAGATCATGCATTTAATAAATCAGAAATATGTTCATGGAGTATGAATACAATGCCGGAGTTAATCCAAGTTTATTGACTTATGGGGTAGAAGATGCTGACCCATCAATAAAATGTACATTAAATCTCCTGCAAAATATAACACTGTTGTTACCACAAAACTTCAGCTGAGACATCTATAATATATGCCACACTGACCTAATTAGATAAGCATATGTGATGAATTCACACAAAAAGTTGTTTGACTCTGAGATGAAAAATGCAAAACTTAACCAATTTCATACAAATTTACAAACAAGCCTAATACTACTAAGGCATAAAAGTACATTCATACTTCCATCACACAAATTTTCAATCCTCAATGCTGGATTACCATTTTCATGATATTTATAATCATGTGGGTCTGAACAGTACAGTAGAAATTTGGGCTTATGCTGTCCCAGATGCTTCATCCCATCTGCTATCCCAAATAACTTATTATTAATGCTTTGATTAAAGTTAATCTCTGTTTGAACAAGTGCCTTAATCCTCTATACCGTAAATTATACTAACCTGTACCACTACGACCCAGTAGCAGTACTGGAGCGTTGGACCTCAGTGTAATGATGGCCTGCTCTTTATCAGTGACGCAGAATGGAAAGTCTACCTTGATGTCAATATTCCGCAAAACATAACTGACAAGTGGTGAGTTAAAGGGATAAAATTTTGTCATGGGATGCTCATTTTGACTTGCAGTTGGAAGATATTTTTGCTGTTTCTGTTGCTGTAAGTTGATATTCTCTTCCACTTCAAGAAAGAGCTTAGGGATCCTGTATTCTGTATTAGTTGGGGTTTGAAAAGGTGAAATTCCCAAAAGTTTCTTTGGAACACTTTGATTATGAAACTTGATTCTTTCTGCAGACCGCTGAACTGACCTGCAATGGAAACCATGAGTCTACCTGTGAATGCAAATACACTTTACTACTAGAAGAACATCTGGAGTCATCAAAGATCTACAAATTGGTGTGTATAATCAATGACTGGGAGTTAAGTATCTTTATACAGATGCATCAAACCCATGAACCACTAAACTAGGGGTCTATAAACTATGGCCCACCAAGGGCTTTCATGCGGCACACCAAGGGTTTTCATGCAGCCTAGGAACAAGTCCTATGTTAACACTATTTAATTTTCTCAAAGGTAAAACTTCTTTCTGATTTTGAAAGAAATGTAATCATGCGATGCCAAATACCCACACAGTGGGAAAAGCCATAGAAATTTCATAGAACTTTGTTTGGCTTGTTTCACAATCTATTCATATATCTATGATTTTTTTTCTCACCAGGTGGGTGGATCGAGGTGCACATTTACATGCGTTGTCTTTCACTGTTCACACCCTCATGATTGGCTGAGTGCATTGTCAGTGTGTCTTGACTGTGTGTCATTGGAACCAACGCGCTTATGCACCAAAAAAAGATTTTTTGAATAGTGTATGCACCTGCCATAGCAGATGAGTGACTCGCAGTTAATGCAAAATTGTGAAGTGAAGAATTTACCGTCTCGGGATTGACAGTTCCGTATCGATCTATACATTTATACAAGCTTTTATTATCCGCCAAAGTTTACCCCAAATGAGTTGTTTCAGGATATCTAGAAAGCAAAATATTAAAGATGAATGCCATGCATTTAATAAGGAATGGACTGACAAGTATTTCTTGGAGTTACAGCTGTGTGTTTGATTTTTCAAGACACTATTGACATTTTCAAGGAGTTCAATTTGAAACATCACTTCCAAACTAAGCACAGTAACTTTCGAATTTCTTTTATCAAAACAAGAACTGCAAAAGAAAGCAACTGATCTGCCAAAAAAAAGTTTAAACAACAGCAAGCAGTGTTTCTGAAAACTTCATCTTTATAGGAGAATGCTTCAAAGGCAAGTTTTGTGTTGGCCAACAAAATCACAAAGCAAAACAAACCATTTGTGGAAGCAAAATTTATTAAAGATTGTATGACTGATGCTGTCAGTGTTTTGTGTCCTGAAGCCAAGTCAAAAGTAGAAGCCATATCATTAGCACGAAGAACTATTGTTCGTCGCATAGACGCAATTGCAGTGAATCTTCAGGAACAACTGCTAAAGACCAGTGATAGTTTTCAGTGGTTGCTTTGAATGAGAGTACTGATTTCAGAATACTGCACAGTTGTATATTCTTATCAGAGGAATTGATGAACACTTTGACATTACAGAGAAATTGTTATCTACGGAGTCTCTCAAAGACACTTATACTGAGAAAGATTTGTACAACAGTGTCATTAACAGTTTAATCATATTTGGATTAAGCTTAGATGAACTGATGGGGCTCGTTCACTCACAGGTAATCATTCTGGCCTTGTGAAGTTAATGAATGATAAAATGAAAGATTTCCCACTGCAAAGTGTACTGTCCTTTCACTGCCTCATACATCAAGAAAGCCTCTGCAAGTCTTCTTTAAATCTTAAGCATGTTGTGTGTGCAGTGAAGAACAAGGGGACTGAAACACAGGCAGTTCTGAAGCCTGATGGAACATATGGAAGCTGATTTCATTGATGTGGTATACCACACAAATGTCCATTGGTCAAGCATGGGAAAAGTACTAAAGAGGGTGCGGGACCTCAAAGCAGAGATTCTCATGTATTTTTCTATGAAAGATATCTCTTGTGTCTTTTCAAAACAAATGCAGAGTGAAGAATGGATTTGTGATTTTGTATTTGCTGTGTACACATTTGCAAAAATTGAATAAGCTGAACACTAAACTTCAAGGAAAAGGTGTATTTGCTCATGAATTGTACATGGAAGTGAAATCCTTTCAAATGGGGCTTAAACTTTTTCCAAGCAGCTGAATGAGCAGGACTTTGCTCATTTTTCTCTTTTGAAGACGCAGACTGTATCTCAAGCATTATCTGACAAGTAATAATAATAATAATAATAAAGACTTTATTTAGAGAAGGTAACTCAATTAGTTACAGAACTAATCTACCTTGAGGCCTTCTATCTGTTATGTACAATATATACAATACATACAACATGATGTGAAGAGTCTGGCTCAGTGCTAAATAATTAAGGAATTTTAAATTTCAAAGTATCAAGCCTGGAACACATGCACAGGCATCTGTAAAAACACAAACATATAAGAAACATAAAATCAGATCATGGATTTAAAAGAAACATTATCTGGAGGTTTGCTGATTTCAAGGCAATGGAACAACAGTTCGACTTGCTCAGCTCACCCTTTGCTTGTGACATTGAAACAGCCACTGAAAAACAGCAGATGGAACTGATTAATTTGCAGGCCGACAACTCCTTAAGAAGAACGTTTGAAACCAAACCCCTGATTGAGTTTTATGCTTCTCTACACCAAAGAAAGTTTCAAAATCGGAAAAAAATTTGCCAGATAGATGTTTGTGTTGTTTGCGTCAACCTACATTTGTGAGCAGACTTTCTCTATTATGAAAGTCAACAAGTCAAAAAACATCGCTTCTCACAGATTCAAATCTTCACTCAGTTTTAAAGATCAGCACGAGCAACTTGTCACCAAATTTTGATAAACTGGTCATTGAATGTGATCAGCTGCATCATTCATCATTCATACTGACTCTGTTTATGCTACTCTGTTTATCAAATAAATGTGCTTCTTATGAAGTTTAAGTTTTCAAATATTAACAACATATTAACAACTGAAAATTAATTATGTTGTTAGTTAGAAAAACCTTTTGTTTTTGCTATTTCAAATATTAGTTATTTTACTTAATTAACTATGCGGCCTGCTAAAGTTGTAAATTTGTGTATGCGACACTTGCACTGGAAAGATTTCCCACCTCTGCTTTAACCACTAGGTCAAAGGTGCAGTCTGGGTTGGGACAGTAAATCTGCTTGTGCAGTCATTATACCTGGCATGGTGAAGGCAGCATTTTTCCTGGGAATCTCACTCACTAGGATTAGGACATTGATTATCCACAACTTTTCTTACTTTAAGGACATAAAAAGGATTAGTCTACAATTTGATACTATTTGCCTCCTGAATGATCTTGCAAACTTGTGTGGATGGGGAAGTGGCATATGCAGTTAGAACATTCCAGATCATGCAAAGAGCATCAACAGAAAGGCTTTTTGGTCTAAGAGTAGAGCAATGCTTAGTGTTCCACCTCACTGGAAAATGGTTCCTGCCCGTACAGAAAAATCTCACCAATTCACATGAGCTGGTCATAAGCTGCACATCAGAACCTTGTTAGAAATGTATGCAAATTGGGTAGATTTTGCTGGCTCATGTTGGCAGTTTGTTAGATGTTGTGAGCATGGTTAAAATCTAACCTAATTCTCACGTGTGCAGATGTTGCTCACATGAGAATTTTAATACCCACACCAAAATTGCCTACCCTTCTGCACATGAGATTCTCACGTGAGATCTAACACAGGTTAGTCTCATGTGCATTTTAACATGCAAATTAGGTAGAACTCACGTGAGAAATTGAATCTAACAAAATCTGAAAATAACATGAGGAGGAATTGTTAATATATTGTTGCTCACGTGAGCAAGATGTTGCTCACGTGAGCAAGATTTTGCTCACATGAAAATTGCAGGATCTGAAATTAATATGAGCACAATTTTCCTCACGTGAGCAAGAGTTTGCTCACATAAGCAAAAAAAACTCCAAAACAACTAGTATTTAACACGTACATTTTTGACAAAAGTTAAAAAAGAACAAAGTTTACTATCATAAAACTTGCAATTTAATAGCATTATAGACTTTCAAGGTCATATTTAAATCTAACAAGGATGAGCATCTTTGAGTTCAGTTATGGATGTTTTAGCCAGGTTTCTCGCATGAGCAAAAAGAAAACTAGTGTGTGTGTGTGTGTATATATGTATATATATATATATATATATATATATATATATATATATATATATATATATATATATATATATATATAAAATTTTCAATTATTATAATTATCGTATCACATGCATTAAATAATCAAAGTTCTTAAAGGTCATCATTAAACATACTGCAAATAAACATATTTTAGCAAGCACACTATACAAGTTAAAGTTTCAAATCTGTATGAAATTCATGGCTTCACATGAAGACCATTCTTCAATGTTCCAGAAAATTTAACGCAAACGAAGCATGTAATTAACAATACTGCTTCCGAGTCTTTCATCATGTACACACAGTCACATGCCAGTCTGCAAAAGTATTCATTTGGAAATTTTTCTCTTTGAATCGAGGCACTTCCTGTTTACCATTGAATTTAGGTTAGCTGGGTCTGTCTTGAACTGTTGAAAAATAAAATCTGAAATTGAAATGAAAAACTTAGTGCAAGTTTGTTTTGTTCCTATTTTTGCATTTGTGATATTTTGTAAAAAGGAATGCATTTGTGATATTTTGTAAAAAGGAACTGGTGTAGATTCACTGGACAAGGCAAAAGCAAAACACAGTTATTATTGGTTTAAATGGCACTTTCAACACATTATTGGCTATCTCACACTGAGGAAATAGGACACACTGAGGCAGCCGACTGAGCCTGACCCAAGCAGGTATTGAAAACGCAACCCTTCGATTAAGTCTGATGCTCTATCAATTGAGCTACCATGGCACACTAGCAAAATTGATAAACTGTACTGCTGTTCAGATGCTTGCAGATCACATCTGTATGTTCCATACTTTTAATATTTCTGGAATAATCCTCAGGGATATTTCTCCTACACTTCCAGGAGAATTTATTTTCTCCAAAATAATAATTCACGCGCTTGAAAGTACTGGGCAGAACCGGCTAATTAGATGCACAAATCAATTTCGGCAATGTGATTTTTTTTTAAATAAAAAAAAAATTGGGGGTGGGGGTGGGGAAAAGTGCTAGGGTCAGCAACGAGAAACAGGGAACGTCGGCCAACTGGAAACATGTATTTACTTTTTTTTTGGCCTGAAAATGTACATTCACAAAGTAAATCCGAGTAACATAATTCTTTCTCAATTCAAGATGCCTTTGTACATATTTACTAAAAATGAAAAAAATAAAAAACAATTTGAGTGGTATTCGATCTTGAATCTTTTGCATGATATATCTGCATCATGTTTCATCTGCAGTGACTGATATGTTGGTGGTGATATTTCTACACTTATGTTTTGGCTGTCTATTTAAATCAAAATTCTGCAATGTTACAGTAAAATCGAATTATCAACATTTTTTCTCATGGGAAAACCGCTAATTCACGGACTTGCCTTTAATTGTTAATTGCACACCATATCATAATTTAATTGTAATCCAAACTGAGACAGACGCTGGTCGCAGTGCGAATATTGTTAGCGAACTAGCGAACGTCAAACATGAGAAAAGTCATTGTAAAATATAGTACATGGCCGCCATACAAAATAGATACCAAGGAACCTTTTTTTTTTATGGTCGTGGTATTTTGTAGTCCAATAAAACAGCCGCCAAACTTGTAATGGTATTGATGGGTATATATGTTATGTTTGGCAGAGTCTACATCATTCGGAATATTTTGGACTCGTCCCTAATGCATTGATCGGTCGCCGTACGTCTGTAAAATAGAGGGTCTGAGAGCATGAATTATTCTGATTTAATCGTATCCCTTTTCCACACACTGAGCATAACAGATGTGAAAATAGTAGAACGAAATGAGTAAACGTCACTTACCTTTTTCAAGGCAAAGAACCAGTCCTTCATAATCCTGAAATCTTCTAATATCCCTCCCACTTTCATCGATGTCTTCTGTTTCGTACTGGACTTTAACATCAGTACCGACGTGGAAATCACTAGAGGTTGATTTTATTTTATTTTTGTTAACAATGTCCACACTCTTGTCGTCATAGAAATATATAACAGCGAACATGTTGCAGGAGAACAATAAGTGACTTTCTTTCTAAGCAGCGTGGTCCTTGCTAAACGTTGCCCGCGCGCGAAATTCAGTCTCTTGTTTCAAATATACTCTTCTACATGTACACTACAGGCCAGCGAGCAGCATCCGTCGAGTTCGTTTGAGGCGCCAACGAGGGCGGACTGTTCGTAAACTTTTTGTTTTACGTGCCTTTGTATACATATTCACTCAAGTATGACTTAATTTTATAAATCAAATAAATTGTATTTTCGTTATCAGATATTTCTTAACAACTGGCCTATATAATAGAATTTGTGTCTTTCGTAAGTTAGTTAATATTGCTGTAGTTCATTTTTGATGTACATATAGTAGAATGGGATGATCCATGCCCCACAGGACACTCTAATTGGTTCCAAAAAGCCTATCCTTTCATCATGTAATCAGATAGGTTGACAGTGGGAGATTAAGTTTCACACCAGCATCAACAATATTATCCGGCATCAATGGTTAGCAAAGTGAAGCTTTTTATATTTATTCTAGCAAATTTTAAAAAAAACTTTATTGTTATTGGCGATTTTAACTGAAATAAAAAGTAACAATATCACTGGTTTTAATAGTTTTTTTTTTTTCGTGAAGTTAATTAAAGTTTACAAATCATACACAGATGCACTAAGCATAAAGAAACGTACAAAGATTAAAAGACAAATGAAATGACTGTTGAAAAATAAAACATTACATCAACATTACTATTATATAAATCGTGGACCGAGTATGTAATGGGGCCGAGTACGTAATGGGGCCGAGTACGTAAATGTGCCGAGTACGTTATGGGCCGATTTGGGTGGGCCGAGTTCGTTATGGGCCGAGAACGTTAGTGTGCCGACTCTGCTATGGGCCGAGTTATCCCGTAATCGGTTATACGAGACTTCAATGCCAAGTTTGTTTTGAAGAGTCTTTTGTTTTATGAATAGTGATACGTACATTAATATGTTCAAACAAATTCCTTGATACTTGTATAAACAATGTTCAAACAAATTCATTGATACTTGTATAAACAATGTCAGAAAATTATAAGATATCTGGTTATTGCTTAATTTGAGTAAAACTATGCATGTATGAGACAAAGCTGTCACAAAAATATGTTTTCCGTTATCTGGCATGCATCAGAATTTTACTTTTCGGTTAACCGTTACGAGTTTATTTTTTATTTTTAAGACCACATCTTCATGCTTAAACGTGTACATACTTTTGCAGTCCAAAAGAGATGATTCTTGGGTCAAGGTAAAGAGTCAAACGCACTGTCATTAAATAAATTGACAGATTTTTTATATATGAAAACAACAAAGTAACAAGATTTGCAAAACTGAAACGATGTCTATTTGACCATACTTTGATCAGAATCAAAGTCCAAATTTCTCACGTGATAACTCACAGGAGAAATTAGAACTCTGCCTTATTTTGAAACATGGTCAGATGTAATGGAAAAGATTGTTTTCTAAGTTAAACTTTCTCATGTGAAGATTCAAATTCTCACGTGAGCAAACTCCGCACATGTGAGAATTTGGTTAGTTTTTCCATGGCTCACAAGATCTAACAAACTGCACACATGAGCTTGCAAAAACTACCCAATTTGCATACGTTTCTAACATGGTTCTCATGTGCAGCTTATGAGAAGCTCATGTGAATTGGTGAGATTTTTCTGTACGGGTATTCACATGAGAAAGTAGAACTTAAAAATTATGCTTAACATTCAATGTTTCTAACAAGTTTGAAAATAAGGCAGAGTTCTAAAATCTCACGTGAGTTATCACGTGAGAAATTTGGACTTTGAGGAGACTTTGTGGTAGACACTTGTGTCAAATTTGTTCCAAGCTGGATTTTCTCATGTAAGTTATCACATGAGAAATGCGGACTTAAATATTTTGTGCAAAGGTTGGATTCTAAAAAGTCAAACCTGATTATTATCAAACAGAAATCATTTCTTATTTTGCAATTGGTGCTACTTTCTTGTTTTTTTTTTAAAAATTTCAATTTTCTTACAGACTGTTTTAGTCTTACTTTGACACAACAGTCATCTCATTTAGACTAAAAAGATGTGTAGATGCTAAAGATATGGTCTTGAAAAGAATAAAATAAACTCATAATGTTTAACTAAAAAGTACTATTCTGCCAAAATAGTGAAAAACAGATTTTATTAACAGCTTTGTCTTGCATATATGTTGTCACAAATTAAATAATAGCCATATATCTTATCATTTTCGAACATGGTTCATACAAATATGAATGAATTTGCATTTGAACATATTAATGGTCCTATCAATTCATAAAACAAAAGAACTAGCACTCGTCTTGTATAACCTGACTATCCATTACACATAACAGCTATCAAAGAAAACGTGATCTCCATGCCTATATGTTCATTTTTAATTCAGTAATCCATGAAAAGATTAAATGGGTTTTTTCCCCCAAAAGTATGCAGTTTACAAATATAATAATAATATTAATCCTTTTCTCCTAAAAATGAATGCTACATAAAATAAATATAATTCAATGTTTTCATCCAGAATTGAAAACAGTATGTTCCTACTTCTCAATACTCCACAATAAAACTGTAAAACAAATACACCCATATCTTTAAAATATTAACCACTGATGTGTAGTCCTTGTGGCTTAATAAACTCTCATTTTATTCCCAGAAGATTTGGAGAACTACACAAGTATACTAAGCTGTTTTCTTCTATGTTTACTTTCACACATAAGTCAATAATATCTGTTACTGCAACTGCTACTGACTGACTTTTGTAATTTGGGTTATTACAGAAAACGGTATGCTCCATTAGTCTTTGTTCGGTGACTTTATTATATGGAAATCTGAATTCAGCTTCTCTATTAACTGTCAGTTACACAAACAAGATTTCTAATTGCTAAACAACAAGCAGCAATGTTCAGTCTTCTTTTTAGGAACCTCCATTCTAATAGTCTTTCTTTTTTAATATGAAAGATGAGATCAAAATATCCATGATGAGTCAATGTGCTGCATTTTACTGCTTCATCTTGACATCCAGTTGTGATAAATTTGTGCTTCCAAATCTTCTGAAAGCATAACAAATAAAAAAAATATAATAAATAAATAAATTTCTTCAGTAGAGACTAATAAATGTAATAAATGCAGTCATACATACAGATAAAGTTTAACGTTGCAGACGTGGATTTGCTTGCATATTGCAATTTATTATCATAGTTGGAGAAGAGAATATTGGTAAACTCAATATATTTAATGCTGCAACTGCATTTCAAGTGATTAACAATACTAAATTGAAGAACATAATTTTGGAGCAATGTATCTGAACTAAGTAATCCAAGTAGTAGATGGAATTAACAGAAATTAAGTATGTGCCAGTTCCATTATGTAACGAATGCTGAATATATTAGCTATACTTTGAAATATTACTTAATTAAAAAAAGTAAATATGTGCCGAAAAACTATTTTGTTGCATGTATGTGTTCTTTAAATCCTCCTTCCACCTTCTGCATATGCAATAAAGTTCCCCCAAACTTTTATAATGAACAAGTTTCGAAAATAATGCTCTCATTTTGTTATCTAATATCTTAACATGAGGCCAATGTATAATTGTTTGCACAACAAAAGAAAATCGGATAATTCTGCCGTGATTTTTAAATATTGTGACTAATTGAAGAGTGAAAAATGTCACTACTTTTACAACAATATTATGCTACAAACTGGAAATATTAAAGTTATTAATAGTCGAATGAAACAAAAAATGGAGAGGGCAAGTTTGCAAGTCGGTTCCGATCTAGTGTTGGGGGTGTGTGTGTCCAAAATGTCAAAGGGGCCCAGACTTTTCTTGAAAGGACAAGAAGCAAAATTCTGTCTTTATATTCGAATGTGCATAATATACCACCCACCCCACCCACCCACCCCAAAAATTGCCCAAGAACAAAACGATGTAAAATTTAAGCGAAATGTTACAGAACGTTTGTGTGTGCAAGGTTGATTTTTTCAGGGAGGAGGGGCTAAATACCCGATACACATCCCTGCAATTGGGCCCATACATTGTATGTATCATGCAACTACGATTAGGTATCACATAATTACCACCATCTATACAACAGTGAGATGTTAAAGGGCAATACTAATACTACTACTACTACTACTACTACTACTACTAATAATAATAATAATAGTAATATACCAACCTTTCAACTATATACTGCAAGTAAATTTTTCTCTGTTGAAGATGTTATCCCATTGTAGATGAAACAAATGAATGTCATTGGACGGCAAGAGCAACGTTTTTTAAAAGAATTATTCCTCTACCGTTAATCTATAATCAAACATGGACAATGTGTGAGCCAGGTTATCAGATTACATGACGGAAGAATGGGCTTCTTCAAAACAGAAGTGTCCTATGGGGTATTAAAAATGTATAAACATCAGAATTAAATACAGCAATATTAATTAACTTATCAATGATATAAGTTAATTTATATAGATCAGTTTTTACAAAACATCTATAATAACAGTTTATTTGATACATAACAATACATCATATCGGAGTAAATATGTACAAAGGCGTATAACGAAAAGTGCACCCTCTATGGTGCCTCAGATAAACTCCAGGGATGCTGAACGATGAACGACAGTGTACATGTATAAGAGTACATTCAAACAAAGATTCGCGTGTGAGCCACGTTTAGTAACAACTGTAATATGCTGATTAGAAAGTCATTTAATATACTTCTGCAACATGTTCGCTGTTGTATACTTCTATGATGACAAGCGTGTGGATATTGTGAACAAAACCAAAATAAGATCAAACTCTAGTCATGCCCACGTGTGAACGTTTGTGCTGCTGTTCATCTCGAGTATGAAACAGAAGACATTGATGAAAGTGGGAGGGATATCAGAAAATTCAAGGATTACGAAGGAAGGGTTCTTTGTCTTGAAAGGAAAGCAAGGCAAAGATGATCTTGTTGCATGTGCAAAAGAATTAATATAAACAGAAGAACAGTGTCAAGGAAGAAAAAAAAACCCAGCACAACTACTTGAAATGGAAAGTGAGTTGTTAGGAGATCTCGAGACAGAGAACCTCTCTGAAAAAGAAAGTAACAGAAAATAAACCGGAATGGACACACATGAACGTGGAAATTTCAGCCAAAAAGTTCAGACCATGGCATATTTTAGGAAGAATAAACATGCAAGTTCCCAAAAGTTATTTGCTTTTTAAAAAAGTGTCTTCCATGTAAGCACCCCCCTCCAAATATATTTCCAATTCCAAGTTGGTTTAAAATTAGAATATATATATATATATATATATATATATATATATATATATATATATATATATATATATCATGCCCATGAGGACTTTAAAGTACCAGGTTAAACCAGCTCAGCTATATGCGAAGTGCAATTATGGCAAATTTTTTATTTAATTTTCCCCAGAGTGCTAGGTCAGCAATAGAAAACAGGCGGGTCAGCTTGTGGGAAACATTATTCCTTTGGCTTTACTTAGTTAAAGTGCAGATAATAGTATCTTATCTATTACTTTGATATGAGATTGGTTTGAAATACAATTCATATCGTGATTTTAACAATTATATTTTACCTACAGTACAGAACAAATACTAGTATTAGCAATTTCTTTTTGCATACGGCACAAAAGCCATCAGTTTTTAGAACTAACCTATGAAATTTAAAATTTAAAGAAAAAAAATGCCAACCTAAGGTCCAGCAAGTTCTTAAAGTTAATTTGTAAAACTGGCATTAGCCCAGAACTTTATAATCTAGATTCATAAGCTAGTACATATTAAGAAAACTAGAACTAATTGTGTTACTCTTCAATTACTCTGCAAAAACAGTTTGTATTGGACCACATGAATGTTCCATTTTCCTACTTACCGTTGTATATTATCTTTTAAAGGATCACATGTTAAGATGAAAAAAGATCATTAAAAAAATCTATTTTTCTAGGCAGAGAAAAAGGGAACAGTTGCAAGTAATGCAGTAGCCCCACAAATGGTTGTGTTCACCACCATTCCAAGAGTCATCACAGTCACAGTCACCAAACAACTACAAGAACACCAAGAAGAAAATCCCCCATATCTTTATCATCATGTGAGAAAACTTCACCATTACAGATCCAGCAGAGACGGACATCTCCAAGATATTTATCAGTCACCAACATCTACGCAAGCTGGTCCGACACAGAAAACGCATATCCATCACAATTAGGCAGCTTTCCTTCTAATGACAGTAGAAGCTTGGCCATTCTGCTGCCTATATAATATTTTAAAAGTGCCATTGAAATTGAACAACAATTGTGTTTTTCCTAAGCCTTGTCATGCCATGATAAGACTCCCAAACACTACCTGGAACAAATTTTTCATTTCCATTCCAGATTTAATTTTTCAACATTTCAAGACAGCCTGCTAGCCTAAATTCCATGATCAACAGGAAATGCCTAAGATTCAAAAAGAAGAATGTCAAATTGAAATTAATTTTGTGCCCGACTATACATGTATATACATACTACTTTTTATCTTTTCCTCATTTGAGAATCTAAAAAAACATGCATAATTGAATACTCATCACCACTGGAGTTTAATATAACCATGAAAGTCTCTTTGTAGGTGTTAAATAAAAAGTTTTATGATAGAAAACTTTATTCTTGTTTTTAAGTTTTGTCAAAAATGCTTGTATTAAAATTACAAATCAAATGATATGCTTGTTTTTTGTTGTGGCTTCGCTCACGTGAGCAAGACCTTTCTCACGTGAGCAAAATCTTCACATAAGCAATTTCCCTGCTCATGCAACTTTCACATGTGCAGACTTGCTCACGACAGCAATCTTCCTTACGTGAGGTGAGCAATCTTGCTCATGTGAGCAAAATAGATGAGCAAAATCTTGCTCACATGAGTTTATAGTAACAATTCCTGCTCATGTTATTTTCATATTTTTCTTTAAATCTAATGCTCACGTGAGTTATACCTAATGTTAAAATGCACATGAGACAAACCTGAGTTAGATCTCATGTGAGAATCTCATGTGCAGAAGGGTAGGCATTTTTGGTGTGGGTTCTGGTTCTACTACAAAAGAGAGACCAAACTAAATCAGGTGATAAATCACAACTGATTCTCCTGCCTAAATTAATTTGATTATTGTGTCCCAGCCTAGGCCCACTTATTTAACATGACAAAAACCCTAACTAATTTAACTGTGTGTCAAAATTATGGTTAGAAATGTAATTTACATAAAGTACATGGGCCTGACGTCACTCATCTGGCATAGTTTGGTCTAAATGTAAATGTAAATGTGATCAAAAAGCAGGTACCTAAGAATGAAAGGCATCTATGTCAATATAGTTTCTATTTAGCACCCAGAAAATGTTAATACAGCATGTCGTAAGAAAAAGTTTTAACAAGTTTCACTCAAAAATGAAATAGCCATTATACAGAATTAATAGATAGTCTTCTACCTGGTTTCTGAAAAAACCCACAAAATTGTAAGGAAAGAAATAATTTTGAGAGAGCATGAACTAACAAACATGCTTGCTATACTGATCTAATTAGGCATTAGCAATAAGAAAGAACACAAAAGTGTTTTCCACACAGTTGCTAAGGAAATCAAACCCTTGCTAAAAGAACCACCCTATACATAATTTGAAAGAAGTTAAGAGATTATTCCATAATAAATACTATGCTTCCAGTTTTTATCCGTGGATAAAATTATGTATGTACCTATACAGTTTATCATGGTCAAGTTCAATATCCCAGACACGGATAATTTCTGAGTAGATCTTTCCACCAGTGACTGAATCTTCCCCTTCCTGCTGCTGTTCTGCTGTTTTATTATGTCGTGGGGAGTAAGTAATTGCAACCTCCCACAGTATTCTTCCACCTAAAGTAGAAACACACAAAATTAAAAATGTATGCAATTGACATAAACTTTAAAAGGGTTACCATGAGGTCACAAATGTTAAATCCTGCTTTTATTATTATCTGTGCATTTAAAGTGAGTGTTCATGCAGCCTTGGCAAGCATCAAATCTAATTTAGCTCATTAAAAAAACTCATGAATAGTTCTTGAAAAAATTCTGAAAACTAGTACAATGAAATTCCCCTAAATCTGAATGCAGCATGATTCAATAAAAGAGACTTTATATGTCAAAATTTTACATTTATACTACAAACTCTCCACCCATTTTCAATATTATTTCATTTATAAAATAAATGAATGTCTGAAAATGTAAATACATATCTTCACAATTTAAGAGGTTTTGATAAAATCAAGTTGTTCCTGATACAGATACCTTTGGACACCTTGGCTTCATAAAACTCCAGTTCAGGTGGCACCTTCTTCAATTTCTTACACAGGTGTGGCTGCCATTCCCCAGTGGCCAGCAGTTGGATTTGTTTAATGATCCTAGTCTTTATGGACCGTGGCATGTGTTTATCCAGCAACTTTTTCCACACATCATCTGTACATTGTATCTCCCAGTTCAAATTATCAAACACCTATTGAAAGGATAAATTCAGATAGTGTACAAAATTTAAGCAAAGAATTTATAAAGGATAAAACTCAGATTAAGAGAAATATATCTGACCTATTGTGATTAGCTCAGTTGGCAAAGGCTCCCACTACAAGGACCATAGGTTCAAAACACAATGAGTATAGACCAGGTTCATTGGCTGTCAAAAGTAGCATTGAGATAATGTACTTAACTACCACTTCCTTGGAATGACATTGTCAATAATGTACTAAAAGTGCCAATTCCCCTCCATCACTCCACCCCCACCCCACCCGCCACTAAAATAAAAGCAATTGGCATCTACATGACAACATTTCTTCTCCTAAAACACATAATTTATATGCATTTATTCTTTTCCTTGTAACAAGAATGTATTTCAGAAAGCAATTATGATACTGTGGTTCGACAATAAAGAGATCATGAATATTTTAAAGGTAAATTTTTCATGGTAAATTTTTCACCAGATATTTGACTGTCATATTGTAAGGAACAATAATCAGATTGCAACATGTATAGACTAGACCCTGAGGCAAATAATTGCGTGTCATAAATGTTATGCTGTTAGCCTTGTGAACAATGAGGTGTCAAGCCAGTTATGTAAGATGGCCATAGGAACTTGTGACTGATGCCTTATTTTGGCAAAGCCAGTTATATAACAGGGTCATAACACATAACATGGTTCACAGGTAAGTGATGAATTTCCTGTGTTGGCATCAAAGGAACATCAAGTATGGGACATAAACCACCCTTGACAGACTGCCAGGGCAGAGGCAAGGTCTGCTAATAATGTAAGAAATGGGTGAATCAATATCCACTCAGAGTTGAGCAAACCATAGCCACAATTGGAATTGCAAGCTCAAATCTTGAGAACTAAATGTCAGTGTTGCTAAACCATCTTGCGGAAATTAGAAGGGAAGATAAGCTACTCCGACATTGGCAGGAAACTTTGTTATTCTGGGAATTACAAAGAAGCTACAAACATGTCAGTGACTTATTTGCTTGATTGTTGTAATCTATTATGGTAAAGTAATTGTACTTTAATTATATGCAGTATGTATACTTCATTACTAGAATCGTTAGTACATATAATTACCATATGTAGGGTTTCATTCCTTTGTAGTAGTTGATCTACATACGTATTTTGAGATATGAACAATGTTATGTAAACAATTAATGTTGTAATTTGTAACAGAATTGTTACCGAGTGGATGGTGGATTAAATGAACAACACAAACACAATATGTGAAAGATAATGTAAATTTATGAAATAAATTATTAATGAAAAATAATGATGTATCAACACAATAACTCGTGCATTCAACTCACAATCACGCTTCACAACTATTCACAATTCAAAAATAAATTAAATATTAATACAAAATAAACGCAGATCCAAGGAATCTCCTGGACTATACACAGATCCAAGGAACCTTTACAAAAGTTATATTAACGCAAGTATAAATTGCGATAACAAACGTCAAACTATACTATCGCTAGTATGGATTGCGACAACTAGCACAAACATATACATGTATTTAATCAAGTTGCTAACTTTTATTGAGATTCATATAATCCCTTGAAATACTACTGTGATTCGAAGTAACTATGTGTAAATATAACAATGTATTCAATTGTAACTATAACTGCAACACACACATGTCTTGACCCACTATTGAATCGCCTCCCAGCTTCTCCGAATACCTAGGGTTGACTCAATACTTTTATCGGTCACTTGCCCTTCACGGATCCACTACAGTTATACGTACAGACAGCATACAGCATCTACTAGAACCATCGGTCCCAAATACTTAGATGCCACCCCGGATGTTTACACCTCTAGACAGCTCCGACACTCGGACATTTAGACTTCCAGATTTCCGGATATTTACACATCGACAGACGTAGACGGACAGACAATCCGACAGAGAGACAATCAGATACCTCAATTTGATCTCACAATTAAACAGCATAATCACGGCACAATCAATCACATTCAGCTACAATTCAGAGACATTCAGCTACAATTCAGAGACGTTCCGCTACAAATCAGAGACATTCCGCTACAAATCAGAGACGTTCCGCTACAAATTAGCTACAATAAAGAAACCAAACTAATAATAGTTGTTTCTAAAACAATCTAAAACTTAGATTACACTATTGCATTTAAAGTCTAATAGTGACTAGTAATTCCAAATATTCCACGTTTTAAATCTGCATTGTAATAAAGGCATCATTACATGAAATGATAAACTGAATAAAATTCACAATAAAACGAAATATAAATTTAACACTCACCCCTTTGGCTGGAGAATGACAAGCTATCTCTCCTGTGATAAGATACTTCTGGACTCGTAATTTTATCAGAATTATTCTGCCTTATATATCCTTATATATCCTCAAATAGGTGAGCAGAATTCACAGCAAAATTCCCGTGCACCCCGTGATTCTAATGTTCCTGACTTCAAGTGATTCGTAGTCAGACACATGCAAATCATTACAAGTCGCTTACCTTGAAAAAAACCACTTACTCACCCCAGGTAACGCATGTACAACGAAACAAAAAATGGTGAGATTAGTTTGTAATTCTAGAAGAAATAAATTCAATTTTCGCCTAATTCTGTGACATAATTCACTATTTGATTTATTTGCAGTAACCCCGTGCATTTATTTATATTCATGTGATATTCTAGATTTGCAAATGTTGAATTGATATATAACTTTGTATAATGATTACATTGTGCAAGATTAGTTAATATGGATTTTACTATATGTGTATACTTTGTAGGAGTATCATGTGTAAGGATTTATCAGTGCATGGACATATGGATATCTGTCTACACTTTGTAGAAGTGTAATGTACAGAAATGCATCTGATTATGTGATATTGTTTTTATGTTGTATAGATTATGTGTTTGTCTCTAGTTTATTTTATTAATTTATTGAACAATATTTTATAATCCACTCCAAAAACCAAAAAATATGACAGATTTTGCAGATACCCCAGCATCAATGGTCGTATCCACAGCACTGTCTGTACTTTGCTGCACATCTTTCTTCTCAGTTTTCTTTTTGACTAGAGGTTCAACATCTTGTTTGTTTTCCTCTGCACCAAGATCTGTTAATGCAGGATTGCTGACTGCGATCTCATGCACAGAATATTTGCTGTCTTCCAGCAGTTGAATCATTCTTTCTATTTTCTTCTTTCTAGCCTCTCTCTCTGTGAAACATGTCTCCATATCAATAATTTTCCCAGCTGACAGATCATCATTTTCTTTCTGTATTGAATTTTCTCCAATGTTTTCTCTTGCAAACAAATTACTTCTATTTGGAAGCACTTCTGGATTTGCAACTAGTTTAAGGAACCCTTTCCTTCGATCATTCCTCTGGGTAATGTAATTTATTGGAAGCTTTCCCTCTAAGTTGTGAACACTGGAATTTAGTTTGCGAGCACAGAGCATCTCAACAGCTTTTAGTGCTGTGTTGCTGAATTTACATTTTGCGAGAAGGTGGAATAAGCAATCTCCGCCAGCATCAACTCGAGATGGGTCTAAACAAGCAAATTTCTCTGGATCAGAGTCAAATTGTTTCAGTAACATCTCAAACAGTGTGAGGTATTCTACAAAAGAACAAGTGAGAAAGGTTATTAACACACGTGTTTAATATACTTGAAAATTAATGTCATAGAGATGTGACAAATGTTTGACGATTCTGACCCTGGCATGGGGACATCATTATTAAAACTTTCTTTCTGTTGATGATTAAGAATTATATTATTGCCAACACAAAGTGTTCAGCATACTACATAAAACTCACTGACATAAACAAAATGTAAAGATCTTTGATGATTCTGTGCTTAACATGGGGGCAAGTTACTCTCTATTATTATCATTATTAGAAGTTGACTTTCTTTTGTCTTGATTGTTAAGAGTATTGTATTGAAACTACTGAAAATACCCTACAGTTATTCTAGCATGTCATGTAAACAATAAATCTGTTTAAAAAAACCAAGTTGGAAGAATGAATAAAAAGACATGTAGATTGAGACCTACCATTGGGTCCAATATACATGAAATTCTCAAAGGACATGTCAATTGTCCCTGTGGAGCGAGTTATTCTCTCCACTCACCCCGCCAATGTGCCCTATTTCATATTCTGGTCAGCTGTGCCCAAACTGCACAATAGCAAAAGGCTAGACTCAAGCCTCTTCAACATACTTCAAAGAAAAACTGCCTTTTTTACAGTGAGTGAAAGCACTAACAATTGATTGACAAATAAACAATACCTAAAATGGGTGTGAATTTATGTTAATTGTTTAAATGTGATCTCTATTTATTCCAAACATGTGATAAGTATTTCCCACATTTTATAGCCCACCTTATTTCCTTATTGTTAGCTCATATATGCATATAATACTGCTTACTAAATAACATATTTATTCCAAGTTAATTTTGGGGGGCACATATGCTCTGTGATATGTATCTTCATTCCTTTTTGAATTTAATGCATGTAATTGACGGTCACATTATACATCACTTATCTTACATTGCAAAGTAATTGGGTTTTATCATTAAAATTGTCATTAACTAATGTACCTTACAAAACTATAATTTAGAAAAAAATATAGATTTGAGGTCTGCTTAATACCTAATGTTTTTATTAAAAAATGAGAGAGAGAGAGAGAGCGAGAGAGAGAGAGAGAGAGAGAGAGAGAGAGAGAGAGAGAGAGAGAGAGACTGTAGATGTCAGGAATTCAAAGTAGATATTTTTCATTTGATAATGCATTTATTTCAGGTGACAACAATCATATCTATGCACTAACGGTGATGTGGGATGCAAAGACTATGTTGTGCATGTAATGATTTATTTTGTAATGTTATTGCTGTATTTATTGTTGTCAATAAAGTAATAACTATCCAATCTTATTAATTTCCATTGCCTATTACATAAATAAACTTGGTAAAATATTCACTACTTGTTCTGGTGAATTTATTTGGAAAATTGAAGACAAAATATTGAGGATGCAATCCTTTTGGTGACAACTTTTTAAAAACCAGGACCATCCATTAGAGTGTAATAATACTAAATTTCATATGATACTTAGCAAAGCATATTCCAACTAAAACAGAAATAAGGAAATTAATGCAATTGTACTTTCTAATAACATAGTATTGAGATATTTAAAAAAATAAACCATGGTGCCAAATGTACTCAAAATAGGTCCCTCAGCATT
Source organism: Unio delphinus (assembly GCA_029339505.1). Classification (NCBI taxonomy): domain Eukaryota; kingdom Metazoa; phylum Mollusca; class Bivalvia; order Unionida; family Unionidae; genus Unio; species Unio delphinus. The sequence continues at coordinate 8,996,863 of JAQISU010000361.1, read as the reverse complement.
TTGTTGAAGTTTTTTTTAAGTAGAGGATTCCATAATATGCAACAAAAAGCACTAAATCAATTTGAGATACATTAGAGAACATAATTGATATTTCTGCTTCTGATTGATCTTTTTATAAAGCCATGTTAGAGAAATGTAAATCTGACACATAAATCTGGCACCTATCATTTTATCAATCGAACGAGAGTGAAAGAGATGAAGTCAATCAATCCCATGCCTTCTAATTGTAGATACTATTAAAATTGGTTTGCATGTTTTATTTTTATTAATTTTTCTCTTCTGCTCAATAGTCAATTGCTCCATTTTTCAGAAACAGGTAACTGCATTGAAGTAATTAACATCTTAGATCTATATTAAAATTAGGTTATTGATACATCATTCCTATAGGTTATTGATACATCATTCCTATAGGTTATTGATACATCATTCCTATAGGTTATTGATACATCATTCCTATAGGTTATTGATACATCATTCCTATTGGTTATTGATGCATCATTCCTATAGGTTATTGATACATCATTCCTATTGGTTATTGATACATCATTCCTATAGGTTATTGATACATCATTCCTATAGGTTATTGATACATCATTCCTATAGGTTATTGATACATCATTCCTATAGGTTATTGATACATCATTCCTATTGGTTATTGATACATCATTCCTATAGGTTATTGATACATCATTCCTATAGGTTATTGATACATCATTCCTATAGGTTATTGATACATCATTCCTATAGGTTATTGATACATCATTCCTATAGGTTATTGATACATCATTCCTATAGGTTATTGATACATCATTCCTATAGGTTATTGATACATCATTCCTATTGATTATTGATACATCATTCCTATAGGTTATTGATACATCATTCCTATATGACTGATTAGTTTTTTTTCCCATTATGATAACAATTTTGTTTTTATATTTTCTTTACAAGGATAGTCACATTATAGGATACATGTTGATACAACCACACAGAATGTCTTAAATTTGTTGAACTCTTAACATTTAACAATTTTTCAGATTATAATTCATTTCAATAATCAGCTGTGGTAAGATTAATTATAAACAATTTATTAACAATTAACAATTAATTACCAAACTGCCACTGTTAATGATGGAACCATTATTTGAACTGTAAACTACAACATGCAGAGTCAAATGGCTTTATGTTAGAAACACACCTTTCTCACAATGAAAATGACACTGAAGCATCTAATGCTAGTTTTAATATTGTTGAGTACAGTCGACTCCACTTAACTGCACATCGGTTAAATGCACATGCCGGATAACTGCACGTAGTCACGCCGGTCCCGTTTTTTTCTCAATGCTTTTCAATGGGAACAAACTTTGGATAACTGCACTTCGCTTAAATGCACACTCTGGATAATAGCATGATAAATTTCTGCCCGTGGCACATTATTTCAATAGAATTTTGCTCAGGTTAACTGCACAATGTATATTCATGATCAGTTATTGTCAGTCCACTGCTGTAGCGCTTCAAATAAGCCGACAATTAGGCCAGTAAATGCAACTTTGTAAATGACTGACATGTAAAGGACGCCTTAGGTGGTATATACATGTATATCCGTGCCCACTAGGGAGCAATAGCTTGGGAAAAAGTATAGTACAGCATGGGAAACATTGCTCTAAACCATTCGCGTTTGAATGAATGAATGGTTGTAAAGATGGAAAATGCACAATGGAATTCAATTTAAACGATAACATGGCGAAAAACAGGACGCAGACGACTTTGGAGCTGAACGCTTTTTCTGTGGGAGATGACCCATCAATGTCTGACACCAGTTTTTGAATAACAAGTGATCTATAGAATTTCTTGAAATTTGCTATAATTCCTTGATCTGTTGGTTGAATCAATGAAATTGTGTTCAGAAGAAGGAAAACAAGCTTAACATTTAAGTAAAAGTTGAAAGAGTGGAGTCTAATCATTGTTTAAATTAATTCTTCACATATATTTGTGCCATGCTGATTTAAAGCTGTACTGTACCGTACTTCGGTTAACTGCAGACTCTGGTTAACTGCACAGTCTCATGACAGGCCCGAGGGTGTGCAGTTAACCGGAGTCGACTGTAATATATTCCTGTAGAACATCTTATTTATGAAGATACTATTTAAGTTTCCAAAATGTTACATCATTTGAAACAGTTATATCTTGTGATGTATAAAAGAATTTAAAAAATGCCCCGGTCAGAAAGAACCATAGATTAACGGACTAGTTCCAGTAGCGTTATAAATACAGTCAGAATTTAACTAAAGTTCATGGCTGTGTACATGTATATATATTATATACCTTGTGACTGGGTTATTACTGTTCAAGAATTAAACATATGGTTTGCATTTAATGATGTAAATTCAGTTTTTTTTTTTTGCTTTTTTTAAAACAGAAGTGGTCATCATCAGGAATTTGAATGTACATACCTAAGAAGATTACTATTCATATTTAAACAGTAGCATAACTTTAAAAAGGAAGTCTGTGCATAAGTTTGTTAAGATTATTTATATAAAGAAAAACCATCAATTTGTTAAGATTATTTATATAAAGAAAAACCATCAATTTGTTAAGATTATTTATATAAAGAAAAACCATCAATTTGTTAAGATTATTTATATAAAGAAAAACCATCAATTTGTTAAGATTATTTATATAAAGAAAAACCATCAATTTGTTAAGATTATTTATATAAAGAAAAACCATCAATTTGTTAAGATTATTTATATAAAGAAAAACCATCAATTTGTTGCAAAAGGTGTTAATCAGCCCATTGTACATGAAATAAGAACAGTGGTTTTAGCCTAGTTTTTGAGACATTAATATTATCCAACATTTGATTTGTCATCTACATAGTCTTCTATGTGTAATTTAAAATGTGTCATCTGATAATGATGTAGATAAATTCTCACGCTCTCTCTCTTTCTCTCTCACAACTTCTAAAGAGCATACTTGCAAGTGTCGTACACATTAAGCCATTTGATAGAGACCACATCCACTCCATGGTGGTCATCCTCAATGACTTGTGAGAGAGTATGGTGTGCAGAGAAATTCTCAAGATGTTTCCTAGTCCTCTCCACTCTCTCTTTACCACCACCATGTTGTGTGGGGTTTCCAAAAATACACATCAAATGTAATGCTAAACATTTTGTGTATTATATCATTGCTTTTTGTATTAAATCATATACATTCTAGTTTTTCTGTTCATTCAAAATTGCACAAGATGTCTTTCTTCAAGAATATAACATTTATTTTGTGGAAAAACATTGTTGAAATTGGTGTTTATTTTTTAATTCTTCTTTCACTAGATAGAGCTTATCCATGTATTAGATCTTACGTTAAAAATATAAATTCACAAAGGCTAATCATTATCAAACACTGATTTAATGGGTCAAAAAATGTATCTTTAAGAATTAAGAACATGAGATTATTTACAATTTATGTGACACCTGACTTTCCATTTCAATGATTGATTAACCATGTAAATCTCTCCTGATAACAAATTTTGTTTTATTCCATATCGGTATTTGTATCTTCTAAAAATCCATGGCTTGCCATGAATCAGATTCAATATCATATCCATGCAGTTTGCCAATATCTCTGAGTGGGCCTTGAGAATTGTTCTAAGAGATTGGAATACATTGTTCAAATTGATGTATGAACCAGGTGTTTACAATGTCATCTAATTTCATATTGTTTGTTGTGTGTGCCCATTTCTGTTTGAACTAATCAGCCATATTCAAGTAAACCCCAAAATCTCTGCTTATTTTTTAGTTGAATGTTGACTTGTCAATTTTTAGGTTACTATGTTTCTCTATCCCACCAGTATCAAGAAACTTTGTTAAAAAATGTCTTAGTGAACTTGATACCAAGAAAGCTACAGGACGATCAGATTGGTTCAAGACTCATTAAATGTTCTGCCTCTGCTATTTTAGATAGCATAACATTCATAATCAATTTAAGTATTGCAACCTCATCTGTCCCCAAAATATGGAAAACTGCAAAAATAACTCCAATTCACAAATCTGGATCTAAGAATGATGCTGATAACTACCGACCAATCTCAATACTACCAAACGTGTCAAAATAGATTGAAAAACATGTCTACGACTCATTCTTGTCATATGTAACCAAACACTTGCTGTTATACTTTAATCAATCAGGCTTTAGACAGAAACATTCATGTGAGATTGTCTTGATCTCCCTAACTAATAAATGGCTTCAAGCACTTGACCAAGGTAAAATAATAGGATCTGTATTTGCAGATTTCAGGAAAGCGTTTGACACGGTGAATCATGAAATCCTTTTAAAGAAACTGAAAATCTACCAATGCGATGAAAAAACAGATGGTTTACTTCATATTTAAGTGACAGAACACAACATGTTTATATAAATAACATTCTGTCTGAACCTGAAACAATTAGATATGGAGTACCACAAGGCTCAATTCTAGGTCCATTACTATTTATTTTATTTATCCTACTGAGAAGCCATAAACTTGAATTGACCTTTTTACTGATATGTTTGATATGATCAGTCCATGATAGGTTATTATCTACAACCTATCATGGACTGATCATATCAAACATATCAGAAAAAAGGTCAATTCAGGTTTATGGCTTCACAGTAGGATAAGACATTTTCTCCTCGAAAGGCACAGAAAGCTATTTTATAACAGTTACATACAGCCCTATTTAGACTACTGTAATACAGTATGGGGTAATTCAAATGATAAAAACATATCAAAGTTGGAAAATCTTCAAAAAAGAGCATTTAGGCTAATATCAAATCAGAAAGAAAGCAAAGAAAATTTAGCTGGTAAGTTAAAAATATTACCTATTAAAAAAGACCAAATCTGTTTAAGAAAAGCCAAATTAATGTACAGGATATCCAATAATAGTGCTCCTGAATATTTACAATCCCTATTCCAGTATAGGCTACCTGGTAATACATCCCACCTGTGATCAATGTCTACAAAACAGTATAAAATTCCCAAACCAAATAAGGAATTATTCAAAAAAAGTTTCCAATATTCTGGAACTTTGCTCTGGAATAGTATTCCAGTTGAGATTAGAAATGCCCACTCTATTTCCATCTTCCAAACCCAATATATCCAGTGGCTTCTGAGATGCTGCTGAAATAAATAAATTCCTTATATGAGGGCCTCGAGGTAGATTAGTTCTTAGCTAATTGTGTTACCCTCTTTAAATAAAGTCATTATTATTATTATTATTACATAATTTCAATCCGCTTCATCAAACCCTATGACAACATTCACTGAATATACTGCACCTTTTGCCTGATTCTATTACTCTCTATGGTGACATTTACAAAATAATTAGGATACACACACACTTTAATGATGTTAAGCACATCAAATTTAAAACCAACTTCCTTAACTTGTCAAACAAAATGGATTGATTTTGAGACAATTTTACATGATCACAACAAGGGCCTTTTCTAATCAATGTTTAAAATTCAACAAACACTTCACGAAGATACAGATCAAAACGCAGCCTGCACTTAATTAGGTTCTCAAAGAAATGCTTCAGATATCATTTTTATGCTCAATTGACTTCTTTCCTGTTTAAGTTGGAGGACATGCCATGATTATACATTTACAAAGCAATAGAATTAAAATCTTTTTAAATGTATTAAAAGATTAAAACATGAATTTTACCTGACAAAACATATTTAACTGGCATCTATTTCTTTCCATGCAACCACCTTTGAGCATTTACCTATATCACTATTTTGCCATATAGTATACTGTATTAATTACAGTGTACTGAGATCATAACATTTGAGAAAAAAACTATCTGCAAAAAACATTTATTTATATATTAACCATTTTTGAGTCCAATCATAAGGGCAGCATGTATTGGTGTATCCCCTACAGCTAAGGAAAGAGCAAATGGACTAGCACCTCTCTTCAACAACTCGGTAACGACCTTGAAATGACCTTCACTTATGGCAGCTTTAACAGCTCGTCTTCCATCTACAATAAAGAAGAATACATGTAAAAGACAAATGTCTCATCCATCAAAAAATGGATGTAAATAAACAAAAATTTAATTTAAACACACCAGAGTGTTCATTATTGGAGGAAAGGGGACTGAGTAGCCAAGTGGTGTAAGGTGCTCACTGTTACAGATCACTGCCATCTCACTTCTTGTCTGCGTGGGTTTGATTCTCGAGCTCTGCCACTGAGGGTGTATGAGAAAGCTTGCCAGTAGCTTCTTATGGGTTGTTGGTTCTTTCTGTGGGTTTTCCCAGGTTCTTCCTTCGTCATTTATACAGGCATCAATGTATACTATCTTGTGCTGAAAAATAGTGTTAAATCCTACAACAACAACAACAGGAGGTATGTGAAACAAATGTACTAAACCAATCAAGCAAAATAGAGCCATTCTGTAACACAACATCCTTCAGTAAATAATAACTCTTCTATAACTTGGCATGGATTTAATTTGGTTTATATTGTTTATATTGCTATGTAGTTTATTACAATCAAACTAATTTTTGGTTATCAAGTAACAAATATAATGTGGTTTCTCATCATAAAATACATGATTGTTTGTGTCTTTATTCCCCATTAACATCTAATTATATTTTTATTGTCACATACCTTAGAAGCCAAAAGAATTCAGTTGGAAAACTTCTCCACAAACTTTAACAAATTAAAAAAATTTAATGTACTGATTACCCATGTTGCATGCTACACCTAATATGGAAATAATTTATAACAATCTTTTACCAATATGTCCTGCCATCATGCTTCTTTTTCTGTCATGTTTTTCCTCTCTGCCAATACAACTTAAAAGGCAAGAATAAACACAGCAAAAATTAAGCATGAAATGAGTGACTATCACTTTTGTAGGCATCTTGCTAATTGAAGTTACTTCTAATGGAAAAATATTTTCTCGAAAAGTGATTATTTTGAGATAAAGGTTGTTTAGTGCCTGATTGCTCTTTTTTAATTTTCACCAGAAGTCAATGTTTTTGCAACTGGTGAATTACATCTCTGTTGATATAAATGGTGTTGATATTATTCTAAGCAAAAGCAATTTTTTGATAATTTTCTCTCCTATTTTCTCTGTAAAATACACTAATGTGGGGCATAAACCAGTCTGACATTGTTTATAGTATTAGGAATATAATTTAAAGTTGTACCGATTAATTGTCCGTACTCATAATCGGGCCAATTATTAGAACAATTGGTATAATCGGTATCGGCAGAAATAATCGTTGCCAATGTAAACAAATTTCCAAAATATAAATTCAATCATAACATTCATCTTGACATGGCTTGAATTTTAAATCTGAATTAAATACAGTCCTACCCGTTTATATCAACATCACTTATATCTACATGCCGCCTATGTTCCAGTCCCTTGGTCTACTTACTACCAAATTGTCATGCCTATGTTGATGTTGAGATAAAAGATAAATGTACATGTCGACAGAAGCCCTTGGTCCCAGCTTGAACAAATCCTGTATTTTCTAATCATTTATGTCAACAAGTTGCCAGTTCCAACCCATACTTTGTTCAACAATTAGTTGATCTTGCCGCCAGGCTTTAATGTCGTGGTCGGATAAAAAAAACAACCACCCTAGTCTTTTGTTTGGGCCAATAAACCTGGCCTCTTGCGGCAACTTAAATGAAGTTAAATCTGATCAATTCTAGCATTTTCCAAAGAATGCACAAAGGTACAGTAGTCCCCCTCTTGAACGGGCCCCCTGACCAGCAGCCACTCACTTTTTACGGCCAGAATCCCTTGGCACCAATGAGTTTGTATTCAAAAGTACCCCTCAAGAGCAACCACATCTCTAACGTGACCAGCGGCCTGCATTTTAGTACAAAAAATGAAAAATGCCCCCCTCATGAAGGGCCACTTTTGTTTCTTTAACTGTATCCAGAACCAATAATGAATTCAAATCTTGATGTTGGGTAAACAAGTTTGATTATCTCTATCGTAGATATACATCTCCGAGTTTCAAGTCGCTGTTAAAAGTGTCGACTAAAGATTTATAGTATATCATCATCTATAAAAGTCAATGTTTACAGGAAATGGGATCAATAATGTTATGATAGAGTTTGGGGTTTAACACCTATGTCGAGTTCTTCTCGTTGATGATTATAACCAGACTTAATTGTTATAAACATATCAGGGTCAGCACAGGCTAAAAATAGATTTTGTACATTGGCACACACAGACAACCTTAAACAAAACAACAGGGTACCAGACAAAGACCAGAAAATCACGTGACCACACATTATGGCTTCCTTTACGAAGGCTGTATTTCGTATAGTCGACACAAGTTTTGTCTGCATAATTAATCGCACAAGTCAGCAATAACCGAATAAATCATTACCAAACATTATAATGTCATCACGTTAACGGATACATCATTTTAGAAGAAAGTCAGTTATTCTACTCGACGACATCGGGGAAGGGGGGTGGGGGTGGGGGATGCCGAACAATTTTATTTAGAAAACACTCGAAAAAAAAACAAGTTTATGTTGAAATAATTTGAATAAACAAAGTCATAACCGATAAGAAGGTTATTCAGCAGCAGTGGGAAAATGGAGCAAATGGAAGCATAATTTTGTATGTACCAAGATGTAAATGACGTTTTTGAATCCACCTGCAATGTGCATGACAACAATACCCGCTCGCATATCACATGCTCGCATATCACACTTACGCCACGAAAGAAATAGAGGATATTTGCTTGAAACGAGTGAATAACGGATATATTTCATCGAGTGGATGAAAACCTCAGTATTTTCATGAGTGGCAAAGCCACGAGTGAAAATACTAGAGTTTTTTTTATCCAAGAGATGAAATATATCCGTTATTCACTCGTTTCAAGCAAATATTCTTTTTATTGTATGCTCACATACGTTGGCTACCTCAAGTTTGTGACACAGTGAAAGAGCAGATTTCTTTCTTTTGACCCAAAAATGTAGTTCCTGTAGTGAAAAAATATTGTTAAATATTGTTCACTGCTGTGAAATATCAATATTATTTTAACTAGAAAATCAAGTAATTCACTGCTGAGCATAAAATAAAAAATAGTAATGTATATTCATTTGAAATAAATTTGTTATTATAACAAAAAAACTTTTATTGATTAATGTTTCAATTAGACGAAGGTATTTAATGTTTTGAAGTATGTAGCTTTCTTACTACGTACATTACATACACATGTACTTTTCATAATAAATTTAGCCCCCCTCTGGAACGGCCACCCGTCTTATAAGGCCACTTTCCCGGTGCAGCAGGGGTGGCCATATAAGAGGGGGACTACTGTATAGCTAGGATTTAAAACTCGGAGTTCAAGAGAACCAAACAATAATGAAGGCGAAAGTTATACATTTAATGTACTCTTCTTATACACAAATACATCAATGGGTCATTCTACCTCTGAAATCAGTCATTGTCAATATCATCACATTTTCTCACCACTCTGCAGCTAGTCAAGTCTTTGATTTTGCTGCCTATCTTGTAGGTCATGTTCTTCAGATGTACTCTTACAATGAAAAAATGACCGCTCCAGTGGCCTAGTGGTTAGAGCGTCCGCCGCGGAAGTGGGAGGTCGTGGGTTCGATCCCCGGCCGAATCATACCAAAGACTTACAAAATTGGTACTAACAGCTGCCTCGCTTGACGTTCAGCATTAAAAGGTTAGTGTTAGGACTGGTCGGCCTGGTGTCAGGATAATGTGACTGGGTGGGACATCATGCTACATGTCTGCGGCATGATGCCCCAGTGGTAGACATCACTGTCACGATTTATCTCGACCCACTTGTACATGTATAAAATGTGATTCTGACCGACGTGTCTGATGTGTATAACTGGCTAAGGTAAAGCTAATCCCCTTACGTAAGATGGTCTTAGTTGGGTCGAGAGAGCAGAAACGCGGCAAGGGTGGTTAAAAATGTCACGTAGGTGTGAAGCTTATGACCACGTCAAACGTAGCGTGGCCGACGAGTAGGTGGACGTTAGTTACAGTTTCCCCAAGACAGACAGGTAGATTTGAATTGACCGTTCGACGATTGGCCAGGGTCCAAGCGCCACCCAATCAAAATGCGATATGGGTGGGCCCTTGTTTTAAACCAAGAATAATATCTTATGTCGATAGAAATTAAGTTAGTTCGTTATAATCCACTGGAAGTGATTTCCACTAAGGACTGGAACTCCGTTTGCCAGCCGTGAATTGGCGCGTAAATCTTAAATTCTGGGAATCTAAGAGATATACAGCTTCAAGGTCAGTGAAATAATGTTCAATCTCTGTTTTATACGACTGCAATTTTAACTGAAGGATTGTCGTATATATATATTTTATATTTATATTTATATTACTAGAATCATAGTACGAATAATTAATTATGATGTCAATACGTTGCCTCTTATTTCGTGATGTTACTATGATACATCTTATTTTGTGATGTAATATGTTGCTTCTTATTTCGTTAGTTAATATGTTTGCATATTATTTCGCTAGTTAATATGTTTGCATATTTGAAAAGCTGAGTTGATATTTGTAAAGAATTATATTGCTTGCTAGCCGCCGTATGAATTCATATTATGATTCACTGTGTGGTTACATTATGGTAGAGTAGCACATTTGTTTAATGTAATTATAGATTTCGCCATTGTTAAATTGACTGGTCGCAGTGTGTAAAATTAGTATGTGAATATTTGGTTATTTGGTCACGCTTGTGGAAAAAATATACAGACATCTAATCGTAGTAATATTATAATACCGTGATATTTGATATATTTTATGTGTTTGTATATATATATATATATATATATATATATATATATATATATATATATATATACATCTGCGTGTATGTACTGATATGACGCAGTGTATGGATGTCTGCGGAATTATTTTATGATACTGTGTTATTGCGCCATTGTGTAAATTGCGAGAAGCGTGTGTGGTAATTTCGATGTGTGCGCATGCGTGACCAAAACCGTTACCGCCATAGCTGATGGTTCACTATTGATTTAGTGTGAGGTAAGATGTTATGACCCCTTTTGTTAATGCCTTGTGGTTTTTCACAGGAAGCTTTGGGTGACAGACTTGAGAAGTTTTGTCATAGTCTCGGATTGTGAGACGGAAGGAAGGAGAAGTAGAAGGAGCTACGAGGAGAGAAGGAAATTATAAGTTGGAGTAGACAGACAGGAGGAACGTGGAACGGAAGTGGAGAAGACAGGAGGCACAAGAGTCAAAGGCGGAAAGGAAAGGAGGAGAAAGACGGAAGGAAGAGTGTAACAGAAAATTAGATGAGTAGATCACAAGGACAGGGGAAATTATACTCACACTAAGGAATCACGTGATGAACTAGGCCGTCACTTGGTCAAGGGAGAGACGAGTGATTGTTAATTATCGTATAAAGTTCACATTTTATTAAATTGTTATTAATTGAATTTTATCTTCGTGTTTATCTATAAGGTAACCGTTGGCATTGCTGACTGGGGCTCACAGCTATAAATCTATCATCAATAATTTAACATTTTTAATTACGGGTCAGGGGAACTTCTTCACAAGTCATTTAAATATTTCGGAAGAACCCCACCCCTAGACTACGACCCGCCACAATCACTATAAACTGCCTCACTGCAGACATCGTAGCGATATGACTGAAAAATTGTTAAAGCTACGTTAAAAATCCTAATCAAACAAACAAACAAACAAACAAAACAATGACAAAATGTACATATGTGGGTCTTTCAGCCACTGAATGTTCTGATTGTAAACAGCTAAAATGATAATTGATCAACACATTGTTCCCACTCAACAGGTTGTCGAAGCAGGACTAGCAAGCCCTTAAATTTGCTGTCCAGCCAATTGATGCATACTGAGGACTCCTGTATACGTTATTGTCTGAATGTCAGATATAAAAAATGCTTCCAAATATGCGTGATTACGGTTTTCCAAGACCTTTGAAAGTGATCGGTGATTAAAACAAGTTTATTTTGCTGTGAAAGTTTCATTTTTAACTTTATTTACATTTATGATGGCTACCAACAGCAGTGTAAAACGCAAATTAAATTTACAGTCTCTGGAAACTAAATATCTGGCTGTTAAGGAAGTTGAGGGCTGAACATCTCGCAAAGAGGTCTGTGGAACTTTTTTGCTTAAAAATAACACCTGTTCAGAAAGGATGAAAGCTGCTGAGTCTATAAAGAAAGACTATGTTGAAGGTAACTGTGCTCCCCAAAGGAAGAAGCAAAAGACTGCTACATTTCAAGACATAGAGGAAGCCACAAAGTGGTTCAATGAAGCATTTGCGAAACAAACTTAGTGTAGAGAACTTCGCTGCAACAAGTGGTTAGTTCAGTCACTTTAATGTTCGTCATATAATCCGATACAAAAGTATTTGTGGAGAATACATGTACTGTGTTGACAGCTTTTCATTTAACTGTGAATAGCACCATCCCCTTGGTAGCCTCAATAAGATGGGAAGAGACTGACCAAAATCAAGGCCAATTTAAGTACATGTACATGAAGCATGTAAATAACATCTATCCAACCATGTGCTAATGCCGACATTGAATATCATACTGTTTTTCGTATCAGGATGTGATCGATGCAATATTTTATTGTGGATTTTATTACACAATGGTAACCAGAATGTAATTTGTCAATATACAAGTGTATTTCACACTGATTCTGTCTTTATGTATTCAAATTTTCCATTTTTTTTTCTCAAAGTACAAATGCTACTCACTGACGACAGGTCACCCTTTGCAAACGAATATTAACTTTTCTCTTTTAAATCAGTGATAGTACTTTATAACAGTCTAATAATTGTTGGGTCACCGAAAGTTACTTTTTTTTAACATGCCTATGTCTTAGGACATGGAACAAATCATTGTTTCATGTCCCAAAATTTACATCCGTTACAGTAGCCAACAAAAAGACCTAAAAACGGTAAAGTTTAGACATTGGTCATCGGTCTCATAATCAGTATCTGCAATTTTAATAATCAACTATACGTGGTATCGGCATAATCGGCAAAAAGTGACATTGGCACAGTTTTAATATAATTGCAAAAGGTGTAAGTGCGTCATCAGTCTGTCTGCACTGAACAAGATATCAAAATTTTCCACCATTTCTATCAACCTGATTACAGTATGGACTAAGAGTTGGACCTAAGGAATACAAATTGAGTCAGTGCGGCTGAACAAATAAATTGAGCCAATGAAAAATGCTCAGAGAATACATCCTCAAAAATGTTCATCAAGAAATTTCCCAAGCTTAGCAGTGAGTTTTTAAATTATTTTAAATAATTTTAACTTTCTATAATTTCCTACCACATATGGTCAACATGGTATCCAGTATGGGTGCCCTCTTTGTAACAATTACCAAAATCACTCTATAGCAATAAATCAAATATGTACAAGTCATGCATTTAACTATATTTCAAAGTATTGAAAGATCACACCTCTCAGAAAGAGGAGACATGATATATCCCTTATTTATTGATGCATGTGGTGTATTAAAAAAATGAACAGCATGAACCCAAATCTGTTAAGACATTATAAATAGCACTTATGTTTGCTGGAATATTATGAATGTCACTTACCCTAACTAGCAAGATCATTATGAGGATCATTGACCAGAATCTGCTACAACAATATGAATAACTCCAGCCAAAATCTGCTAGGACTTTATGAAGTTTCAACCCAAATCTTCTACAAAAATAGGAATAACTCCAACCAAAATCTGCAAGGACTTTATGAACAGTTTCAATCCAAATCTGCTACAACAATATGAACAGCTTCAACCCAAATCTGCAAGGACTTTATGAACAGTTTCAACCCAAATCTGCAAGGACTTTATGAACAGTTTCAACCCAAATCTGCTACAACAATATGAATAGTTTCAACCTAAATCTGCAAACAAAAAATATGAACAGCTCCAACCCCAAACTGCTAAAACAATATAAACAACTTACCAAAATCAGCTAGGACTTTATGAACAGTTCCAACCCAAATCTGCTAGGACTTTATGAACAGTTTCAACCCAAATCTTCTACAAAAATATGAATAACTCCAACCAAAATCTGCTAGGACTTTATGAACAGTTTCAATCAAAATCTGCTACAACAATATGAACAGCTTCAACCCAAATCTGCTACAACAATCTGAACAGCTTCAACCCAAATCTGCAAGGACTTTATGAACAGTTTCAACCCAAATCTGCTACAACAATATGAATAGTTTCAACCCAAATCTGCAAACAAAAAATATGAATAACTTCAACCCCAAACTGCTAAAACAATATAAACAACTTACCAAAATCTGCTAGGACTTTATGAACAGTTCCAACCCATATCTGCTAGGACTTCATGAACTGCACTAACTGAAATGCACTAGGACTTTATGAAGAACATTAACCCAGATCTGCTTGGACTTTATGAACACTGACTCAAATTTGATAGGACTTTATGAACACAGACCCAAATCTGCAAGGCCATTCTGAACACAGACTCAAATCTGATAGGACTTTATGAACAACACTGACCCAAATCAGCTAGGACTTTTTGAACACTGACTCAAATTTGATAGGATTTTTGAACAACACTGACCCAAATCTGCTAGGACTTTATGAACAACACTGACCTAAATCTGCTAGGACTTTATGAACAATCTTTAACTGTAGAGATATATTAAATATCACATAATTTGATAACTTTATTGAAACCTGTAACCTTGATCATTTCAGTGTTTAAATTCTAAACATTAATCTATGGTGATAGTTCCATATATCAGTCACACTTGTTTATAAGTTCCAAGTACTGATTCTCTTTTTATTACTCATTTAAGTATTCTAATTAGTTCCAGATAGGAACAATATCATTAATTTATATAAGCTGTTTCACTCAGTGAATATAATTCTGTCAAATACACTGTTATACTTTTGGAACACAATTTTAGTAGTGGATTCAGTCATCATTTTTTTACATGTTAAATATACATCTAATTCATGAAATTGTTGTTGTAAATGCTGTAAATACAATCGAACTGACCTTCTTTGCCTAGAGAAGTACCACCGTTGTGAATGCTGTAAATACAATCGAACTCACCTTCTTTGCCTAGAGCAGCACCACTGTTGTAAATGCCTTAAATACAATCAAACTCACCATCTTTGCTTAGAGAAGTACCATTGTTGTGAATGCCTTAAATACAATCAAACTCACCATCTGTGCAAAGAGAAATACCACTGTTGTAAATGCCTTAAATACAATCAAACTCACCATCTTTGCTTAGAGAAGTACCAATGTTTTGAATGCCTTAAATACAATCAAACTCACCATCTTTGCAAAGAGAAATACCATTGTTGTGAATGCCTTAAATACAATCAAACTCACCATCTTTGCAAAGAGAAATACCACTGTTGTAAATGACTTAAATACAATCAAACTCACCATCTTTGCAAAGAGAAATACCACTGTTGTGAATGCCTTAAATACAATCAAACTCACCATCTTTGCTTAGAGAAATACCACTGTTGTAAATGCCTTAAATACAATCAAACTCACCATCTTTCCTTAGAGAAGTACCATTGTTGTGAATGCCTTAAATACAATCAAACTCACCATCTTTGCAAAGAGAAATACCACTGTTGTAAATGCCTTAAATACAATCAAACTCACCATCTTTGCTTAGAGAAGTACCAATGTTTTGAATGCCTTAAATACAATCAAACTCACCATCTTTGCAAAGAGAAATACCATTGTTGTGAATGCCTTAAATACAATCAAACTCACCATCTTTGCAAAGAGAAATACCACTGTTGTAAATGCCTTAAATACGATCAAACTCACCATCTTTGCAAAGAGAAATACCATTGTTGTAAATGCCTTAAATACAATCAAACTTACCTTCTTTGCCTAGAGAAGCACCAATGTCCAATACTGTATTTATTATCTGAAGCTTTACATCCTCTGCTGTCCTAAAAGATGTGTCCTCCACCAGCTCAACAAGATCAACACAAGTTGCAAAGTTTTTCATTTTGTCTGAACCATTTTTGCTTTGGTATTTTTGGGCAGCAGTATTCATTTGTCTCCATTTCTTGCCTTTTATAAGTCCTTCGATTACACGCTTGTACATGTTTTCTGACATAGCAGTAAGGATGTTGGGTATCTCTGGATAACAAAAGATGGTAACTTTATGTTTTAATTGAGTAATTATTCATTATTTTAATACTAAGCTACATGGCTTATAGTATTCAATAAATAAATATATCTATGTGTGTGTGTGTGTGTGTGCATGTGTTTGTTCCTGAAACACAGATGACTGTGGTAGTTCCTGACAAAAATACAAACCTTAATAACCGGACATACAGAGTAAATCCTAAATGTCTAAATGTTCAGAATGAACTTATTTATGTTGACTGACATAGTGATAGTTCACATCTGATTATCCTGACCCATGATAGCCACAACTAGAAATTTAATTAAGCTCTGTTTAAACAAAGTGACTTTAATGCAAAACGTATCCAGTTGAATGGATTCAAAGAACATTCCCTTACCTATTTATGATGGTTCAAAAGCATTCAATTCTTCCAACAGTCAAGGTTTTCATATCAACTGTCAATATAAACACCATAATTCTTATAACACTTAAATGTTGTTGATGGTGTTGTTCTTGTAAGGTTTAACGCCATTTTTCAGCACATGATAGGCTATACATGGCAGCCGGTATTATTGGTGGAGTAAGAACCCGGGAAAACCCCCAGAAAGAACCACCAACCCACAAGAAGCTACTGGCAAGCTTTCTCACATAAATTCATTAGCTGAATCTTAGACTTGAACCCACACAGACAGGTGAGATGGCATTGATCTTTAACAGAGAGCGCTTTAGACCACTCGGCCACTCGGGTCCCCTGGAACACTTGAATGAAATCAGCATTTGTTATCATCAAAACCATATTTTCCAATTCAGGCTATTACAATGGGAATTACCAAAGATATCTTTAGTTAATGCTCAAACACAAGCTACATGGCAAATGATGTGGAACTATGCAAGGATAACCAATTATGTAAAATCAATTTACATACACACAAAACTGACTC
Organism: Unio delphinus; assembly: GCA_029339505.1. Lineage (NCBI taxonomy): Eukaryota > Metazoa > Mollusca > Bivalvia > Unionida > Unionidae > Unio > Unio delphinus. Next base: position 8,979,733 of record JAQISU010000361.1, on the reverse strand, counting down.
AGTACAAAATTAAACACCCAAGTTTTAATGCAACAAAAGCTAATAAGTTTAAGAACTGTCCAAATATTACACTGATCATGAGAAGAGTATTTTAAACAGCTAAATCTACCTTTGTCACCATGCAATGCACTTAAATTTGTTATGCAAAATCTACTTCTGTTCTGCTACACTGTCTGGCAACTATAAAAAGTATTATTGTCCAGAGACCAATTTTTTTTTGTTTTAGTCAGAGTTTATTATTTCTTATCACAAGTACAAGCCATGCACAAAGATCAGTACTTGAACTACCGTACCAAAACTGTTTCTTCTTTCAGTAATAGTGACCTTGACCTCTGAACCTTAAAATTGATGCAGTTATTTTTTAACATTCCTTGCAAACCATTTACAGCATTTGGTAACTGTGATGGTGGCCAACTAAAGTTAATGTGTTTAATAAAAAGCAGAAAGTTGGATAATATTATAAATGGAACAAAATATGCTTTGTCTTAATGCAGGCATATGCAAATTGTGTGAAATTTTGTGACTTCTGAAAGATTTACAAATTTATGCCTTGTGCCACTTGGCACAGTCACTAAGGAAGAAAATTATATATATATATATATATATATATATATATATATATATATATATATATATATATATATATATATATATATATGAAGCAGCTCAACTATACAACTTCAATGATCTTACATTCAATACATTTTTTCAACTGTATACAGTTTGGTGAGTTTGATTGTATTTAAGGCATCTTCTTAGTGCCTAGGACAATTAGGAATAGAAATTTAATACTGAATCCTTTTGTAAAGTACAAAAAATCCAACATCAATTATCTTACATTTTTAAATAGTCAAAATGTAACTTTACCAGGAGAAAAGCTTTCTCCTAACTTGTTAATGATGATACTGATGACTTTATCCACAAGTCTGCTATGCTGCATGGATAAATGTGTAAACTTCAAGACCCAGACCAACTTCTGGTACCCATCATCCATGTCTCCAAGACTAAAGTCCAGTTCACTGTCTTTGACCAACTTGTCACATTTACAGGAAAACTGTTCAGCTGCTGGTCTAGTACTGTGTCCTTCAACTTGATTTCTTTCTTGAGTTGACCTCTGTTCATCTTGATCTTCCAATCTTACACTTTTTTTAGTCTCCTGTGCTAGGGCTTCCATCTGTTTGGGTTCAATATCATTAACCTTTGGAAGCATTTTTCTTTTCCTGGCCTCTGGATCTTTATCATAATATTTTTTCAGTAAAGAGTATTTCTCTGTAAAATGATAAAAAATGAAATCTCCTTCAGTAATTTTCTTAAAACTATAAGGCAAATTATTCCTCATATATTCACATAATTATCCAATTTTTTTAAATAACTTGAAAACTTATTTAACCTTATATAACCTGCAATGACTTTTACAGACCATATTTACTCCTCAAACTCAACCATCTGAATATTTTGGATTGCATGAAAAGCTTATTTAGATTTCCTGTAAGTCATCATCTTGACTGTATCATTAAATGACTTAAAAATGCTAAAATAAAAAATTTGAAAGAACAATTTTGGCCAGCAACTTCTTCAGTTTCTTTAAGTGGTATTGCTAAAGTCATTTAAATTCTGTCTGGTTCCAAGAATAACAATTGGTCTCCAAAAAATTGAATTTTAGTGCATCTGCTGTTTCAAACCAATACTATATGCACTAGCTAATTAGCTAATTATTAATTTTAATAATTAATTTTCTAGATTTACAAGTTCATCAATCATATAAGAATAGCTAAGCAATGATACACATCCATATCTTTTCACCTCTACCACTAACAAAAGTATGAACCATGCAAATGAATCCCTTTAGAGTGCCTGAAACCTGATATAATTGCAACACTTAAACAGATAAATGGATGGATGTAGAAAGTACTCAATACTCCTTATGACAATGAAATAAAGATAAATATAATGTTTTACAACCATCAAAAAACAGCCAGGCTTTCAAGTTATAAGTAATTATTGGTTACTTTTGTCTTCCTCATTATCTTCAATAGTTGAGAAAATATTTGTGTTCATTGTGCAAATATATGTACTGTAAATGATAGTGAGGACTTTGTATTGCACCTAATCTTTAGAAGCTCTAAGTGCTTTATGACATCTATAATGATATAACTAAAAAAAAAAAAAAAAAAGAACACAATGAAATTAGAAAACAAAAAAATGCTGAAAATATTTAAGGTAGGAAACATTATTAGGTCTTTTTTTAAATTTGTTCTTGCAGTTGAAAAAAGTGATTTTTAAGAGCACTCTTAAAAAGAATCACTGTGTCTTTGTGTCTGATTTCAATGGGCACATTGCTGGGCCCTGGAATGCAAAAGAACACTGTCCATATGTCTTCATTATCATAGTGGGAATAATGAGCATACAATTATCAGAAGAAGAGCAATAAGTATCTTGCTGATGTGTACAGATGGGTGAGGCCAGATATGTATATTGTACTGGAGTCGGTCAGTGAAATGTAGCACATAGAAAAAAATGTGTGTTTCATTCTGGATCAAATGGATAGCCATGTAGGGTACAGAGCAGTGAGGAGGTGTGCTCTGATCATGGCACTCAAAGGATGATCCGAGCAGCCGGGTTTTGAACTTTTTGAAGTTTGTGGAGTAGATAATGAGACACACCAGCCAGAATTGAGTTACAATAATCCAGTCTTGAAAGTACTAATGAACACAAAAGTGCTTTAGTGGCATCAGCTGAAAGATATTTGTGAATTGAGCTGATGAATCTCAGCTCAAGATATGCAGCCTTGCATATGTTCATGACATGTTGGTGCAAGGTCAAAGTTCTTTACATAAAGGTTGACAGGAGCTTTTGCCAAGAGCATCATAAGTCCAGTTCACTTCTGGTACCCATAATACAAGTCTCCAAGTCTGAAGTCCAGTTCACTGTCTTTGATCAGCTTGTCACATCCATTACAACCACTGGGAAGCTGCATTGCTGCCGGACTTGTCCCATGTCCCTGATCTTGGATTCCAACTGGAGGTGATCCTTCTTTACCTGGATTTTTGCCCTTATTGGGTTTTTTCTGTGCTTGTGTCTGAATCTGTGTATGTGACTGGGCCTTAGCCTGTGTTTGGGCCTGTGTTTGTGATTGGGTCTTAGCCAGTGTCTGTGTTTGAGCCTGACTCTTTGTCTTTGACTGGGCCTTAGCATGTGCCTGTGTTTAGGCCTGTGTTTGTGATTGGGCCTTAGCCATCTCAAGCAACTTTGCCAGCTGCATTTCTTCAAATTTGTCACCCATTTCTTTTTGTTTCATGTCTCTGGCCCTGATGCCTTCATTGTGGAATTTTTTCATCATACGGTAATTTTCTGTAAAATATTAATTGTATTGTATGCATAGCTGCCAACCCCCGAGTACAAAAATACTGATTCCTTGTGCCAAAAATACTGATTTTCAGGAACAAATACTGATTTTTAAATTTCAATGCATATGTATCTATTTACAACATATACAACCATCAGTAAAGTTGGACAGTACCTTACATAATTATTTAATGTCAATGATGCACGTGTTGCACATTTGTACCTTCTGGAGTTGCACCATGTTCCATTCAGGTGCCCATTCAAAAGGTGCAAGAGTGCATCACACTCAAACACAAGCTATTTATAGGAGCCCTTTCTATGCCTTGTTTCTTTTTTAATCATTGATTCCAATGTACCAACTTTCATTGATTATCTCAGTTCTGAGATTTTATTATTGAAATGTTTTCGTTCAAGCATAAGAATTATCTTTTGCAATTTTAATGTCTGAAAAACTTCTGCAAAATAAATCGCCAACAACACTAGAAACTGAAAAATGAAGGTTTATTTCTAAAAGAAATTTAAAAATCAAATTTCGATCAATGTACATTAAGGTTCGCTCCGTCATTTATCTACGTCGTAAGTTCAGACTGAGTTGTGTGTGATGAAGCAGGAAGCTGATGTTTATTAGTTTTTTTGTGCTCTTGCATTTCATAGGCGCCTCATTGCCCAATAGCGAAATCACGTTACACAATTTACAAAACGTCAATTTTTCTCCTTTACTATATGGTTTCACAAATCTATACAAGACGGCACAAATATCCTTCCAGTTGTCTCCTATTTCTCCTGGAGAAAATTCTGAATATTATGCCTTCCAATTTATCATGATTACAAGCTGAATATTACGGAGACTAATACAGCAACAGCGGTAACTATTGCGAAATCCAATATGGCGGAAAACGACAAGCCTGGTAGTCTCATCAGTCAGTCTCGACTGACAATTCCAAAGAAATTTTATTATTATTTTTTTTTAAAGTAAAAAACGTATTTTTTTGCACAAAAAAACATACACCCGTATTCAGGTCCAAAATAAGGGACAAATACAGAAAAAACGGGACAGTTGGCAGCTATGTTGTACGCTGTACTTTAATATATGAAAAACATGATATGCATTTAATGCACTTATCGTACTTATTTATTGCTCTGTTTCAATCTGTAAATTCTTTTTAAATAGCATACATGTTTATGAAATACAAACACCACTGCCTCATTGCGTACAGATGTTTGATGGGAGTACTTTAAGTTTGCAGTTACCTCAGTTTAAAAGTTTAGATTTTTACTGTACTTGTTTTTCACATAATCAGACAAGTTACGATGGTCTGTTAGAAAATATTTAGGCACAAGTTTTGATACAACTTTGTAATGTATTCACCAAATATTTTTAAGCATTTTATGAAAAGAAAACTTCTTTTGTTAGTGGTGACTGACAAGTGAGAGATTCCTTGGTGCACTGATTGTGTACAAAGAAATGATCCATGTCCCCTGTGTCTGTGTTCACATTATTAAACAGAAAGTATAAACATAGTTCACTACATTATAATGTGCCTCAGTATAACATGTGATATGTATGGCTCCCATGTTTTTAATAAATATTGTTTTCATATTAAAGATACTTCAGTACCTGACATATGGAAGTACAGTCCATGGCTACCCCAAATAGCGTCAGTGACCACTGCATGTTCATGAAATATGAATGCCACTGTGTCATTGACTGAAGCTGAGTTAACTTAGATAATTATACAGATGAATGGATTAGAAGACTGATAAGTGTAGTCATGTATGGCCCTACCACATTCCTGGTGGTGAATCTGATATAAATCATTGGTTTTATAATCATCAAACATGGCCAAGGATTATAGTGACTAGCTTTTGCCTTGATTATTACCTTCAATAAAAAGAAGATTTACTTTCAGTGACTGGATATTGTAAGCAACATCTTGAACAGTTTTCCCCTCGAGGTTCTTTATATAAGGGTTGACAGGAGCTTCTGCCAAGAGCATCATAATATCATATCTGAGCTTGTTATCCTGACAAGGTTCACGCAGAACGACATAGAGTGCTGTATTTCCATCCTTGTCTAGGAGGTCCTGTTCATTCTTTGGGAGGACAAATGTATCCAGGATGTACTGCAACAGAGAGAGGCTCCTCTCGTTTTTGGAGCTTCCTGCAACAAAACAGCATTCTGTTTATAATACTAATCATATGAATGTATGTAACATGGTTTAGTATGTATGAAGATAATAGTATTGATATTTGTATATCTGTCTGTATGTCTATCCATCTGTCTGTTGTATGCTGCTTTTGGTTTAAAACTCCATTTTCAGTGCATGACAGGATATAAATGTCTTGCAGCATAACCGGTGGCAGAAGATTCAACCCAGGAAAATCCTGCTATAAACAACCAACCCATGGGTAACTACTGGCAACTACTCACAACCCACACTGGCCAAGCCCAAGCCTCAAACTCATATGGACCACTCCAGTGGCCTAGTAGTTAGAGCATCTGCCTTGGATGCAGGAGGTTATGGGTTCCATTCCTTGCTGAGTCATACCAAAGATTTATAAAATGGTACTAACAGTTGCCTTGCTTGATGCTCAGCATTAAGAACTTAGTGTTAGAACTGGTCAGCCTGGTGTCAGGATAATGTGACAGGGTGGGAAATCATGCTACATGTCTGCGGCATGATGCCCTAGTGCTAGACATCACTAAAAAATGTGCCACTGTATATCATAGTTATATGACTGAATTGTTTTAGAGCCCTGTTAAAAATCCAAATCACACTCACACACAAATCCATATAGACAGAGGTGATATGGCAGTAAACAGTAAACAGTAAAGGTGAACACTTTAGACCACTCAGCCACCTGAGACCCCGTGTGTGTGTGTGTGTGTGTGTGTGTGTGTGTGTGTGTGTGTAACAGCATATCAGCACAATCCTGGAAATACATACACAGTGAAGAGCAAAAGTTAAGTTGTAAAAATGTAAAAGTAAAGAACTATTTTGGCTTCAAGTAATGAATCAGGTAATACTACTTGCTTTATTTAAATTTTGTCAGTTATTCTTTCATGTTCTTCATCCTGACTTCTTTCCGCTAATAATTCATGTGTTAAATGCAAAATTAAGTGATCTTGCAAGTTTTTGACTTTGGAAATTGTATCCCTTTTGCCAATAATTGAATCTCAAACAGAAATTACACTACTGATGTGAGTTTATACTACAATGTATACAGTATATCTACTTCCATTATGGTGAAAAGGTGCATCCAGTGAGTGCACTGGGTTTAATATTTGGAAGACATAGAATTAACAATTATGGCAACCTCTAATATGATCTCAAGGTACTGATATAATTTCAAGTCAAACATGTTTTGTAGGCATTCAGTATAGACCATTTCAGTAATGGGTGTAATTTGTTAGAATCAGACATATGGCAATTTGTCACTTGATTTCAATCCTCATACATTTACATTCCTTGAAATGTCATTGTATAAATGCCCCCAAAATACATACAGCAAAATCAATCATAATGCAGTATCCAGTATAAAACTGATTGAATGCCATAAACTGATTGAATGCCATAAGGTGTACTGTCACAATGAAACAAAGTTTGTGTGCAGTATTCTCTTTGGTGATTGGGTGCAATTGCAGTAAAATATTTTACTTATCCCAAATTCTGACATTTTTTTTAATTTACTATTACTATCAATATCTTTGCAGCCATTTCTCAAACTGATTGCCCAAAAAGGAATTGGAAAAACAGTCACGTCTTTCTCAATTTGGCAGATTTACCTCTATTGGGCTCATTACACCATGTATTACCTATCATGCACTGAAAAATGGTGTTAAACCCCAAGCAAGAACAGCAATTAACAACAAAAAGAAATAAAACTAAGTGTACTGGTCAAGTAATAGTGGGTGTGGGGGAAGGAGGAAGCAGTATGCATGCAACACAAAATCCACCCTATATACAAGAGTGGTTTAAATGTAATCTTCCAGGACCACACAAATTCACCTCTGTTCATGAAAGAATGTGGATATAAACCAGTATCCCAACTGACATAACATTATCCAGCCATTTTTAAATAGCAGAATAGCTCTAACAATCTAATGTTTCTTTTAAAATTGTATCTATTATATAATTAATCTAACACTTGTAATACTTTATTTCTTAAAAAGTGCACTACCAAGTGGTGTAAATGACCAAAATGCTCTTCTCAGTAAACATTCAGATATCATAAGATGTATGTATAGAATATAAATTTGATTATTTAATGCATAGCTGATTGGTTGTTAGTGTGTCAGATGGTATGAATCCTTCAAGTCAAGATATGCTTTACTATCACTGACTCAACACTGTCAAATCTTTTATGTGATAATACAATTAATTTCAATCAAAATACAGAATGAGTACTGAATTTATTATTTACTATTGTATTTACAGCTTGTCTAATCTTCAAGCATACTGGCAAAGAATACTTTTTTTTGTAAATGCAGCATTTTCTCACTGTAAATACCTTCATTATAAAACAGCTCCTTTTATGATGCCATTATTTTTATTGATCACATTTCATTAAGTGGTAGTATAATTATATTTACAATGTACTTCTTTATAAAGTGGTATCACTATAACATGCTATACTCCAAGGACAATGTTACAAGCAGAGAGTACTGTGATCTAAGCATATGTTTGTGAAGATATGTCTTGGATAAAATGAGATCTCTGTCATAACTCTACTGTTATGTGTTTAGGCTCTTAGAAACTGTAACAGAAAAGAGTGAAGACAGTAAGCTTTGTAAAAGTCAACAAATAATTTATTTCCCTAGAAAACCAAGGTAAAAATGAGAAAAAAGAACTTAAGGTTTTATGAATTAAATCCAAAATTTATCCAAGAATTAAAAAAGTCCTATTATTAAAAGTCCTAAATGAATCTGAGTTTGAGTCCTGATGAAATCCAAAACATCAGGTGATAAAGTCTGTTGCAACCTTCAAAGTGCTGATGTGTCAACAGGTCCTTGTTGAATCACAGAAAACATTACATAATTAAGTTTTGAATTCCGAAAAAATTTCAATGAATATCTTTGTCCAAGAATTCTTAATTTGAGCACTTGTATATTTTCAGAGAAAAGAATCATTTGTATTCAATAAAATAAAATTTCAACTCAAACTGGTAAAACAAAGCAATTTTAAGTGTCAAAGGTTTACAGCCCGAATGACCGAATTATATCCAGAAAACAGTTAGACACGAAACAGATTCCCATATGAGGGTCACATGGTCACCCTTCCCGAATAAAATAGAAACATTTTCTCCTGAAATCAATGGTTCTTACTCTGGAAAAGAATAATAACAAAAAAGTTGTTTACCAGAAACCCTTACTGGTTCTGAATCAAGGTCAGCAAATAGATGCAGTGTTTCTATATTATAACAGTCAGCTCAAACAGAACTGAACTGAATTTCTGATAATAAAATGTCAAATCCAGTAGACACAGTTACCTTATAACAGCATGTAATGGAATATAATGTTTATATGTTTTCTAATTTCATGGTGGTTTATTTTTATTTTTTATTTTTTGTAGTCATATCAATATAGATGTTGTAAAGCCTTAAGAGCTTCTAAAGATTCAGAACTATACAAAGTCCTCATTAATATTATTATAAAAAAATTAATACTAACAAACAAATAACTAAATTGCATATACATAACACTACTAAAAATGACACATAATTTGATCTCATTAGATCAGTTTAACACACCTGCTTTAATGATTGTGTTACTAAGGCAACAAGAAAAGATAACTTGACATCTTTGATAACTGTAATAAATAAGATCACAGTAAACCTGATTTCATGGTCATATATGCAATTTAATGGAGATACTTTTCATGGGAATAACATCAGATCTGCAATAAAATATGTAAATAATTTGATCTCAAAACATCTGTTTTAATGATTATATATGCAACAGCATGGAAAGATTTGTCCCAAAATAATATACAATCTTGTTGATAATTACTGTGGCCAAAGGTATAAATATGATCTTAATGGTCATATTGGCATATATGGAAATATGTGGCGATATTTCTCTGTGGAAATGTAAATAATATGATGTCAACAAACCTGCTTTAAATGTCATGTAGGGAACAGCATGAAAATATGTTTCAGATAAAATGATATTTCTCTTTGGAAACTGTGAAAATGCAAATATGATGTCAACAAACCTGCTTTAATGGTCAGATAGGCAACAGCATGGAAATATGTGTCTCCAGGATAACACGAGATCTCCTGATGGTTACTGTGACAAATAAGGAAGTAATGAATGATCTGCAGCACCCAGGGGTGAAGCTCTGCTTTTTCAATCTCACACAATGGCTTCAAGCTGACTGGGAATTTAGCTTCCATTGGAATATTCGTACATGCCTGTAGATACGCAACATGTGCCTCATCCCAACAGTCTTTTTTGATGAAACTGTAAGCTGCTCTGTACCAAAGGAGTTCATCTGTGATGGGAGTCTCTGGGATTTTGGCTTCTAAAGGAACTAAAAGCATTTAATCAAAGAGGACTTAGGAAATTGAATATTACATGCAGTACATTTAAGAAACAAAATCTAAACAGTTCAAAAGATAAAAAATTCAAGGACAAGTATTAATGCACCATCTGAAAAATAACGAGAACTAGGAATGATATTCAAATATCTGGACAAAAATGGATTGCACAAAATTATGCAAACACTATATTTCTTGTATTTATGTATCAATTAAGTGAATGCATGTATGTGAATGAAAGAAAGAGATGAAACTGCAAAATTTGATAATTTAATTTCACACTTTAATTTGGTAAATGAGTATATATATACCAACATGAACTACAGAATTACCCATGCTACTAGACTGGTTTTAAACATATACGGTGATGTACATGCATAGGACATTCAGGAAAAAGAGCATAAAACTCAACAAAATACATTAAGATATAAACATGCCTAACGAGTTTTGTATTTGTATATCTTTAAGTTTAGTTTTCACAAAATCATGCTAAAAAGGTTTTCTTGAAATCACTAATGTCCAAAAGCTCAAAAGCTTTAAAACAACAGTACCATGCATTTTATAATATACATTACATATCTTTAATAGTCTCCTGTGTAGGTTCCAGTAAGGTAAGGTTGATTACTTACTAATGAGCTTAAAAGATTGTAATCTTTGATCAAGTTATGTATTTTTTGAAGTGTGCAGAAACCATTATTTTCATACTAAACCTACCAAGATCATGATGGCTGACCAATAGATCAAAGAATCATGAGGCCTCTTTATTAATCCAAATCCATGCCATCCACAAATTTTGGACAAGCAACCTCTCTGGAACCTAATTTCTCTTAGGCACAATGTCCCTGACATTCATAAACATGGGTCAGTGCATTACGTCTAGAACTTAAAAAACATTATCCTTCTTTTGGTCAGATTGACCTTCTACCCCATCATAGTTTTTTCTTATCTAATTGAAATGCAAGCTATCTATAAAGACTGCTAAATGTAGAAGGTGGAGAACCTGAGCTATGGTACAGAAACAAAAATTGGCAACAGATCAAGCTATGAATTTTGCAGGGCCTTCCACAAGATTTAACATTGGAGATTGAGCTGCCAAAGGAGGCAGGCAATTTGGGAGACCTCTCCCAATGGGGACAATTAATTTTTTTAAAGTATCTGCATGTATAGGAAAACTAAACAGGTAAATCACCTGGCTCCTGACTGAAACCCCTGCTGTTGTACAGATAGACACAGAAGATTATGATTATCATTATCATTATTATCATTATTGTCATTACCATTATTATTATTATTATTATTATTATTATTATTATTATTATTATTATTATTATCATTGTCATTATTATTATTTTTGTCATTATTATTCTTATCATCATTATCATCATATTATTATTAGTAGTAGTAGTAGTATTTGCATCATCATTATTATTATTATTATTATTATTATTATTATTATTATTATTATTATTGTCATTATTATTATTATTGTCATTATTATTATTATCATCATCATTATTGTCATATTATTATCATTATTATTATTATTATTATTTTTATTATTATTATTATTATTATTATTATTATTATTATTATTATTATTTAAAGAAAAACACAGATGATGATGATGATGATGATGATAATGATGATGGGTATGCAATAATACCAACAAATACATGTATATAATCTGTGACAATTTCCGAGGGCCAAAATGAGAGTTGTCTAATTCTGTAAGAGCTGATTTTATTAGTCTGGCTCACAGAATATATTTTTAGTATAATGCAAAGTTGGGAGTCATAAAAGCACATAACTATACTAATTGTTGATACACCACCAAACTAGATTCCTTTTTTCTTTAAGAGCTAGCAACATTTATTTCATGAGACAATCACATACATAGAAACTCAGTTTTTGTATTTTTTATTAGTACAATACTGATGTCGTGATTTCAGTGGAAGTAATAGTGAAACTTTTTTATCCTTGAGGATCTATCCAAGTGCCAGTTCAGATATTCTCTGAAACTTGCTTGCCCACAATGACATGTATTTGTGAAACCAAGTTTTTATTTTACAAAGTATTCATTTAGTTTGGTTGCCTTGCTATTTTTGATCACAGATGAGTCAGTTAATTCAATTATGTAACATACACAATAACATTCATAACAGTGGTTGATTAACAAAATGAAGCAAGTTCACCAGACATACGACCATGGCTGTTAGAATTTAGTACGATTTGCATGCCTTTAACTTTTGTTTTATTCCACCTCCTTTATTTGCCTCAAAAAATATAATTAATGTGATAATACAATGTAGGCTTTTAATTCAGTGCAACAATATAACTTATACTGCCACGAGTCAGTTACCAAAAACCAGTCAGCATTTATTTAGATTCTGAGAGAAACATTTGCGGTAGATTGACATATTTTACATTTAAATACACATTGCATTTATGATGATTACACTTAAGTGAAATTAAAAGATTAAAATTAAAACACAAATTTCACTTAATAGAAACTGTTTAATTGGCATTTAAATATTAATATACAGCCTACACTAGGTGTAAGGAATGTTTTCATTTATCAAAATTTCATTGCATATCTTTAATTACAGTGCACTAAGAATGGCATTTCAAAAGAAAATGTAGCTAATTACATGACTTCTAAAAAAACGATGATTTCAAAATGTTGATTTAAATTTCCAGGTCCTATCTATCTATTTCGACAATAAAATGACCCATATATCAACATTTCAGTTACCAATTTTCTTTAGGTTCAAGCGATCAATTTATCTTTTAATTTTGTGGTTAAAAAGATGGGATCCATGCCTTACCCCATCTTATAAGCGGGTTTATGAGTTATCAGGGCGAGAGAGTTATTGAGGTAGTGATGTCCATTTCCATGCTAATGGTATGAACATTCTTATCAGACTTTACTAGAATGCATTGTTTTGAGTGACTACCTGTTGAATGCAACCATGATAGCCCAAGATATTTTAAGTTAAATATGTAATTTAACTCTGTCATGGACAACCACATCATACAACATCATAAATGTAAACACTACCTGACTTTTGCTTAATCCAATGTAACTACAATATCTTTGGCAGGTTTGCAGGTGAATTACATACACATTGCTATGAACCCAGGTGAAAATATAAATTTTGTCATATCTGTTTTCCTTAAATCTACAGGTCATGTTAAATGCTACCAACATGTTAATTGCTATATCAAGGAAACTATCAAGGTCATATTTGAAGAAATAATACCTTTTGTATCTGTAGTAAAAATCCAACAATGAACGAGGTAACTAAACTATGGTACCGTTCTTAACCCCATAACCCCATCCAAGGGTAGGAGTGATATTAACGGAAGGAACAGCATGTTATTCTGCATTACAAATGTAACGTGGGTGAAGAGTTAATGATCCACAATATTAATCGATATACAGACAAAATGACACCCGCAATGAACTACCCAAACACTCGACACCAGATTGTCCCATATCAATATGTTGAGGAGATACAAATCAATCTTTTCTGAGTGAACATGAAATTGATGATGTTTGATATGTACTGAAATCATATATGGACAGAACAAGGATACAAGTACTAAAATGTTAAAACAGTGAGATATTCAACTAGCTTACATTTGTTTCTGGGTAACATGCTATATGTCTGTGTCAGCTCCATTATGATTTCCAACTTGATATCATTACTCTGAGTCTTGGTACACTTTAATGCATCTAGTAGGGCACGAAAGGAGATCTCCAAATTACCAAGTTTTCGATGTGCACACCCCACACGTGCATGACCCTACAAAACAAAATATTCATACTTTTCTTGATTTCCTATTATTTATCCAATGATCAATTTCACATGACACCAGCGATGGGAATGATTTCCATAAAAATTATTGCTGAATTATGTGCATGTATAAAATATTTAATGCTTTCACTGTAAGATACAGGATATATATATATATATATATATATATATATATATATATATATATATCTATATATATATATATATATCTCTATATATATATATATATATATATATATATATATATATATATATATATATATATATATATATATATATAATGAACACACAACCTCAAACATTAAATACTTTTTACATAACTTAAACCTTCTTTTATTGTGTTTTACACAAAATCATTACCTGATTATTGTTTAAGATTCTGACATTATAAAATGTTGATGGTTAAAAAAACTTAAATACATGTCCAAATGAACATGGTTTTAAAACAATTACATTGTACTGAATCAATAACTTCAAGGTAATTTAAATTATGCAAACCATATAGAGGATTGTTGGCACAGTGATGATATAACATTAAATATAATCATGTCACAGGATCTAGAAATAATAACTGAGGCAAGATCCAAACATTTGAACGAAGTTTTGGAAAGATACCCACTACTGCATTCACTAAATGTGTTTCTTTGCACACACACACACACACACACACACATATATATATATATATATATATATATATATATATATATACATATACATATACATACATATATATATATATATATATATATATATATATATATATATATATATATATATATATATATATATATATATATATATATAATTTACATTGAGAAAAACACACACACACACATCATTGAAACATATCATTTTTATTGCTCACCAATCAATTAAAACTGATTATTGTATTTAGTACTTGGGTTTTCGCCCAATGGAAAAAAAGACTTACATTATATGAAGTAGGTAGCTGGACAGAAACTTGCCCAAATGAGAAAGGCAAGAAAAAGAATTAACAACATAACAAATATAAATTCAACTCTTAATAACCTTGTAATTTTTCATCACACTTACAGGAAATTTTCAAATTACTCTTGGTGTAGTCATTGGGAAAGTTATAAAACATGAAATGAAAGTTGTAAAAAGTTGTACAAATGAGTAGACATAGCATTCTCTGTTTCCAATGGGTTATCAAAAAGCAATACAACTTTTAATTAGATCCCTTCAAAAGTGTCAATTATACATTAAAAACATGGTGTCAATTACATCTAAAAAACAATGGCTCAATGAGGGATTGTAGCTAGTTATCTTCCCTTTAACAGATAGTTGGCAGCATGGAACAAAGCAATACAAGATTACTTCTGGTATGCTTCCAGCTCATCATACAAGGAAGCAATAAAAAGGTAAAATCATCCTGCTTTACAAAATGTATCATACAATCAGATCTTGGATATTATTGTCCATGAGTGAGGAGCTAAAAAAGACCAAGATTTAAGTTATCCAGACGATTGGAGCAGATAATCAAAAGATAATTAGGCATAATATAAAAATACTGTTAGCACAATGGCAAATCATATTTTATTATATCAAAATAAAAATGAAATACTGGTTATTTTCACAATTAACTTTATGGTTCATTTCTGAAATTATTGTTCAATGGATTCAAATCTTCAAAATTATATTTTTCATGGATCATGAAAAATATAAAAAGTATGCTATTGTAATGCTCTAGAAAATAACTCTCAATTAAAACAGCAGATCAATATTATCTTTATCTTTATGACTGTTTCTTTTTTACAATTGGATGAATTTGGCATTTAAACAGATACATGGCTGAGAGAGACAGACAGACAGGCAGAGAGACAGAGACAGAGAGAGAGAGGCAGGGTTGATGGAGAGAGAGACAGAAAGACAGACAGAGGGAGAGACAGACAGAGGTGGAAATAGGAGAGAGAAGGAGAGGGGAAATGTGTGTATGTTTGAGTACAATGGTGTATGTTAAATTTGCTAGAAGAGAATTGTTCTATCTTTAAATTATTCTGACAACATATACACAATATAGTACATGTACTAGGAAGGGACAACATAAATTATCACTGTCTAAATAAAGTTGTATATTAATTGGTGTCTTCAATTTTTCAATGACAGTTTGTAATAAGATTTAGAACATTAAATTGTATTTTGTCACAACAGAACATATTTAAAAGGGAATTGTAGCTAATTACACACACACACACACACACACAGAAACATGGGTGCATATGCACACAAATATGTTCATTGATTATTAATTATTCTTTATATGAGGCTGGACTCTATTCATAATTTAAGGAAAATTATTACAAGTATTTACCAAGTATATATAAACCTTTTTGATGACCATGTATTTTATATTTGTTCACCAAATAAATGTAATTTTTAAAAAGATTAATCTTAAGGTTGAAAAAGAAAATGTCTTCACAGTTGTTCTATAATTGTCCTATAATAAATGAGAGAAAAAAATTAGTAAGGCAATTTTATTTTTGTATCTTCCAGTTGTAAATTTCAGCATATCATTTGACTATTGTTTAGGAGATCTTCACGGAGTCACACTAATCAGAAAATGAAGTTAATATCATTAAGAATTTACATATAATAGGTTGATGCTGATGCTTTGAACAGGAATTAAGTAGAAGTAATAGAATATAGTATTTAGTTAAAATGAAAAAGAGGATAAATGCCAATGTTAGTGTCTTATAGTGCTAATGTAGTATATATTTTGATTCACTGAAAAATGAAATAAAACAATATTTATTCTCATCGATGCATGTATTATTGCCTTTTGACAGATGGTTATTTTTCTAATCAACGACAACAATGGGTCAATTACACGTTAAAAATAATGTGTCAATTACATATCAAAAAGAGGGCCCCGAGTGGCTGTGTGGTCTAAAGCACTTTCCGTTACAGATCACTGCTGTCTCACCACTGTCTGCGTGGGTTCGAGTCTAAGATTCGGCTAATGTAGTTATCTGAGAAAGCTTGTCAGTAGCTTATCATGGGTTGGTGGTTAGTTCTTCCTCCACCAATAATACTGGCTGCCATGTATAGCCTATCGTGTACTGAAAAATGGCGTTAAACCCTAAAACAACAACAACAACAAAAACAACAACACATCAAAACAATGGATCAATTACACATCAAAAGCAATGGGTCACTTACATAGAAAATACTGAAAATATTTATATATACAGCCCAATAAGATCTGTGATATGTTTACTACTAAATTATATCTATTTTTAATTTAAACGAAAATTACAACATTTTCTCTAATCGGTGAAATGTGGTCTTTTCTTTGATAAAATTGTAACTGCATTCCTAGTTGGACAAATTATTGTTTTGACTACATATTGGGTCAAATTTACACCTGATCAGAAGACTTAAAACAAAATAGATCTAGCTGATGAATTATTATACAGTGTGTACTTATAAAAATTCTGGTGTTATAAAATAATAATTGTGTGGCTCATTTAAAAACAAATTTCACAGGTTTCAGCATTAAATATTCAATTTTAGTGATTGATATATCTATATCAATGGTTAAAAAAAATTATGGGATATATTTTAATACATACATGAAGATACAAAGGACTTGTACAAATATTTAAATATCGCATTTAGTGATTTTAAGTTATTAATATACCGTTACTGTTAAGTTGTCTGATTGTGATTGGCTTCATACAGGTTTAGTCTAAATTGGTCATTTTGGTCTAAATTGGTCATTTTGGTCATTGTGTTTTGTCCTCTTTTAAGTCCTTTTCCACTGATTTAGTGAAGTATATTCATTGTCTGAGATAAAGAGTTAAGTTCCGATGTGAATATTTTCACATCAAGTCTCCAAATATAAAGTAATTCCACTGCCAAATTTCTTGTGTAAGTGTGAATCACAATTCACCCACCATCAGTCATGTGTCGTGTTCTGGCAAACACATTCTGACCAGCCAAGACTATATATGTGATCTAGGAGAATTAGTAGAGCAATGTGAAATAAGAGAGTTCTTATTATTATAATCTAAGCCCAAGCATTCTTACGGATAACCATTTTCTGACATGTATGCTTAGACAGCCACTGAATGATGTTAAACTTGGTCTTAATTACCAGCACAGACTCAGTGCCAGACACCTTTCTCTGTTAAATGATATAATCTTGTGGGAAGCTAGTGAAAATCTGAATTCCATTCCATTATTACTGATGAAAGTAGCTACCATATAGAAAATGTGAATAAATCTTTAAAAAATCAGGTACAGTTGGCACCAGTCTGATGATGAAGAAAATATAACTTTTTTGGTGACAAGCTGAACTATCTAAGTCTGTCAGAATAAAACATTAATTCTTGGAGATAATGTCTCCTCTCACTCTGTGAGACATAATTGGGTATGAATTGTGCATTAACTTTCACTCTGGATTTTAACATTAACTGATACTACTGCCAATGCTACTGGAATATTATAACTTTCTCATCATAAGCATGTGAAACCAAAAAACAGCTTCTACCTTGTACCAATGTCCATCATATGATACACTCTTCATGCTATCATCAAGAGCTTCCTGAAATTTATTCTGGCTGAGAAACACTGCTGCTCGATTCCCATACAAAGCAGCAATATCTCGTCCTGTCATTCCTGCAGGTACTTGACTTCCATTCTCTTGAAAGACGCAGATGCCTCTGCTGTAAGCTTCTATTGCACCCTGATGGTCCCCTGCTTTGAGTTTGGCATTTCCCTCTTCTTTCAACTTTGATATATCAGCAGTAGTAAATTCTACATCTGAAAAACATAATTACCCTTAAGCATTCATATTAACTGAAAAACCAATCACAACATAGTACGGTAATGTAACCAGCTGGATTATGGTTCATTCTTTAATGACCAGATAGTTAACCGAGCTGAAAATTTGTTAGTGTACAAAATGGTCTTTTTAAATATGCACTGCTGTGAGTGAGTGTCAAACATGCAACATCCACACAAATTATACTGTTTCAATAGCTAGCTATCTCTACTGTCTTCCATGTTCTTCTATTAAATCAATAGAACCACATACTCCAGAACCATGTACTGGTAACATTTTTTGTGGCCAGCATATTCAAAGAAATACATACTTATGTTAATGGGCTTCATTCACAAAGGCAAACTAATGGTAAACTAATGGATTTCTAAACTTTAACTTTATTGTCAATAAATTTAGTAACCTGTGCAATGGTGGTTGTTTATATGTGACATATGACAATCAATTTTAAAAATTGCTCCTAGTTATATTTTTCCATGACCATTAAGTAATTTGCCATTATGTACAGGTTATATACATATGTCAGGAAATGTCTTCCTCTCTCATTTTTCTCAAAAATTACTGAAAATCATGATTTTTGGGGAAAAAATGACTGTGGCTGGGGATTTGGAGATGAAACTCACAAGTTATGCATGCCATATTGTTTTCTTCTGGATACAACAAGTTTACCCTATTTTAAAGATAAACACTGGATGAGCAAATTTAATAATGGTACACATAAAACATTCATATCTTATGAATGTCAGCTTTTTAGCTGTAAAACCATAAAGCATTAAAAAACTAGTTTTAATTATTTCATTTACAGAATTTATCTTCAGAATTTCATACAAAATTTGCATCTTTTAGGCACAACAGGAAATGCAATTTTTACCATAATAATTTGTACAACTGAAGAACAACAAATAGGTAATAAAATTATACAAAAATATTAGAAATATTACAGCATATAATACCCAAGTGAAAAGAGGTAACATGACATTTTAATTATTAATTTTCTACTAGAACCGTAATGTAAATTAGAACTGTAGCTGCAACTGAATTTGATCACAAGACTGATGTGACATTTATGTGTATGTGTGTGTATTATGGATTTTTAACGTAGCTTTAACAATTATTCAGACATATCGCTATGACATCTGCATGTAGCAGTTTGTAGGGATGTCTTGAACTGGGTTATCATGCCACTTAGATGAAGCATCATGTCCCACCCAGTCACATTATCCTGAAACTATGTCAACTAGTCCTGAGCACCAAGTGAGGCAACTGTTAGTACCATTTTTATAAGTTTTTGATATGATTCTGCAGGGGTTTGCACCTGCAACCTCTTGCCTCCAATACAGAAGTTCTAACCACAAGGCCACATCCCAGAGTGGTCTCTACTTGTGAATATTCATTTCAGTTGCATCGTTAATCACTAACTCTTGTTTAAAAAGTTTATTAATTATTACAGAACCATCAAAAATAAAGTCATTAATTCTTCTTTGTGTTTGTCTTCAAAATATTGTTGCCTACTCTTGAAGAAAACAGACATTTGCTCTGTTTACTTTCATACACACCCAGGGCCCCAAGTGGCCAAGTAGTCTAAAGCACTGTTCGTTACGGATCACTACCATCTCACCTCTGTGTGGGTTCGAGTCTAAGATTTGGCTAATGTAGCTATGTGAGAAAGCTTGCCAGTCTCGTGGGTCGGTGGTTCTATCTGGGGGTTTTCCAGGTTCTTCCTCCACCAACAATACTGGCTGCCATGTATAGCCTATATTGTGCTGAAAAAATGGCATTAATACCTAATAAACAAAAACATATACACCCATGCACCAAACAATGTGGTGGTCTGAAAGGTTTCACACACAAATTAATCCATGAGTGATTTACCTACATACTTGAATAATTGCTGATCATCCATGTCAATTTGTCAGCATATAACTGGAAATTATTGGGCAATGTTTTACAAAGCATCAAACAATGAAGATGCCTTGTCATCAGCATGTACTTTAACCAACTGTTATCGAACAATCATCAGACAGCAAGTGAATCATTAAAAAAAATCACTCCATTTTCTTCTTAACAATCATTCATGTCGTAGCTGAAAGGTTTATGTACATTACTCAGAAAAATATGAAATTTAAAAGAAATCACTAAATAACCTTACCAAATACATCTGCATACATACTGACCTTTATCTTCCCTTATAAATGGGTTAATTTTATTGCACGAGATCAGCACTGCAAATGATCTCTGTATAATCAATTCAAATATCAGTACTTACAATCATCTAGATTTGAATGTAACTTCAGATGTTCTTGCATGGAGAACCCAGGTTTCACGGATATATGTGGTTGATCAGCCATGATTTGTATAAAATTTCTTAATGATGCAGCAAAATCAATATATTTCTAAACAGAGAACCTGTTAAAAATAAAAATATTTGTGATTTAAGAAATAGCATACATGTGGCACATTTCAACAATTCTACGACAATAAATACTTTGTCTATATGAATTCTGAATATGCAAATACATACATACTAAGTTGCCTATATGAGCATCTGGATATGCAAATAGATACTGAGATGAATATATGAACTATATGAGTGTCATCAGCATACAATTGGTGAGACACTGGGTGATGATATATGACACTTGAGAGCAGTTGAGGGTATAAAATGAAGAGAACAGGTCCAAGATGTATATATAAACAGCTGGATATGCAACTGCATACTGAGATGTATATATGAACAGTGGAATATGCATACTGAGATGTATATATGAACAGTGGGATATGCAGGTGCATAGTGAGATTCATGTATGAACAGAATGGTTGGATATGCAATTGCTTACTGATTTTTTTATGCAAGTGCATGTATACACTATCATGTTATAAAGAAAAATTACTATACTGTTTATATTTGAAAAGAAATTTCTCTAAAGATCAACATGAAAAATAGAAAAAGTAAAAAGCAACAGTAAATCTCATATCTACTTTAAAAAAACAGTATGTAATTATTAGCATATATAGCCAGCAAAATACACTATATTTGGATATTTGTTGCAAATTAAATTGTAAAATAATATAAATATACTGCTAATAGTACATAAACATTGCACAAAAGCTTCAATCACTGAAGAAAACTTATACTTGAAGTTATTCAAGATATTAAAAAAATCATTAAGGATGCTAAATTTTGGTAAAAGTAATATAAATTAAAGAATAAAGGTCAAACATTTGAAATTATTAAAATATAGAGACAAAAACCATTACATTATATGCATTGAACTGAAAAGCAAATACTGTGTGAATAAATTCAAACACCAATTAGAAACTTTCAAAATAATGTCTATTATAGGAATTATTCTTTATTTTTCCATAAAGAATTCGTTTCATATACTTTAAAAGAAAATGAAAATCTTAGCAATGTGATATAAAAGTGTGACAAAATTTGTGTGATGTGATGAAAATGTTTAACCCTACAACTGTTGGCGAGATTGAATCCTGTCACATTAATTTATCCATACATCATAATCACAAATCCAAATATTACAAACATTTTGGAATAATTTTGATATTAAATTTCCAAACAACTAACAAGAGACAGATCTTGTACATATCAATTCCTTTATGTCAAAATTAAAAGCATACACCTATATATTGAAACAAATAAACAGTGATTTAATTTAGTGAAAAAACTTCATGAATTCAAGAAAAATGATACACATGCCCATCAGAGACTTGTTACTTTTTAAGAATACATCACTTCACTCCATTATATATATATATATATATATATATATATATATATATATATATATATATATATATATATATATATATATATATATATATTACATTACTAATTAGTCACAATGACTTTTCATTTTGGAGATTTTACCATTGCACATGGTTTGCTTATTCTTATTTTGTCTGATAATTCCTGTATTGAGTAAAAAAAATGATGCTGGGTGATAATTCCTGTATTGAGTAAAGAAAATGATGCTGGGTGATAATTCCTGTATTGAGTAAAAAAATGATGCTGGGTGATAATTCCTGTATTGTGTAAAAAAAAATGATGCTGGGTGATAATTCCTGTATTGTGTAAAAAGAAATGATGCTTGGTGATAATTCCTGTATTGTGTAAAACAAAATTATGCTGGGTGATAATTCCTGTATTGTGTAAAATAAAATTATGCTGGGTGATAATTCCTGTATTGTGTAAAATAAAATTATGCTGGGTGATAATTCCTGTATTGTGTAAAAAAAAAAATATGCTGAGTGATAATTCCTGTATTGTGTAAAATAAAATTATGCTGGTGGTAATTCCTGTATTGTGTAAAATAAAATTATGCTGGGTGATAATTCCTGTATTGTGTAAAAAAAAATATGCTGGGTGATAATTCCTGTATTTTGTACAAAAAAATTATGCTGGGTGATAATTTCTTTATTGTGCAAAAATTCCTATGCTGTGTGATTATTCCTGTATTGTGTAAAAATTCCTATGCTAGACTGACTACCTGTCAACTGATCTTTTTTATAAAGTGCAATTGCAAATTTCATTAATGTTTGGAGGAATTTATAATCTTCTGTTCTTTTATTGTTTACATTCCCTTCATGTTGTAAAGTTTTACCTGTTTCCAATGCAAATAATATTAACTGTGCTAACAGTTTTTTTTTATATATGACCATTGTACAAAACAAAGGTAATCTGATACAATATGTAAATCATATAAAAATTATTTGTTTAAATATTAATCATCTGGGTAAAGATTTTTGAAGCCCAGGGTGTACATATGATTGTAAATTGTTATTACTTACCGTCTATGTTGAGAGAGAAATAGGTAATTGTATCCATTTTTTTTTCTCCAGAATTAAGGTAATACTCATGTAAGTTCATAAGTGTCGCCAGCATGATGAAACTGTTCATCATCAATGTGAATTTTTGTATTATTTATTGTGAAATAATTGTTATCTTTGTCGTTTGAAATCGGGCGCCATGTTTACTACTGTGTATATTGGGCGCTCGGCTTTCCAATAGGAGGCGCTCAAGTTAATCTTTCCGAATTTTTCCATATATAGTCATTTTCGTGAAAACATTGTCGTGAATTTCACAGAGTGTGTTCAAAGAACCTATAAATAGAGGTGAGATCCGCGTTTTGGCAGTTGTGGTTCTGCTGGACTCCAGTAAAGGTCTCATGATCAAACAAACACAACAAAAGTTTCTAGTCATCCCAACCGATAATTTTAAGCATTAATAGCAAGATAGACTACTTACTACCGACACATTAAATTTAGTACTCATAATGACTACTATAATGTTTCTCTGATATTGTTTCAACGTTTATTTCCTTGTTATATTAAATAAAAATCCCCATAAAGGGATTAGGCTGACGACACACTGTCAATGTGTCGTCATCAACATAGCCGTCTGCTATCCATTGAAAATTTAGTATTCGGATTAGCACTATCGAAGTTCCTACTCAATTACATGTATCATTTTGAGATATAAAATTCCCATCCATTTCGAAGTGGTTGTGTCGTTTAGATGGCGAAATAATATACCCGACACAACGACACACTTTGCTGCTACAAAACGACACACATTGTCGCATTCAATTAAAGCGCACACTATTGACATCCGGTTGATCAAAACGAAAAACTGTGTCTCAGTCGAGAATGCGACACACTTAACATTCGGTTCCAGACTGTGCCTCTAACATATTTACCATTATACTATAAACACAAACCCGGGTCTGGTTCCGAACATTGATTGGATGCACAAATACCCTTACCACTTCGGTACGTCATACGAACACATTTTGAGACATACTAAATTATTTCTGTTGTTGTTGTGTGTACAAGATTCATTCGGGACAAAGGGAACATTGATGCTGACTTTTACATGCAATATACCACTGAAACTAGTGTTTTAATAAGCTTTATCAAAACAAATGTTCTGAAAATTAGTAAATATTATATTTCAGCATTCTGAGCCCTTAAGTTTGTGAGCAGACACATACAATCCTGGAAGTCATATAATAAACTGTGTTGACTATTTATATTTGTTTTCTTTTGTGTGTTTATTATCTAAATAGGACCATTGTGGTGAACACACCGTTTATTGACACAACAATTCATTGGAGAGATCTAGTAACTGAAAAAGGCGTGAGTTGTCCATCTATTCCATTTTATTTGACCTTGACGCCTTGGCTTGTTACAATAATACATCCAAAGATGTCGTACAGCCCACAACATCGTGATTCCGTGCTTAATTTAAATCTAGTCCCGTTATTACTAATGGACAGAAAAATACCAGCAATGTGTGTGCCACCTATGCAATCAAATCAAAACCATGAAATCGTAAAATTTAACTTTCCAATATTTCTAGTACAAAGTGTACATGTATTAATAAGTCCCTAACAAGTTTGAATACTAAAATGTATATGCGACGTAAATAAGAATAGTCACTGTTAGGTAAAAATAGCTTGTTAATTTTGAAAGGTGTGCAAAAATGATTAAAGTCAGGTTTTGTGAAATAGATTGTTCGAAATGGGTTCTCGTACCAAATGAGGAACAGGCAATGATTTTCCTTCTTAATGTTTAATATAACGTCATTGCTATAAATTTTGTTGACGTCACGTGAAAACAACTGATTGAGAGAACGAATAAGACAGGACAAAGGTACAACGTTTTATAAAAGAAAATGAATGCACGACTTTGTTTAAGAAGCGTCAATTTGCAAAACTAAAGCATGTAATGAAATTGAAACTATAGGGATAATAACACCAAATCGAAGCCTCTAACTAACCAAGAGTGTCTATGACGGTTGGCTTTTTTGTTACTTTCTTTTTTGTCTTTGATGTTTTTAAACAAGTATGCGCGCTGGTTTACCTCAGTGACACTTATTTGAGGACTTCTCACCCCTCTTGTTTGTAAATTAGATCAATATTATATATCAGTAATATGGCACAAGATATGGCATCTAAAAAACTAAATTAGCTCGAGAGTGACTAGAAGCATTAAGATATATTCTATCAGGCGAAAATTACAAAAAAGTCAGGAATCTGAGGTGGATATTGCTGAGTTCTCAGGCCTGCTACTGAAACAACTAAACCTCTTCTTTCATCAACTTGAAAAAATATTGAAGAAATATCAAGACTTTTACAAGATCTCCCTGGTCGAATCCATCATCAATTAAAGCCTATTACTAAGAGAGAGAAGATAAAAACTGATAAAGAAATAGAATTACGTAATAAATTTACTGAAGATGCTGTAAAGCTAATCGATAAATCTGATCCAGATGAATTTCCAGCTCTTGTTGTTACATCGTATTAAGAAAGGAGAAAAAAAATGTTGAAACCAGAGCACACAAAAAATACATTTCCAGTATACAACACTGGGTTGATGTTTATATATATTTATATATATATAGGAAATATATATATTGTGTAATAACTAGCTCAACAAACCAAAATACTTGGATCTCTTAAGAACTACATTCCTTTTTCAATAATAATACTAATGATGATCATGTAAAAACATGAAAGAAAGTCAGAAAACATGAGGCAGTTCACTATGTTGTAATACCATATTGGTACTGTGAATGGAGTTTGCATGCACATTGTCCAGTTAATATTAATGTGTCAAGATTATTTGATGTTCAACGTTGAGATGTGAGATGGTGATGAACTATGAGACTTTGGCTTATTTGATCATTTCATTTGTATCTGTCACTGAAAACGTTTATCGTGTGTGAATTACTTCTTCCGTTCCTGAATGTACGCAACCCACCCACCATGGTTTAGATCACCTTCTGCATCTTTTATAAATGTGTACCCTGCGTCTAATACTAAATGTGAGTGTAAAACCTTGCCCTGGTCCGAAGTGTCATGCTGTTATCATGAGTATTAACGAATTCGTCAAGGAAGTCATCCAAAGACGTCAACAGTTCTACAAACGGGGACACCAACATTAAGTAGAAGTTCGCATGTTCGCAGTTATTGTGCCATAGTCATTCCATGTTGAACCATAGGTGTATCGTGCTGGAATTTGACATGAATAGTTTAGGAAATGTATTATCTTACCTTCCATGATTTTGGAATATGAAAGTGAGAAAAATGATGTTAGCCCATAAACTATTGAATTCAGCCATCCGGGGGAGTTTTATTACTAGAACAGCAGAGATGCAGGATATTGATGGAATCAATGTGCCCAGCCGAAGAATCGCATTTTTCTTGTCAGACTTTTGTTGGACAATAAATTAGAACTAATGTTACTGTTCATTATTGAAAGTTTTTTGTGATGTAGAAATGGTTGTGTTACTTAGTGTGCAAAATACATGTAGTATGCAGTTGATAGGGGACTATTTCTAACCGTATTACGACTCATTGGATCATCAGTACACTGTACTTTCACTCGATTCGCATTGAAATTTACTTGTCCGTTTCTTTCAGTTATACGGAATCATAGGTATGAATATATTAATAAGATTAACAGTAAAAACGCACACCACAGACATTGTGAGGACAACTTAAAAGTCACCTGCCATACTCTGACATTTTTTTATTCATATCAGATTTGCATTACATTTGTAAAAGTAGTCATACTCGCACAAAAAGATTTTAAAAATTATAAAGTGTAAAGATGATATAATAATTTAATTACTCGAAAAATAAGCATCGCACGCTGTTAACTCCCCTTAGGTAAGATTTCCCACCTATAGAGGACGCCAACCGGAAATGACGTACATTTATCCCCAGAAGAGAAAGTACATGCTTCTTGTTGTTGAAAACGAACGCTTCAGATTATGGAAGGGAAACTTTTAGATGAAACTATTGAAGGGACAATTCTTATATAATAATAAAATTTGAAACATTTTGTGAACAAGATAAATGTTTTCCGAAGTTATAATGGTTAGGAAAAACCGGAGAAAGAAAGGAGTATAGTAGAGCTGTACGCTTGGTCTCAATAACTTAAATCTCAAGCAAAACATGAGATATTCTCGTATTTGAACTTATTTGTTACAAATAAATTTATACAGATAAAATGGTTGAAACTGCATAATTAGTTATTTTGCGATAATTTGACAAATTTAATTCAGAACATTATTCCGTTTTGCTGTTATATGTTACGAAAAAGACAGATAAATGTGCACAATGAAAGATGCATCTTTACCAAAAGTTCTTGTATTTTAAATTTCATTTAATTTGATAATGAGTATTCAAAACACCAGAAACATTTTAAGTTGTCAAATTAATACCATTCTAAATATAACATTTTTCGATTCAAAATATTAGCGCGAAATGGCGTCCTCATGTGTACTTTCCCCTTACATAATTTATATAATTAAGTAACCATACAATAATTAATAATTTAATTAAACCATTTTTTTAAAAAATAATTTTAATATATTTCAAGTTTAAAACTATTCCCTAACATTCATTAGTGGTCCACATTCTATAAGGGTTCTCGTTATAAAGTCCGTTATTAGTATTAATTCCTTAGGTTCTGGCAACAGTCATAGTTTGTTACTTAGTCGCTCAAATTTTGTATTTTTGTCTTTCTCTTACGTCTCAAGTTTAAAATGTCAAAAATATTTATGCAGTTTTTAAACATTTTATCTGTATAAATTTATTTGTAAAAAATACGTTACGAGAATATCTCATGTTTTGCTTGATAATTAAGTTTTGGAGACCAAGCGTACAGCTCTTCTATACTCCTTTCTTTCTCCGGTTTTTCCTAACAATTATAACTTCGGAAAACATTTATCTTGTTCACAAAATGTTCCAACTTTTATTTTAAAACATATTATATAAGAATTGTCAAAATATAAATACTTGTCAGTTGTATTTTAAAATTGGGCCGAATCGTCTTTCGAGTTGGGCCGAATTGTCTTTAAAGTTGGGCCGAATTGTCCAATTTTCCGTAAAAGTTGGGCCGAATTGTCTTGGGCCGAATTGTCTTTGGTCCGAATTGTCCATAAGCCGTATGTACAACCATAACAGCCTTGATTTCTGCAGAAACACTCAACCAGACACTGATTCAACAGATTTGTACACCTACTGTAATGATAAACGTCATACACTAATACCTTATATTTCGAGTTCATAATCGGTATAATAATGCTAAATAGTTTCTTCGAGATCAACAATTTACACATTCAGAAATTATGATTTTTGTAAACATTAATATTTTACATCTGCAATAACAATGCTGTACTGTAATCTTTATTTGATGTATTTTACTTACCCTCTTTCTATCCCTCTTCTCATATGCACCATAGAGCTTTCTACGGGATTTAGGTGGTCCAAACTTCTCTGGTGACGGAAGGGTTTTCTTCTTATATTCGACAGTCTCTGGGAAAATTGTAGGCACTGCTGTCTTTAACAAATTAAATTTCATTTGAACACCAATTGATACCATCACGGAAGGAGGGTGTAAAAAGCAACTGTCCTCAAAATGCCGTATGCACAAGCGGGATGTTGCAGTTAACGGTACAACTTTCCCATCCCTCTCTCTATTGGACCCAACAGCTTCAATCCATTTTTTCCGGTAAACATGATCTTTCGGAAAAAGAAAGAACCCTTTTGTCCCATCATCGCTCTTTTGTTTACATCCATAAGCAACACAGTGCACAATATTTGTTGTAGAAAATCACGATCTTTAAAATGTATCACACAGATGATAGACATATACGCGTGGAAATTCAACGCATGAATGGCTAGGTTGAACCGAAGGGATAAATGTACGTCATATCCGTCTTTGGCACACGGAAATTACCGATTGTTTACGGAGATTGCCGAGTAAAAATTTTCATTTAAAAAATAGATTTTTTAGTCTAATTAAACATTTGTATGGTGTACATATATAACAGATGCATTTCTATTATGACTATAATGATATTGCAGTTTTTTACAAAATAGGTGGCAGGTGACCTTTAAGTCCGTCTAAATTGCATGTTCACAGGGATTTTTCTTACAGTTTGAACAGTTGACTTGGTTACCGCCATGGCTTTCGGTCTTGTATTCTAAAATTATCACTTACGTAATTTTCATAACCGATATTAACTTTGGTACTTTAAAATCCAAAACCTGAATCCAATTGTTATAAGAAATATTAAGTAGATTTATTACATGATTGCTATCGAACGTAAATGCCTTATAATTATATAGTGTAATATTCTTTAAAGCCGCTGCTATCTCCCACCACACTGCTCAAGTACACTAGTACTAAAATCATTATTTTTTTTATTGAGATCAAGCCACTATGTCAGGATGTATTACAGCCAATCTAATAAATTAGGCTATTAATATACACATGAATTAAAGAATACCATTCATTTAACCTAACTATTGTATAATATAACGTTCTTTTGACATTTAGATAACCAAGTCTGCTATATATTCTCACAAGTTGATAGTGTTGTGACGGACACTGTGTTTATATAAAGTCAATTTGCGATATTGAAAAGCATGTTATATCTCACCTTTATTATTTATAAAAAGCATTTTTATTCCTGAACTCTTGGTCTTTTCGAAATAACACACGGGGTGTTACAATATATATATATATATATATATATATATATATATATATATATATATATATATATATATATATATATATACTAACAAAAGTCGAATCGACACAAAAGTGCATCGTATAAAGGCTAAAGGCTATATCGATGCAGTACACCGGGTGTATGATCAGTAAGAAAAAGAAAAACAGCAAAACATGGGAGAACAGAAAGAAAAGAAAAAAAAGAACAAAACAGCAGAAAAGACAAGACAAAGCAATTCTTCCATCTGGTCAAAAATTAATTGATAAACTCAGACCTGTAACCTATAAAAAAAATATAAAGATATGGATGATGCTTAATTAGCTGAATATACTGCCTATGATTCTAATTATAATGGTGTGTTAAAACAATATCAAAAATGTATAAAGATGATTATCGTAAGATGATCTATAAAATTAGTCTTAATAAAGGCGGTAATAGTACGCGTATTCAGATTTTATTAAGTTTAACGAAAAAAAGGAAGAAAAAATATAAAATCGTGATAAAGAAGTTCCTTCTGGCGGTACTGAAAGTGATATTTCTTTCTTGACTATGTCAAGGGGAAGTGGTTTTATTGATTGTCCGAATAATATTCTTTCTGACGTAGATTTTGATTAGAAATTCTGATTGGACGGAAACGAGCCGCTAATAATTCTCCAGAAATAATTAATGAAGCAGCTGATATTTGTTGACAATAGTTTACAGGTGGTATCATGGACGTTAACGTTTATCTCAATTTCATATTGATAAATCGTTGATAACAGTGATTAAATAAATAAATAATAAAATACGATTATCGTACATAATGCTCAACGTGGACTCGTAATGGTCAGGGCGATAAATTCGCGAGTACCAACCTATAAGGCAACATACGGTGATGGACTTGGTGATCTTGTTCAAATTTATTTTTAGAAGGATAGCCCCAAAAGCAATACCGATTGCAAAGCACCTAGGAATGAAAGCTACCGACGTTGTTCGTAATAAACTCCTGGTGCTATTAGAAATGTTGCCGGTAAAGCATTATCTGCAATCAAAGATAGACTAGAACAATTAGTACGTAAACCTCAAAGAGGTTAACCGCAAGTTAACCAAAGTTATTAGACACAAAGATACAGTGATCCCTTTCAAGAGTGCTCTTAAAACTCGCCTTTTTCGACTGTAAGAACAAACTTAAAGAACTAAAAATGTTCCCTATCTTAAATATTGTAAGCATTTTTTTTATTCTTCAAATTTCATGGTGATTGTTTTTGTGTTTTGTTTTTTGTAGTCATATCACTATAGTTGTTGTAAAGCGCTTAGAGCTTCTAAAGATTAGGCGCTATATTAAATCCTCATTATTATTATTTACCTGGCATATAGCAACATAACGAGGTGTTTCGGCGCCAGAACATATTTTGTTTTATTGCTTTACAGAATATGAACCGATTAAACAATCAAGAACATATTCATTCACCAAGTCAGAGTTACCGAGGTTTTTAAACATACATGGTGAACAAGAACCATCTGTGGATATATTATTAGATTCTACCACAAACCATATCACATGTCGCTTGATGACATTTATGGGACGTGATCAGAGTATAGATACTGGCTTAGAAATATCCCAATTAGATTTTACTAAATTGTATCCAATCTATTACTTTTCGACGTCTTAGCGGATGGTTACAGAGCAATCGCTGCTATACTCGGTGATAAATCGATGTTATTTGAAGGTGCGGATGGACGAATGAGAGTCATTCTCGCTCCAATTTTGATGCAATAACTGCTGCTTAAAAACTGAGTATCAAAAACTTTAGAGGTGTTTTTATGCAAGATCAATTACCTAGCCAGCACAATGAAATTAAAACCGGAGTCATTAATCTTGATAATAGTTCTGGTCCTGATACTCGTTGGGTTGCACTTGATCCACGTGAATCTGTTTATTTTGATTCGTACGGACTTGCTCCGCCGAAAGAATTAATGTTGAATAAAAAATCCATTCCGATCTGGTATTCAACACTACCAACACAGACAATAACTGATCCGAACATATGTGGCCGTGAAGCAATTGCTGTACTCGACGCTTTATCAAAATCAACCAAACAACTCAATACAGTTGTACAGGAATACACAAGTAACCGCTATCGTTTTGTTTTTTTTTTTTAAAAAAAAGTCGTTAAAGTATAACGGTAGATATTTACGGAAGATCTTCCTCTAAACAAAACACACAACCGACGAAATATCACATGAAAATGTAAATATCATTAGTGATGAAATATCCGAATTAATAGATCTTGCAAATGTTGATCCAAACGAAATGGTTCTATTTCAGGATAAGCGTGAAAAAAAAAAAAGAATAATCTTTCATTACAGAATATTATCGTCAGAATTACTGGAGTAACAGAAAACTGCATAGCTGTGTTTGGTTGTAACGGAAAATTTAAGCCCGGTGTTGTTATGCCAACGGTATCAGATCATATTCGCAATCGAGTAAAAAAAATCCGGTAATACAATGACTGGCTCTCTCGGTATGACTAATAATAAAATTACCTGTCTTAGAGATTGGATTAGGTAATACAATGAATGGCTCTCTCGGTATGACTAATAATAAAATTACCTGTCTTAGAGATTGGATTAGGTAATACAATGACTGGCTCTCTCAGTATGACTAATAATAAAATTACCTGTCTTAGAGATTGGATTAGGTAATACAATGACTGGCTCTCTCGGTATGACTAATAATAAAATTACCTGTCTTAGAGATTGGATTAGGTAATACAATGACTGGCTCTCTCAGTATGACTAATAATGAAATTACCTGTCTTAGAGATTGGATTAGGTAATACAATGACTGGCTCTCTCAGTATGACTAATAATAAAATTACCTGTCTTAGAGATTGGATTAGGTAATACAATGACTGGCTCTCTCAGTATGACTAATAATGAAATTACCTGTCTTAGAGATTGGATTAGGTAATACAATGACTGGCTCTCTCAGTATGACTAATAATAAAATTACCTGTCTTAGAGATTGGATTAGGTAATACAATGACTGGCTCTCTCAGTATGACTAATAATGAAATTACCTGTCTTAGAGATTGGATTAGTTATACAATGACTGGCTCTCTCGGTATGACTAATAATAAAATTACCTGTCTTAGAGATTGGATTAGGTAATACAATGACTGGCTCTCTCAGTATGACTAATAATAAAATTACCTGTCTTAGAGATTGGATTAGGTAATACAATGACTGGCTCTCTCAGTATGACTAATAATAAAATTACCTGTCTTAGAGCTCTCTCAGTCTGACTAATAATACAATTACCTGTCTTAGAGATTGGATTAGGTAATACAATGACTGGCTCTCTCAGTATGACTAATAATGAAATTACCTGTCTTAGAGATTGGATTAGGTAATACAATGACTGGCTCTCTCGGTATGACTAATAATAAAATTACCTGTCTTAGAGATTGGATTAGGTAATACAATGACTGGCTCTCTCAGTATGACTAATAATGAAATTACCTGTCTTAGAGATTGGATTAGGTAATACAATGACTGGCTTTCTCAGTATGACTAATAATAAAATTACCTGTCTTAGAGCTTGGAGAACCAGAATCAAGCAACGACGCTGCAACGAAAAAATACGCCAATGATAGATACTCCCCAATATTGAACTCGTTAACAGCAGTCAATAATGAAGTAATCAGTCTTAGATCTGATTTGGTAAACATCGCCCGAGGTTACCGGGTTATACACATTGTCAGTGATCGGTGTTAGTGTATTTACGATATTCACCAGAATACCACGGCGTTATCAACTAACTAAATCTTCTGAATATATGTTATTACTACTAGATCAAAACAACGAAGTAACATTTGAAGTGGAACCTGACGAAAAAAGACAGTTTGATTGACTATTGGTATATTGAATAAATCGTTAAACTACAACCTAATTAAATAATAAGCTGTTAAATCAACGTGCAACAGTATAGATAAAATCAGGTGTGTGAATGGTAAAATAAACTAAAATAATAGCGTTGATGAGCATGAAAAAAGTATTTTTTTAAAATTCGCAGCTGTGTAGCTGTTGTTGACATAATTGTATATTCTGCATCTGCTGTTATCGCTGGAACAACGTATTGCTATCAATAATAACAGCATCAGCAGTTATAACAATTTGTTTCAACTGAAACAATAATTGAGGACGTTTTCAATATAATTGCCAAAACTATCTATAAAGCACACACACATACACACACACACACACAATATACGAGTACCTAATACAATTGCACACATCGACTCTAGCATGCTCCAAATTATCTTCGCTGATATCACAGAAATGATTATGACTTACGACGGAGAAAAGGCTAAGTCTGATTCAAACAATAACATATCAACAACAAAATAATAATAATAATAATAATAATAATAATAATAATAATAATAATAATAATGCTGTCATTGCAAGAACTACTGCAAAAGATCATCGTTAATACAAACCCATTGAAAACAACGATGCTATCAGTAAGCCCCATTAATCCTGAATAACGAGTAGATCAAGATTGTTTGGTGGATTACCGTCAATTAATTCTTTTGTGTTTGCGTTAAAAAAAATAGACCAGATGGAACTTCTGATTGGTTGGTTGTAAGAATACCGACGGGAAATTATCAAATCGTACAAAGAAAAGAATCAAAAAGAGCTATACCAGTTCACGAACAATTACTATTAGCTGCGATTGAAAGAATTTCGCTTGATTTCAATCATCGAACAGATCAGTGTTAGGATGGCCCAAGGTTCCACCAGAATATAAAGGACTACCAGAACCAAATCGAGATGATTTTACTACTAAAGAATTTTTTTTTATATAAAGGTACTAGAGTATTTTGCAGGTCTACCCGAGGTTGTAACCACGCTAACAATTTCATGCGTCATAATACTCCTGATAGGATAAGTTGCTCATTATTTTTACCGGGTTCATATAAATATCCTACAGTCACATTCCCTAATACTGGTTGTTTTGTCAAGTCGTTGTATTGGTATATATTTTGTGTTATTGAATTAGCGGGTTCATATAACTGCACAAGCAACCTCATTATTTAATGCAGCTATCACACTTGCTAGTTTTGAACCAATTAGCGAGATCTTTTATCTTTCTGAACTATTTCTTTTGCATATTGATATCCAAATAACCTCGCAGCAAGTGTCTGATTAAATCGTTCAACTATTGCCTGATCACGATGAATTGCGGCATGTCCTCGTCTGATTTTGACGTCATGTTTTCTAATCAAAGATGATATTCTTTGCCAGGATCAACTTGTAGTAGATGAGGCCATTGTAGGCCACCGTGTGGTCCAGATTTGGGTTGATAAATTCTTTTAAACGCTAAAGCAACTTTAGCAGCCGTTTTAGTTAATAACGGTTCTGCTTCTTTATATATACTCGCAACGTCAACGACAGTTAAAGCATATAGTATGTTAATCGACGTCTTCCAATTTTAATAATATAATGTGGTAAAAATAATATATTCTCCTGATAAACCTGATTTGGAGAGATGACATCAAAATGTGCATAGTCGATTTGTTTAGGTGGTGGTAGATAAATTTGCCATACTGCCTGCCGTGCTAACCAATTTGCAGCAACAACACGTGTAACATTTGCTGCATCGGCGAGTTTACTAATATCGAAGTCTATGCTCCATCTACCGCTAATGATGATAAAGAAATAATGGAGTTTCACCATAAACTCCTGGGTAGTCTAAACATGGTCAGTACGAAAGACATCCTCATCATCCCATGAGACTTGAATGCTAATGTTGGCAAAGATGCTCTAAAAGACTAAGAAGATCATTATTGATCTTCTTGCAATGAGCTTACCAATGAATGAGGGAGACGGCTGCTTGAGTTCGCATGCAACAACAACTTGGTACTAGCCAACACCTTGGACCAACATAATGCTTCACCATGCTGCACATGGCATGCACCTAATGAAACCCATCATAACCAGATAGCCTACATACTGGATTAAAACCGTTACCAATCTATCATCATCGGAGCAAAGACAAGGACGTTTCCATGGTGCTGATGCTGGGAGTGCTCATGACCTTGTGATTATGAACTTCCGAGTGAGGCTGAAGTAAATTAACAAGCCAAAGAACATTAGGCTCAGATTCAACCTTGAACAACTGAAGAACCTTAACATCAGCAAGACATTCCAAGCCACAATCGGAGGAAACTTTGCTCCACTCCTTGTGATGGGTGTTGATGTTAAAGTGATGACAGACACTTTCAACACAGTCATGATAGAAGCTTCTAAGAACATAATTGACCTCCATCACCCAAAGAAACAACCTGGGTTACAGAAGAAATTCTGAAGTTGTGTAATGCCCGAAGAGACTGCAAAAAATGCCAGACACACAACCGGGGCAACAGAGTACTGAGAAATAAACAAGAATATCAGAAGAAAAAAAACTTGAAGAAAGCAAAAGAAGTTTGTATTGGACAAAAGGGCACAGAAAAAGAGAGCAGTCTGATAAAGAATAACAGCAAAAAGACATTCCAAATTGTGAAAGACCTCACCAAACAGAAGCAACCAAGAGTCAGAACCATTCAAGACAAAAAGGGAAAATGCCTCACAGAAGCAAGTGACATTGCAGAAAGGTGGACGGAGTATTGCAAAGATCTCTACAACCATCAGTCCACATTAGACCATGAGATGACAAAAGTTCCAAACTCCTCAAATGATGATGATTTCCACATTCTCAAAGAAGAGGTGGAGTCAGCAATAATAGCATTGAAGAATGGGAAGGCAGCTGGAGTAGACAACATTCCAGCTGAATGGGGAGGGGGGTAGGGGGAATCAGTGATAGAGCTACTAACAAAAATCTGCAACAAGATCTGGCAGACAAGTGAATGGCAACACAGTGGACCCAGTCACTGATTATAACACTCCTCCAAAAGGTCAATCTACAGCTGTGCCAAAAATACAGAACTATCAGCTTGATCAACCATGCTATTAAGATGATGCTGAAGATCATCTTGAACAGATTTAACCCACAAGCACAAAAAAAATACACTGAAGAATAGGCCGGGTTCCATAGTTGAAGAAGCACAACAGAACAAATATTCAATCACAGGGTTCCGTGTGAAAAGTACTCATGACATCAACAAGACATCTATCATGTGTTCATAGATTTCAAAAAGGCCTTTGACAGAGTGTGGCATGAGGCATTGTGAGCCACCATGAAGTACAACATGTGTCAAAAGTTGACCAATACCATCAAGCAGCTATATGCCAAAGCTATCAGTGCAGTAATCGGCGAAGGTTCTGTGGGGGACTGATTCCAGACAACAGTCGAAGTATGTCAAGGCTGTCTCCTGTCACCCATGCTTTTCAACATCTTCTTAAAATGCATCATGAGCAAAGCCCTGGAAAACCACTGTGGGTCAGTCAGCATTAGAGGGTGTAATATCACCAATTTCTGCTTTGCAGACAACATTATTGGTCTGGCAGGCAGTGAAGACAAGCTTGCCACCTGAGTGAAGAACCTCAATGAGACATCTTCCAGATTTGACATCGAGTTAAGTGCTGAGAAGTCAAAGCTGATGACAAATAGTGGCAAACAAATCTCGGCCAAGATTAAAGTCATTTGACAGGAACTGAAAACAGAGAGCCAGTTCAAATATCTTGGTTCCATAATCAAAGAAGAGGGATCAAGAGCAGAAATTATGTCATGAGCAACAGAAACAACAGCAGCTATGTCAAAGCTAAGACCCATCTGGAGCGACACAAATAACTGTCTGAAAACTAAAATCATACTAATGAGAACGCTAGTAATCTCAATCTTTTTGCATTCCTGTGAGGCCTGAACCCTGACAGCAGAATTACAATGAAGAATCCAGGCACATGAAATGAGATGCTACATAACCATCCTTGGCATTTCTTACATGCACCACATCACAAATGAAGAAGTGCATAGCACCATCAGGCGCAAAGTAACCAAGTATGAAGACCTCCACACGACCATCAAAAAGAGAAGGCTGAAATGATAAGGCTATGTCACTAGAGTCTATCCACAACAGTCAAAGATGGTCAAAGGGTGATTAGAGGCATGCCAATTTGTTGTTATACCAGTAGATTTTAAGCAAGCATGAGGATCATGATAACTGATGCAGCCTTCTTATCACAGGAAAAATATTCCATGTTGCTTTTTACTTATAGAAATTATTGTAAAAAGAATAGTAAGTATGGTTCTGTGTCAAAGTTATCAGTTAATTAATTAAAGTCTGGCAAGAATGTTATGACTCTTGGTCTTAAAATATATAACACTTATGAAAAATGAAACCAAAACTTTAAGTAAAATAAAACAAGTAATCTATTTCATTACAATATACTGTATCATGAATTATATCCGTCATAATCTTATATATTACAATATACTGTATCATGAATTATATCCCTCATAATCTTATATATTACAATATACTGTATCATGAATTATATCCCTCATAATCTTAAATGTCCTATCATATGACAAAAAACATAACACATTCTCAATGAACTCCAATAGTATTGAAAGTGTTTATATAACACAACACTGCAATCCAAAATGTCTTTGAAATTAGTTTACAATAATCTAAAGTAGAGTGTTATTCCAAATGTAAATGAGATGTCTTGAAACAAAAGTGAATGAGCAGTTTAGCAATCCCATTGAATATTTTAAATAAGTAATTCCTCTTGAATTATATCTGAAACAATGTTAATCTCTGATTAAAAATGGATTCCCAGAGACTGACACAAAATGGGAATTTATTATTTGTTTATAAAATCCCTTCATGTAAATTTTCTCTTGACCTATAAAATAATACATGTAGAATATTTATCCAACAGAAACAAAAATAGTCTAATTAAAAACAAGACTGGCATTGAACTCAAATGTTATCACAATATATTGATTAAAAGCCATGGACAACTCTTAGCTATGTAAACATTGTTTACAACTTATAATCATGGACAAAAGTGGAGTACACTATAGTCCATCAGTCCTGAGCATGTCAAACTATATTGAACTCTTATGCCTGCCATGAACCGAGAGAAGGTCTAATTTTCTTTACGGTAAATGTTAGCCTGATCCCTCAGCTATGTGCCAACAATTAGCAATAATATGCCCAAAACATTTTGGACAAGAATGACAGGTACAGAGCTGTTTTTATAATGTCCATTTTACTAAGAAACGATTTAGATACTGCAGTTTTGTATAAATGATGCTTGCAACCATGATTTTAAGAGGATTGCATGCATGTTGGTGTTGCATATGTATGTATGTATGTATATATATATATATATATATATATATATATATATATATATATATATATATATATATATATATATATATATATATATATATTAAAATTAACATGGCTTTTGAAGTGTTGGTATGCAGCAAACTGATATACTAACAGTATGAATATGTATATATATCTGAAACAATGTTAATCTCTGATCAAAAATGGATTCCCAGAGATATATGTACATTAAAAGTAACATGGCCTTTGAAGTGTTGGTATAAAGCAAACTGATATACTAACATTATGAATATATATATATATATATATACCTTAAAAGTAACATGGCCTTTGAAGTGTTGGTATAAAGCAAACTGATATACTAACAGTATGAATACGCATAATGATCATGACTTTATAGCTAGTATACTCTCTAAACATGGATATGAATTTCTTGGAATATTGCATTTAAAAAGGAGCTTGTTAGTTTGTACACCATGAGCCTGAAATTTATAGAAAGTAAGTAGAATACAAACACTTTAAAAAATTTATAGAAAGTAAGCAGAATACAAACACTTTAAAAAATTTATAGAAAGTAAGCAGAATACAAACACTTAAAAAAATTTATAGAAAGTAAGCAGAATACAAACACTTTAAAAAATTTATAGAAAGTAAGCAGAATACAAACACTTTTAAAAATTTATAGAAAGTAAGCAGAATACAAACACTTTAAAAAATTTATAGAAAGTAAGCAGAATACAAACACTTTTAAAAAATTTATAGAAAGTAAGCAGAATACAAACACTTTAAAAAATGTATAGAAAGTAAGCAGAATACAAACACTTTAAAAAATTTATAGAAAGTAAGCAGAATACAAACACTTTTAAAAAATTTATAGAAAGTAAGCAGAATACAAACACTTTAAAAAATTTATAGAAAGTAAGCAGAATACAAACACTTTAAAAAATTTATAGAAAGTAAGCAGAATACAAACACTTTAAAAAATTTATAGAAAGTAAGCAGATTACAAACACTTTAAAAAATTTATAGAAAGTAAGCAGAATACAAACACTTTAAAAAATTTATAGAAAGTAAGCAGAATACAAACACTTTAAAAAATTTATAGAAAGTAAGCAGAATACAAACACTTTAAAAAATTTATAGAAAGTAAGCAGAATACAAACACTTTAAAAAAGACATGATGTAAGGCTTGTAATTAGATTCTTGCAGTCAAAAATGAATTCAGAAATTTACACGAGATACACCGATCTGAATTGGATCAGCACCTGACTGGTTTTAAATTCAGTATTAGGAGAAAAGATGGATCTGACTTTGAATCAAACAGCTTAAGAAGATATATTGATCACCACCTTAAAATCAAGAAATATGCAAGTACAATCAAGAGAGGAACAGGCACATGTTTTGCCTTAACAAAGGAAGCTCTTCTGGTTTTAAAGCAAAAAGATTTAAAATCTAAAAGAAAAGGAATTTAACCCAGTCAAAGTCAACTGATCACAGATAAATAATAAAAAAGTGCCTTGTATAGCAAAAAAAAAAAGAACTAATGGAAATGGAAACATGGAAAATTGGAAAATCAAAATGGGGATGGAAACACCTGAAGCCATTGTTAACACATTGTGATTTACCAACTCTTGCATTTTGGTTTGAGGGGAGCAGTTGAATATTACAATCTGAAATGGGGAATGTTACACTACAGAAAGATGTGAATGACCTAGATTATCATGAACTCAAAGAAATGCAGACACACAAAAAAGGAACAGGAGACAATGTCAAGAACATCAGGGACATTATTCCTAAGATGTATGAAAACAAAAACAACAAAGAGAGAGATCCAATTTGCTATCTACAAATGGTATGGTGAGCTAAGACAAGCAAACTTTTGTCAATTGAAAAATCCTTTCTTTATTGCGCCCAACACTGTGCCAATCTCAACAACAAAACCAAAATGGTTTAAGAAACAAGTTGTTGGAATTAACAGACTTGGATGTATCATGGAAAAATTAAAAGAAAAGGCAAATATTACAGAAAGAAAGAAATCAACAAACACTAGTAGCCAAAAGTACCTACCGGTAATTCAGAAATTGCAAATTTTAGGTCACAAAAATGGACAGACTGTAAACATCTACTCAAACATTAGTGACAAAGAACAACAGACATACTCCAATTACCAAGTAACACCTGCCCCCCCCCCAAGTAATGATGGTACCAACCACCACCCCCAACAAGAAATTTCAAACTGTACAACAACAGATAATAGTATATGAACGAAATCCCTACTATGTCAACTTTTTAAACCACAGGTGATCGACGCGAGCTTGGTTTGAGAAACAAAAAAACATTAATCTTAAGAAAAACAATCATACAGAGTGACAAAAATACCTTCGATTACCCCATGTCCCAATCTGACATTGGTCCCTATGTCAGAATGGGTCATGGGGGTAATCTAAGGTATGTTTGTCACTCTATGATTTTTTTTCTTTAGATTATTATTTTCTTCTTCTTCAAATCAAACTCGCGTCTAGTCCTACTTGTAAGACATAGCACATGTTGATTTTGTTTAATACCTGACGCCCCAAACATAAATATCAGCGTTGGGTCTTACATTGTAGGACTAGCTCGCGTCGAGCACCTGTGCTTTAAACAGGGCTCACTGAAACGTATAATTATTGAAAGTTACCACTGACAGTCAGTAGGAATAACGAAATATAGACAGAAACGATATTTATACAATGTAGTAAGGGTTATAGTATTTAATTACCCCTTGTTCCTTCATTATTTTGATGTTGCTGGCACGAATCGTATTGTTGCTATAGACGCAAATGGTCGCCATGTTACTGTTAATGAGAACGAACGCTACAAATTCAATGTTTGCATACAGAAATTTAAAAAAAGGTTTGAATGTTAATTATTAGTATTGTGGTTCAATTTCATTAATATTTCTAGAAGAAAAAAATAGCAATTAATAAAAAGGAAGTGTACAAGAAATTATGAATCACTATATAATTTTTGTTTTAGGTTACATAATACGCGAGGGGTTGTGAAGAGTTCACTCCCCTAACGTACACTGTTTTTGGCCGTCAGTTTTTTCTCTAACGAAAACATGTATGTGATATAAATAAAATATATGCATAGGATATACGCTGTATCAATGATAAATCACTCGCATAAATTTGTTATTAAAAGGAAACTCGGCAAGCCTCGTTTTCTTTTCTTTTCAAATTCTCGTTATTTATCATTCATACAGCGTACATGTGTGTGTGTGTGTTTTTTTTTTTTCATTATTTGGAAATCTCCCAGCAGTGGGCGTCTAGTTTTGGAATTTCGAGACAAAATTGTTAATTTCGAAGTACGTGCAGACTGAATCGTAGCAGTACTGCTTTCTATCTGATGGCTCATGCCAGTGAATACAAAACCATTAACCAAGAAGCCAGATTATATGTGTGTCGTGTGGAATAAGGTTATATATACGGAATAGTGGATAATCGATGAAAATGGAATGGGAGGTTACAGAGAAAGCAGACCCCAAAGACAAAAACGAAAAAGTAGAGATAATGCAGTCCAGATGGCCAGAACAAGAACACCATTTAGTCACCTGTTTTGCCAAACACTTGGAGGGTACAATGAGCGAATTGATCAATAAAGATTGTTATGGATGTCAAAACGATCATCCCAGTCAAATTCAACACGATACATGTATGATGATGAGTCAAGAAGAAAAATTGAACGATTATCTGAACGAAGCTTGGAGTCTCATTTCAGGAGAAACCGTGTTGCATCAGTGGCATTAAGACTTGCGTGATCATTCTTCTCCTCCCTTGATTGCTCGAGAGATTGATCACATTGAAACTCTCTGGGCACAAAGTAAGGAGAAGAAGCGAAGAAACGGTTATTTGACAGACCTTTTAAAGCAAAAAGTTTGTATTGAATTGATAACGTATCATCACCTGTGAAAAAAACAAGACCACAAAAATGGATACCTGGGAACTTTATAACCTTTTGACTAACACCGGTAGCTCAAAAGCAGACTCAAACAGCTC
This sequence comes from Unio delphinus, assembly GCA_029339505.1. Taxonomy (NCBI): domain Eukaryota; kingdom Metazoa; phylum Mollusca; class Bivalvia; order Unionida; family Unionidae; genus Unio; species Unio delphinus. Next base: position 8,936,348 of record JAQISU010000361.1, on the reverse strand, counting down.
TACCTAAAATCAATAGACTAAAATAGAAATATTAAAACTAGCAAATAAATAAACATAATTAATGGCATCATGTCGATTAAAAACACCGGTAGCTCCAACGCAGACTCAAACAGCTCTACCTAAAATCAATAGACTAAAATAGAAATATTAAAACTAGCAAATAAATAAACATAATTAATGGCATCATGTCGATTAAAAACACCGGTAGCTCAAACGCAGACTCAAACAGCTCTATAAAAAATAACTTAAACTTCTCTTTTAAGAATATTTTTGTTTTAAAAATAAAAAATAAATAATAAAAATGAGAAAAATGAGAAAAAAATTCAAATAGAAGAAAAAAAATATTAATAGTATTAAAACAAGTATATAATTGTAAATATTATGTATATGTACTAATGTTATTATCAATGTTAATCTAAATATTATGTATATGTACTAATGTTATTATCAATGTTAATCGTAATATTATGGATATATACTAATGTTATTATCAATGTTAATCGTAATATTATGTATATGTACTAATGTTATTATCAATGTTAATCTAAATATTATGTATATGTACTAATGTTATTATCAATGTTAATCGTAATATTATGGATATGTACTAATGTTATTATCAATGTTAATCGTAATATTATGTATATGTACTAATGTTATTATCAATGTTAATCGTAATATTATGGATATGTACTAATGTTATTATCAATGTTAATCGTAATATTATGTATATGTACTAATGTTATTATCAATGTTAATCTAAATATTATGTATATGTACTAATGTTATTATCAATGTTAATCGTAATATTATGAATATGTACTAATGTTATTATCAATGTTAATCGTAATATTATGTATATGTACTAATGTTATTATCAATGTTAATCTAAATATGTATGGATATGTACTAATGTTATTATCAATGTTAATCTAAATATTATGGATATGTACTAATGTTATTATCAATGTTAATCGTAATATTTAATAAATAATAACATCACAAAATAAATACTAAACAGTAAGAAAACAGCAGAAACTTTTTAATAGAAAGATTAAAAATAGAATATTGCCTCTAACCAAACAAACCAGTATCATTACAATACACTAAGTAGTGGCACAATGTAAGTTTTCAATTTACAAATGTGCCAAGAACACCAGCAGCATCTATACTGACAGCTCAAGGAAATCAGAACACCATCCAGTCGACAAATGACAAGAAAAACAGCCGAATGAGACACCAGGGGAGTAAAAAAAATGAAGAGGACAAATAACACCAAACACACCTCACTCTTATTTTTTCTTTTGGAGGGGGGGGGGGGGATACGAATGTAAAACTGGTGGTAGGTTTTATACTAGCAACACTAAGGTGAACTCTTCATAGCAACAAGCCTATGTTGTTCACTGAGACTCTTCACTAAGGCTACCGTTCCTCCACCTCAGACAATTTATTTTATTGTTTTTTTTTATAAAAAAAATATTTTTGAAAAAAAACAAACGTAGGTCTTCCTTGGCTAAAAGACTACATTCGATAAAAGCTTTATCCAAATACAGTCTACCTTGATCATTTCGAGATCGCAATCAAAACTCATATCAGAAATAATATAAGGCATGACAAAAAAAACAAAAACAGGGAAAAACTTGTATTAAGCAACAAGTACTTTATGTACGCTAAATTCTAAATCTAACAAAATAATACCATCAAAAATTAAAAACTCAAACTCTTAGATCATATACAAAGGTGGCTTACATATTTTTGGAATTTTAATCGTCCAGTAGTACAACTTGACTAAATTTGACAACAAGGCTTCTGGAGTTTTTGGGGTATAAACAACATTTCAGCAGCTTCTGACGTCCATCGCCCTACCGGGCACCTGCTTCCTTTGCGGCGCCCGAACATGTTCATCAAGGCGAGATCGCCACTTAACACGGGTGATGGGGTGTCGGAGATAACACAGACTAGTATTGTCAATGACACCTACAGCCACAACGGGTCGCAAAAGCAAATAGTGCGTAAGCGACCTAAATTCATAAAACTAACTAATTAACACCATTCCACGGAATAACCAATGAAGATGGTGGCAGCGTCAACATTGTTAAGACACATGTATTTCTGGATATTAGATGGGGAAAATGAAGTGGAAAGACTACTTAATGAATGGAGGTTTCCAAACAGCCAGGACTTTGCGAACGGACTTAAAATAGCCAGGGAGCTCTTACAAGGAATTCTAGAGGAAGAAGCCGAAAAGTTACGAGTCTGCATTAACCCTTCCTATGTCAGAGTGGGGACATTGAAGGAGGTCATATATATTGTCCAAAAAGTGAAGTATCTTTTGGATAATATCTTTCATTTGACAATGTGGCCCCATGTCAAAAAGAGTCTGGACCAGCTCAAGAAAGCCGAAGAACTAATGAGATATGAACTAACAAAAGAAGTGAAGAAGATAAACGATAAATGGAGTAAGGAACGAAAGGACAATGAAAACAAAAAGAAGAAAGAGGAGTTTGAGAGAATAAATAATAATTGGATAAAGATACAAGAGAAGTGTAGAGAGATGTGTCATCCAGACCAGTAAAAAAACAAAGAAGCAAGGAATAATTGAGAAAGTTAGGCAATGGCTAAAGAAGTGGAAGAAATAGAAGAGGAACCCAAAGGCCAATTTTAGGGCTATTCATAGGTCTCGAAAAGATAATTGCTTTCTTTACCTAAATTCCCATTGTCGCCAGACAGTCCCAAATATTCCCCATGTTAAATTCCCCATGTCGCTAGACAGTTCCAAATACATGTAGTCTCCATGCTAAATTCCCCTTGTCGCCAGAGTGTCCCACGACCTTTTTGACTGGAATTTCCATTGTCGCTACGGTTCCCCCATATACTACTATTGTTGAAGTGTTATTTTTGTTTATTATATTACGTAAAATACGGATATTTGTGGCAAGTTAGCAAAACGTCAGCATGATCAAACGGTATATTCAAGCTACCTCATTTATTTTAGAGAAACTGGTCCCCATATGGCTGAGTGATATTGGCTTAAATATCTCTCCTTTACCGATCACGGCCATCTCACCTCTGTCCATGTGGTTTCTAGTCTCTGGCTTAGCCTATGTGGGTATGTGGGAAAGCTTGCAAGTTGTTCCCCGCGGGTTGGTGGTTCTTCTTGGGGTTTCTCTTCCGCCAGTTATACTGGCCGCCATGTATAGCCTATCATGTGCTGAAAAATGACGTCAAGTCCAAAAGAACAATTTTTGATAAACTAGCATGTCATTTCGTAGGTGCATAGTCAAATTTCAGAAAAATTATCTACTCAAATGTAATGGTCCCATTTATTTGTCTTTTCTCTCTCTCTCCATTATGTAGCTACATGAGCTACACGAAGATGCACGAGTCACGAGTCATATCTCTCATACCTGGCTAGATATATTATAACATTTGCTTGCGATTCCATGGCAGACGTCACATTCTAAAATTAATCTAACAATAACGGGCATTGGAGAAAGATTACGTTGACGGGTTCGTTGTACAATAAATAGTACATTTGAATTTTAGTGTGATCTTAGAATGTGAGTTTTAAGTTCCGTCAATGTAATCTTGTACAAATTGGAGATGATGGACTAAGGGTCTTGTATGTCAGGGGTTAAAACAACACTGTGACAGCATATAATATAGACATATCATGATCGCGATACCGGGTATGGTTTTCCACCAGTCGAAGTGTTTGTTACAAGGGGTTTAACTATAAACAAAACAACAATCATGCGCTAAGAAATCGAAAGTAGTAGAAATACGAATTAGACGGCCTACCCCAGCAGGAATTATTTCGTCGACGTGTTTTTAATATAATGGCTTGTTATAACGTCTAAGATATAACTTGCATCCTTAAGTGAGTGATAACGTTATAACGAAGACGTGGATGGGATATATCAATATTCTTTAAACTGAGGCTTTCACTAAAGTAAGGTGAGTGACTGGGATGGGTGGCTGTTACAAAATTAGCATTGTAACTCTTGCATATTGCAACTGTATAGGTTGGCGAGCACAGATTGCCATCTATCATGACACAGATTGCCATCTACCATGACACTGGTTGCCATCTATCATGACACAGATTGCCATCTATCATGACACTGGTTGCCATCTATCATGACACAGATTGCCATCTATCATGACACTGGTTTTCAAAGTTTCAGGCAATAAATTAAAATCTATTCAGAATGCATTCAAAAAGTCAAGCTATTAATTTTGTACCATTTCTAACTTCAAATTTTAATGAGGAAACGTTTTAGTTTTGTGTTTATTTAAGTGTATGTAGTGTAAATGAATGAAATCAAATTAAAGATGATATCTTTTTGATAATTTGATGTGTCAGCTTAAATAACATAAATTATTTTGGTATTCTTGCCCTGCACTGTATAGATTCAGATTCAGAAAAGACTGGTAAAATCAATACGGTTGCCAAGTAATCTTTGAAATGGACAATACATTCTCACACTGGGTTTGGATGCCACATGTTGTTGTTTCTGTAGTAGGATTTAAAGCCATTTTCAGCACAAGATAGGATACATGGCTGCCAATATAAATAAATGACGGAGGAAGAACCCAGGAAATGCCCATCAAGAACCACCAACCCATGAAACCACATGTGAGCTGGTGTACAGCTGCTTTAAATTTTACTTTCTCACCATTTCCATTTGTGTTGAATAAACAAAATGCAAGAAGCATAAGCCCATATATCCTGATGCATAATGTAAGATAGTATGACCCTAATTTCACCTCACCATTTTATTGTCCTCAAGTTAAGGTTTGGAAATGACTTTTAGTCATTTTGGTAATGGCAGAAATGAATTTGTCACTCAAGATTCAAAACATACCAGCAATAAATAAAACAACATTAAAAGTAAATACATGTCTGAAAGTTTTGGAAAGGTTTATTATTAAGTAGTAGGTTATGATGGTACAATATGGTTAATGCATAATGTTAATACATAGAGTTAATACAATATGGTTAATGCATAATGTTAATACATAGAATTAATACAATATGGTTAATGCATAATGTTAATACATAGAGTTAATACAATATGGTTAATGCATAATGTTAATACATAGAGTTACAGTATGGTTTATACAACATGGTTTATACAGTATGGTTAATACAATATGGTTAATACAATATGGTTAATACAATATGGTTTATACAGTATGGTTAATACAATATGGTTAATACAATATGGTTTATACAGTATGGTTAATACAATATGGTTTATACAATATGGTTTATACAGTATGGTTTATACAATATGGTTAATACAATATGGTTTATGCAGCATGGTTTATACAGTATGTTTTATACAATATGGTTTATGCAGCATGGTTTATACAGTATGGTTTATACAATATGACTAATATAGTATGGTTTATACAGTATGGTTTATACAATATGGTTAATACAATATGGTTTATACAGTATGGTTAATACAATATGGTTTATACAATATGGTTTATACAATATGGTTAATACAGTATGGTTTATGCAGCATGGTTTATACAGTATGGTTTATACAATATGGTTAATACAATATGACTAATATAGTATGGTTTATACAGTATGGTTTATACAATATGGTTAATACAATATGGTTTATGCAGAATGGTTTTTACAGTATGGTTTATACAATATGGCTAATATAGTATGGTTTATACAGTATGGTTATTACATTATTTTTAATACCATATGGTTAATACAATATAGTTAATACAGTTTTTCCTGAAGTATGGATTTTGATAGATTCGAATCATTTGATTGGATGTATGTTTTTTTAAAATCTTTGATACCACTGCAAGTTTTAAAGAGATTAAAATTTTAAAATGTTTTGCCAGTTGTATATTTCTTAGTTTCCATTCATGTTAAAGCAAAAATAATACAGCAGTCTTCAGTCGGTGTTTTGGTTTTCATAGACATATATTACCTATACTCCTTGATATATATCTCATCAACACATAATTCACTTGCCCCACTGACCTTGAGCCAGGGTCATAGTAATACAAATTTGCTTAAATTTGTGTTGTGTTGCTTAAATAGGAATTCATATTTTTGTGACCTGCGTGATAGGCCCTCTCAATTTTGCTTAAATTTGTGTTGTGTTGCTTAAATAGGAATTCATATTTTTGTGACATGCGTGATAGGCCCTCTCAGTCAAAGCCACAGACATAAGTCTGCATTAAGATTTCAGTCAAAACATTTAAATATTCTTATGTTTCCTAAATTACCTGTCTTAATGGATTTTCTCTCCATATGGGGACAAATTAGAATGAAGTAATCAGTCCATTCCTTGGCATGCGAACTCATTCCTTTGGTCTCAAATGAAGGTTGCAGGTATACAAAATCTGTATTAGGGTTTTGGTATAAAGTTCTGTTTAGTAAACTCCTTGATAGATTTCTTTATTCATTAATTACTAAAATAATAGTAATAATAAAAAGAAATTCTCAATTAAATGGTCATAATATAATGGATGAGTCAATACTGAGAAAGTGTACAATTTTCAGGAATTCCCAGCATGGAGTTTCTTTTCTAAATTAATCCCTTGTCACTGGCTTGTTGCAATATAGACATAATATTTTAACATGGGGACTGATCGGATAATTTCTGAAACCTTTCTACTCCTTTAAAATCTCTCTCTTGTCTACACAGAGCATTCATGAAACGTATTTGTGCATGTTCACTTATCTGTAGCTGTAAACGTTAGTCATTGATGGAATGACTTCCCCCAAGTCATTAAGATATTGACTTCCCTTAGTCATTGATGGAATGACTTCCCCCAAGTCATTAAGATATTGACTTCCCTTAGTCATTGATGGAGTGACTTCCCCCAACTCATTAAGATATTCACTTCCCTTAGTCATTGAGGGAATGACTTCTCCCAAGTCATTAAGATATTGACTTCCCTTAGTCATTGATGGAGTGACTTCCCCCAACTCATTAAGATATTCACTTCCCTTAGTCATTGAGGGAATGACTTCTCCCAAGTCATTAAGATACTGAATTCCCTTAGTCATTGATGGAATGACTTCCCCCAAAGCATCTAGATATTGACTTCCCTTAGTCATGAATGGAGTCGCATGTCCTTATTCATCAATAGATTGATTTCCTATGGTAATTGAAGGAATGGCCTTACCTTAGTCATTAAAAGAATGATTTCATCTTAGTCATGAATGGAATGACATTCACTTAAGTCATTAAAAAAATTAATTCCTCTCATTCAGTGATGGAATGACTTTCCCATAGTCATTACAGTAATGACTTTTCCTTAGTCATTAACAAAATGATTTCATCTTGGTCATGAATGTAATGACAGTCCTTAAGTGATTAAGAAAATTACTTCCCCTCATTCATTGATGGAATGACTTGCCCATGATCATTAATGGAATTACTCTATCTTAGTCTTTATTGGAATGACAGTCCTTTGCCATTAAGAGAATTACTTCTTAGTCATTAATGGAATGACTTCTCACATGCAAGATTATAAGTGACAGAGCACAAAGTATAAATGTTTATTACAACCATCTTCAAAATCTTGGTATTGCTTTTCCTCATAAATGACAAGAAATATTGACCTAGATTTTTTTTTTTACAGTGAACAACTTCTTCTTTCTTCTTCTTTATGTCCTTCCGCGCAGTGGGGCGCATAGGGCAACAAGCTTCCTCCAGTCATCTCGATCGGTAGCCTTAACCTCCACTGCGTCTAAGTTGATATTGACGGCTCGCAGATCTTCTATAAATGTCCGTCGCCATGTCTTTCTCGGTCGTCCAATGCCTCGTTTCTTACGTGCTGGCGTCCACCACATCGCCGTCTTTGCGTGGCGCGTCTCGGCCATTCTCAGAACATGTCCCGCGAAACGTAATCTTCTTTCTGCGACCACTTCTCCCAGACTTTGGGTGTTTGCTGTTCTGAGGATTTCCTCGTTAGTGATGTGGTCGTGGTAGGTGACATGAAGAATACGTCGCAGACATCGCTGTTGAAATACGTTCAGCCTGCTGACCAGTTTCTTCGTGCCGTTCCATGTCTCGCAGGCGTAAATGGCGGATGGGATGACGATAGTGTTGAAAAGGCGAAGTTTGGTGTTTGTGTGAATCGACCGACGTGTCCAAATTGGGAGAAGACGTTGGAATACGGCCGCCTCTTTGCCAATTCGACATTTGACGTCTGCATCAGCTCCACCTTCCTTGTCGATGGTGCTTCCCAAGTAGGTGAACTGCTCGACTTGGCCGATGGTCTGGCCGCCTACGCTGACTCGCACAGGTGTCTTCCGGTTGACCGCCAGTGTCTTCGACTTTTCTGTGCTAATTCTTAATCCAACTTTAGCCGCCTTCACCTCCAGGTTGGTGGTCATTTCCTGAAGAGATCTCGCATTCTCTGCCAGTAGCGCAATGTCGTCAGCAAAATCCAGATCTGTCAAGCGTGCCTTATCCTTCCACGTGATGCCATATTTCTGATGGTCCATCGCCCTTCTCATGACAAAATCTATTGCCAGAAGGAATAAGAAAGGCGAGAGTATGCATCCCTGACGGACTCCCGTCTCAATGCCAAAGAAGGGTGTGTGGCCAGCGTCCGTTCGTACGCAGCAGCTGGACTCGCGATAAAGATTCTTGAAGATGGCGATGAAACGAGGTGGAATGCCAAATGACCTTGCAATGAGCCACAGGGATTCACGGTGGACGCTATCAAAGTCCTTTTTGAAGTCGATGAAGTTGACGACAAGCGGCTTTTGGAATTCAGTGCATTGTTCGAGAATATTTCGGAGGGCGAAGATTTGCTCACTGCACGACCGGCCGCTTCGAAATCCAGCCTGTTCTTCCCGCAGGGCCTGGTCCGCAGCGCGTTGCAGGCGTTTGAGGATGATAATGCAGAAGACCTTGCCAGGAACGGAGAGGAGAGTAATACCGCGCCAGTTGTTACAATCGGCCAGGTCGCCTTTCTTCGGTAGTTTAACGATCACTCCCTTTCTCCAGTCACTTGGCACGCACTCGCTATTCCAGCAGTCATTAAGCAGTTTGGTGATCCTCTGCACGACAACATCTCCTCCTGCCTTCAGCATTTCTGTTGAGATTTGGTCGATGCCGGGCGCCTTATTGTTTTTGAGGCGACGAATCGCTGCCATGACTTCGGCGGTATTGATGTCCTCCATATTCACATCCAAATTTGTAGGAGGTGGTGAATCGGTGAAGTCGAAAGTGGATGGTGGCAGTGGCTGATTGAGTGTCTCACGGAAATGCTCCATCCAACGCTCATCTTGCTCTTCTTTGCTGGCAAGGACCTTGCCGTTTTTGTCTTTGATCGGAACGTTGGATCCACTTTTGACCCCTGTAAGGTCCCTGACCACCCGGTACAAAGTCCTTGCATCTCCACGGTCTGCCGCTTCCTGGGCCTCGTCTCCTTTTCGCTCCAACCAATCCTTCCTGTCTATTTTACAACTCCGTTTGACCAATCGGTCCAGTGTTTGGTACTCCTGTGCCGTTTCTTCCTTTTCTTCTTCTGTTTTGGCCTGGTCTCGTTGGCGTACAGTGAACAACATATGACATTTAGTTACTCTTGAATTCCTGAATGAAAATGGCACCAATCTACTATCCATACATATAATTGTTACAACGATTAAATATACTGAAAATCTTGCCACTAATATTCCTGAAATACCTCTAAATGATCATTTATCAAACAGTGACTTCTAAGCATGTCTACTTTGGCCTAAATAAAAATAATACAGTTTCCTTTACTATGGCTGCCACAGTGGCTAATTTTAAAAATTATAGGCGGCAAGAATATCACAGATTGTTCATTAGTCAGATGTTTAAAAAAAAAAAAAACACATAGCGTTGTCTTGAATTTCTGAAAATTCTTTTAAGACAGCAGAGTATCATTCCATTCAAGGTACTGTTGTTTCTTTATTTATAATCCCATGTATAAAAAAAATGGAAACAAATATGAAAAGTACCCAGAATGAAAAGGATGCAGTTATCAGTTTTTTTTTCTTCTGTCCATCAGACAAAAGCTAGTGAGCATTCTCATTCCTACTACACCTCTTGTAGAATTGTTGAAATTTGCTACATGTATTGTTCTTCTTTAATCAAAAATATTTTATCTTTACCAGGTTCAATGATTAGAAATCAGCTGAATTCACTCTAGCATTGGATGAAATAGATACATGATGGCCAACCCACCACCAGTATCCATCACACCTGGGATTTCTATGCGAGAATATCTTTTGCAGTTATACCCAAATCTAGATGATCGTAAGTACTAGAATTCGAACTCATTATGCAGGGATTGTTTGCAATAGACAGCATGTCTGATGATGAAAGACATCTAAATCCAGCATATCTCTCTCTCTCTCTCTCTCTCTCTCTCTCTCTCTCTCTCTCTCTCTCTCTCTCTCTCACCCTGCTATATAGCACAACAGTCAGGGTCCATAGATTGCCATCATGTCATGTAAGGCAAGGTCCATAGATTGCCATCATGTCATGTAAGGCAAGGTGCAATAGAGCAACAAGTCAGTTGAATAAAGAAAGTGATCAAGGTGCAATAAATGTTGGGGGTATTATGGCTTAAGTATGGGGTCACAGCTTCACAGTTACCATCTCAAAACAAAGCATCTTAAATGAGAAAATATGAAAATAAAGTAATTGTCTATCTTTCATTACATTTTAAGCAATTTCCATGCAATGCTGCATAATTGTATAGGATGAATACTTTTGTCAAGTATGGATGCATGCATTTACCGTCTGATATTAACGGTGAATCAGTAATGATTCCATTGTCTCTATAACAATGAATCTATATTAATTACAATGATCTATAACAGTGAATCTATATTAATTACAATGATCTATAACAATTCATAACAGTATCTTTTTTAATTTCATAATATATCCTAATATATCTAAGCTTGATGCCAAATTATTAATTAAGAAATAGTTTAAGTAGAGATATAGAACATTTCTAGTTCAGTATGTACGCATGTGTATGTGGTGAGGTCATTACACTGTGTCTATTATCAAGCTGCCATAAATTTTTTCTGCTAGATTCCATGCTAATTTTTTTCTGCTAGATTCCATGCTAATTTAAATAAGGGAGGTAAATCTTTCAGCATAAGCATGAATAACTATAATGATTAAATTAGACATTTTTTGCAGGAATGACTAGCTTGATACATTAGTTGATGACTGCATGATGATATAATGATTGCATGGCTATGTGAGGACTGCATAGAGACTGCATGATGATTTAATGACTGTGATGACTGCATGAATCATTAGCTGATGACTGCATGATGATATAATGATTGCATGGCTATGTGAGGACTGCATAGAGACTGCATGATGATGTAATGACTGTGATGACTGCATGAATCATTAGCTGATGACTGCATGATGATATAATGATTGCATGGCTATGTGATGACTGCATGAAGACTGCATGATGATGTAATGACTTCTGGAATATGATGACTGCATGATGTAATAACTGTATGACTGATGACTATGCTGATGTAATGACTGGATGGCTGTGATGACTGCATGATGACAATGCATGATCACAGAATGACTGCATGATTATACAATGCATGATCACATAATGACTGCATGATGGTGCAATGCATGATCACAAGATGACTGCATGATGACAGGATGACTGCATGATGATTTTCTGACAGCTCCCAAGACACATGCTTGTGAAAGCAGCTTTTTAAAAATATTTTTATAAAGCAGAGCCTGATAATCTTAAGACTCCAAAATTTAAATTGACAATTAGTAATTACTTAATTAGGTAAAGAACCTCATTAAGAGCTTCATGCTGAGGAACCACATTGTTTGGTGCTTTAGTAAGATGTAATTTTGTTAGAGAAAAGGTTTTTACATATATATATATATATATATATATATATATATATATATATATATATTATATATATAAAGTTTTAATTTATATACATTAAAAGATAATGTAAGTTTACACAGTCTTTATTTACTTATTTTACAGTTAACTACACTTAATGTCAGCAAAAATCATTTCAAATTACTGGTATGGGTCACTGTGACTTAAGAAAGTATGTTTCTTCACTACAGCTATCACCCAGTTAACAAACGTTTAGGATTACATATACTTGGGATATGGAAGAATTGTATTGAGCTTGACACCAAAAGGTCAAAGATTAAGGTCACTATCACTGAAAGAAGAAAAATGGTTTCTGCATATTAACTTCATTTCTCCATAGTCTAAAGGTGCCCAACTTTGTGGATGAATTACACTTTGGGAAAGGAAGAACCTTTCTTGATTTTGAGGTCAAATGTCAAGGACTCAGTGCCTGAAAGATTTGTTGTTGGAACAATTACCTCATGTTTTCCACTTGTTAGGATATCCAAACTATGTGTATGGCTTTCATTTGTTGTGAGGAAGAAACCTATTGATGTTGAGGTCAAAAGGTTAAAAGTCAAGGTCATTATTACTGGCGGAATAAAACATGATTTATGCATATTAATTTCAGTTCACAATCTACAGGATCAGATAACCAATATCATTATGACAGAAGAATGATTTCTTTGCAATAGTTTGAGTTTTCAATCAGTTATAATTACCAGATTTTGTAGAGTCTAAGATTCGGCGAATGTAGTTATGTGAGAAAGCTTGCCAGTAGCTTCTCGTGGGTCTGGGGGTTTTCCAAGATTCTTCCTCCACCAGTAATACTGGCCGCCATGTATAGCTTATCGTGTGTTAAAAAATGGTGTTAAACCCTAAAACATAATCAAAAGAAAAATATTACATTTAAGTAAAATATATGCAACGTATATTCCGATGCCTCAAAAATTAGGTATGAAGTCTTGGAATGACGTTGCAACATAAATAATAATAAAATGTATTAAGATGTAAATACGATAAAATAGGATTCATGTTCGAAAAGTAAATAATACCGGAGTTTTGTAATAAATACAAATTAAGTTAAACCTATAGTACAAGGTTTCTGTTGTCTTAGTTTACTTGTGTGTAGTTCACTTAGTTTACTTAAATATCATGTGACTCATTGGTAACTATAATTATTATTCACATGCGATTGCATTTCTCAATCAGAATTCTACGGTGCTTCTATTTACTCAGATAAGTATGTGCTGCAATGTTTGTGTACACTTTTATTTTTTAAATCTTGCAAAAGTATCATATGTACAAACATCAATTTTTTAAAACATAAAATGTGCAGTTTTATATGAACAAAATTTATGGTAGGTAAATATCATGGTAGTCTTGTATTCAAGTTCATTCGTAACTATGATTATTATTCACACTGCGATTGCATTTCCCAATCACAATGTTATGGTGCTTCTGTTTACTCAGATAAGTATGTGCTGCAATGTTTTTATTTTTTAAATCTTGCAAAAAGTATCATATGTAAAATGTGCACTTTATAATGTATGAAATTTTAAAAGAATTACAGTACGGTGTTTAAATTGGGTGCTTATTTGCTTTACAGCACACGAGCTGGCTCATTTCATAAGGTACCATCATGGAATTGCTGACAATTATGTTGCTGAAGGAAAATACATTGAAGCTTTAAAGGAATACAGCTTGGTTCTCAATTGCTTGTCTCATTTTTGCCATCAGCATGTGGAAGACATATGGAAAACCCATTCCAATCGGTCCCTGTGCTTCTACAAGTTGGGACAATACTCGGAGGCTTTATTCAGTGCAGAAAGCTGCATTACAATGGCTCCTCAATGGCATAAGGTGAGTTTTGTATTCTCATCACTGGGAATTTTCAGGATGTTCAAGAATGGGGCCCTAGGACTACCATTTTGTGATTTAAGTAAATGTAGCAGTTTGGGAAGAGAGTTTTCAGGAGTAAGTTGCTAGCTTGGAAATTTTGCATGATTTTAATATTTTTTTATTATTTGGAAAGAGAGTCATTTTTGTCCTTGCAGATCCATTAAAAAATATATCCGAGTTCCCTACCCCCAATCAATATGCTCTTTATTGTCCCAATGGGGACCTATACAAACAGTGTATATATGTCCCCTCCCCCCATTCAGTATGCTCATTATTGTCCATTGGGACTCATACAAACAGTGTATATATTTCCCCTACCCCCAATCAATATGTTTAATAATGTCCATGGAGACCAAAATAAACAGTGTATATGTGTCCCCTACACCAGTAAATATGTTCAATGTTGTCAATGGGGACATATACAAACAGTGTATATGTGTCCCCTACACCCAATCAGTATGCTCAATCTGGATAATAAACTTGTTTTTGTAAATTAGTGAAAATGATGATTTTTACAGTTATTGTTAAAATTTAAGAGCTTACATCATTCCATCACTATTAGAGACCTTGTTATAAGGTTATAAGGCCTGTCTAAATTATAACAGCTCCTGTTGTAAGGCCCCATATTTTAGTACAGTTGATGTTATGACACTTCCTGTTATAAGGCCTTTCATTATAATAATTCCTGTTACAAGAACATTTATTATTACAGTTCCTGTTACAAGGGCTTTTATTATAAGTTTCTGTTACAATGGGCTTTTATTACAATACAGTTCCTGTTACAGGGCCTTTCATTATAATAGCTCCTGTTATGAGGCTTTTTTCATAAAACATTTCCTGTTACAAGAACTTTCATTATAACAGTTGTTTTTACAATGGTTCTTATTGTAATGTAGTTCCTGTTACAAGGACTTTCATTATAACAGATTTGTTTTACAGTGGTTCTTATTGTAATGTGTAGTTCCTGTTACAAGGACTTTCATTATAGCAGCTTTTTTTACAGTGGTTCTTATTGTAATGTAGTTCCTGTTACAAGGACTTTCACTATAACAGCTTTTTTTACAGTGGTTCTTATTTTAATGTAGTTCCTGTTACAAGGACTTTCATTATAACAGCTTTTTTTACAGTGGTTCTTATTGTAATGTAGTTCCTGTTACAAGGACTTTCACTATAACATCTTTTTTTACAGTGGTTCTTATTGTAATGTAGTTCCTGTTACAAGGACTTTCATTATAACAGCTTTTTTTACAGTGGTTCTTATTGTAATATAGTTCCTGTTACAAGGACTTTCACTATAACATCTTTTTTTACAGTGGTTCTTATTGTAATGTAGTTCCTGTTACAAGGACTTTCATTATAACAGCTTTTTTACAGTGGTTCTTTTTGTAATGTAGTTCCTTTTCCATATGACACAGATACTGTTATCATATAGTTCATGTTAACACAGATACTGTTATCATATAGTTCATGTTAACACAGATACAGTTATCATACATTTCATGTTAACACAGATACTATTATCATATATTTCATGTTAACACAGATACTGTTATCATATATTTCATGTTAACACAGATACTGTTATCATACATTTCATGTTAACATAGATACTGTTATCATATATTTCATGTTAACACAGATACTGTTATCATATATTTCATGTTAACACAGATACTGTTATCATACATTTCATGTTAACACAGATACAGTTATCATACATTTCATGTTAACACAGATACTATTATCATATATTTCATGTTAACACAGATACTGTTATCATATATTTCATGTTAACACAGATACTGTTATCATACATTTCATGTTAACATAGATCCTGTTATCATACATTTCATGTTAACATAGATCCTGTTATCATACATTTCATGTTAACATAGAACCTGTTATCATAAATTTCATGTTAACATAGATCCTGTTATCATACATTTCATGTTAAGATAGATCCTGTTATGAGGCGGATATGATCATGGATTCCATTTCATTAAGTGTTAGTAGATTACATGTATTATGTACTTTGGTCTTGATACAAATCACTATACTCTGTGGCTTCCATGGACACCATTCTACTGCCTTAACGGTGTACTGTATTGTATCAAGAGTTTTGACCACAGACAACAGAACTTTCAAGACAAGAACTGCATCACGTGACATTGTCAGCCATTTTGGATTACATCGTCAAGATTCGAACCTGGAACTATTAGAACATTTATTTATCAGGACTCTTGCAAATTCCATTAGTGGATTATTTTTGTGAATTCTATATTGGATTAATGTTGGAATTGATTCTCTAAAACTGTAAGTTTATATATTTTATGAAAATAATTGTACTTAATAAAATCATTGTTCAAGTTTTTACAAGCTTGTTAGTTTTCACTCTTTCTGTGTTGCTGCTTATTTGAGCCTAAGCACGTAACAATATTAAAATTGCTGGTATTACAGGTATTAATTTGATATGCTATTTTTAAAAATATATCAAAAGACTTTGTTTCTGATGTTACTCATTGGTAAACATGTTGTTCTAATGTTATTTAGCAAGAGAATCATGTGACACAAATGGCTACAACCTTAGTTTATATTCCTTTTTATCCTGGTAGGGTTATTTAGTACTATTACTCTAGTTCTATTTTTTATCCTTGTAGGGTTATTGGAGAGCAGGGATGGCCAGTAAACTTTGCCAGGGTGTGGAAGCTGCTCTTTCATATTTTGTCAGTGGTCTTGCAATAATTCAGAAACAAAATCCTGAAGGGAATAATGACACCGTGTTATTTTTGGTGGAGATTGTCACTCTCATTCTGCAAGTGAAGGAAACTGGTATGTCAATGTCTCATGTTCATTACATAATTCACTTTTACAGAGTTGTCCACTGCTGTAATCTCACTGTAACTTAAATGGAATAGTTCACACAAAAATATGGGCTATACATTGATTTTATAGGCAGAGAGGGCTCTGTCGTAGAATGTACTGCATTAAACTCGAGCATCTCTATGACTATAAATCCCATGAGATTGATGTTGTGGTGAACAGTTGACTGACAGAGTGAAGCAATGGGATTTATGCCATTTCAAATAAATGGTGATATTGTCATATTAGAAGTGAAGGTGTTAACCAGGAATTGTGACACTGCATCAGTCAATTTATGCAAAATGATTTTGGTGGTGGTGATGGGAGATTCAGTTAATTGGAAGATCAGCAATGCTAGAAATTGCTTCATGTATATTTTGTGATGTTTTTAAACTACTGATGTTAGACCATGTGTCAGTGTTGGTTGTTGTACATGGTGGCCAGTATTGTTGGTGGAGGAAGAAGCTCCGGAAAGAACCACCGATCCACGAGAAGCTACTGGCAAGCTTCCTCACATAACTACATTAGCCAATCTTAGACTCGAACCTATGCAGACAGAGGTGAGATGGCAGTATGAAAAGATGTAGACATCCTTTCTCATGAATTATTTTCTCAATATTGATTTTCTCGAACCAAAATGAGAGAACTTCCACTATAGACCAAACAAAGAACCAGTCTTCTGTTTTACAGTCATCTGTTAACTATAAATCAATAGTTAAATTATTGTTTTGTCATGGTACACAAAACAAACTAAATGTGTGAAATTTTTAATTCCGTGGTGATTTTTTCTTTAGGATGGGTTAAAGTGAGCATCATCTAGAAATCTTCTATGGAGAACAACATATACATGTATTTTATGATTTCAATGAAAAGAGCACATAAAACAAATTATTTGAAGGGTGCTAGAAAGTTCAGTTTGACCTTTTCCTGTTGCCTTCTGCTGAAGGTAGGTTTGACTGTATTTAGAAAAAAATTAGATATGTGGAAGCATGTGGGCGTGAGGTGTTAGACATCAGAACAATTCTCTCACAGTAAATTTGTTGTTAGTAGTAATAGTGGGAACAAATATTTTAAAATAATTGATCACAGGATAAAGGAAGTTAAATTTTCTATGTCTTGCAGCTGTGGCAGAGAAGACTTTAGGAGACCTTAAATTGCCAGATGATCCAAAAGTATTATCCAGGATTGTCCAGATTCTAGCAAATGCAAATAATTGGGAAGGAGTGAATCTTTTAGTTTTTGGAATCCATGAGTAAGTCACATTATTGTCACATGGTTTATCATGTGATGAAATGATAAAACATATTGTACCCTGTTAAGCTTTTAATTAGAACTTCATCAAACAATCTGATTAATTTATTTTTTTCATCAGTTCATTTTTGTTTCAGTAATTATTGATAGGCAGCATATATCATTCTTTCGAAGCTTTTTATTTATTAAACAACATTTATTTTTTCTGCTTACACCGAAATATGTTTTTCTGTTGAATTTCAGGTCTGCCCCAACATTTTAGTTCCGTTGGGGTTATTCTTGTATTTACAGTTATTGTTATATGAGACTAGTAGCGATGGATGAGTATTACACCTTTGAATGAATAAGGTTACAGTGTCCTATATTTCATGACTTTTTTCATGAGTATTACACCTTTGAATGAATAAGGTTACAGTGTCCTATATTTCATGCTATTTTTCATGAGTATTAGACCTTTGAATGAATAAGGTTACAGTGTCCTATATTTCATGCTTTTTTTCATTGGTTTGAGTAATGTAATTTTACTGGCATTATAAATAGATACAAGTTGAAATACAGTGTA
The DNA here is from genome assembly GCA_029339505.1 of Unio delphinus. Classification (NCBI taxonomy): domain Eukaryota; kingdom Metazoa; phylum Mollusca; class Bivalvia; order Unionida; family Unionidae; genus Unio; species Unio delphinus. Next base: position 8,917,867 of record JAQISU010000361.1, on the reverse strand, counting down.
AATATATTTTGTTAAAACTAAAAAATAAAAACTCCGATGCGCATAAAAAATGTTGTGGTGAAATCGATAGTAAATCACAAGTATAAATGTATGGCTTGGTGAGACCTATGAAGTGAAGTAGTTTTATGTTTTTATAAAGGATTATACATATTATAAACAGTAGATTCATGATTATCTATGGAGCACTTCAGTCTGTACATTTTACACTGTGGAAAATTTAAATTTGACACATAAATGCAGCACAGTAGGTTCTACTACAGTAACAACTATACATCCATTTGACTAACCAAGCCTTGCGATTCAGCGATAACACCACTGGCTGTTTTCTTGTTCTGCCCTAAATTTTGTAGATAAAAATCAGTTACATGTGCAATATATCACCTACAGTATGTGAGCGATCATTAAAGAATGTTTTTATTTGGTTTTCGCAGCTATCTGGATTAAAGACATGACACAAAAGCTATGTTGTCCTTGGTGATTGAATGGTCAGTATAGATCATTCACATCTATGTCCACATGGGTTAAAGCCTAGGCTTGACCACAAAGGGTATTTGAGAAAGCCTGCCAGTAGCTTCTTGTGACTGGTTTTATCTCTCAGGCTCTTTCCCACCAAACATACTGGCTGCCATGTTTAGTTCTATCTTGTTTTGAAAACACCATTTTTTTAAAAATTCTTATATATATATATATATATATATATATATATATATATATATATATATATATATATATATATATATATATCTTCAGTTAGAATGAAATTGAAATCCCTATGAGAAGATACAGTCTGTCATAGGTTAATGTCATTTATGGTATCAATCTATTGGAAAATCTTGTATTTTAGAGAATCCAGTAGTGTAACTTTGGGTGGGATAAATTTCAAGAGGAGATGGTTTAGTTAGGGTTACATTTATCCAAAAATTCAGTATTACAGCTGAATGGCATTGTTTTTAACTCAACTTACTAAGAGTGATTATTATTATGTATTCCCAAACATGTGGAACAAGTGATGATGTCATAGCCTTTTGGGTTGAGTGAATTTAATATTAAAGGATCAGACTCAAAATTGTATTTCCCGTATGAAACTCTCCATATGGAGCGGATAATGGAGCGGATATGGAATCCGTAAATACTTTTACAGAAATTTTCACATGGAGCAGAAATGGAATCCATAAATACTTTTACCACTCATGGATTTTAGTGTTTCCATATCGAAATGTTTTGGATTTCTTATACACTTCTTATGGAAAATCCCATGGAATATGCAAATTAGTCCATGAGATCTTTAGATTGTCCATAAAATAGTAAAATTACATATGGAATTTGGCAATATATGATATGGAATTTGTGAATCGTCCATATGAAATTTGGAAATATACCATTTGGAATTTGGTATTAGTCCATATGGAATTTGATAATAGTCCATATGGAATTTGGAAATATACCATATGGAATTTGATAATAGTCCATATGGAATTTGGCAGTAGTCCATATTGAATTTGATAATAGTCATATGGAATTTGATAATAGTACATATGGAATTTGATAATAGTCATATGGAATTTGATAATAGTCCATATGGAATTTGGTATTAGTCATATGGAATTTGATAATAGTCCATATGGAATTTGGCAAAAGTCCATATGGAATTTGATAATAGTCCATTTGGAATTTGGTATTAGTCATATGGAATTTGATAATAGTCCATATGGAATTTGGCAATAGTCCATATGGAATTTGATAATAGTCCATTTGGAATTTGGTATTAGTCATATGGAATTTGATAATAGTCCATATGGAATTTGGCAATAGTCCATATGGAATCTGGTATTAGTCCATCCCCTACAACATTTTACAGGCAGGCTTGAGGTGGATTTCAGACAGGTTTTTTTAAAGCACTTTCTGTTTAAACCATAACAAATCTGCTTCAGATTTCTATTAAATTTATTCATAGACATTATTGGAACACAATAATAAATATTCACAATCATATTTAAAATGGATCATACATTTTATTTTGACAGACATTATCAAATAAGATTTAGGTTTTTCTTGTCCTCATTTTCTGTCTTGCACACCAAACCTAATCCATGATGGTATCACTTATCTTTTTCATTTCACAGCTTTGAAATTGTGGTAAAATCTCACTAATATTTCTTTTGGATGAAACATTCACTTAAGTTTTGGCGAAATCTCTAACATTTCATTGAAAGTTTTATAAAAGTTTACTAAAATGTTTCTGAGATTTCACTAAAATTTTTGATTGTTGTATAGTATTTTTCTGAAGTTTCAGTAGATTTTTTCAAAAGGTTTTTAATTAACAATGGACATGAAGTAATCAGGACTTTATTAGCAAAGGTTATATTTCAGTGGACATGATTTTTAAAGATTCAATTATTGTAAATGTGACATCCAAGGCAAGATATATGGTTTTGTTTGTTTTTTGTTTTTTTGATGGTTTAACGCCATTTTTCAGCACAATATTGGCTATACATGGCGGCCAGTATTAATGGTGGAGGAAGAACCCGGACAACCCCCGGACAGAACCGCCGACCCACGAGAAGCTACTGGCAAGCTTTCTCACATAACTACATTTGCCAAATCTTAGACTCGAACACATGCAGACAGAGGTGAGATGGCAGTGGTCCGTAACGGACAGCCCTTTAGACCACTCGGCCACTCGGGGCCCCTCAAGATATATGGAAGTTAATAGTAATAATAATAATAATAATAATAAAGATATGATTTGGAAAAGGTAACTCAATTAGTGATGGAACTGGCCTACCTTGAGGCTTTCTATTATGTACAATATTAACAACATGATGTGAAGAATCTGGCTTGACACTAAATAAGTAAGTGATTTTAAAAATCAACAAGCCTGGAACATATGCACAGGCATCTATGATTACATAAACATATATACAATATATAATATAATCCTGTATTGAAAAATTCAACTGTGAAAATGATGCAAAAGCAAAATCCATTTGAAAAATTTATTATGAATAGAAGAAATGCTAGGAGCCTGCCTTTTGTCACAGTTGTACTGCAGACTTTATTTTTGATTATGTAGAAACTATGATGCAGTTGTGGTCACTGTTGTGGTCACTTGAACAAGTGCTTGTTCCATAAGCAGCCATGGCAAACGTTTATCCTGTTTTAATTACTCTTCATTTTTACATTGATTTCTAACACTCCTTGAATATTTTGATAATATACACAGTAATACCACCCAAGATAGTAAAGGATGATTCTACTCGTGGGCCAAGAAAACTCTGCAAAGATATGACTATCTTTGATAGACATGGGTTTCTGGCATCATCAGTGATCTATACATTGTCCCTCCTTAAATTCTGGAAGTTAATCAATTAATCATCCTGTTCATTTCCTTGTAATATTTAGCATTTTAGTCACTATTGTAAAGCTATTTATGGCACAAAAAGCAAACTGCTAGTCCTAGCATTCAGTTTTCATACAGATTGACCAATTACATTTCATACAGATTGACCAATTACATTTCATACAGATTGACCAATTACATTCCGATGGATTTTGTATTCAAGCTCATCTTATTGCTGCACATTTTTCAAATGGTTATTTCAAGCTTGTAAATTTCTGTACAGGTTGGATCACAAGATTTGATGGACCCAGTGTGTATACAACATGTAGGCAGCTGAGCTGGGTGGAAAATTTGACAAGATAAAAAATATACAAATCCACACTCATGAGCACATGTGTAAGATTCAGAGGATTTGTCACTGTGGCTTGAGTATTTTATATTAGCATTGAATATCTTGCAGATTGTATACAGTATATAATGTAGTTATTCTTAACAGAGCCCACCTTCTAAAACAAAATCCTAACTCCCCCCTCCCCCTCAGAAAACCATACCTATTTGAGGCTTATATATGAATATATTTTTATTAAGGTATGTCTAGAAAATAAAAATAGTACATGAGTAGTCCAATCCCTGATAGAAAAATCAAAACAGCTTACTTTATGAATGTTTTCAGTCTAACGTTATGTATGGTATTTAATACACCCATCCCCACCCCCTTACCTGCCCTTGGAAACTCCACCCTAGCACATTTATTAGAATAACTATGGTATCTATTAATTTTCTTTTTCATCCTGTGTTAAAGTCTTCATCAAGCCATTGTACCTCATTTCAAACATTATGCTGATCATTCCCCCACCTCTATAGATACAACATTACACCTCTATAGATACAACATTACACTCCCATTACATGAATATTTATTTCTGATTTGCAAATGTTTGCATAGACGTAGCAACTTGTAATTCAAAATGTTTAACTTTTGAATACATTAAATCTTTCTGAACTAATTTTTAAATGGTGGTGGGTAATACATTTATGAAAACAAAAGTGAAGTATAATTCAGAATGGGTTGGATCCTGACCTCAAATAACTATAATTGCAGAGTTTACAAATGTAAATCTGTGGCAACTGTGTACACTGACAAGACTGGACAATTGTTAATGCGTTTCGTTTTTACTGCATGTATTTCAGTGGGCCTTGCAGTGTACTAGATGGGGCTGCAAAGGGATGCACTTTTCAGCTCATCAGTGTGGGCAGCTTCCTTATCAATGTCTCTGACTCTGAAATGGATGAATGGAGAATCAAGCTGGCAGTCCATATGCTAAAGAATGGGGCTTCCATCGAAGAGATAGGAGTTCGGCTAAAGAAGCCACCTGTTCATGTTGGCATTGATGTAGCTCTTAAAACAGGTTTAATGTCTATCTTCATCAGATATTGTGATAATGAAACATTTGATTCACTTTTGTTGATAGATTAGTTATCTTCATTTTTTATTATGAAAAGATTATACTAAATTGCATATTTAGAGAGGTCAAGAAAACTGCTTTACAAAACAAATTAAAATCAGTAATTTAAATTTTAAAATAGTCACAATTTTATCTAACATTTACATAAAAGTATAATATAAAACAGCAGTACATATGCTTTATGAGCAAGCTTGAATGAAAAATGACAATTCATGAATATGGCATAGAAACATTTTAAGCCGTGTTCTCATCAACACATGGCAGTCACCTTAAAATCATTTTACTTGTATGTATTGTAACACATCCTTAGCTATGTGCATTTAAATACTGCAATGTTTTTGTTGCATTGACACAACTTTGTATGTTTGAATGTGAGCCTCAAGAAAATGGGAATGTCGTGTCCACTGAGAGCTGCTGTGATACTGTTTATTTTCTTACACACTGAATTCAAGGCTACAGCATTATAAATATGATCTGGGTCAACAAGTTTTGTTGAGTTTAGTTATTATAGAGTACATTGATGGAAAATTTGGCACTAACATGAAATTTGACTGTGACATAAGATTTAACCCTGGCTGAATACTTTGAACTCTCTTAATTCATGGGGTATACATTTTTGTTGATTTATTATCACTACAAAAGGCTTATTAATGATCCAATAAACACGTATCAGTCTGTGTAAACCTGGGATCCCTTCCCTGACCAATTAATTAAAAATCAATAAACATGTATCAGTCTGTGTAAACTTTGGATCCCTTCCCTGACCAATTAATTAAAGATCCAATAAACACGTATCAGTCTGTGTAAACTTGGGATCCCTTCCCTGACCAATTAATTAAAGATCAATAAATACGTATCAGTCTGTGTAAACTTTGGATCCCTTCCCTAACCAATTAATTAAAAATCCAATACACATGTATCAATCTGTTTAAACTTGGTATCCTTTCCCTGACCAATTAATTAAAAATCCATTGAAAATATATCAATCTTTTGATAACCATAAGATTCCTTCAATGACCAAACAATTAAGGACATAATGAAAAGTTTTTTATGGAAACTATAAGACCCATTCCCTAACGAACAAGTGTAAGCATGGACAAAATATGGTAGACTTGACCAAACTATAAAAATTTATACTCACAAAAATAAATGAATTCAGTTTTAAATTAAATTTCCTGATAGTGTTAGTGGTAGAATATTGGACTAAGAATCCAAGGGTTGCTGGTTCAAAACCCATCCAGAATGACATGGGTCAGAATATCATTTTAAATTTGTCCTTGGCATGTTAAGGTCAATGTTAATGTCAATGATGTGGTACAAGTACTGTTGCAAGAACCAGCAACCACAGATGTACTGCAGGTTACCTTAAATTGTAGAATTAGAAATCGGTTGCAGCTACACAAGAATGAGTGAAAAATGGCCAAAACAGAATTTGCATACTGTATATTTGAAGGTTCTGTATTGCTGCTGAAATACCTACTGGAGAAGTTTTCAGCAGTCCCGCAGCAAAGAGATGCTATTGACTCCTATGGCAATGGACCATACCATATAGTGATTAGATCTGGAAAAGTCCACTCCACAATTGGGGAGACAGTGGTGAATCTTCTTTTGAATAGTGGATGTCGACTGGATATACCTGATGCACTTGGAAAGCTTCCCATCCAGTGTCTGAAATCGACTGATCAGATTTATCAAGTTATGATGAATGCTGCCTCTCAGTCTGAAAGTAAGTATTGAAAACTGAAACTTTTAGTGTAATGTTTTTTTTAAAAAAATGGAATGATACTTGCATAAACAAGAAGAATGAAATGCATTTTCATAGGCTGTCACTTGTTCTTGCAACAGTGTCAGAAATTATCTTGCATTGCTCTTACAGTGTTCTTGTGTTACAACTTTGGTTATCTGTGTCTTCCTTTGTTCTTAATAGTATGAGAAATTTGTTACTTATGTCTTTGTTTTTGAAATGGTGTCAGAAATTAGCTTACAAAGGTCTTTCCATGTTCTTGTAGGACTGTCAAGAATAAACTTGTATCTGTCATCCCATGTTCTTGTAATATTATCAAACATTAGCTGACATGTGTCAAAAATTAGCTTACATGTGTCAAACATTAGCTTAAGATGTCTTCCCATGTCCTTGTAGCAGTATCAGAAATTAGCTAATATGTGTCTTTCCATGAAATTAGCTTGCAGGTGTTTATCCATGTCCTTGTAACATTATCAGAAATTAGCTTACATGTGTCTTCCCATGTCCTTGTAACATTATCAGAAATTAGCTTACATATGTCTTCTCATGTTCTTGTAATAAAATCTAAAATTAGCTTACATGTGCCTTCCCATGTCCTTGTAACATTATCAGAAATTAGCTTACATGTGTCTTCCCATGTCTTTGTAACATTATCAGAAATTAGCTTACATGTGTCTTCTCATGTCTTTGTAACATTGTCATAAATTAGCTTACATGTATCTTCCCATGTCCTTGTAACATTATCATAAATTAGCTTACATGTGTCTTCTCATGTCCTTGTAACATTATCAGAAATTAGCTTACATTTGTCTTCTCATGTCCTTGTAACATTGTCAGAAATTAGCTTACATTTGTCTTCCCATGTCCTTGTAACATCATCAGAAATTAGCTTACATGTGTCTTCCCATGTCCTTGTAACAGTGTCAGAAATTAGCTTACATGTGTCTTCCCATGTCCTTGTAACATTATCATAAGTTAGCTTACATGTGTCTTCCCATGTCCTTGTAACATTATCATAAGTTAACTTACATGTCTTCTCATGTCATAAGTTAGCTTACATGTGTCTTCCCATGTCCTTGTAACATTATCATAAGTTAGCTTACATGTCTTCTCATGTCCTTGTAACATTATCAGAAATTAGCTTACATGTGTCTTCTCATGTTCTTTTAACCATGTCCGACATTTGTGTGTCTGTCTTTATGTCACACTTTTCTTTACACTCTTCAACACTGTAAGGGTATATTACTAATGCATCATTATTGATCATTATTTGCCCCACTAATGAAGTAACACCATCGTTTGTCTATCTCTACATGCCAGTCTGCTTACAACTAAATAACAGGATTGAAGAAATCAACTCTTTGTAGACAGATGTCATTTGTATAAATTTGTAGATTAGATATTCAAGCAATTACAGCAAGTTTTTTCAAGTGTAGAGTGAGCTTATAAAAAAAATTACACAAATTTAAAAACAAAATTTGACACATCATTTTGGCTTCAAGTGCTTTTTATCTGGTTGATTATAATCCACAAGCAAATATGAGCTCCATCATGGAAGACCTTTGAGGCTGATACCAATGATGTTCTTTATCTATCAGTTGTGGTCACAATTACTAAAGAGGGACAAGCCAGTTATTAAAAATAAAAAATATGAGTACCTGGTCAATTGGTGTAAATGGTCAATTGTTCAAAATCACAGAATAAAAGCATACTCTCATGAAGGCCATTGAAATTATGCAAATGATGCTGATTTACCATCAAGTCAGGCTGCTATTACTAAAATAAGAAAAATATAAATTTCTTTTCTTCATGATTGCTGAATAAAACATGAATAACCTTGATAGAAATCATTGTGGTATGAAGTCCTTTCAAAGTTCTGTGGCGACTAGAGTGGCTGAGTCGTCTAAAGTGCTCTCTGTTACGGATCATGGCTATCTCACCTCTGTCTGCAATGGTTCGAGTCACAGATTCTGTCAATGTGGGTATGTGAGAAAGATTGCTAGTAGCTTTTCATGGGTCAGTGGTTCTTTCCGGTGTTTTTGCTGGGTCCTTCCTTCCTCCATTAATACTGCCTGCCATGTATAGCCTATCATGTACTGAAAAATGGTGCTAAAGCCTACAACATCAACAACAACAACAAAATTCTACATTTAATGCTAATCTACCTTCAAAGTTTTGCACTGCTATGAATGTAAAAACATGTAAATGGCCTTTTCTCATTCATAAAAAAGAAAGTTTTTAAATAATTTATTTTCTGTTGGCCTAAGTGGTTTGAACTTCTGCTTTGTTTGTGGGAGGTCATTGGTTCGAATCCCAGTTGAGTCATAGCATACTTATAAAATGATACTAGCAGCTGCCTCACTTGGTGCTCAGTATTAGCAGGTTAGTGTTATGACTGGTTGGCCTGGTATCAGTTTAATTTGATCGAGTGAGACACAATGCTACATGTCTGCAGCATGATGCCCCAATGCTAGACATCACTATAAACTGCTGCACTGCAAACACTGTAGCTATATGACTTTTGTTAAATTGTTAAAGCTGTTAAAGACAGTTTATGGGATTTAACCTTCAAGTCCTACTTGTAGTTGTTACATCAATTGAAGAGCACAGACAGTTGATAGGATTTATCACCAATACCATTACTCAGATTGAGACCACTCTTGCCTGACTTCTGTTTCAATTAGCAGATCATATGATGTTAAAACATCCCAAAGGACATGCTTAAATTTGTTTAAGTGTGTTATTTGTTAAGATATTACATTTATTCTTCAAGGAAAAATAATTATTGACTTATCGATCATAAACATAATCAGTTATATTTGAAGTTTAAAATGTTGTATGTTGGTGTACTTGCATCAAAGTTTACACGTGGTCTGCATGCATTATGTAAAGAGTACATGGTCTCTACTGGTATTCTGCAAAGTTTAATTGTGGCCAGTTTGCATTATGCAAAGTTTTCATGTGGTCTTTTTGGTATTATGCAAAGTTTACCTGTAGTCTACTGGCATTATGCAAAGTTTACCTGTGGTCCTTTTGGCATTATGCAAAGTTTACATGTGGTCTACTGGCATTATGCAAAGTTTACATGTGGTCCTTTTGGCATTATGCAAAGTTTACATGTGGTCCTTTTGGCATTATGCAAAGTTTACATGTGGTCTATTGGCATTATGCAAAGTTTATCTGTGGTCTACTGGCATTATGCAAAGTTTACATGTGGTCCTTTTGGCATTATGCAAAGTTTACCTGTGGTCTACTGGCATTATGCAAAGTTTACTTGTGGTCCTTTTGGCATTATGCAAAGTTTACATGTGGTATTTTGTCGTTGTGCAAAATTAATTTTCTGAAAACACTTGACCTCTTAATAATTTAACATGTTAGCTGTCACTCACAGCATAGTGAATAAATGGATAAACTCAACAAACAAATTGATTAACAAATAAGAAATAAACTAAGGTGAACAGCTCATTAAATTTACAATGGTAGTTTGTTTGGCACTGTGCACATTTTTTAATAACATGAGCATCAATAAACATATATAGCAAAAAAAAGTACAGATCTGTCAAGTAACTATAGAATTATGTCATTGAAAAAAGTACAGATCTGTGCAGTAACTATAGAATTATGTCATTGAAAAAAGTACAGATCTGTCAAGTAACTATAGAATTATGTCATTGAAAAAAAGTACAGATCTGTCAAGTAACTTTTATCATAGAATTATGTCATTGAAAAAAGTACAGATCTGTCAAGTAACTATAGAATTATGTCATTGAAAAAAGTACAGATCTGTGCAGTAACTTTAGAATTAAACAAATAACTTAACAAGAGGTAAAGGTAAAGACCTCATTTATCAGGTCATTATATAATGTAACTATGCACAGAGTAAAGGTAAAGACCTCATTTATCAAGGTCATTACATAATGTAACTATGCACAGAGTAAAGGTAAAGACCTCATTTATCAAGGTCATTATATAATGTAACTATGCACAGAGTAAAGGTAAAGACATAATTTATCAAGGTCATTACATAATGTAACTTTGCACAGAGTAAAGGTAAATACCTCATTTATCAAGGTCATTACATAATGTAACTATGCACAGAGTAAAGGTAAAGACCTCATTTATCAAGGTCATTATATAATGTAACTATGCACAGAGTAAAGGTAAAGACATAATTTATCCAGGTCATTGTATAATGTAGCTACACATAGAGTAAAGGTAAATACCTCATTTATCCAGATCAAGCAAACATAGAAATGTTTAAAGCCAGTACCCATCCCATAACATAAAAAAGCTGAAATTGTAATTTAACAATTTACTGTGTTAGTACTTTTGAAATTACTTTATAGATGTGTGTACACAACTAGTACATTTTGTTTCCTTTGTAATATACCCAACAACAGCATTAAATATATGAGGCTGTACTTCCTTTGTAATATACCCAGCAACAGCATGAAATATATGAGGCTGTACTTCCTTTGTAATATACCCAGCAACAGCATTAAATATATGAGGCTGTACTTCCTTCAGTGCACATATGCATAACTTTGTATATGTATACATTTGAACAGATTTAAAATTGTAGTTTGATTTGCAGGCATAGTATAATAATAATAATAATAATAATAATAATAATAATAACAATAATAATAATAATAATAATAATAATAAAGACTTTATTTAGAGAAGGTAACTCAATTAGATACATAACTAATCTACCTTGAGGCCTTCTATCTGTTATGTACAATATATACAATACATACAACATAATGTGAACAGTCTGGCTCAACGCTAAATAATTAAGGAATTTTAAATTTAAAAGTATCAAGCCTGGAACACATGCACAGGCATCTGTAAAAACACAAATATATAAGAAACATAAAATATCATTCTGCGTTGAAACATTCAGCTTTGAAAATGATGCAAAATTACAGACAAGCAGGCAGTATTTTTTTTTTTTGGGGGGTACTAGCACTGTTCAATTTTCTAAAGATTTCATCCATTTAAGACATTGATTATCAAATGAAGAAATGCTAGGAGCCTTCCTTATGTCACTGAGAATGTTGTTCTATACTACTGGACCAGTATATTGAAAACTTTTTTTAAACAATTCCTTCTTTGGCCTTGGTATAATGTAATTTTTTCTACTTATGGACCTTAAATTTGGAGAACCATCAGCATCTCTTTGGTGAAAGATATTGCTTAGATAGACAGGAATGGATTTTCTGGATACTTTATACATCAATTTGGCTTTTCTAAGAAATATTCTTTTGTGTATTGTTAAAATCTTTATATTATTCATTGCATCCTGAAAATTGTCTATACATTGATCTAGAATTAAATGGCAAGCCCTCTTTTGGAGCCTTATAAGTGTTTTTATGTTTGAATTAGAGGTATTACCCCAAATTACGTTACAGTAGTCCAGATATGGCTGAATATAACTTTTATAAAAGATGTCCCTATACTGAAGAGGAATGTATGTTTTGAGTTTCCTCAGTAGCCAAAGATAAGAATTAACCTTTTTTGAAATGTGTTTAATGTGAATAGACCAAGTAAGATTGTTATCTATGAATACACCAAGAATTTTATCTTGAGAGGTCATATTAAGGCTCACATTGTCAAAAAAAAACATTAAGTTTTTCGCTATCTAGTCTTGCTCATTTTTGTTGTGTTGTAACTAGTAGGGCTTTTGTTTTTCTGTATTTATGATCATACTGTTTTCCTTGCACCATACTTGAAGTCCGTTGAGAGCATCTTGTAAGTTATTTTCAAGTACTGTTTTGGTTTTACCAATCTCAGACAGTGTAGTATCATCTGCATAGAGGTCAGTGGAAGAAACTGAAGTTCCAATCTTAAGAGGTAAATCTTTGATAAATAGAATGAATAAAAGAGGTCCAAGGATAGAGCCTTGTGGTACTCCACAATTAATACTTTTACTTTGAGAAAGTTGACCATTTAAAGATACTTTATGCAGTCTGTCGGTTAAGTAAGAAGTAAACCAGTTTAGGGAGTTTTCACTGCATTGATAAATCTTTAGTTTTTCAAGTAAAATTTCATGGTCTACAAGATCAAAAGCTTTACGAAAATCAACCATAATAGTGCCTACCGTTTCTCCTTGATATAACGCTTTCAGACATTTATCATGAGTCATTCAAAATGATGTTATAATTGCCATTTGTCATCAATTATTTCCATGTAAGTCTTTTTTAAAGAGTCATGTCTGGTGTTTCCTTGTTAAATCTGCATCTATTGATATATAATTTCAGTTACAACAGAAGTAGATTGATCACCTTATCTCTATGTTTTGGCTTATTATAACGAAAAATAAATTATTGTTTTGAAGTTTGAAAATTGTGCATTTACATTTCAAGCAATAAAACAAGTAATAACTCAGTGTTTGAACATCTCAAACAAAGATGAGATTTATGTTTTTTTTGTGCATTAAATAATACATTAAGTTTAAATGGTCAATGAATCTGGTAATACTGAAACTTTATTATCTTTATCTTTGGCTTTCTATGTAATCAGTTTTTATTTTGCAAACATTATGTTGCCCTTGTTATTATGTATTTCCATTTTCCAGTTTGACTACAGATGCTATAATACTTTCTGTTTCAGTCAGATAATTAGTTTTTTTTTTGTAAGTATGCAATGATCCTCTTGTTACAGTTTTTCCACATTTGTATTTTCTTGATTGCTTTCTTTTATCATTATATTTTTTCCTTTGTGGTGAAATCTAATTACAGCATATTGAGTCTTTGCATCTTTTCTAATATGTGTATATCGTATTGTGTATATCATATTGTGTATATCGTATTGTGTATATCGTATTGTGTATATCATATTGTGTATATCGTATTGTGGTTTTTAGTACTCATAGCTTCTGCTTATTAAAAGCATTCTTTTTGTACCTCGTCAACTGTATGGATATCCAAGCAATAGTTTGGTGTCACTTTGCATGAAATACCAGAACTGATACAATTAAACTCAAGGCATATATGAGCAATATAATTGATAAACTTAACCTCAAGGCCTATATGAGCAATATAATTGATACACTTAAATTCAAGGCCTATATGAGCAATATAATAGATACAATTAAACTCAAGGCCCATATGAGCAATATAATTGATACAATTAAACTCAAGGTATATATGAGCAATATAGTTGATCCAGTTATACTAAAGGCCCATATGAGCAATATAATTGATACACTTAACTCAAGGCCTATATGAGCAATATAGTTGATACAATTAAACTCAAGGCCCATATGAGCAATATAGTTGATCCAGTTATACTAAAGGCCTATATGAGCAATATAATTGATACACTTAAACTCATGGACTATATGAAAAATATAATTAATACAATTAAACTCAAGGCCTATATGAGCAATGTAATTGATCCAGTTATACTAAAGGTCTTTTTGAGCAAGTCAGATATGATTTTTCTTTTCCGTAACATTTTTAAATGGCCCATTGCTATTATTAATTTTCTTTGTTTTGTAAAAGGAAAGAGATCTATTGATTTATCAGATTCTTTTGCTAGAAAGATCATTAAAACCAGTTATGACTTCATAGCTATAAATAGTCATGCATTTTTTAGCTTCAAAGATGTCCAAAAAGATTAAATGGCAAAATTATAAACCTGCCTTCTTTAACAATATCTATAACATCTTTTGCAATACCTATCATCTGCTTAATACATATATCTAATAAGAAATACCCAATTTGTATGTACCCAACATTTATGTTATACTATGGCCCTCTATATTTATCTTTCAGTGGTTCTGATGATTTATCGTTTTTTGTTTGATGATTTAAGTTCCACAGCAGCCTACCTATGCCTGTATCTTTAGAAAACAAGTTGTCCTTGACAAATGAAAGATGTCTTACAATATGGTGGTTAAAATGTCTAAAGTCATTTTGGCTAAATGAACAAATCTATGTTTGCACAGTAACATCAGTTCTACATGACAGTGAAATAAAATGGCCTTTTGACTTTTGGGGTTAAAAGGTCAAGGTTATTGTATCAGAAAATAATCTACACATATGTAGACTAAATTTTGTGGATGCTGCTCCATGCTGTGGTTAAAGAGTCAAAAGGTCAAGGTCTCTGTATCTTCAGCAAACTTTGTTGACACAATATTGGGTAATACAAAAAGCCTCTTGACTTTGTGCAAAAATGGTAGAGGTAAATATCATTATAACTGTTTTTGCATGAATGCTTTACTTTTTGACATGATACCAGTTGATAAAATTTATTGGTGGGTATATTTAAGGTATAAAAATGGCATATTGATTTTAGGATCAGAAAGTCAAAAGTCAGGGTCATTGTGACCCCGAGAAAAATGTAAAGGTCAGGGTCATTGTGAAGTATGGGATTTTTGCAGTGTAACTTTTGTTCTCGAGCATATGAATCCTTAATTTACTCATTGTGGTGGGCTCACACTTAGGATAATATAAACCTTTATATTTTTGGGTCTACAGATAAGTTAGCATTGTCATGTCAAATCTAATTTAAAAAAAAGTTAATGTAAGTTTAGTTCAGGAGTGCATATAATGACCAAAATTCCAAGTTGTTGAGACATGTAAGTCAGTAATATCGAGAACCAATATCATGGAGGAATTATTAAAATTGGCTGAATGTATAATGTGCCATTCACAGTATTGCTGCTTTCCAATTTCACAGTTTGAAGAAATTAATTTATTTTCTTGTTTGATTGGGGTAAAAGTATGGTCTAATATAATTATTTCAGGAAACATTGCTGAAGTAAATATAAACATTAATTTGTTGTTATTTTAGTCAAGCAAAGATATGATGCATTATGCAGTCATGTGACTGATTTTACAGATCAGCTTTTGTGACCTTTTATCTTCAACGTTTTTGTTTAGGTGGTCGTTTTTTGGTTCAGTAATTACATGGTAGCTGTATGTTAAAATAAATTGGCACAGATTAAAGAGGTGTGTTATCTACACTATCTTAATGCCTAGTATGTTGTACCCAGTCAATACATAAATGATCATAATTGATTCTGACTATGGCGTTTCCTTGGGCTAAACACTTTACGTCACTTCCCTTGTCGCTGTTATATATACTTTTGTTACTTTGTCATAAAACATTAAGTCAAACATTTGTTATAGAGAAATATATATGTTTTGTATGGACATACATGACTCCAAAATGTTTTATGAAAACACCTTCCTGGTCTGCCCTGGCAATTATAAATAACCTTCCTCACCAGGCAAAAAGGCCACGTGACCTTCCCTGGCAATAAAACCAAGTTACCTTCACTGGCAATAAGGACATGTGATCTCCCTTTGCTCTTAGGTCAATTTCCCTTGCATTGATTGCAAAATGATATATATGCGATTCAATTCTCACAAACTGACAAACTGTTTTCAGACCAATCAAGGCTGAAAGCATCCTAGCATTACAGTCTTTCACATCTATACAAATGATGCCAATCCACTTACAGATTTGGCTCAGATTAATAAAAAATAGTTACACCTGAAAACCGTTCCTTATCCAAATCTGGTCAACACAATTTAACCAAAGTTTAAACGAAAGTATATATCCATAAATTTGGTCAGATGATGATAGTTTGCAACTGTATATATAAATATATTAAAACCAAGAAAACAATATTTTAACGACTTACCACAAGTGATATAATTTCACCACATTTGTCTTAAATCATCGTAAACAAATGGTGCTAATTTGCAACTGTGAAATAAAAGAACACATTTAAACAGCTTGGTACTAAAAGTATAAAATGATGAGTGCTATTGGGCAGCTATATTGACCGTGCACACTCAAACTGTCAGTGGATTGGTCATTTGTTGAGATTCTCATATAGGTGTCCTCTTCCAGTAACTTGAGCTGCAAAATCTCACTGGCCAATCAGTGCCTGGATGGAATCTCCTGTGTCTTGTAGTCTCTAACTAACTTCCCCAATTAACCTCTGAGTGAAGCTTATTTTGTTATATTGATCTGCATATCATAGACATTCCTTTCCTTAATCTAAATAGGTATTTTATGACATCTCGCTGATTTTCCCAATTTCATCATGTCTTGTTTTTATAAATTTGCAGAATATAGGAATTATCATAAAATAGCTAATATATATGAATCTCGGCTTATATAAGTATTTATAGAAGCTTGGCACTCTGAATGTAATATACCTTATAACAAGAAAGGTAAATAATTGTAGGTACAGTATCTCACTCAGGGGAAAAACAAGTCATCATTTAAATACAAGCATCTTGTAAACATGTTTATGCTGTGAATTATCTCATTTAATTGCTACTGTTGTTTAGATTGTTTTTCCTGCCTCCATTATTTTAAAGTCTGTCCCTTTTCTACAGGTCAAGAACATAGATAGTCAAGATAAAAATGATGCTGATGCACCTATTACCCAGGAACACATCAACCATGCCCGTTTGTGTAATGCATTGACAACTGTTTGTTCCAATGCTCTGAGAGAAATCCTCCTCACCAATGTCCCTATGCCACACCCAGATATCTACAAGGCAATCCTGGCCAACAAAACCAAATTGAAGAAACTAAACAAAGAACAAGCTCCATTGGTATTCCCAGATCCGCAGGGCCTTTCCACTGGAAAGGTTGAAGAATTTGACATTTCCTTATTATATACAATCATAATAAATGTCAGTTCAGTTCCTGCTCCATCAAATGGCTGGGGAAAACCTCCAACAGATAACCCAAGGGACACAACTCTTGGTGCAAGTGTGGAGAGGATACGCACATATAGGAATCACATAAGTGGTCATTCTGTGGATGGAAAGATAAGCCAGCAAGAGTTTGAGGATTACTGGGTCAAGATAGATGAGGTCCTTCGTGAGATTGAAATTGTCATTGGTAACCATGGCTACCTGGAAGATTTAGAGAAACGTAAAAATCAGGCCATCACCCCACATGAAGCCCATGAGCTACAAAAGACATTTCAGGAATACAAAAAACAAACAGAAGGTAAATAATTTCTGATATCATTCTTTATAAAGCCATAATATAGACGTAAATGATACATCCATCATTCATTCTTATGTACATTATTCTATTCCTTACTATCTTTATAAATCACATATTGAAGTCATAAAGGAAATAACAACTTTATTTACAAGTCATTGCTGTAGTGTTGGAGAGAAAAGGTAAAATTGCTCTTAATATATTTAAGAAATAAACAAATTAGAGGAAAGATTGCCAATTTGCTCATATAAATAGCATACCATGACCGCTCTCATGGCCCAATCATATGAGATAATAATAATATTAATAATAATAATATTATTGTACCTTGACCTCTCTCATGGTCCAATCTGTTAATACACTAATAAAAATAATATACCATGACCTCTCTCGTGACCAACTCCTATGAGATAATACCAACACTAATGAGGACTTCTCATAGCCCAATCCTATGAGACGATAATAATAATAATAATAATAACAATAATAATAACAATAATAATAATAATAGTGAGGACTTCTCTTGGTCCAATCATATGAGATAATAATAAAAATAATAATGCAGACTTCTCATGGCCCAATCCTATTAGATAATAATAATAATAATAATAATAATAATAATAATGAGGACTTTGTATAGCTATTAATCTTCAGAAGCTATAAGCGCTTTCCAACATCTAGAATGAAATGACTGCAAAAACAAAAACAAATACAAACACCATGAAATTAGAAAATGTAAAAAATACTGAAAATATTTAAGGTAGGAAACAATATTAGGTCTTTAAATTTATGTATAGGTGAGTTTTAAGACCACACTTGAAAGGGATCACTGTCTTTGTGTCTAATTGTCTAGATGATTAAAGTCTGTAGCCTCTCTCTCTCTCTCTCTCTCTCTCTCTCTCTCTCTCTCTCTCTCTCTCTCTCTATATATATATATATATATATATATATATATATATATACTCTTCACCAGATGGTCATATGATGTATATCAGTGTTTATAGAGGAGGAATATAATTATCACAACTGAATGGTATACTTGTGTATTTGTATTGACAGGCTACAGACACATGTCAGACAGATAACTCTTACATATTATTTATCAACTGTATCTGCATTTTATACTCATGTATTTGTATTGACAGTTTATATACACATGTCAGACAGATAACACTTACATATTATGTTTCAAAATTTGCAGATTTAATTGTCATAAACATCAATTATAAGAATTGGGATACTGTTGAATAAATGTGGGTGTCAATAGTTCTTCTATCACTGCCAACTGTTGAAATAATGTTGGTTGGAATATTTCTTCTGTCAAGGTGTATATGTTGATAAGGCATATATATATACTGTTGAAATAATGTGGGTTGGAATCTATCTGTCAAGGTTTATATGTTACTAAGGCAATAGATACAAACATCATAGCTTACCTTCAAAATGTGTAAGTCAGCCTTTATAGATTTGTCATCAATTCTGCCTCCTCCATTTTGGTATCCATCCCATTCAGGTATATATTCATAACCATTTTGATATCCATCCCATTCAGGTATATATTCATAACCATTTTGGTATCCATCCTATTCAGGCGTATATCCATAACCACTTTGGTATCCATCCCATTCAGGTATATATTCATAACCATTTTGGTATCCATCCCATTCAGGTATATATTCATAACCATTTTGGTATCCATCCCATTCAGGTATGTATCCATCCATCCCATTCAGGTATATATCCATAACCATTTTGATATGTATCCGGTTTAGGTATATATACATAATTTTTTTTGTATCGTTTCAAAAATGATGCTAACTGTTTTTCTTTTCTCAAGCTGCAGCATCTGACATTGAGTCAACAGCAGAGACACTTATGTCGATAGCTAAGACACTCCGAGGTAATCAAAACTGAGAGAAGTGATGGTTGTGTTCCTGCTACTGAGAGAGACAAGGATTTGAAATACATGGATACAACTACTGGTAGACATAATACAATGTGTACTTGATACAAAATTCTTTAAATATATGGGTGTGGCTGTTGTTGGACATTACACAATATTTACTTAACATAGCATTCTGTTAAATATATGGGTGTGACATTTATTGGACATTACACAATGTGTACTTAACATATCATTCTATTAAATATATGGGTGTGACTGTTATTGGAGATAACACAATGTGTTCGTAACATAGCATTATGTTAAATATATGGGTGTGACTTTTATTGGACATAACACAATGTGTACATAAGATATCATTCTGTAAATATGTTGATACTAAAATGTACCAGTGAAAATAAATAACAAGTGTGCATGATTATCATTTTGTTAAATACATAGATTCAACCAGCTACAAGTTAATGTCAAAAAACACATATGCATGATACTTCATTCTGTTAAATATACAGAAACAATCAACTACCTGAAGACCTCATATAATGTATGTGTGATACATTAATTTGTTAAATATATAGATTAAATATTAATTACATTGTTAAATACATGCATGCAATGCAACTACTAGTGAAGGAAGACAGTATGTGTACATCATTCAGTTCAATATGTAGATACAATCAAATACCAATGGACCTCAAACAACATGTGTATGATGCAGCATTCTCTTAAATACATGGATACAGCTAACTACCAATGAACCTCAAACAACATGTGAATAATACATCACAGTGTTAAATACATAGATACAACTACCATTGGACGTCAAACAATTGGTTATGATACATCACAGTGTTAAATACATATATACAACCAAATACCAATGGACCTCAAACAGACATGAACATGACACAGCATTCTCTTAAATACATGGATACAGCTAAATAACATTGTACCATAAACAACATGTGTATGATACATAACATTGTTAATTAAATACATAGTTACAACCAAATACCATTGGATCTCAAACAACTTTATTATGATACACAACATTGTTAAATACATAAAACTACCATAGGATGTCAAACAACATGCATGATACAAAACAGTGTTAAATACATAGATGCAAACAAATACCATTGGACTTCAAATAAAATGTGCATGATACATAATAGTGTTAAATAAACAACTCCCATTGGACTTCAAACAATGTCCATGTGATGTATCATTTTGTTAAATATATAGATACAACTAACTACATTATCCTTTGAAATGCTTGGATTCAACTATTAGCAAATGAAGACAGTATGTATATCTAATACATCATTCATTTAAATAAAAACTAGCAGACCTGAAAACAGCATTTGTACTTGAAATATCATTTTGCTAAATACATGTATTCAAATAACTAACATTGGACCTCAAAGAACATTTGTACAGGTATAATTTATAAATGTTATATATGTTTTAGATTACCCTGTGGTACAATGTATGTAAGCATATTTGGATGCCTCTACCTTGGAACTACTAGGAAGTATCAGACAACATGTATTCATGATACATCATTGTGATACATACATTGTAACTACTAGTGGGTATAGACAAGATGTATTCATGATACATCATTCTGATACATACATTGGAACTACTAGTGGGTATAGACAAGATGTATTCATGATACATCATTCTGATACATACATTGGAACTACTAGTGGTATAGACAAGATGTATTCATGATACATCATTCTGATACATACATTGTAACTACTAGTGGGTATAGACAAGATGTATTCATGATACATCATTCTGATACATACATTGGAACTACTAGTGGGTATCAGACAACATGTATTCATGATACATCATTGTGATACATACATTGTAACTACCAGTGGGTATAGAAGATTTTTCATGAAAAATCATTGTGATACATGCATTGGAACTACTAGTGGGTATCAGATAACATGTATTCATGATACATCATTGTGATACATACATTGGAACTACTACTTTAGACAAGATGTATTCTTGATACATCATGGTGATACATACATTGGAACTACTAGTGGTATATACAAGATGTATTCATGATACATCATTGTGATACATACATTGAAACTTCTAGAGTGTATATGTATTAATGATGCATCATTGTGATACATAGACTGGAACTACTAGTGGGTATAGACAAGATGTATTCTTGATACATCATGGTGATACATACATTGGAACTACTAGTGGGTATAGACAACATGTATTCATGATACATCATTGTGATACATACATTGCAACTACCAGTGGGTATAGACGACTGGTGTTCATGATACAACATTTTGATACATTATAGGTACTAGTGGTATAGACAAGATGTATTCATGATACATCATTGTGATACATACATTGGAACTACTAGTGGGTATAGACAACATGTATTCATGATACATCATTGTGATACATACATTGCAACTACCAGTGGGTATAGACGACTGGTGTTCATGATACAACATTTTGATACATTATAGGTACTAGTGGTATAGACAAGATGTATTCATGATACATCATGGTGATACATACATTGGAACTACTAGTGGGTATAGCCAACATGTATTCATGATACATCATTTTGATACATACATTGTAACTATAAGTGGGTATAGACAAGATTTTTTCATGATAAATCATTGTGATACATACATTGGAACTACTAGTGGGTATAAGACAACATGTATTCATGATACATCATTGTGATACATGCATGGAACTACTAGTGGGTATCAGACAACATGGTCGCACACCTGATACTTGATTGTGATAAATTAGAAATAGTACTAATTAACATCAAACAGCACACACTTGTGATACATTATTCTGTTAAATATATTTATTCTACTAGAAGTGTACATCATACCATCTCATCATGCACAATGTATGCATACCATTTCACCATTTTCTAAAGTTGACAAGGTTACAATAGTTTTCTTACTGAATGGTCAATGAAAAGATCATGCTGATCAATCATCTAAATACGTTACTATTTTTCTACTTCATTAATTCTCAAATTATGTAACAGTATCTCATAAAACTATCAAGACTGTGGAAAGGGGTAATATCCATTGCTAATAATACCTCAAGGGTGGAACAATACATAAATTGTACAATAATCATTCAATCAATCAATCAATCCTCTCTGTGTCATCTGGTGCTTGAGGCCACAGCAAGGGAGTACCATTTCGGTCTGTTGGCAGCTATTGCTGGGGCAGTCTGAAGGGTAAGGCCTCTGGTTTTAAGGTCTCCACGGTTTGTCGTTGTGCTTCTTCCACAATAATCATGGGGGGGGGGGCAAACTGTAAAGATATAATATCCATTGCTAATAATAGTCCAAGGCTTTAACAATACATCATCATCATCATCATCATCATCATCATCAGTCTCATGACCTAGTGTGGTTATTGAGGCACTGTGCTGCGGAACATCTGACCAGTTCCTTCCTCTTGTCTAAATTATGTGCGAATTACTGTGTCTCTCAGCAAAATGTTTCCTGGTCCATTCTTTGATGTTGTCAGTCCCCTTTTTTTTCGTCAACCTCTCCTTCTGCCACCCTGGATGCTACCCTGCAGTACTGTTGTGGATACTGTTGGCTCTAGTGGCAGACTATACCATTTCGGCTTTCTCTTTTCGACAGTGGTACGGTCTTAATATTGGCCTCTTTTTGTGCCTGATGGTGTTGTGCACTTCTTCATTTGTGATGTGGTTCATGTAAGAGATGCCAATGATGGTTCTCCAGCAGCTTATTTCATGTGCCTGGATTCTTCATTATAATTCTGCTGTGGTTCAGGTCTCAAATGAATACAAAAAGATTGAGATGACTAGTGCTCTCAATAATTTGATTTTAGTTTTCATACAATATTCTTGTCTCTCAAGATGGGTCTTAGCTTTGACAAAGCTGCTGTTGTTTATGCTGCTCATGACAACATTTCTGCTCATGATCCCACTTCAGTGATTATGGAACTAAGATATTTTAAATGGCCCACTGTTTCCAGTTCTATCCTGTGACTTTAATCTTGGCAAAGATTTGTTTGCCACTATTTTGTCATCAGTTTTGTCTTCTTAGCGCTTATCTCCATGTCAAATCTGGAAAATGTTTCATCCAGGTTCTTCACTAATCTGGCAAGCTAATCTTCACTGCCTGCCAGCCCATCAATGTTGTCTGCAAAGCCAATGTTGGTGATGTTACTACCTCCAATCCTGACTGTCCCATGGTGGTTTTCCAGAGCTTCGCTATTGTTATGCTCTAAGTAGATGTTTAACTCACAACTGTTGTAAGTTGAACCAGTCCCCACAGAACCTTGAGCATTTACTGCACAGGTAGCCTTGGCATACAGCTACTTGATGGTATTGGTCAACTATTGACTCGTGTTGTACTTCTTTTATTGTGGCCCACATTGCTTCATGCTACACTCTATCAAAAGCCTATTTTGAAATCTATGAATATATGATAGATGTCTATCAAGTGCTTTTCACACAGACCCTTGCCAGTTTTTCAGAAATTATTTCTTATGTTGGTAGTTTCAGTCTGTTCAAGATGATCTTCAGCATCACCTTACTAGCATGGCTGATCAAACTGATATTTCTGTAATTTTGGCACAGCTGGAGATTGCTTTTTGGGGGGAGTGTTAAAATCAGTGATCGGGTCCACTATATTTGCCATTAACCTGTCTGCCAGATCGTATTGTATATTTTTGTTAGCAGCTCTATCACTGATTTCCCCAGTCCTTGATAAGTTCAGCTGGGATGTTGTCTACTCGAGCTGCTTTCCAATTATTGAGTGCTCTTATCTCTACTTCTGTCACTTTGGACGTTGTCGTGCAGTACGGTTGTGGACAAAATGTTGGCTCTAGTGACATAACCATACCATTTCAGCTTTCTCTTTTTGACGATGGTTTAGGTCTTCATATTGGCATACTTTGTGCCTGATGGTGTTATGTATGTCTTCATGTGAGATGTGCTCCATGTAAGAGATGCCACGGATGATAATTTAGTTTTAAGCTAGTTAGGTGTATCTGATAATTTAGTTTTAAGCTAGTTGGGTGTATCTGATAATTTAGTTTTTGAGCTAGTTAGGTGTATCTGATAATTTAGTTTTTGAGCTAGTTAGGTGTATCTGATAATTTAGTTTTAAGCTAGTTAGGTGTATTTGAGATTATGTTTCTTTGACAAGTAAATAACCATTTTTCTTTTCATCTTATTAGCACCAAACTTTATGAAATAGTATGGCTTCAACTTGTTTTGCCTCCAATGGTGTAAAATAATAGTATTTTGTCAGTTTCCAATGTAATGTAATATAATGTACCATCCATGTATTGTGTGATTTTTACATAATCAATAATTTGTTTCATTTTTCAACCATGCATTGCATTGTTTTTATATTTCATCATTTTTCCTTCATTGCATTGCATTGTTTTTGTATTAATAATTTGTCATTTTCCATCCATGCATTGCATTGTTTTTGTATTAATAATTAGTCATTTTACTTCATTGCATTGCATTGTTTTTTGTATTAACAATTTGTCATTTTCCATCAATGTATTGCATTGTTTTTGTATTAATAATTAGTCATTTTCCATCAATGCATTGTATTGTTTTTGTATTAATAATTAGTCATTTTACTTCATTGCATTGCATTGTTTTTTGTATTAACGATTTGTCATTTTCCATCAATGTATTGCATTGTTTTTGTATTAATAATTAGTCATTTTCCTTCATTGCATTGTATTGTTTTTGTATTAATAATTTGTCATTTTCCATCCATGCATTGCATTGTTTTTATATTAATATTTTGTCATTTTCCATCAATGCTTTCCAATAGAGCACATAACTATATATAAAAATACAATAATTATTCCCCTACCAATCAATGCACCAATTCAACACATAACTATACCCCTACCACTCAATTACCAATCCAACACATAACTATACCCCTACACCTCCATATACCACCATAAGAAATAATTATACCCTTACACCTCAATATACCAATACAACACATAACTAAACCCCTACACTTCAATACACCATTATAAGAAAAAACTATCCCAACCACTCAAATACACCAATATAAAACACATAACAATACCCCTACCCCTAAATATACCAATATAACATATAACTATAAACCTAACACTAAATATACCAATACGGCACATAACCATACCCCTACACATCAATATACCAATACAACACATAACTATACCCCTACTCCTCAATCTAGCAATAGCAAAGATAACTAAAACCCAACCTTTTTTATACCAATATAACACAACTATATAACCCCTACCCCTCAATTTATCAAGAAAACAGATAACTTTACCCTTACCACTCAATATACCAACACAACAAATAACAATACCCCTAACGCTTAATATACCACGAAAAGAAATAGCTATATCCCTATACTTCAATATACCATTACAACACATAACTGTGCCCCTACACCTCAATACAACAATGCAGTATAATAACATCACTACCACTCAATACATCAATACAGCACATAACTATCCCCCTACCCCTCAATATACCAATACAACAAAAAACTATACCCCTACACCACAATATAAAACTACCACTTAATATACCAACAAAACACATTACTATACCCCTATACCTCAATATAAGAATACAACAAATAACTATACCCCAACACCTCAATATACCACTAAAAGACATTACTATACCACTCCACCTCATTATACCAATACAACACATAACTACCCCCCTACCCCTCATTATAAGAATACAACAAATAACTATACCAGTACACTACAATATAAAGATATAAGAAATAATTATACCCCAACACCACAATAAACCAATGCAACACATAACAATACCCATACACCTCAATACAACACTATAAAAACAACTATACCACTACAACTCAATATACCAACAAAACACATTACTATACCTCAATATAGGAATACAACAAATAACTATGCCACTACACCTTAATATACCATTACATCACAGAACTATACCCCTACACCTCTATATACTACTATAAGAAATAATCATACCTCTACACCTCAATATACAACTATCAGAAATAAATATACCCCTACACCTCAACAAAACCAATATAATAAATAATTATACCCTTACCTCTCAATATACCAATACAAAACATAACTATGCCCTCACCCCTCAATATACCACTATAAGAAATAACTATACCCCTACCCCTGAATATACCAATACAACACATAACTATTTCCCTACCACTCAATATACCAATACAAAATATAACTATACCCCTACCTCTCACTATGCTAATACAGCACATAACTATACCCCGACACCTGAATATACCAATACAACACATAACCATATGCCTACACCTCAATATACCAATACAGCACATAGCTATACCCCGACCCCTGAATATACCAATAGAAAACATAACTATACCTCTACCCCTCATTATACCAAGATGACACATAACTATCTCACAACCACTCAAAATACAATTACAACACATAACTATACCCCTACCACTCAATACACCAATACAAGACATAACTATACCCCTAAAACTCAATACACCAATACAACACCTAACTATACTCCTACCAATCAATATACCAATAAAACACATAACTATACCCCTAGCAAGCAATATACCAATACAACATATAACAATACCCCTACCACTTAATATACCAATACAGCACATAATCGTACCCCTACCAATCAATAATCTAATACCACTCAATATACCAATACCAAGATGACACATAACTATCCCCCTACCACTAAATATACCAATACAAGACATGACTATACCCCTTAAACTCAATATACCAATACAAAACATAACTATACCCTTACCACTCAATATGCCAATAAAATATAATAGCATATCATTACCACTTATTACACCAATACAACACATAACTATACCCGTACACGTCAATACACCACTATAAGAAAAAACTATACACATACCACCCAATATACTAATACAACACATAACTATACCCCTAAAAATAAACTTGAATATATATATATATATATATATATATATATATATATATATATATATATATATATATATATATATATATATATATATATATATATATATATATATATATATATATATATATATAATGATCCAGCACTACGAGAGCAGCAGTTATCAGTTTATTCATCTTAGCCTTATAAATGAAAATGTATTTTGTATTTAGAAACCATTCTGTCCACATTTGAAGTAGTTTTGCAGCTATAATATGTAACCTTATGGTAGAAGTTCTAGATTTGTAGTGAGATTGTGTGTGTGATATATGACCTATTTTGCAATCAAATTTGTTAAAAAAATTTGGGGACCAAATTTTAGAACCAAGGGGGAAATGTAGTAGGGATTATGATACCTCTACTACTCAATATACCAATACAAAACATACAAACACCCCTACCCCTCATTATACCAATACAACACATAACTATTCCCCTTCAACTCAATATACCACTATAAGAAATAATAAAAACCCATACACCTCAATATACGACAATAAAAAATAATTATACCCCTACCACTCAAAATATCAATACAACAAATAACTGTTCCCCTTCACCTCAATATACCACTATAAAAAATAATTATACCCTTACACCTCAATATACCGATACAACACATAACTATACCCCTACCTCTCCATATACCAATTCAACACATAACTATACAACTATACCTCAATATACCGATACAACACATAACTATACCCCTACCCCTCCATATACCAATTCAACACATAACTATATCCCTATCACTCGATATACCAAGACAGCACATAACAATATGCTTACCACTAAATATACCACTATAAGATATAACTATACCCCTGCCCCTCAATATACCAATACAGAACATAAGTATACCCTTACTACTCAATATACCAATAGAGCACATAACTATACCAATACCACTCAATACACCAAGACAACACATCACTATGCCCCTACCCCACAATATACTACTGCAAAATATAACTGTACCCCTACCTTTCAATATACCAATACAACACATAACTATACCAATAAACCTCAATATACCAAAATAACACATATTGATCCCACTACCCCTCAATTTACCAATACAGCACAAAACTATACCCCTACCACTCAATATAGCAATAAAAAACATAACAATTCCACTACCATTCAATACACTAATACAACACATAACTATACCCCAACTACTCAATATACCAAAAAAAGCACGTAACTATACCCATACCACTCAATGAACTAATACAACATATAATTATACCCCTACCACAACATATACCAATACAACACATGACTATAACCCTACAACTCAATACACCAATACAGAACATAACTATACCCCTACAACTCAATATACCATTACCACAGAAATATACACCTAAAACTAAATATACCAATACAACACATAACTATACCCATAACACTCAATATACCAATACAACACATAACTATACCCATAACACTCAATACCCGAATGTCAGAAATAACTATACCACTACCAATCAATATAACAACACAACACATAACTATAACCCTAAACCACAATATAGCAATACAACACATAACTATACCCCTACCAATCAATACACCAATACAGAACATAACTATACCCCTACCACTCAATATACCAATACAACACATCAATAGACCCCACTCAATATATCACAGTATAAGAAATAACTATACCCGTACCACCCAATATACCAATACAAGAAATAACTATACCCGGACACATCAAAATACCACTATAAGAAATAATTATACCATTACACCTTAATATACCAATAGAACACATAACTATACCCCTACCAATCAATACACCAGTACAACACATAACTATACCCCTACCCCTCAATATAGCTATGCAGCACATAACTATACCCAACCACTCATTATACCAATACAACACATAACTATACCCCTACCAATCAATATACCAATACAACACATAACTATACCCCTAAACCTCAATATACTAATACAACACATAACTATACCCCTACAACTCAGTATACCAATACAACACATAACTACACCCCTACCCATCAATATACCAATACAACACATAACTACACCGTTTGAATAACAGTAACATGGAAAGAGTGAAAATAACAAGCTTGTAAAAACTTAATAAACAATTTATTGAGCACAAATATTTTCCAGAAAAGAAACATAAACTGACGGTTTTAAGAATAAATTCCAAAATTAATTCAAAAATAATTTAAAATATAATCCACTAGTGAAATTGCAAAAGTCCTGGTAATAAAATGTCCTAATAATTCCCAGTTTGAATCTTAGTGAAGCAGCCAAGATGGAAGACAATGTCACATGATGAAGTCTGTTCTGGTCTTAAGCAGCAGAGAGGGTGAATCCTACAACTTTCTGAGTGTAAATAAGGAAATCTGACGCTTCTACCAAATAGTAAAAAAAATGGCGTCTATTCGATAAAATAAGATTTCCTTATATACGCCAACGTCATTGTCACTCACCCTCTCTGCTGCTGAAACTTTCAGTTCTGGTTAACAAAAATAATAAATGATTTCAACCGAATATTTGATCGAGTCCGATACGATATCGTGTCCGAGGATCATGTAAATTTATTGTTATAAATCCGTGCGGGGTTGACTGAGCGTTACTAAAGAAATTTTTAAATTGATTATGATCCATATCACCGCAGCACCAAGTTTGCCAAATATTTCGTAACGTATGTGTATCAACGCCGTTAAACACAGCAAGAATATTACATTTATCTCTGATCACTTTTGGAATCTGAGTGTAGCGTCGAGTGACATATATCACGTCAGTGTTTTTGTGCCTGCCTCTGGAAAAGATCCTAGCTGTGTTTTTTTGGTTGTCTAACATCACATCGTCGTATACGACTAAATTGTTAATGTTCCCATCAAGGTCATCCACGGATGGTGCTTCGTCAATATCAGTTATAAAATCAACGACGTTTTCACCTTTAATCTCTGATGCATTCTCGTTAAAATCCTTTAACACTTCATAGCATCGTTGATCATCTACGCTGGGAGCAACTAAATACAACTTATCCCACTTCATCCATCTCATTATTAAATTGAGTAACAATTGAGTCTTGCCGGATCCAGATGGCCCGATTATAATTGCGCGGATAGAGTTTGGTAGCGCTGCATGATGCTTAACTGGTTCTCTTGTTTTAGTCGCTGAAAAATCAATTATATTCATATCTCTATACATAAATTATGGATCTATATTGTGTGAAGTGTAAAACGCGTACTGGCACAAATGATGTGACGACGATTACAACTAGGAATAACAGATCAGCACTAACTGGTAGATGTGCAACATGTGGTATAAAAAAGTTTAGATTTGTTTCTACAAAATCAAAGATTTTATAAATCGGAGATGTTTTAAAAAAAACAAGGAGGTGATATTGCAGCCAAATTAGCAAAGCTCCCTGGAACCCCATGGGCAAAGTACCCCGGAGAAAAACACCTTCCAGGATATAGCTACTGTGGCCCCGGAACACGATTAGATATCAGACTTGATGATCAAAATCAACCCCGATCCGGCGAGTATCCGATAAACGCTATTGATAAGGCGTGTCATGCTCATGATGTTGCATATAAGAGCAGCAATTTGCAACACAGGCATCTCGCAGATGTGAAATTAATTCACGCGTTAAATGCCATTCCTGATAAATCTTTCAAAGAAAAATTGGCTTCGTGGTTGGTAAAATCAGCTATGAAAGGCAAATTGATGTTAGGTGCCGGTAATTAATAATATGGAATCTATTTATTATTCTCCAAAAGGATACTGGCGGGGTAACGCTGCAATCAATAAACTCGCTAGCGCTGCAAAAGTGAAAAAGGCTACTGCGGCTAATTGGTTATCCAAACAGGCTATATGGCAAATTTATCTACCGCGTCCAAAACAAATCAGTTTCTCGCATTTTGATGTTACCGGACCCAATGAAGTTCATCAAGCTGATTTATTGTTTTTACCACATGACAACGGTTACAAATACGCGCTAACCGTAGTTGACGTTGCGAGTCGATACAAACAAGCAGAACCGCTAAAAACAAAATCATCAACTGAAGTAGCTTCTGCGTTTGAAAGGATTTATCGACGAGGCCCACTACGCTGGCCAAATCTATTGCAGGTTGATCCTGGCAAGGAATTTCAAGGCGCTGTTTTATCAGCGATGAAACATCACAATGTCACCATCAGACGAGGGCATACTGCGCTACATCGCGATCAGGCAATTGTTGAACGATTTAATAGGACTCTTGCTGAGCGGTTATTTGGATATCAATACGCGAAGGAGTTTATTCAGGATAAAAGATCCCGTGAATGGGTTAAAAGATTACCAGCTGTGATTACCGCGCTCAATAACGAGATTACTCGAACAATTAACATGAAACCTGTCAACGCGATTAAGAAAGCGTCTATACCAAAAATGGAAATCCAAGGAATTTCACAAAAAGATTTCAAAGAACCAATTCTTGGTAGTAATGTCACTGTTAGGTATTTATACGAACCAGGAGAGCTTGAAGGTGGCACAAAAAGAGCTACTGATCCTATTTGGAGTGTTACTGCACACAAGATATCTACTATAACACGATCAACTGGTAGACCTCCAATCTATAAATTGGATTCAACTGCCCCTCAGCGGGGTTTTACACGCGAACAATTACAAGTAATTCCTGACGATACTCAATTACCACAGCGGGGTCTTAACTAGCGCCGTTGCGTCTATTACACTCAAGACAAGTCAACATCACATTGTTTCTGATATGACCAATGCTGCTATTCTTTCTGTCTACGGTAAATTGGCGAGGATCTTTATCCGAATAACGCCAACGCATTATACAATTGCAACTTGCGCAGTGATTATTCTGTTGTTGTTTCAGCGTAATTATTAATTCAGCATCAATATCAAATTGTCGTTTTTTTTGTCTTGTTGTTTGTAACCGGATAGTTTTTTATCAATAGTTTTAACATTGTGGTGTCATCATCGCCTGACTCTGTCAGGACAATTCTTCGAAGCTGATTTATTTTTCGTACTCTGGATACTGCGAGATAGACTAAATTCGACCATTTGATGCGATTGTCTACCATCCAAACAATTGTGTCTGTGATAGTCAATCCCTGTGAAGAATGTATCGTCGCTGCGTATCCTAGCGTCCATGGGGATTTATCAGCGCGTAATGCATCTTCAACGACGCTGATATCAACCAACACAATATCATTTAATACGAGAATTTGTTTTTCACTTCCTGACTTTGTCAGGCCTGGAATATCAACTTCTATATTCTGCTTTCGTGTATCCGAAGGCCTATAACACAACGGTACTGGAAGTGTTGCAAATTTTTTTTTATGCAATTCAAATAACTTCATCTGAAGTGTGTCTCTGACAATTTTTCTACTTGCAATTATCAAATCGTTTGGTCTCCACGTTTCCCAAAAATCATTTATTGGAGTTTCTGAAATTATTTCACGCGCTATTTCACACTGGATTTTATCCGGTTGTAATCTAATTAGCGCTTTGAATTCTCGTAATTGTTCATCAAGTGATCTATAATCAGTGTTAATTTCCTCATAATAGTCTACAAAACCCTTTAGCCATTCATGTGAGGATGCATCGACAAATGGTGGTGGTTGGCCGTGATCACCGCACATGACGACTTTTGTGTTTTTGTTTAACAACCACTCGAGAAATGTTTGTAATACATCTAAAGACACTGTGTATATTTCATCCCAGATTATGATTTCAGGAATGAATTTATACCCATACGCTCAGGAGTCCATTTGTCACCCTTCCATCGAAAGAAGCTGTGATAAGTACAGGCATTTACCCCTCGTTGTTTCATCTCTCTGGCGAGTCTGTGAGTCGGTGTTAGGACAATCATGTTTGACCGACGAAATAATTCGATTGCACGAGTTGTCTTTCCTGACCCACCACAACCGTTTAAATAAACTGTCTTGTATCTACATATTGGATCAGATACCGGTGGTGCATTAGAAAATTCTGATTGAATTTCAATACGGTTATAACAAAGATAATTATCATCCATGGTAACGTCTGCGGATTCACAATACTCATATAGTGTTTCCTTTTTAAATCTCCAACGCCCCCAATTTTCCTCGGGATCTGTGAAAGCCGCTACAGCTGATTTGTATTTATTGTGTATATACATCGAATCAGTAGCTACTCTAACCGCGGTATTAGGAAATCTATTAATCATCGAAAATAGATTAATAGAAGTATAGGCTAGCATAGAACTTCTCAAATGTGTGTACTGGGAATTATATCCATCACAGTAGGTAACAACCGTACTCAATTTCTCACCATTGGATAGAAAAGCATCCTTACGGGATACAAGTTTTCCCTGTTTCGTTAAATCCGTTACAATAAAATCGTATTCAGCGACGTCTATGATCAACCGCGAAGAATATTTTGCATTGTCGTATCTTCCACCCTGGGTAAATTTACCGATTATTCTTCGTCCAAAATCTTTTGCTTGTTCTTTTTTAATTTCAAATAACTGTTTGGAGCAATCCATAATTTGTTCTTCACTGAAATTCGAAGAATTTCCATCTGGAAACAGTTTTCGCTGTTCGCTAATTATTCTATCTAGATCGGGTTGTGGTAGCCAAACTTCTTTCTGAGCTCGATAGCATATAATAGCTTCACTAACAATTAACGATTGTAACATCTCACAATCAATCGTATATCGTAGTAACACTATAGGCATCCACGCCTTTTCAGATATATGTCTACCAATCCAAAGATAACTACACGGATGTAACCCTGTAGCTAATTCGAATGATATCACACGAGCGAATCCAGTTAAATCAAAATCAGGCAATGGACCATTAATCGCAACACGAGTCATTTCATGCGTGGGGTGTCCAAATCGTTTAAAATAGTTACTGCATTCCCCATACCCGAGAAAACTTCCAGGATAACACGCGGATATATCAATTGAAATCATACCATCACGTGAGTATTTTGTATTCCACAGTCCTCCATGACCAAATTCGAGGCAACTCAATTTAACGTCCTCGAGAAAATCACTTCGTGTTGGACGCCATGAGTTTTTTTCTCTTGCAAAGTGAGCTACCACTGATGGAATAGTAAAACTATCCGTTAATAGTTTTTCATGGAAACTCTCCGGTGAAAAATCATTAGCAATTTTTCTCATTCTAGTATCTAACTCTTCAACGCGATATAATTCACCATTTGGTCTTACAAATTGATCAAATCCTGATTCTGAACCAGCACTACTAAGTAACCACACTGACACAGGGTCCTCTTTACAAAACGCGTGAATAGCATCGAATAATTTCTCTTCATAGAAAACATCCCTGATGAATTCCGGGGGGATATATCTCACGGTTCTATCTCGTGGAAATATTGTTACTGCAGGTGTCCACGCGTGTTCGTTATGATCAATAATTTGTATTGGCGCTCCATTTTTGTTATATTTCGGTTCGTGTAATACTTCTCCGGTTATCGTCATAACGGTTAATGGGAATCTTAATAATGTTTCTAATTTAGCTATGTCAGAAATCTTTGCACCGTGCTGTTTCACTGTCAATTCCCATTCGGTTATTTTCCTACGTCGCAGATCAGTTAGTTTATTTCCTCGGGATGCATTTGTGAAGTGTTCCATTACCCGTGTTGCTACACAATTGAGCCTTGACGAAGTCAACGGTGAAT
Source organism: Unio delphinus (assembly GCA_029339505.1). Classification (NCBI taxonomy): domain Eukaryota; kingdom Metazoa; phylum Mollusca; class Bivalvia; order Unionida; family Unionidae; genus Unio; species Unio delphinus. The sequence goes on along the minus strand of JAQISU010000361.1, from coordinate 8,882,656 downwards.
ATTTCATAGGAGCTAGTTTTGCAATATTGGGTTTATCATTTAGCGGGTATATTCCATAAACGATTGCTGCTACAGGATAAGATGTCTCGTAGTATGGTTTGTCGATTCCAGTTAGAATTCCTGGTTTGGAATCTCTACTCACAATGACAGCTTTTTTATTCCTAAGGATTGGTTCAAATTTATCCCTGATAATCCATTTGCCTTCGACTTCGATAATGGATTTTATTCTGAAAAAATACTTATGTTTGGAATTGCTTTGCAATTTACCTTTGGATTTTACACCCTTGGATTTCCCACCAAGGTGTGAAATTATCTCAGCTGCTCTTTCATCATTCATAGTAGCATCGATGATTGGTACATTGACATCTTCATCAATAATTCGAAATGTCGACCAGCAGTGTGCTGCACCGTCTCGGTAGAATTCATTAAAACACTCCCTGATTTTACCCAGTATAGTTCTATCACCGATTAGACGTTTTGGTGTATCAGAGACTCTATCGAGATTAAAATTAGCATTTTTCCAGGGCTTAATTTTCGATAATCTTTGGAACTCCTTATCAAGATTGAATTTAGTATTTTTCCAAAGCTTAATTTTCGATAATCTCTTGAACTCCTCCATGTTATAATCAATGAATTTAGTATTTTCTCCAAGGCTTAATTTTCGATAATCTTTGGAATTCTTTCATGGTATAATCAATGAATTTAGTATTTTTCCAAGGCTTAATTTTCGATAATCTCTTGAACTCCTCCATGTTATAATTAAAACAAGTATTTAAATAGAAAAATATAGTATAATGAATCACTGCAAGTGGCTAATGATTGGATCAACAACCCCGTGTAACAAATCATGCAGAAGCGAATTCTGTGGGTATCATTTACAAAGTGTTCGCAACGGTTCCCTTGGCCCTCTCCCATGTCTCCGATATGGGGCTGGGGTAAGGGAAAAATCACAGTTGTGTCTTGCTTGTGGGGGTAAACGATACAGGGAACTAAAACGCTATTATGACAAACGAATCACTGACCCTAACGTCCTTGATAAAATCAAGGACAAAGTCATAAAAAACCCTCAAGATTATATCAAGAGGTTTATAATTAAAGCAGATATAAATTAGACAAATAGTATTATTATACAAATGAGCGAAGATTTCAGACCACATCCGGTGCTTGTTAATTATGAAGCCTCCAGTGATGGTGTTGTCAGGCACCGCAGACTAAAAAAATCGGTTGGATTTCTGAATAATATGGGATTCTTGATGTTTGGTGCTAGAAAAAAAACATATCTCTGTCACAGAGTCATTTATGAAGCATTTTACGGATTAATCGAAGACGGATTTGTGATTGATCACATAAATGGTGTGAAGACTGATAATTGTCTTGGGAATCTTCAAGCCGTCTCGCAGCGCGATAACCTTTTAAAAAGCAACGCTGGTAGGCACTCAAAACGCCCTAGGGGGGTCAAATCGTTTGATTTAGAAAGCAGCGAGGAAATAATCTTTCAATCAATAAATGCGGCCGGTAGATACTTTGACATTTGTAGGGCTTCAATTCGATTTGTTGCAGAAAATATAATTAAAACTACTCTGTCTAAAAATAAATGGTCATAAAATAAAATTAGTATACACCTAAAACGATTCAAGGGAGATAATCCTTTATGGATAAATTCGCCGCAATTCACACTCTACCTACTAAGTTCCCTTGTATTATGTGTCGTCTGCTATTACCTGTAGGAGAGGTATAATTGACATGTGCGCGCCCACTTGACTGTAATGGAGTATACATGAGTTTCGATAGAGTTGTATTTTTATCAACTTTAAATAATTCTAAAACTTTTTATTGTCGCTTGGGCTAAAACTGCATTATTTAAACAGTTGTATTTTTATTTATCTACATGCCTCATGTGTGGGGTGGGTGGACTAGCAGTAAAGCAGACAGCTAACTACGTTCTTTCAGTACAAAAATTCTTTATAATCTAACGCATTACCTATGTTCGCTCAGCCGGAACGCGAGTGTTTCCTATTCATTGAAGTAGGTGGGCGTGGTTAAAATTCCTCTGTATACAGCTATTTGTGGCCTAATCGATAACGCATTTGTCTAGAGGATTAGAACAGGGAAAATATACGCTGTTATTTAACAACTGTATTATTTTGTTTAATGTTTTATTAAACTATTTTGTCTCATTTAAATGTTGTGAAACAGCATTAATAAGTAATTCGAGGAAATAAAATAACACACTTGTGAATCAACGCCGCCATATTAGTCGCTTTATATAGCATTTGAAAGGTAGAAAGCTTGGGGCTTTCGAAGGCCAATGCGACCGATCAAAACTAACCAACGCCATTAACCCGGGCGTGTGGTTGTCTTTTGTTCACAATCATGCAACCGGGTTAATTTAATTGGGTTGCTTTTGATTGGTTGGATTGGCCGTAGAAAATCCGCCCCGCCGTTTCATGTTTGTGCTGTCTTGTGCCGTCCCACTTAAGTTAATTAAGTATATATGTATGCCTAAAATTTGCCACAACACTCGAGTGGAGATATATATGGCATTGTGACGTCACCCACCCCAAGCATATCTTCTGGGCGGTCTAAGATGACGTTTGTCACCTTAGGCCTCCCACCGGAGATGTATGTTTCGGGTCCCCTTGGGCTTACTTGGATGTGAAGGCAACCAAGGAGTTCCAAAGATGTGTTGTCGTTTTAGTGTTATTTTTTTTTTTAAATAATTAGAGATACAGTATACTATAAAAATATGGATATCGAAGATGTAAATGCTATAATTGCCGAAATCTCAAAGTTAAAAAATAGAGGGATAGTATTATCTGAAGGTCTCGACTGTGACAAGATTACCTCGGAATATGAAGACATAGAGTATCAGTTTAGTAAGGGTCGTTATGTTTTACCCAAGATGTACAGGCTCGTGAAAGGAATTCAAAAATCCATCAATGCTTGTTTGTACGGTAACGACATTAATGTATTCATAACGCTATTTAAACGAGGAAAAACCAGTATCTTAACCACGTGAGTGATAGGCTTTCAGTAAATTTATTAAAATTTATTTTTTTTAGCGTTTTTTGTAACACTCACATAGGATTTTCTCCTGAAAGAATACTTAGCAGTTTGGATCTGCTCATGTAGTTATGTGCATACTGGATGATCTGGTCGTAGTAGCAAGTAATCACCGCGACGCCTCCATTTTCACGTAGTTGTAGTTGTTGCCGAGTCGTTAACAAAAATCGTTCATTGCCGTTCTTAGATATTACAATTCTGAAAACCCCAGCGATGTTATTTCTGAAACACTCGCGGATAGCGTCGTACAGTTTAACCCTGTCGAAGATGGATACGTTAACTTGATGGTACATTATTTAATAACTCATCTTTTAATTATGATAGTTTCACATTTGAAAATTCAGTTCACAAACAATATATGGTAGGTGAATCGCTTACAACTAGATTAGCCCGAGAGCGGTTAGCAGCAATTAAAAAGTTTATACCGGTTCGAGACAGACTTCGCGAAAAACTTCAACAACGACAACAAGCGCAGACTGACTTTTCTGTGTCAAGTGAACAACTGTTTACTCCGATAACAAGTGCTACCAAAGATGTGAAAACTGCTACAGAACGAGCAATATTTGGGGATATTCCTGAGGAAGGCAAGCGACGAGAAGTGCCTGTTCTTGGTGTGCTTGAAAAGATAGCAACAGAGACCGGACAAACACGCGCAGGGATACAACAGTTATCCAGTGATATAAAAACTCAGCGTGAATATGAACGATTAGCTGATATTGATGATTCTGCACCTGAACCACAACCTGTTGATGTCACCCCAAGAGGTGTTCCCTTTATAGACAAACTCACTGAAGGAGCTATAAAGGAAATCAAACGACCTCAATTAATAAAAATCGAAGATTATAAGATTTTTGGTGATTTCGCCGCCCAAAGCTTTCATTCTAGAAAGGACTTTTTAAAAGACGAGTATAAAAACAGTAGAATAAGCCGAGATGAATGGGTTAATTGGTTGTATAAAACGAATAAGGGGATTACTGGTAATTTGAAAAAGGATACAATTGAGTATAGATCTTTTAAAGTAGGAGTTGATAGTTATGGTATACAAAAACAACAAGAACGAGAAAAACAAAGTCCAGGCCGACAAAAGCAATTACTTGATGATAGTCAGGGCGCAACTGGTACAACTGAGAAAACAAGCGGAAAGGGATATTCAATTAAAAATCCAAAGGATTTCAACTCTGGAGTCTTTAACTCTACCGTGACATGTCCTGGTAATATTCTCAGTGATATATCACGGTTAGAAGTACTTATGGGTGGAAAGCGAGCTGGAAACAACTCCGTTGAAATAATTAATGAAGCAGCTGTAGACGATTATTTGCCGGTGGTATCATGGACATTAATGTATATCGAGAACTTATTGCTGAATTAGTTGAAAATCACAGTGACGCCCTACGTTATGATGAAAATCCGATGGATGTAAGCGATTGATCACTAATTGAAATACTACTAGTTTTATAACAAGATGATTATACACTACAACCATGCTAAACCCGTAAGCGTCTACGTGGTGAACTCACGATTGCCTGTTTACCGCGCGTGGTACGGAGATGGTTTCGGCAATACCATTGCGGGGTTATTTACAAGAATGGCTCCAAAAGTGGCGCCGCTAGCTAAACAATTATCAATGAAAGCCATTGATATCATTCGTGATAAGGGAACCAGCAGAATTGGAGATTTCATTGGAAATCTTGCTGGAAAGGCATTTCTGCTGCAAAAGATAAAATAGCATCATTGGTGCGAAAGAAACCAGGAATGACTTCGTCATTAGTGCTGCCATCAACTACAGTGATGCCTGCAAAAATCAGCAAAGCAATAAATAGCGCAGTGGAACAAAAACTAGCGTCGTTGGCTGCTTCGGTGACTCCGTCGCCATTGACAGCTTCGCCGGTAACAGATAGCGCCATCATGAACGCGATAGCAGGAAGTGGTTTGAAACGAAAACAAAAACGACGATAATTACAAAGAGTTTCGCAATTGAAAACACTAGTATGTTATAAAATGTTTAAACGAACAGCTTGATCCCGCGCTTGATATGGATGCTAAAGTGGGCAAAGACGATTCCGTCCGCGATTATCAACACTATTCCTATCATGCAATACAACCCGACCTACGATCGCGAGTTGAACTTCAAGTTCAAGATACCAGTAAATACTTTTTGCCGTGTGAAGCATTTATCGAAATCGAGGGAAAACTCGTAACAAATGTTGCAGCTGATACCCCATATGCAGATGACCCAAATATCCGAGTTGGGTTCGTCAACAATGGCATAATGGCGTTATTTGAAAGTGCAAGAGATCTCATTGATGGAAAAGAAATTGAATCAATAGAACGCGAGGTTGATGTTGCAACAACAATCATAGGGTTAGCGAGATATTCTGATGATTATACAAGATCGGCTGGTCCGTCTATGATGTTTGCAAAGGATACCTCTGATAACGCTGACCACCTTCAATACATTAAAGTGTTAACAGCAAGAGATAATGCAGAAGCCGATCAACAAGAAGCAGCTAATCCAGAACGTCGAGCTAGACCCGGAGCTGCGTTTGATATTCTCGGAGGCGTTAATGGTAATTTCAATCTAGGGTTTGCAACACGAAAATTAGCATTGGAAGGACAAGAGAAAAAGTTTTCGAGTGCAATTCCACTCCACCACATATTTGGATTCTGCAGAAATGTTAGAAAAGTCATCTATGGAGCCAAACACACGATTGCGTTAGTGCGAAAAGGCAATGACAACGATGCAATTTGGCGTACTGGTGCCGCTGAGGGTAAAGTTAAAATAACTAAATTATTTTTGTGGATGCCAGTAATGACCCCATCAATTACCAGAGAAGAGCGGCTACTCTCATTTATGGAAACGGGCGGCAAATCATTGCTAAGTTGGCTAACAACAACGACTGATGTCAAACTGGATAATGTCGATGATATATTCACATGGCACCTGGCATCAAAACAAGACGTTTCAGCTCCACGTCATATATTTATAGCGCTGCAGAATAATGAGCGAGTTGGTAATCAACAACGCAGCCATATGATATTTTATCAGTTAGGTGTTAGAGAAGTCTCGCTGAGAATAAACGGACAACAAGAACCAACCGAGGATATACAACTTGATTACAACAATAACTATATAGCACGTGTATATCATCGGATGCTGTCATATATGGGTCGTGATCAAAACGTTGATACTGGTTTACAAATATCGCAACTCGATTTTAAGAAATTGTATCCGATTTATTACTTTTCGCTGGAACATCTTGATTTAATGAGACAATCCGTTGTTGACATACATTTTAGGGCTCGTATAGCTCCTGGTGGTGTTAATTATAGAGCGGTTGCTGTCATTCTCAGCGACAAATCAATGTTGTTAGAAGGAGTTGGCGGACGAATGAGAATCGTTGATGCACCAGTGGAAAATATGTAAACGATAAAACGCTAGCGTTTCCAATTAGATCAATTGAAAGCATAAATGTGTTTTACAATAAAATGCCATATAGTGTTGTTAGTGTCAAGCTGACTGATGGTCAGGTCAAGAAATTGCAATCAAAATCCGCTAAAGAATGTGGAACCACAATAACGTTAAAACCAGCGCAGATGTCCGGCGGTACACATAAAATATCATTAACGGATCGTCAAATAAAACATTTCAATGATGCAATGAAAAACAAGCGAGGGGTTCAAATTGATTTTTCGAAACCGCAATCGCCAACATGATAAAATCAGGCGATATATTTCCATTGTTAGCTGCGATTCCAGCATTGATTGCGGCAGCAGCCCCAGCGGTAGCTAAAGCGGCAGCGTTAGGGGCTGTTGGTACCGCGGCAGGAATAGCACTAAAGAAAGCAACGGGGAAGGGGTATAAAAAAAAGGGAAAGGGTCTAAGACTACCAGGAATTCATGGTACAGCGGAAAAGGTCTAAGACTAGGACCGGTTTATTAACTCGGGAACCTTTGATTGAGGAACCGATGGTTCCTATGTCCAATTTTGATTTACTCGATGCTGCTAAAAAACTCGCGATTAAAAACTTCAGAGGTGTCTTTATGAAAGATCAATTACCGACACAACCCAACATCGTTGAAACTGGTATCATTAATCTCGATAACAGCACCGGACCTGGTACTCACTGGGTTGCATACGCTATTGATCCACGTGGGATTGTCTATTTTGATTCATATGGATTATCACCGCCAAAAGAGTTTATGCGTTATATAAAAACTTTTCCAATGAAGACTTGGTATTCTACGCTACCAACACAACAAATGAATGATCCACCAATATGCGGCAGCGAAGTATTAAATGTTCTTGATGCTATTTCTAACCAAAGGGGAAAACCACCACATGTTGTCGTAAATGAATACACCAGCAATCGCTTTTTAGAGAGAGAGAGAGTTTTACAATAAAATGATTGATATTTGGGGAAGACCTCTGAAACCTAAACCCGATGACACTGCAACCGGTGATTCTATCAAGGATATAAAAAAAAACTAATCGAAGATGAAATCGCTGAGACGTTGAATTTAACAAGTGTTGACCCGAACGAAATAGTTGTATTTCAAGATCTCCAGGGTAAATTGAAAAGCAGTGATATATCCGCGGGTGACATTTTGATACGGCAGCGCAACGCTGCTGAAAACTCTATTGCGCTGTATTCCAACGATGGAAAACTTAAACCAGGCGCACTTGTATCTACGATCACCGACGCAATTGCCGCCCACGGCCGTAATCTGGATAATTATATACAAGGTTATAATAGTTTTCGCAAAAATGTCATACATAAATTTTTTGGAACCCCGCTTGTGGTTGGCATGACTCTCGCTGAAATTAAAAACTTTCTATCTTTATTCTTTTTTAACAAGAATGCGGGAAGGATGATGAATGAAAATGAAATCAAGGCAAATTATCTCGATATTTACAATGATATTTCTAAACTAATAGAAAATCTTGAAAAGGTACAAAAACCCACTAACGACGTCGTTGTTAAGTTTTTTGGAACCCCGCTTGTGGCTGCCATGACTCTCGCTGAAATTAACGAGTTTATTGGCAAGCATACTCACAATGCCTACATCGCTAATAGTTTCTTTGGTGTCCCGGCTACATCTACAATGACTCTCAAGGACATTAATATGTTTATGGTGAGACAAACAACACTTAATACCATCGTTGATAAATTTGTAGGGAGAACACCTGTTTCTGAAACCACATCGTTGACAGGCCCGACTCTCGCTGAAGTTAAAAAAGCTATTGACGAACAAAAACCCATCAGCGAAATTGTTTATAAGTTCTTTGGATCCCCACTTGTGGTAGGTATGACTCTCGCGGAAATTAAAAGCGCGTTTGACGAACAAAAACCCATCAACGAAGCCATCAATAGATTCTTTGGAACCCCGCCTATGGTAGTAGGCCCGACCTTCGTGGAGATTGCCAATAAAGTAAAAATTCCACACAACGCCGGCTCCGTTCGCAACATCGTATACGTAGTTGATAGTGGAACCCTTGATTGGGTCCGTGGAAACATAAATCTTCTTCGTGTCGGCCACAGACATACTAGTGTACCAGGTTGCTACCGATTTACAATAATACACGAACGCAATTTTGATTTGCGTTTCACCACGATAAATATTACCGGTGTTAACACGCTGACGTATATATACGATAAAATACTACCTCCACCCAAGATATCAATCCCGTTGACAATCACCATTAACAACTCCGACTTGAATATAGTTAGGGAGTCGCTACTCTGGATAATAGAATTTCTTGGTACCCCCGCGTCCGATAATAAAACCGTTTCGATGATAGAATAATTGAAAACACTAGCGGATTTAAGTAAATAACTAAATTGAAAGGAAAATCCTTCGAATTTCACAATTGAAAACGCTAGCGTTTTTAAAATAAAAATGATTTCATCAACGCAATGCCGCTATTATCAGGTCAGAGAATTTCAAACTAGACTCAAAACCCTCGCCGAGGAGTATCAAATAAAAATAAAAAAATACCGACGAAGAATCACCGCAATTGATATTACTATGTACTCGGTGTCAAGCGTTCTCGCTGGCGCCGGAATAATACTTGCATCGGTTACAATGATTGCCCCGGTCGTAGTTCCAATTTGCATTTCTGCGGTGGCTACAATCGCGGGTATATCAACCGGGATCATAAAAAAGATATCATCATGCAGCCAGAGTAAACTGCAAGATTACTTAATTCAATTTAATATTGTATCAACCGCGTACTCGCAATTATCCTCGATGATATCGTCGTCACTCGATAATACAATTATATCAGATAGTGGGTTCTCAGCGATGCTCAGTATTTTTGATTCCGCGATATCGAAATTAGAGCGACAACAACAGTATAATAACAATGACAACACCGATGGAATTAGAAAACACGAACCCGAAAACCAGAATGATCTCAATAAACTCAACGATATCAGATACTGAGTTCTCAGTGATGGTCAGTATTTTTGATTCCGCGATATCAAAATTAGAGCGACAACAACAGTATAGCAACGATGACAACACCGATGGAATTACTTCAACGAATAGTGGAGAACACGAACCCAGTACAAACAAGCATGATATCAATAACATCGACGAATCCTGAATTCAGTGTGAATTTCCCTAGCCCAGTCCCCGTGAAGGAGATAGCGCTAGCAAAACTACGAGTGTATCACAGTTGGCCTAATATTAGATCAAAATCATTTGGTGGTCAACAACCGAATAATTCCTTGGTGTTCGCGAATAAGAATAAAGAAGACGGGACTCCAGACTGGAACGTTGTTTCAATACCAACAGGGTCATATCAAATTGAACAAATCAATGATGAATTCGCGCGTAGAATAAAATCCATTACTGGAAAAGAATCAAAAATCGCTATAACGGTTCATGAGCCGACGCTATCATCCGCAATTGAAATAAGCACAGAAGGATGCGTCGCAGATATCTATCAGAGTTCTATTAGAACCGTACTAGGATGGCCTGAATTACCACCCGGGGAAAAAACCGTTGATATACCCGAACCACAAAAAACTGATTATATCACCGACAGGATAAAACCTGATAATCCAATAAAAAGTTATAAAGATCACCAATTCACTATAGATTTTTTTGGTCTCGGATACCACGCAACTGGGAAAGAGAAGGAAGGGGAAAGAATAGAGGGATATCATTTTATTGACAAACCTAAAATCGTTAAAAATTTCACAGCAATGAATAATGATTTTTCACTGTTGTTAATATCTCTTAAATCTGGCTCTCTCACCCGAGATGAATTTATCAGCGTCGTAGAAACATGCAATAAAATTATCGATGATATGGAAAAATTTAATTTGAAAATTATTCAGGATATATTAGATGACAATAACCCCCTATCGAGAACAACATTTGCATCAAACCTTAGTATCCCCGTCAAGGATATTCCAACAGTCAAACTACCAGAATATAACGTGCCAGAACTAAAAAGACTTCTCAGTGATGCCATCGATGTTGGTTTTAAAATAATTTATGATGCATGGAGAAAAACAGCATCATCGGAAATAAAAATCCTCAAACATAATAATGACCCAGACGGTGGCGGCAGACATATCGCTCCGTTCAACGTGAATATATTCTCAGTGATTGCGCTCAATTTAGTATGCGATGTTATCGAAGGAAGCTATCAAATTAATCTCGAACGATCAAATCGAGCTCAGCAAGGATATATTCTATACTCATTTGCACCAATAGCCCCTCCAGGATATTTAATCATTGAGTCTCCGGTTAATCCTGTCTATATGCGATGCCATAATAATTCGTTAACTAGAATTAATTTCAAACTCACTGACCAGTCCAATAATCTGATTGATCTGCAGGATGAGGTTTTACAAATTAGTCTGTTTGTGAAGTCCTAAAAGGATTTCCGTCCTGTGACACGATATCGTATCGGACTCGATCAAATATTCGGTTGAAATCATTTATTATTTTTGTTAACCAGAACTGAAAGTTTCAGCACCAGAGAGGGTGAGTGACAACGACGTTGGCGTATATAAGGAAATCTTATTTTATCGAATAGACGCCATTTTTTTACTATTTGGTAGAAGCATAAGATTTCCTTATTTACACTCAGAAAGTTGTAGGATTCACCCTCTCTGCTGCTTCTTATGAAATTCAATGAGCACAATTGTTTTCCAGATAAATAACAAAATAAATGTTCTTGATCCAAACGAACTGAAATAATTTCCAGTACAAGGTAATTTAAAATAACTCAAAACAACTCAACTTAATATTCTAACAGCCCAACTTCTACTAAATAGTTCGATCCAAAACATAATTTATATACCTGTTTTTACGTAAAAAGGAAGGGGTCACATTACCTTCTAGAATCTTTAGAACAAACTTACGTTCATAAAATCTCGTGCACACCGTATGACCCAGATGAGAATCAGTTATCTTTACTCTCAAGAACTAAAAATAGAAAGATATTTATAACAAAGCTCCATAATGTCCTTGGAATCACCCAATTATTTTAAAAGCTTGTTTACAACTCTGAAGCCAGGTCAGAAATGAGGTCAACATCTGGTGTTTATATGTAGAGTTCAAGTCATCCCACTTTTTTAAAAAAAATCTCCCAATGAATGAATTTTAAACTTCTGATAGTATCTGGCCATACCTAAAAATCGCATCAGTTGCTTTCTATTTTCAGGCACAGGGAATTTAGAAATAGCCTCAACCTTAGCATCTATTGGTTTAACTTGTCCATGTGCCACAATATATCCTAAGAAAGTCACACTAGCATGCAGAATTCACTTTTTGATAAATTTCAAAGAATTTTCGAATTGTTGCTAGATGTTCTATCCAGGTGTCGTTGTAGATGATGACGTCATCTACATATGCATCACAATTTTCTAGACCAGAGGTGATCTCATTCATGAGATGTTGAAATGTACTTGGTGACCCTTTCGTCCCGAATAGCATTACTTTATATTGGCAAAGTCCATATGGAGTTACTAACAGCAAACAATAGTAAACGAATGCCTTCATCCCAATCTTTATTCATATCAAAACAATATGATCGGATCGTATGATATTTTCCAAAGTCTGTTGGAATCTTTCTAATGCCCCTTTGCTCTCAGGGTGATAGGCAGAATATTTTAATTACTGAATGCCCAATTCATACATAACTTGTTGGAAAATTCCAGACATGAAGTTTGAACCTTGATCTGACTGAACAGATTTGGGAAGGCCATACTGAGTAAAAACAACTTTATCAAAGCTTTTACTATTGTTTTAGAATTTATATTCCTCAACGGAATTGCCTCTGGAAATCTTTTTGACGCACACATAATCGTCAACAGGTATTGGTTACCTGACTTGGTGTTGGGTAAGGGACCTACACAATCTACCATAATTCTACTAAGTGGTTCATCAAAGCCAGGAATAGGTTGTAGATGAGCCTTAGGTATCTTCTGATCGGGTTTTCCTACCATTTGACAAGTATGACAAGATCTACAGTATTTGCCACCATCACTTTTGATTTTTGGCCAATAGAAGTGAGTCAAGATCTTGTGATAAGTGTTATTAATCCCTAAGTGACTAGCCAAAGGAGTTTCATGGGCCAGATTAAGTATTTCCTGTTTGTAAGGTTTTGAACTACTATTTGATAGTTCACCGACCACCCATCACCAGCAGGTACTTCGGGAGGTCTCCATTTTCTCATAAGAATTCCATTTTTAATGAAATAACAGACAGGAACTTCAGTGGCTTCAGTCTCACTTATGGCCCTTTGAAACAAACAGGAGATCTCAGGATATTTTTCCTGTTCGACGACAAGTGACTGTCGTTTATCACCCTGATTAGAATAAAGAGAATGAGTTGTTAAAAGAGAATCACTATGATCAATACCTTCTGATTGATCCAAACAAGGAGTAAAAGAGACGTCATCAAAAGCCTGACCTATACATGAGTCAGCTAAAGGAATACTGTCTTCATCAACATCGTTCTCAAGAGCTTTCTTTGCCATAGCTCTGGTAACTGCACAAGCTTGAAATATATCAGGGAATTCTTTTTCAATTGGATCAACTTTCTGATCCAAATCAGGCCATTTTTCAGTACATGATAGGCTATACATGGTGGCTAGTATTATTGGTGGAGGAAGAACCCTGGAAAACCCCCAACCCATGAGAAGGTACTGGCAAGCTTTCTCACATAACTACATTAGCTGAATCTTAGACTCAAACCCACGCAAACAGAGGTGAGGCAGCAGTGATCCGTAACGGACCCCTCAGATAAAGATAGAATATATATATATATATATATATATATATATATATATATATATATATATATATATATATATATATATATATATGTGTGTGTGTGTGTGTGTGTGTGTGTGTGACAAGAAATGCAATAAATCTTTATATATAAACTATTTATAAGGATCATTTAATCCAGTTCATCATTCATATAAGGATCAATTAATGGTTTCTCTAAAATATTTATTATATGTGGATAGTCTAAAACAACTGGGGCTACCAAGTCTACTGTAATGTAGATTACAGTCTGACTTTGATAGGGACTTACCAGTATCTAATGGAAGATTAGACAAGTTATAATGTAGATTACAGTCTGACTTGAAAGGGACTTACCAGTATTTAATGGAAGATAAACCAAGTTAAAATGTAGATTACAGTCTGACTTGATAGGGACTTACCAGTATCTAATGGAAGATTAGCCAAAGTATAATGTAGATTACAGTCTGACTTGATAGGGACTTACCAGTATTTAATGGAAGATTAGCCAAAGTATAATGTAGATTACAGTCTGACTTGATAGGGACTTACCAGTATCTAAGGGAAAATTAGCCAAAGTATAATGTAGATTACAGTCTGACTTGATAGGGACTTACCAGTATCTAAGGGAAAATTAGCCAAAGTATAATGTAGATTACAGTCTGACTTGATAGGGACTTACCAGTATCTAATGGAAGATAAACCAAGTTATAATGTAGATTACAGTCTGACTTGATAGGGACTTACCAGTATCTAAGGGAAAATTAGCTAAAGTATAATGTAGATTACAGTTTGACTTGACAGGGACTTACCAGTATCTAATGGAAGATTAGACAAGTTATAATGTAGATTATAGTCTGACTTGATAGGGACTTACCAGTATTTAATGGAAGATTAGCCAAAGTATAATGTAGATTACAGTCTGACTTGATAGGGACTTACCAGTATCTAATGGAAGATTAGCCAAAGTATAATGTAGATTACAGTCTGACTTGATAGGGACTTACCAGTATCTAATGGAAGATTAGCCAGGTTATCGTGTAGATTACAGTCTGACTTGATAGGGACTTACCAGTATCTAATGGAAGATTAGCCAAGTTATAAAGTAGAATAGTCTGACTTGATAGGGACTTACCAGTATCTAATGGAAGATTAGCCAAGTTATAAAGTAGAATAGTCTGACTTGATAGGGACTTACCAGTATCTAATGGAAGATTAGCCAAGTTATACTGTAGATTACAGTTTGACTTGATATGGACTTACCAGTATCTAATGGAAGATTAGCCAAAGTATAATGTAGATTACAGTCTGACTTGATAGGGACTTACCAGTATCTAATGGAAGATTAGCCAAGTTATCGTGTAGATTACAATCTGACTTGATAGGGACTTACCATTATCTAATGGAAGATTAGCCAGGTTATCGTGTAGATTACAGTCTGACTTGATAGGGACTTACCAGTATCTAATGGAAGATTAGCCAAGTTATAAAGTAGAATAGTCTGACTTGATAGGGACTTACCAGTATCTAATGGAAGATTAGCCAAGTTATAAAGTAGAATAGTCTGACTTGATATGGACTTACCAGTATCTAATGGAAGATTAGCCAAGTTATAAAGTAGAATAGTCTGACTTGATATGGACTTACCAGTATCTAATGGAAGATTAGCCAAAGTATAATGTAGATTACAGTCTGACTTGATAGGGACTTACCAGTATCTAATGGAAGATTAGCCAAGTTATCGTGTAGATTACAGTCTGACTTGATAGGGACTTACCATTATCTAATGGAAGATTAGCCAGGTTATCGTGTAGATTACAGTCTGACTTGATAGGGACTTACCAGTATCTAATGGAAGATTAGCCAAGTTATAAAGTAGAATAGTCTGACTTGATAGGGACTTACCAGTATCTAATGGAAGATTAGCCAAGTTATAAAGTAGAATAGTCTGACTTGATATGGACTTACCAGTATCTAATGGAAGATTAGCCAAGTTAAAATAAACACATTTTTTCTAAATAACATGGTTTCAGCAAGAGACAATTCTAGAAAACTTGAAAATAAAAAAAATTCAAGACCAAATTTAAGACAAAGTTCTTTAAGTTAAAGGATTATCAGCTTATTTTGCTATGTGATAGGAGTCAGTTTCCTCACAGAAGTGATATGTGTCAATTTCCTCAATAATGATAGAATCAAACTCAATCACGTGTACTAAGATAATCCATTAAAACCTAAATCCATCTGCTAAAAAAATAAAATCCATATTATTTAGTTGTTTAAGAGAGATCGTTATAAACTATAAGCTTCTTTTTCATGACCAGTTACCTGGGAAATATCTGGTAACTTTATTGATTGCAAAACTTCTTCTATTAGAAAAAAGAATGATCATTCTAAAGGACAAAGAAATGATGCTTTAATCCAAAACTATTTTTTACAGTTTTTCCAAACATATATCAAAGAGTTATGTAAATAATTCATAGGATCCATGACAGACACAAAACCTAGAGTGCAAATTATTTTTGGAACACCAGTACTTTTCATGGTTATTATATACAACACGAAAAGGTGAATGAAGTTCTTTCAACTGTTATTACTTAATTATCTTGTTAAATGAAGGAAATTTGTATGCACTAGTTTGTGCTGGTGTTCTATACATTATATTAAGATTGCTGCATTATTTCTTCAGGTATGCATGGATGCATTCTCTCATTTTATCGAGGACAGTTTTTTGTAAACCTTTCTTGATATTTACAAACAAAAATTCTCTTACAATTCTCAACTATAAATTGTTTTAGTAAAATTGGAAGAAGTCCATGTTTATAGCACATGCTATTTAGCGAACAAACAAACATAAGTGTGTAGCACAGAGTTTATATAGAATCATAATTTCATTTTAAAAAAACTTTTATTGAGAAATTTGTTCAACTTGTATCCATTACAGTGGTGTCAGATGACGAGGCTGATGCATCCTTCTGAATACTTTCAAACATGGAAGCAAGCTCCGATTGCTTCTGATCTGTGTCAAATATTCATTCATCTGGGGATTTTTATCTGCAAAAAAAATTCATTGTAAAATATATATAATAAAAAGCTAAAAAATACATGTCAATCCTGAATTTAAGTAAATATGGAAACAATTTGAAGCTTTGAATTTTTTAAATACCTTTGCATAAATAAGCATATTTCATTCTAACTTACCTAGTTCTCTTAGAATAAAACAAAAGTCAAATCAAGACTTTTAACGGAGTGACAAATCGACCTAACATTTCGCTACAGCAAGATAACGTGCACTGAAAAAATGCTTTACACCTGCCCCAAAGGTAGAATTTTTGGGTGATTTACATAAAACCTCTTTTTAAATATTACTTTAACTGGACACAAAAGTTGATAAAAAACACCTTAATCCCAAAATTTATCATGTTAATGGTATGAATCCCCAAAAATATGACCAAAATACCTTTCCTGCATTCCATTCAAAGTGTTCATGTTTACGTTATTAATACACTTCTTTTATAATGTTGAATGTTATTTCATTAAGAAAACACCAATCAAAAGTGTAATAAATGAGAATCTAAACACTTTCCTTCATGCAACTTGTTTTAAACTTAATAAAATTTGAAAAAGTTCACATTGCATTTTAATTTTCTTTTTTACTGCGAATTACAGCATTGTTTTAATTTATAATCTATCTAGTGACAATCAGCCAATGAGAAAGACAATAATGATTTGATCGGCCAATGAGAAAGACAATAATGATTTGACCAGCCAATGAGAAAGACAATAATGATTTGACCGACCAATGAGAAAGACAATAATGATTTGACTGGCCAATGAGAAAGACAATAATGATTTGACCGGCCAATGAGAAGCACAATAATGATTGGACTGGCTAATGAGAAAGACAATAATGATTTGACTGGCCAATGAAAAGCAGAATAATGATTTGACCAGCCAATGAGAAAGACAATAATGATTTGACTGGCCAATGAGAAGCACAATAACGATTTCACTGGCCAATGAGAAAGACAATAATGATTTGACTGGCCAATGAGAAAGACAACATTGATTTGACTGGCCAGTGAAAAGCACAATAATGATTTGACCAGCCAATGAGAAAGACAATAATGATTTAACTGGCCAATGAGAAAGACAATAATGATTTGACCGGCCAATGAGAAGCACAATAATGATTGGACTGGCCAATGAGAAAGACAATAATGATTTGACCGGCCAATGAGAAAGACAACATTGATTTGACTGGTCAGTGAAAAGCACAATAATGATTTGACCAGCCAATGAGAAAGACAATAATGATTTGACTGGCCAATGAGAAAGACAATAATGATTTGACCGGCCAATGAGAAGCACAATAATGATTGGACTGGCTAATGAGAAAGACAATAATGATTTGACTGGCCAATGAAAAGCAGAATAATGATTTGACCAGCCAATGAGAAAGACAATAATGATTTGTCCGGCCAATGAGAAGCACAATAATGATTTGACCGGCCAATGAGAAGTTAGTGAAAACAAGATTTTCAATAAGGATGCTATAAGCTTTAGTTCCAAATCAGCTCAATGATGTCTTGTTAAATGTTGTTACTGACCATTTCAATATTCTGAGAAGATTATTTTCCATTTCACCATTTCTAGATATTGTAATGATGCAAAAGAAAAAGCTTGATTAAGCAAGTGTTTTGCACAAAAAGGATGAACAGATTAAATCATCTGCGAGACTCCTGTACAATGAATGTTTTTCACCCATCCAATGGCAATGAATCTAATACAGAAACCAATATCTGGACTAAACCAGACAAGCTGATTGCTGGATTTGACCGCAGTGATCATATTTGCATATTTTCAATCTTATTCTGTATGTCCATAATTGACAGGGTATGTCTGTAAAATAGATGGTCAAATCACAAGGGTTCAACTTGGTAGATTCGCTGTTAGAGTAGTAGTCATCAAGTCAATTACCTTTATTCGACAAACGTAAAAGCTTCTAAATTTGTCTTCCAACTGTATGTTTTGTATTTATCCAGATGAAACAGTCTTGAAATACATATACAAATAAATATACCTCTTAAAATCTGAAATGAGTAGCACTTTTAGAGATTTTTTTATCAGTAATTTGTACTAAGTGTGTACTATTATTTCATCAACAAAATAACATGTCTATGCTAACTAAAATCATTCACCAAATTTGCATCATTTTCAAAGCTAAAGTTTTCAATGCAGAATGATATTTTATGTTGTTTTTATATGTTTATGTTTTTTTTCAGATGCCTGTGCATGTGCTCCAGGCTTGATACTTTAAATTTTAATATTCCTTAATTATTTATTGTCAAGCCAGACTCTTCACATCATGTTGTATGTATTGTATATGTTGTACATAACAGATAGAAGGCCTCAAGGTAGATTACTTCTGTAACAAATTGAATTACTTTCCCTAAAAATGTCTTTATTATTATTATTATTATTATTATTATTATTATTATTATTATTACTATTATTATTATGATTACTATTATAATTATTATTATTATTACAATTAGTATTACTATTATTATTATTATTTGTATTATTATTATTATTATTATTATTATTATTATTATTATCACTATTATTATTATTATTACAATTATTATTTTATTATTACTATTATTATTATTATTATTATTTGTATTATTATTATTATTATTATTATTATTATATTATTATTAGTATTACTACTACTATTATTATTATTATTACTATTATTATATTTATTATTATTATTACTTTTATTATAATTATTATTATTATTATTATTATTATTATTATATTTATTATTATTATTATTATTATTATTATTATTATTATTTTTATTATTATTATTATTATTATTATTATTATTATTATTATTATTATTATAGGAACATCTTCTATATTAAGTACCAAACAGGGTAGAACTAGTTTTAATGATCTTAGAAAACATGGTTGCCAATATAATAAATTCTATTGACAAATTTGAAGTAGATTGCAGATTGTCTTAATCTGAGTTATTTTGACAGCTGTGTAAAACTCTAAAAAAACATTTCCTTCCAGTTAAAGTGATTCATCTACATTACAAGTGAAATTCAAGTAAACATTTTATATAGCTTGTGACCCAATTACATTAATCTTTTGATCAAAACATCATCAGGATTATGTAACTAAAGTGATAGAGCAAAAAAAGACAACTGATAATAGATACATAACAACATTCAGATGAATAAATGTTATTACATTATGCATTCTTGCTTTGCATGGACACATACAAATAATGACAGGGTACTGACAACTGTGGCTGTTATCAAAACAAAATATTTGATTGGGAAATTGCTGAAGATAAAATGAACATGTCACTGGCAAGTCTGACGGTAAATATATTCCTAAACATAAAGGAAATCATGATGAGACAGTGCATGGGTTTATTAACCACTAATGATACAGCAAAGATCGGTTACCATGGTGTGTGGCCGAGGCACATTACCCAGTTTTGTGGAATCACAAAACATTAAATGTAAGAAAGAAAAATCCCAAAACGTATGATATAAACTGGTTCTCTCACGTATTTCAGCTCTTAATATAGATCTGGTATTAATTTACCATAACAGCATGGGAAGTTTAATCATACCCAGTATACTAAGGTTTTGGTAAATAATTTAGCCATCAGTTATAGATGGTAGGTAACTATAATTAGAATACCTTGCTGTTATTTGCAGTTGCCAAATTATGCTTCTGAGATTTTCCAGGGGAGACCACGTTACCACTTTCACTTGCTATTCCTATGTTTAGATCCAAATCGCAAATGCAGGCATAGTATTCATAAATTGGAGCAGTATTTAGTCTTACCATTATCCTCCATTTTCCTCCAAGATTTGTATGGCCTCATCCACGTGTCCTTTTTCTTTGAGAAATTCAACTCTATCTTTCCAACAAGGCAGTCTCTCCAGGCTTAACATCATTTTATTGTGGTTGTTGTGTCTGTGGTGAAAGTCAGCCAACATAATGTTGAGATATTCTTCACTGAAATTCTTAAATGGATCACAGTCAATGAGTATTTGGGGAATTTGATCTCCTCTCGACTCGAACTCCTGAAAAGTCAAAGTTAAACAAGCCAGTACGAAAAAAAGCACAAACTTTATCTCTAAAGTTACTTGTAGAGATAATGTAATAAAACAAAGGTAAATCTGAAAGTTACCATCATGTTTAGATCAGCAATACCTTGACAACCTTTCTTCTAAACCACCCCAGTAACAATTTTGTTGTTTCTTGCTATATTGACATTTTATAAAACTGAAAATAATAACATTTTGCTATTGAGAAACATAATTGGCTGATTCGTGTCAAAGTTTTCAATGGCTTTTTAACGATCACCAAAGTCATATTATTTCCGTACACTGAAACCTGTAAATGAAACACAATCAATGGGCAAATAACATTGTGCTTTATGTACATGTATACTTTTTTAAAAAAGTTTCAATTAGAGAATGGAGCCATAAATTGTGTCCTTTATGGATAAATATCTTCTTAAAGGTAATCTAGCTCACAAACAGACTGAAATGCATACAAACTGCATGCATAAAGTAGAATCCTGGCATAGGACCATTACAGATTAATTCCATTGTTTCTGAAATCACATGAGTAGTCGTTCTAGTACAATTTTATTGTATTCTTTTTAATGTTTTCCATGTAGTTCTAGATAGAAAACAACAGCTGGTAAATATTACATTGTGCAATGTTATAAATAGAACACACTACACTGTAGTGTTATGAATATAATGTACTACATTGTGCAATATGTTATAAATAGAACACACTACACTGTAGTGTTATGAATATAATGTGCTACATTGTGCAATGTTATAAATAGAACACACTACACTGTAGTGTTATGAATATAATGTGCTACATTGTGCAATGTTATAAATAGAACACACTACACTGTAGTGTTATGAATATAATGTACTACATTGTGCAATGTTATAAATAGAACACACTACACTGTAGTGTTATGAATATGATGTGCTACATTGTGCAATATGTTATAAATAGAACACACTACACTGTAGTGTTATGAATATAATGTGCTACATTGTGCAATGTTATAAATAGAACACACTACACTGTAGTGTTATGAATATAATGTGCTACATTGTGCAATGTTATAAATAGAACACACTACACTGTAGTGTTATGAATATAATGTGCTACATTGTGCAATGTTATAAATAGAACACACTACACTGTAGTGTTATGAATATAATGTGATACATTGTGCAATGTTATAAATAGAACATTCTAAACTGTAGTGTTATGCCACCATTTAACAATATCCCAATATGGCTGTCATGGCAAGGTTCACATTGTTATATGCATATTACATGCAAGCATTTATCAAGAATACTACAATTAACACAAGTGTCTGTCCAGAGTTAGCCTACTTAGCTCTCTTCCACAGGGAATAGGTGTTATGAAACCCACTCTAACAACTGTTAAGGACCCTCAAACAGTTGAAACACGGAGTGATCCAGCATGCTGATATGCTTCATGGAGTTTATTTATACTTACCTTTCTCTTTACTGCATATCTCCGAAGTGAGTCTATGGCACTGTCATAATTTTCACTTTTACACAGAACCTGTATGGCAAGGTTAAAATTCCCTGAAATCTCTAGGCATCTGCTGCTCTCTGAAGCATTATTCAGTTTGTAGTAGATCTTTGCTGCCTTCTCAAACTGTGAGAAAAAAGTCTTATCATAAAGTTGTTGAGTTATTCCTTGAGCTAATATGGTAACTACAAAGAGAATGGAATAATATATTTTAATTAAAACAGAAGTAAATCATGTCTATGTTCATCTTAGTTGAGGAAGGATTTGAAGTTGAGTATGAGATCTATGCTAAAATGATCATTGTATCAAGATTTTTGTTATCACTGTGGGCTCAAAAATACAATTAAAGAAATTAAAAACATGTAAAAAAAATTAAAATTTAAAATGCTATAATTAATATCACAATTAATTTTTACCAGATAACAAACAAAACAAGGTAACTTTCAAAACAGGTAATGATTTAAATATGAAAGCATCCAATAAGATACTGCAGGTAAAAAAAAAAGTCTTCATGTGCCTCATATATTTTAACATAAGCAGAAAATAAAAGTGAAAGTACTATAACATATTCCAAAACTAAATTAATTATTAATCCAAATTAAATAATAAATAATTAAAACTAATTAATTAATAATCCAAATTAATTAATCAATAATTAAAATCGATTCATAATTCAAATTAAATAAAATTAATCCAAATATTATAATTCGTATCAATTGTATTCAGTGGAGGTAGATATTGAGTTTCGGTACGCACATCTACCAACTTTTTAATTTTAACTAATCAGAAAATAATCAAGACCGAGTTGAAATGTGTTTAAAGCACAAGGGAAGACATCATGGATATTATTTCAGAGTATGACAGAAAGATATATTTGGCCACAGTCTTCCTAAGGTTGTGAAACATACAAATAACTACAATTTAGGAGTCATATATGGCAAAAGACACCTTGAAAATACAAGAACATCAAAGATAAATATATTACAGTCATACAGCATGCAATTCGCTCATCAAAGTATAGCCCTGCATACAACACACCCATCCTTTGTCCATAAATATAAATCATCAATAAATCAAATATACAGTATATACTAAAATGTTGTCATACATCGCATTCAGCCACACTTCAAAAATGGAAATAACTCTTAAAACATGACTCCCATCTCATATGAAAATCATGCATAATGGTATTAAATGCAGATAATTTGCATCTCATATCAAAACCATTCTTGACAGTATTAATGTAGATAAATTGTATCTCATATCAAAATTATCCTTGACAGTATTAAACATAGATAAATTGTATCTCATATCAAAATCATTCTTGACAGTATTAATGTAGATAAATTGTATCTCATATCAAAATCATTCTTGACTGTATTAAATGTAGATAACTTGTATCTCATATGAAAATCATGCTTGACAATATTAAATGTAGGTAAATTGTATCTTACATCAAAATCATGCTTGACAATATTAAATGTAGATAACTTATATCTCATATCAAAATCATGCTTGACTGTATTAAATGTAGATAACTTGTATCTTATATCAAAATCATGCTTGACAGTATTAAACATAGATAACTTGCATCTTATATCAAAATCATGCTTGACAGTATTAAACATAGATAACTTGTATCTCATATCAAAATCATGCTTAACAGTATTAAATGTAGATAACTTGTATCTTATATCAAAATCATTCTTGACAGTATTAAATGTAGATAACTTGTATCTCATATCAAAATCATGCTTGACAGTATTAAACATAGATAACTTGTATCTCATATCAAAATCATGCTTAACAGTATTAAATGTAGATAACTTGTATCTTATATCAAAATCATGCTTGACTGTATTAAATGTAGATAACTTGTATCTCATATCAAAATCATGCTTGACAGTATTAAACATAGATAACTTGTATCTCATATCAAAATCATGCTTAACAGTATTAAACATAGATAACTTGTATCTCATATCAAAATCATGCTTGACTGTATTAAATGTAGATAACTTGTATCTTATATCAAAATCATGCTTGACAGTATTAAACATAGATAAATTGTATCTCATATCAAAATCATGCTTGACAATATTAAATGTAGATAACTTGTATCTCATATCAAAATCATACCTAGCAGTATTAAACATAGATAAATTGTATCTCATATCAAAATCATGCTTGACAGTATTAAATGTAGATAACTTGTATCTCATATCAAAATCATGCTTGACAATATTAAACATAGATAAATTGTATCTCATATCAAAATCATTCTTGACAGTATTAATGTAGATAAATTGTATCTCATATCAAAATCATGCTTGACAATATTAAATGTTGATAACTTGTATCTCATATCAAAATCATGCTTGACAGTATTAAACATAGATAAATTGTATCTCATATCAAAATCATTCTTGACAGTATTAATGTAGATAAATTGTATCTCATATCAAAATCATGCTTGACAATATTAAATGTAGATAACTTGTATCTCATATCAAAATCATGCTTGACAGTATTAAACATAGATAAATTGTATCTCATATCAAAATCATTCTTGACAGTATTAAATGTAGATAATGTGTATCTCATATCAAAATCATACCTAGCAGTATTAAACATAGATAAATTGTATCTCATATCAAAATCATGCTTGACAGTATTAAATGTAGATAACTTGTATCTCATATCAAAATCATGCTTGACAATATTAAACATAGATAAATTGTATCTCATATCAAAATCATTCTTGACAGTTTTAAATGTAGATAAATTGTATCTCATATCAAAATCATGCTTGACAGTATTAAATGTAGATAACTTGTATCTCATATCAAAATCATGCTTGACAATATTAAACATAGATAAATTGTATCTCATATCAAAATCATTCTTGACAGTATTAAATGTAGATAACTTGTATCTTCTTGCAATCACACTTATCATGGTCATTGATATTCCCAACCAGAAAATTTGGTGACCAGTAGACGATAACCCAAATGTCTGTTATACATGTCTCTGTATGTAGACGATAACCCAAATGTCTGTTATACATGTCTCTATATGTAGACGATAACCCAAATGTCTGTTATACATGTCTCTGTATGTAGACGATAACCCGAATGTCTGTTATACATGTCTCTGTATGTAGACAATAACCCAAATGTCTGTTATACATGTCTCTGTATGTAGACGATAACCCAAATGTCTGTTATACATGTCTCTGTATGTAGACGATAACCCAAATGTCTGTTATACATGTCTCTATATGTAGACGATAACCCAAATGTCTGTTATACATGTCTCTGTATGTAGACGATAACCCAAATGTCTGTTATACATGTCTTTGTATGTAGACGATATTCCAAATGTCTGTTATACATGTATCTGTATGTAGACGATAACCCGAATGTGTGTTATACATGTCTCTGTATGTAGACAATAACCCGAATGTGTGTTATATATGTCTCTGTATGTAGACGATAACCCAAATGTCTGTTATACATGTCTCTGTATGTAGACGATAACCCAAATGTCTGTTATACATGTATCTGTATGTAGACGATAACCCGAATGTGTGTTATACATGTCTCTGTATGTAGACAATAACCCGAATGTGTGTTATACATGTCTCTTTATGTAGACGATAACCCAAATGTCTGTTATACATGTCTCTGTATCTAGACGATAACCCAAATGTCTGTTATACATGTCTTTGTATGTAGACGATAACCCAAATGTCTGTTATACATGTCTCTGCTCCAAGTTGTTGTTGTTATTGTTGTTATAGTGATCTGAATCATTCCTGTATCAGCTAAAAATTCATCAGAAATCTTCCTCACTCCAAATACCATCAATCCACAAGGTTTGGTACTTGTAGGTATTGCATAACTAGTGTTATTACACTGGTCAACAGTGAAATCATTACTGACTTGAAAAGGCCCTAATCTGTAGTATTTTGGTGTGCCGAACACGAATATAACCGTGAATTTTTTTATTGGCTCTCGTTTTGAAGATATTCATATATTTCATTTTCTATGTTTCACTGTGTAAATTTCTCCAGTAGGACTGCAGCAACATCCGGAATAATGATGTAACATTGCATAATACCATCATGCTCACATCATCCACAGTTGATTGCATCATTTTCTGATGCAATGCAATACTAATGCCATGCGGCTGCTGAAGTAAGTTGACGTCAGCAGTGTACTATACATGTGTAGGCCTATTATACTAATGCCAGGCGACTGATGAAGCTGACGTAAGCAGTGTACTATATAAAGCCCAATCAGATAGGTTCAGCATTTAAAATATTTTAGACGTTGTGCGAGACAGTTCAAGCTACTGTTACATAAAACTTATTTTTTATCCATTTACGTACAATAAAGAACAGTAATGCCTCGAAAGTGTGTTAATATCGCGGCCAATTTTTGCTATATTTGTGGGGAAGTGATATTTGCCAACCAGAAGAAAAGTATCAATTCTCAAGTGAAGAAGGCATATCATCTTTACTTCTGATGAAAGGTTGGTGACCAAGACAAGCCTTGGGCTCCGCATATATGCTGTGCTACATGTAAAACACAGCTTTCACAGTGGTTGAATTGCAAAAGGTCATCAATGCCGTTTGCAGTCCCAATGGTGTGGAGAGAGCCAAGCAACCACCTAAATGACTGTTACTTCTGCTTGGTTCCTCCTCTTTCCGGCGGAATAACGAAGCGAAAGAAGTCGAGAATAGTCTATCCAAACATTCCGTCTGCATTGAGACCAGTTCCACATGGTGAGGGACTTCCTATTCCAGAACCTCCAGCAGAATATTCTCTTGATTCATCTGACGAAGACAAAGATGAGTCGACCTGTTCTTCTCCTGGTCCATCAGCATGCAGTGATCCAGATTTTCACTGTGGTGCATCATCAACCCCACACAGAATA
This sequence comes from Unio delphinus, assembly GCA_029339505.1. NCBI lineage: Eukaryota > Metazoa > Mollusca > Bivalvia > Unionida > Unionidae > Unio > Unio delphinus. Next base: position 8,855,747 of record JAQISU010000361.1, on the reverse strand, counting down.
ACACAGGAAGAACTAAATGACCTGATTCGTGATTTGGACTTATCAAAGAACAAGGCAGAATTGCTAGGATCAAGACTCCAACAATGGAATCTTCTAGAAGAAGATGTCACAATTACTGCATATCGAAAGCACCACCAGCAATTGGAGCCTTTCTTCAGAAAGGAAAGTAATCTGATATTCTGTTCCGATATTGAGGGCCTCATGAATGCTTTAAAAATCACTCATGACCCACAAGAATGGAGACTATTTGTGGACTCTTCGAAACTGAGTCTCAAGGCTGTGCTTTTGCACAATGGAAACATTCTTCCATCTATTCCAGTAGCGTATGCTGTCCATATGAAAGAGACATACGATAACTTAAGACAGCTACTGAATTCCATTGAGTATAACAAGTACAGCTGGCACCTCTGTAGTGATTTGAAGGTAGTTGCCCTTTTAATGGGACTGCAGCAAGGATATACAAAATACATGTGTTTCTTATGCGAGTGGGATAGCCGAGCAAGGGAAATGCACTACATGAGGAAGGAATGGACTCACAGGCAGAATGTAGCCATTGGAGAGAAGAATATCCAACACCCAGCTCTGGTTGAGGCTCAGAAAATCTTGCTACCACCCCTTCACATCAAACTAGGTTTGATGAAGAACTTCGTGAAAGCCATTGACCGGACTTTGCCAGCATTCCGATACCTGCATGAAAAATTCCCTCGACTCAGCAAAGCAAAGATTAAAGAGGGAGTTTTTGTGGGTCCTCAGATTCGAGAGCTTTTCAAAGATGACCGGTTCAACAACTTGCTGGAAGGTGACGCGAAACAAGCATGGAATGCTTTTCGCCTAGTTTCTACAAACTTCCTCGGAAATGTTAGGGCAGAAAACTATAAGGAACTAGTAGAAGACATGTTGATGAAGTATAAGAAACTTGGCTGCAATATGTCTCTAAAGATTCACTTCCTTCATTCCCATTTGGATTTCTTTCCTAGCAACTGTGGTATTGTTAGTGATGAACACGGCGAACGTTTTCATCAAGATATCGCAACAATGGAACAAAGATACCAGGGAAAATGGTCCACTACAATGCTGGCTGACTACTGCTGGACACTCTTCAGAGATGCTCCAGAACAGCTGTACAAGAGACAGGCGAAGAAACCTAACATGTAGTCAATGACTTGATTTTTTATAGGTAGGCTATTACAGTTGACCTTTTACTATTGGAATGCATTTCGTTATGTAAACATTAATTTCTTGCAGATTACAAAAAAACTAGAGCCAATTTTGCAATTTGACTGTCATATTCGTGTTCAGCACATAAAAATTGATAAGAATTTACTAATTTTATTTCAGTAACATGACTTTTGTAAAAATTTGTTGTCCAGTGTTATTAGTATTAGTATTAGCTAAAAATTCATCAGAACTCTTCCTCATCCCAAATACCATCAATCCACAAGGTTTGGTACTTGTTGGTATTGCATAACTAGCGTTAATATTAGTATTAGTATTAGCAGTAGCAGTAGTATTAGCAGTAGCAGTAGTAGTAGCAGTAGTAGTAGCAGCAGTAGTAGTAGTAGCAGTAGTAGTAGTAGTAAAGCAAGTTTGTTCTTATAAGCATCTTTTTTGTGTTCATAGTTTTATATTATGATTTGAATTATGACTATCAATTACAATAGTTTTATTTTAAATAAAAAATCTTTTATACTATACCTAAGTTAATCTAACTGCAAGACCTCATGTTAAGTTCATTTTCTTTTGCCATTCATAATTCTTTTCTAAGTTTGGATTGACAGTTTGTTCTGTTCTGTACTTCCCAGCAGCACTCTTATATACATTTCACGATTTTGTTTTATTAAGGAATAATGTAATCACCTACATTTTATAATTCCCAGTAGTACACTGTAATTATAAACTCACTAACTTGGGGATTGTATAATAGTTTGAAATACATGGCCACCTTTACCTCTTGTTCATTCGAAAGATACACAGAGTTTTCCTCGGATGGAAGGATAAACACTACAATGAACGATGTGAATAATATAAAATACATGTATATTAGGAAATAAAGAGAAACAAAGACATTGTTTGGTTATAACTGCATTCATCTTTAGACGGTTGTCACAGAACTCACAAAGAAACTAGCAAAGAAAGATTATTTTGAGGAAAAAACATTTAAAGATGCTAATCAAAATAAAATTAAGAGGCTTTGTTACTTTTATTAAAAATTTATCTGACCTGTCCAATGTTTTTATAAAGCTGAGCTGCCAGTTCTCGTTCGCGGGCATTCTGGAGACAGATTGCGGCTTTGGTAGGTAGATTGCATTCCAGAAACAGCTTTGCTGCCTTGAGGAATTCTTCTTTCATATCTTGAGGCTGTCCCCTCATTTTACCAGCAGCCATAGCAATGTGGTGAGCAAGTGCTGCTTTCTGGTTTGATGTTTCTCCGCTAATTTCAAAGCATTTGGCAGCAGCCTCATACATGCTATGTTTCATGAAATAATTACCCCTGCACTTCCAATCATCAGCACTTGAACCCTCAGCAAATACTGTGTTTATTAATTCTGGAAAATCAAAAGCAAAACAATGAACTGATTGACAGAATATAAACCAATATGCTATACAGAAGAGTCAATCCATTAAATTAGAAACGATTGTCTAATGTGTACACTTGTGATTAAATCAGTAAAGATTTAAACAAATAAAAATCTGTCTATATCCCGTAAACTCTACTGAATGGTTTCTGTCTGTATCAAAGTCTCTTTATTCCTACATGGTTCTTTGTTGAAGCCAGTTTTATGCCATATTTAGAACACAATATGCTTTACATGGCTGCCAGTACAAGTGGAAGAGGAGGAAACCTAGAAAACTCTGGTGACAAACAATGACCAACCAGAAGCAACTGGCAAAGTGTCACACAAGCTAGAAATGGCCTTGCCCAAAGATTGAATTCATTGAGGCTGAGTTGAGAAACTGCAGTGATCTGACATACATGAATCTCTAGGTCAATGATAAAAATATATGAGAATAAAAACTTGTTTAAAAATGGGCAAGAATTCAATAAAGTATGTGACTGACTTTTTACACAACACTCGTAAAGTATGAAAGGGAACTGCAATATATCATTGTCTATGCCACAGTTTTGCCAAATATTGGCATAAGCTTTTCTAGAAACTGTAACTTCTGTATACAGTCACCGTGAGCAACAAAACAAAATGTATAACCAAAATGTCCACTAAAATAAATAAAATTCCAAAATGTCAAATGCACTGAAATATAAATTCTACTTCAATCCACATTTTCATCTTTTTCTATTTAAGCTCCCAAGCTATATATTATTCTTTAACCATCTTCAATAATTCATTTCTCATTTGTGTTTAAATATTTATGAAATATAAAACATTGAATGTAACTTAAAACCTAATGTCTATTTTAATGCAGAGAAAACTATGTCCCATAAACATATAAAATAATATTTTTATAAATAATGAAGAAAAAAATACATTTTAATTAATCTAGTTAGTTTTGAAAGATTGCTCAAGCCCTAATTTAAGAAACAAAACAAAACAAAGACTGGCTAGCTGGATTGTAAAAAAGAAAATAAAGATATATTGAACAAGTTTTCACATTTCTAAGATGAAAACATTTACAATATCAATTCATTTGACTATTATAGCATGATAATTGCAATTAAAGTAGCTTGTAGAGGAAAGTAATGTTTCGATTGGTCAGAATGTTACCACGTGATCAAAATGAATTGCGTTCATTTTGGTATTAACTGTTAGGAGAACTACTTTTCTAAAAATACCCATGTCTATAAATACCCACGTCTAAAAATACCCACATCTATAAATAGGGTCACGTGTACAGCAGAAGATAAACACTGCTAGTGAAGGCAGACACGAAGTAAACATTAAAGGAAAAGAACCATTTTTACAATCTTTTAAACAATAATTGAATAAATTTAGTTTGAAAGATTAAAGCAAAATATATTTCTCATCTTTTATGAATAAAATCATTCATTGTTGGATGAAATTTGTGAAGAAAAGTATGGATAAAAAATGTTTAAAGTGCGCTAGGTCAAAGGTCACCGGTATTGTGGCTATCCAACGTTGAAACTAAAATGTCAGAATTTGGAGATTTTTCGATAACTTTGCCTTATCAAATAGATTTCACGCATGATGTTGAAAATTTTGATCCATCGATATTTGACGAGCCTTTTGAATTGGAAGAAGAATTACAAACCAATTTAACATTTAGTTTGAATGAACCAACACCATTCCCAGTTGATCAACAGGATGACCGCAAACCAAAATGGTTCAAATCACTAAACAAAGAAGATCTCATAAAACATCAGAACAACGGTACTCTAAATCTACAAAGAAAAACACTAAATGGGGCTACAAAACCTTCACAGGTACATTTATTCATTCATTCAATAATTATAATAAATTAACTATAATAATAACAATAACCAGTATACTGGTCACCTGAATGTGCTGAATGTGGTCATTCCATTAATATTGTTACAGACCCTGAGTTTAAAAAAGCAAATAACATGTTAAATAGAAAATTAAAACTAAACACAAAGACTGGCTTATCAAGATCAACACAACACAAACCAATTATTCCTCAATCAGACATGTATGCAATCAATCAATACCTGATGCAAGATAATCCTATCACACTCAGATACAGGGTTTGGTTATACCTCTCCATCCACTATGCTACACGTGGATTAGAATTCAACAGCCAACTGACAACTACCAGTCTTGAAATCAGATTTGATGAAACTGGGGCTGAATATGTCATTTTGACCCATTAAACGAAGCAAAAAACTCATCAGGGACACTTAAATGCTAAGGAGGAAAATTCTGACAAAAGAATGTATGCAACTGGTGGTCAAAACTGCCCAGTCAGGTCAGTAAAATACTACCTCACACACATTAATCCATGAGATGAATCACTTTTTTTTCACATTGATAAAAATGCTTTTGAAAATCCCCAATTTTGTCAAACATGGTACACAACAAGATGTGTTGGACACAGACAATTTAGCAGTTTTATGCCAGACATATGCAAAAATGCCCATATTTCTGCAAGATATACTGCTCACTTTCTTCATGTCACAGCTTTGAATGCAATGACAGACGCCAACCTTCCTGCTAAGCACATTATGTCTCTGTCTGACCACTCGAATGAACTATCCTTGAATCAATACACAATGCCCAGCACTCGACATAAACAACAAATGAGTAACATTCTTTCAAATGTATGTGTAAATGTAGCATTGTCTGCTCAAGACTCTTCTATAGTACTATCTCATGCAACTGTAAATGTTTGCATACATTATAAAATCTAGCATGTGATTGAGAATTTTTAATGTAGCTTTAACAATTTTTCAGTCATATTGATATGATGTCTGTATTGAGTCAGTTTATAGTGATGTCTTGCACTGCTGCGTCATGCAGCAGACATTATGTCCCACCCAATCACATTATCCTGACATCAGGCCGACAATTCCTGACCTCTTAATACTGAGCATCATGCGAGGCAGCTGTTAGTAACATTTTTTTTATAGTCTTTGGGTATGACTCGACCAAGGATCGAATCTGCAATCTATTGCATTCGAGGTAGATGCTCTAACCATAGGTCAACGGAGTGGTTATAAATTCTAGCTGTAATCAACAAGTGTGCAAAAAGAGACTTCAGACTGGGAACTTTTAAGTCCATTCTCAGACTGGGAAATTTTTAGTCCATTCTCAGACTGGGAAATTTTAAGTCCATTCACAGACTGGGAAATTTTAAGTCCATTCTCAGACTGGGAAATTGTAAGTCCAGTTTCTTCCAAGATCTTTGTCTTTGGCAAATGTCAACTCGTCCAGCAGTATGACTTAGTCAAATTACAAGAGTTTGCAGGAAATAAATGAATGTATGAGCATTGTGAACACTAAATCTGTTTTAAGTTACTAAGGTATGTCAGCATGAGTAGTATATCATATAGATCCTTTGCCGGTCTTAGTCAATTTTGAAAATTGTAAACATAAATTTCTTTTACATATAATAATTTTCTGAAGCAAATTTATTTTAGTTAACTATTGTTGAGAAACATACAGTATTAAGCAGAAACATTTACTTACTCAACTTGTCCGTCTCATCCAAAGTCAGACACCTAACAAGATTCTTAGATTTGAAATACTCAAACATCGGTGTTCTTTTTTCAACATCCTCATCAAATATCCACAAATTGACACGTGCCCGTGTCAGGGCTGTGTAAAGATGCTTCAGCTCTGAGTTCAGCACCTTATGCTGATTGTAGTCAAATGTCAAAGGCCGTGACCTCTCCTGCTGCATCAAATCTGAAAAACAAGATCACATGCATTATTTTTCCTCTTGTAGATGTGATTAACCTTAAAATATACAAACTCACCTCCAAAATGTATATCACAATGTCTGTGACTGGTGAAATTTGAATCACATTAATCTATATTTGTAATGTGATTATAGAATATGTCCACATTCATTCATTTACTAAGTTTCATGACTCCTTTTGTACCGTAATAGTAATTATCTACAATTTCAATGCCAATGTGATCATGAGCTAAACACCAGAAAAATAATCAAAATGTGAAATGTAGGTCACAGTGACCTTCTTTAGAAGAAAATTGACATTTTATTTGTGTGCTAATGCTAACCCTATGTACAGTACATAAGGTCAGCATTACCAAGTAGAGGAGAGCTGATGTACAGTGTATAACGTCAGCATTACCAAGTAGAGGAGAGCTGATGTACAGTGTATAAGGTCAATGTTACACACTCTTTAAACAAATGGCATTACATTTTCTAAGAATTTGGTCATGCATACTATAGTACAGTGTACAAGTTCAGTGTTATACACTCTTTAAACAAATGGCATTACATTTTCTAAGAATTTGGTCATGCATACTATAGTACAGTGAACAAGTTCAGTGTTACACACTCTTTAAACAAATGGCATTACATTTTCTAAGAAATTGGTCAATCAAACTATAGTACAGTGTAAAAATGTCAATGTTACACACTCTTTAAACAAATGGTATTACATTTTCTAAGAATTTTGCTTTTTAATTCGATAGAAAGTGGGATAGGCAGCTTACATCAACAGAATATCAACTTAAATCTCGGTGTCTGAATTTTCACAAATTCCATTTCAATTTCAATTAGCAAGGTTTGTATCTGTCCTGATAACAAACCAATGGCTTCATCAATCACTAGCTTGCTGCTGGGTCAAATGTATTGGCTATGTTACAGTATGATTAAGGGGCCCCGTGTGGTTGAGTGGTCTAAAGCGCTGTCTGTTAGAGACCACTGCTGTCTCACTTCTGTCTTCTGCATGGGTTCGACTTCAAGATTTGGATAATGTAGTTATATGAGAAAGCTTGCCAGTAGCTTCTCGGTTGGTGGTTCTTTCCGGGGGTTTTCCTGGGTTCTTCCTCCACCAATAATACTGGCTGCCATGTATAGCCTATCTGTTGCTGAAAAATGGCGTTAAACCGTAAAACAAACAACAACAACAACAACAACAACAAACAAACAGTATGATTAGGCTCTATATTATGTAACAGTTGCTAATTGTGTTCACAAAATAGATGTAATGGATGGACAGACAGATGGATATATTCTTATCAGCTCACTTAAGTAATGGCAGCTTGAAATAATAATGAAATCCTATCCTACCTTGGTAAATCTTTGCCAGACCTTTCTTGCTAGTAGATGGTCCTTGTGTTGATTCTTTTGAGTCTTGAAACATCTGCTCCATGTGGTGTGTCACCAGCCTCCACTCTTTTGATGCCTAAAAATGGATTAAGTACTTACATGCTTTAGTTAGAAAAAATTACAAAATTACTAACACACGAATGGATGTTGGTGTATAGATGTTTTTAAATCCAATCACTGAACAAAACCTATTGTAAATCATTGGTCAACATTTCTCAATTACATAACAATCCAATACAATTTAATATATACATGCAGAACTTAAATTCAACAAGAAAACCATAGAATAAATAGCATAATTCTAGGTCCAAACTTACTACACAGAAATCTTTAGCAATGTGGACAGATACAAAATAAGGATATATTGATGGATGGACATGTTTAAAGTTGTATAAAACTTTCACAAACACTTAAATTATCAAAGTTATGAATGAATGAAAAATATGAATTAAAAATATATGATATAAATTATCAAAGTTATGAATGTAAAATATATGAGAGTAACTTACAGTATTATGAAGTAAATCCAAACTAGTCCTTTAAAAAATTGTATGAAAATCCTAATGGAATAAATCCAAACTAGACCTTTACAAAATTGTATGAAAATCCTAATGGAATAAGAAGTTCGTTATAAATTTCATGACTGGAAATGTATAGGTCCTCCATAAATCATGACATTGTCAAGATGGAGTTGTTCAGCTATCCTTAAAATAATTAATAATAGTTCCACAAAAATAGTATCCAAATAATGAGCACTTTGTATTTCCAAATAACAATCAAAACAAATGTTTTTCATCTCAAAAAATGTCTAAATACAACAGAAAACAGGTCTGCAGACTTACAATAGGATCACAAATGACTCCAAGAATTTGAATTAATTGGATTGCTCAATTTTCTTCTTTTATATTGCAACTGTTCATTACAATAGATCCCACATTATCACATAAACTATTGATTTTATGTTGCATTATTCATATTCACATGACCTAGCCCAACCAATGGGAAGCCACATAATTGTTATAGAAACATCAATATCCCAACAGTCACCATTTTATGTCTTAATATTAAGATTATGACTACTAATTTAAAACACAAAATAAACATTTATTTATAGATCTGTGAAATATTATACTCAACTTACATAGGTCAGACTTAACTATAGATATTCTGTACACATTACAGCCATGAATAAGAATTATACAAATTAGATAAAATCATGTATCAGGAGTAACAAAAAATATAGATATATATAACAATATATATGAACCAATTCTCAACCCTTAATAGCAAATGGCTTTAAAGATTTGGAGGAGAAGGGGTAGTGATAAAAACTGATATTTAGCCATGACCTTGACCATCTTCTAGTGTTTATGATCACACATATTAAATTGCATGAAAAACTGAAATGTTGTGATGTGGCACACATGGAAATGCAACACTGGGGATTAAGAATACCAAATTCAACACTTAATCTCAAATGTCTTTAAAGTCAACATGAAGTTGTAAAAGAGTGATTGAAAAATGAAAACAATGAGTGGTGACCTTGACCTTAAGAAAGCACCCTGAATATGATTTGCAAAATTCATTTTGGTAATGATGCATAAGGTTATCAAATTCCATTCTGTTTAAAAGTTATGAGGCAGAAGGGTACAGATGATAAAAAGTGAAAATGTGGAGCAATCTAAACTTGAAAGATATGATAAGTAATGTTTCCGTGATGATGTATAAGTATACCAAGTTTAATTTCTTAATCTCAAATGGCTTTACACATACTGATTATAAGAGAACATGCAACAGATGGACAGATCAACAGAAATCTAGACCAGATATTCCCAACCATTTTTAAAAGGTACTTGAAATAATCTGCACAATGAACCTTTGGTTAGTATCAGATGGAAGTCAAGACATATGTTTAAGAGATCATTCAATGGACTATCAATGCTAGTTGTTTATGCTTTTATATCTCATAACTACAAGCCATAAAAACCTTCCTACCTGTGAGTCTTTGAAGAAATTGTAAAGCAGCACATCATCAAATTCCAGTCCCTTGGCTTCATAGATCGTTAAGATCAGGCCAAATTGAAGCTCTTTTGGTACTGCATCTCGAGCTGCTTCATTTGCCACCAAGATAGTCTGGTGAGCTCCAAATTCAATTTGTGAGGTCTTTCGTTGGTTTCCCTGCAGAAGTACAGCAAGGTCACTAAAGTTAGAGGACTCAAATAAAATTGGCTGTGGGCCATTAAACAGACCTTGGTCTCTCACAAGTTTATCAAAAGACTCTGGAAAAAATATGTCTAGCAAGTCTAGAACACTTGAAGCAAGGGAGAGAATTCCCATGTGAGAACGATAATTGTGTGTCAGCTGATACTGTTCTGGAGCCTTAATGATTTCTCTTTTATTCATGGCTTGCATCGATTGCTGTGCATGGAAGAATAGAGCTTTGAGATCTTCAAAGCGGAATGAGATTCCACGCATTATACTTTGTGCAGTGTCTCCGGTCAAGAACATCTGATTGGGGTCCTGACAGATCTGAATTAAAAGGTAAAGTTCTGCCTGTGTGAAATCTTGAGTCTCGTCAACAAAAACCTGATGAATAACCCATGGAATTGTCTTCATGCCTCTGAGACGTCTGAATATGCTGTGAATAAGATAGGTTTCATCAAAGAGATTTTTGTGCTTTATAAATCCATTATAATCAGTGAAGACCTTGTAAATATTTTCTCTTTCTCCAGAAAAACAAGGGGCTCGTTTCCTACCAACTTCAATATATTCATCTTTGCTAAGGTATCCACAGGGTTTAGAAAGAGCTTCAAATGATCCCTTGATGACAGACATAATCTCTGTCCAAACAAGGGAAGGGTCATAACTGGCTTTCATTTTCTTCTTGAGATGGGGCCAAACTTCTGTCACAAAAACTTCATAAGTCACCTCACGGCTTGGATCTACTTTGATCTATAAGTACAGATTAAAGGTTAACAATTCAGTATTTTATGTAAACAGAAAATTGTGTACAAATATAAACCTAAAACCTGTATAATCCAATATAAACTCTTGGGGAAAATTAATTTTGCAAAGTGAAAGAAAATTTATATGTGGTTACTAACCATAAATAATTTGAACATGAATGAAATTCTAATGTCAGCTTATCCCAATTAAGCCTGGGCTGTGTGGAATAAATAATTTATTTTCACGCCAATGTTTTTTCTCAGTAATACCACTTTGACTTATGGGATTTTAAAACTCCTTTCAATCAATGAATTATTTAATATTTAAAGTCAGGTATATTTCATTGACCACTGAAAAACCACTTTATGTGGAAGAATGTATTTGGAGCTGTGGAATTGTAAAATTCACATTCTAGGTATTTGAAACAATATATCACACTGTGTTGGTATTAAAACAAACCATACAAAATGCCAATAACAAAGTCAGCATTCCATTTGTTTCTACCATACCTGCTTGATTCCTGACATTTGTTGCTCTACATCTTCCACTTCTATGAAACTATTTCTACCATTATTTGATATGCAGTCCTCCACTTGATTTGAATCCTGATCAATAAGTGGCAGTATGCTATGTGAATCATCATCATTTAACCACTCCTGTATATCCACCTGTAATTAAACATGAGGCTGCATATATACAAATAAACAATAATTCAATTTATGGAACAGTTAGTTAACACTAGTAAAATATTTATTGTAAATCACAAAATTTCAGCATCATTAAAATTTTAAACAACTGTTTAATTGTCAGCATATCTTTAGCATACAATATTAGTGTGTTATTATAATGAAAGATAAATTTGTGGAGTGGTAAAGGCCATGTACTCTTGTAACTAAAGCAGTGGACGTATGTATGCTATGAAATAGGAAAGTTAATGAAATCAATAGTACATTTCTGAGAAAAGACTTACTGTGTCCACAAAGTATTAAGAATATTAAATATGAAAATAATGACAGTAAATTATGATTGTAAAATATATTATGGACTTGTGAGACAAAGCCAGCTTATCCCAGACAGGCCTAATCTGTGACGTGGGCAAATTTCTTATTAACACCGTACCTACTTTGGGAGAATTGGAACCAATATTTGTTGATTATGTTTAGAAGTCACATTCAAGGTAGCTAAAAAAAGACTTTTCCTTGCAATTGTAAATGACCAAAGCAGAAAACAAATAACACAGATCAAGAAATCAGTTTAGTATACCATACCTGCTGAGTTCCAACTGTTTCTTGCTCTCCATCTTCATCTGCTCTGAAACCATTGCTACCATTAGAAACGTCCATTTCAGAATCCAAATCTTTTCTGAAAAGAGATTGGATGCTGTCTGAACCATCAGTGTCCATCCAACCCTGTAGATCTGCCTGGAATTGAGAATGATACTATGTATTGACAAATAAAGAAAGTTTTGGAATAAAGTTTAGAAAAACATTTCTTGTACATCACGCCATTTCACCATTATTATATTTTAAGGACCATTTTATTATCAGCATATTAGCATTATAAAAAATAAGGACATATATGATTATTGATAAACAATATTTTTGATTTTTAAAACCAAATCAGTGGCTGGATGTTTGCTAGCCTACATGCATGTTAATGTAATCATTTAAATAGGTGTCCTTCATTTTTGTGACAATTCCTTATAATGTGGTTGCAGATAAAATACAGTTATGCCATAAGCCCCTTTGCAATGTAAGACAAAGAAAATGAATGTTCAGTTTTCTTGCACCTTAATGTCATCTAGCAACTTCATTAAACATTCATTAAGATTCATCTGCCATTCACCATGATTCTACCATTGTCAGCAACTGTATTTAATATGTGGCTATCATATATCCAAAACTGTCATCAGCTAGGAATCGCTGTGCAGATCTACTCATCTAGGTCAATATCTAACTGTCTAGGTCAATATCTACCTGTCTAGGTCAGTATCTAAGTCAATATCTATATGTCTAGGTCAATATCTACCTGTCTAGGTCAGTATCTATCTAAGTCAATATCTATATGTCTAGGTCAATATCTACCTGTCCAGGTCAATATTTACCTAAGTCCATAACTACCAGTCTATGTCAATATATACCTGTCTAGGTCAATATCTGCCTGTCTAGGTCAATATCTACCTGTCTAAGTCAAGGGTGGCAATGAGATGGACCCCACAGGGGAAAAGGAACCGTGTCAGACCCAAAGAGACCTGGCGACGATCAGTGGAGAGAGACCTTAAGACCAAAGGCCTCGCCTTTCAGACCGCCCCAGCAATAGCTGCCGACAGACGGAAATGGTGCTCCCTTGCTGTTGCCTCAAGCACCAGACAGTGCAGAGAGGATTGATTGATTGAAGTCAATATATATCTGCTTTTGGTCAATATCTACCTAAGTCAATATAACTGTCTAGGTCAATATCTACCTGTCTAGGTCAATATCTACTAGTCTATGTCAATATATTTTTTTGTTTGTTTGTTTGATTAGGATTTTTAACGTAGCTTTAACAATTTTTCAGTCATATCGCTACGATGTCTGCAGTGAGGCAGTTTATAGTGATGTCTAGCACTGAGACATCATGCCACAGACATGTAGCATGATGTCTCACCCAGTCACATTATCCTGACACCAGGCCGACCAGTCCTAACACTAACCTCTTTATGCTGAGCGTCAAGCGAGGCAGCTGTTAGTACCATTTTTGTAAGTCTTTGGTATGACTCGGCCGGGGATCGAACCGACGACCTCCCGCTTGCGGGGCGGACGCTCTAACCACTAGGCCACCGGAGCGGTATATGTCAATATATACCTGTCTAGGTAAATTTCTACCTGTCTAGCTCAATATTTACCTTACTATGTCAATAACTACATGTCCAGGTTAATATCTACCTGCCTAGGTCAATAACTATCTGTCTAGGTTAATATCTACCTGTCTAGGTCAATATCTGCCGGTCTAGGTCAATATCTACCTGTCTAAGTTAATATATATCTGTTTAAGTCAATATATATCTGTCTAGGTCAATATATATCTAAGTCAATATATATCTGTCTAGGTCAATATCTATCTAAGTCAATATATATCTGTCTAGGTCAATATCTATCTAAGTCAATATATATCTGTCTAGGTCAATATCTATCTGTCTAAGTTAATATCTATCTGTTTAAGTCAATATATATCTGTCTAGGTCAATATCTACCTGTCTAAGTTAATATATATCTGTCTAGGTCAATATTAGACCAACAAATTGTTCTCTGCCTTTTTTAGTTTGACTTTGTGCCAGAGACCAACTGTATTATACAATGACTCTATCTGGATCGTACGCACCATGTAACTGGTAATGAGCGAACTGCACACTATTAATTAATAAATTTATTTAGACTAACCATTGTTCCCAGACGGTAAGTATAATCCCTCTTTTAATGATCCACTGAGTTAAATCATTTAGAGCACTCACTTTTTTAGTATAGAACAGAACACCTGTGTATTCATTGGCTGTTGACCTCAGATTTAAATTACCGATGCATGTATTTAAAGCAGCATCACCAGATTGTAAGAGTAATGCCATAAAATTGTCTAGTGAGGCATATATCACTCGGAACTGACTAATGCTTGGGTGGGAGCTGTGCCATTATGGCAGACATTTAGGAGAGAGAGAGAGAGAGAGAGAGAGAGAGAGAGAGAGAGAGAGAGAGAGAGAGAGAGAGAGAGAGACATCATCTCAGAAATGTGAGAACATATGAATAATAAATAAATTGTAAAAAGACCACCAACTGTATTTATATGTGAAATTTCTTTCAGTATAGCCGTATTAATGACACCTTACTTTTTCATGATGTACCAATATATATATATATATATATATATATATATATATATATATATATATAAGTTTAAAATAGCAGGTGTATTGTATGTTGACTTTTATCCATGATTATTTATATTTAAGTTGTATTACATGAGCCACTTTGTTTAGTAATTGAGCATAAACATTGAGCCTCACTGTGTAATACTGCGTAGGGTAAAAATGTTTACTAAGTTTGAGTTCTAGAAACAACCTTGGAATTTTCCAAAAATGAAATCTGTTTTAAGTCTGATGCTTATTTTCATTAAGATGTTGTTGTTGCTGTTGTAGGGTTTGAGACCATTTTTCAGCACATGATAGGCTTTAGACCATTTGGCCACTCTCTTCCATTGAGATGTAGGTATCTATAAAAGATTGTTTATAACACAGAATACCCTGTAAATGAACAACTGACCATCATTCTCTATATTATGTTTTAGTTTATTACTTTCACTTTTCATGGAAGTTACTCATTTCTA
Source organism: Unio delphinus (assembly GCA_029339505.1). NCBI lineage: Eukaryota > Metazoa > Mollusca > Bivalvia > Unionida > Unionidae > Unio > Unio delphinus. The sequence continues at coordinate 8,840,708 of JAQISU010000361.1, read as the reverse complement.
TTTTAAAAGCTAAAGCTTAGACAGTCCTGTTGGTAAGTTTTTATTTGAGTGGATTTACTTATTTGAATTATTCACTGGAATTACAAAGTGCTCACTAATACCTTTTAGAATAAATCATTATATCGGGATTAATTGAACTTCATTCATTTACATTTCAGACTGTGTCATAAGGTAAATAAAAGCTGTTGGCACATAAACACTACTGCAGGCTATCAACACATTTAAAATTTATAATTCATTCTGAAATAACATGGAATTCACTCAGAACATTTTAAACATTTGAGCCTGTGATAACTTAAATGACTAGTTCTTTTGAAATGGTCAGTTTTTATTCAAGAGAAAAAAACATTTTGCAATACTTTTGGTTTTCACTGCTTTTTTGATATTTGGCTTAAGACCACAGAGTCATAAAAATTCCAAAATTTCTAAATTAAGAGATTTTTCATAAGTATAACATTTCTAAGTTAGAATTTTCAAACTTTTTAAAAAGAAGAAAATAATAACAGTTCTAGATCAGATATTTTCATTGCGAAATTTTTTAATAAATTCTCAAAGTATTTTGTGAAGGGCCCTGAGTGGTAGAGTGGTCTTAAGCACTCTCTGTTATGGATCACTGCCATCTCACCTCTGTCTGTGTAGGTTTGAGTCTCAGATTTGGCCAACGTCGGTATGTGAGAAAGCATGCCAGTAGCTTCTGGTGGGTCAGTGGTTCTTTCTAGGGGTTTTCCTGTTTGGCATTAAACCCAACAACAACAACAACTTATATCATGAAATTTGTTGTCAGAGCCACTACAAATCACATGTTATTGGATATTTTCTACAGTTTTCTGACAAGGAATTACAACTAAGGAAGATACTCCCCAAAAATATGGTGCTAAAGTTTGTCCAAACTACCAAAGTATATGAACATGTTCAGTCATGAATTAGATGAAATGTTCAAGAAAATACTAAGTAGTCTTCAAGTATGTACATCATAAGGAGAGGAGGAAGAGGCAAAACAATGACGAACGACAGCTAAAAGGTGTCAACATAGTATAATGTATATACTTGTTGAAGCATTAAATCAACAACGTATTTGTATACCTGATTAATTTTCTTCAGCTTAAAAATATTTGCCAAACAAAAATCATTTATTTTCCATCCTGATATACCATTATTTATCAGTTTCTTTAATGATAGTTTGCTAATAGCAAACTTTAAATAGTTTGCTAATGGCAAATCAAATGATAATTTTTTTATAACTCTCAAGAAGATAGTTAAATCTGAAACCCTCCGAATCAGTAGTGTTGTATGACAGCAGATCTTGATTATAAAGAAGCCTGTATTTAACAATAATCCCAATTAGCATGAAATCAACTGTGATCACAGCCAGAATAAAATGATAATTGGACTCAACCTTAATTACGAAAATAAAAAATAAGTAATCACACATTACTTAGAATACATCACAGGAAATTCAAGCAATTTGCAACTTCTTTGCAAGAAATCTACAACCTGGCAGCATAAGTTCTTTCTGTATAATTGCTTTGCTTATTCCAGATTTAATACGCCTAGAGAAAACATGTATGTGACTAAATCCAAAACTATTAAGTATCAATAAAATGAATAAAAACTATTTGGTGTTATGAATTTTTTAAAGTAGGAATTTTAATGTAACCTTATGTCTAGTCTAGCTAAATGTACAGGCTCTGTACGATGACTTAAGGTTATGTGATTTCAGTTCTACAGACCCAAGAAATAGAGGTGTGGAAAAAGAGGAGATGCATTGTTCATCTACCATACAAATGGTATTCAGCCCTACCTTCAGACTGTAATCCTCCTTTCTTTCAAAGAAGTAAGGTGCACCAACTGATGCATCCAGCATCAAAAGAAGTTGATGTGATGTAAGAAATGCTGGGTATGAATACTCATTAATGTCTTGAAGCCTGCTTGGCAGTTTTTCTGCTGCTCTGTCCAAATGAATATCGGCATTGCAGAACTCCTTGAACTTTTTCTGAACCATAGTACAGAGAACTGGATTTCTGGTGACAAAAACTTGATGAATGTGAGCATATTGAGAACAGGTACATTCTTCTGGATTATCAACACCTACAGGTCCTAGATAAAAAGAAAAACAAGTGCACACTTAGAATTTGTTGTTTGCAATTTTGTCAAAAGATTTAAAGCAATCTTGGAAGAATAATGTAGTAATCTCATGGGAGAAAATAATGTTAATGAAGTCATAAAATGTCATATAAATGGAAAAGATTTTAATTGTAGGATTTTTTTATATCTAGGATAATAACTTTGTAAAAAGGAAAATATTGATCTATTTAAAGAGCAATGAGAGCATCACCAGAGGTGGTGCTGATAGCTTTGAAGTTTAAAGAGAGGATACTGTGTTGAGCAAACAAGGGCTACCGTGTTGAGCAAAGAAGGGTTACTGTATCGGACAAACAAGGGTTACTGTATTGGGCAAACAAGGGATACTGTGTTGAGCAAACAAGGGCTACTATGTTGAGCAAACAAGGGTTACTGTATTGGGCAAACAAGGGATACTGTGTTGGGCAAACAAGGGATACTATGTTGAGCAAACAAGGGAGACTGTGTTGGGCAAACAAGGGATACTGTATTGGGCAAACAAGGATACTGTATTGAGCAAACAAGGGCTACCGTGTTGAGCAAACAAGGAATACTGTGTTGGGCAAACAAGGGATACTATGTTGAGCAAACAAGGGATACTGTGTTGGGCAAACAAGGGATACTGTGTTGGGCAAACAAGGGATACTGTGTTGAGCAAACAAGGGTTACTGTATTGGGCAAACAAGGGATACTGTGTTGAACAAACAAGGGATACTGTGTTGAGCAAACAAGGGATACTGTGTTGGGCAAACAAGGGCTACCATGTTGAGCAAACAAGGGATACTGTGTTGAGCAAACAATGGATACTGAGTTGAGCAGACAATGGATACTGTCTTGAGCAAACAATGGCTACTTTTTTGAGCAAACATGGGATACTGTGTTGAGCAAACAAGGGATACTGTGTTGAGCAAACAAGGGATACTGTGTTGAGCAAACAATAGATACTAAGTGGGAATTATTCTTCCAAATAATGTGGAATACTGGACATCCAACACATTCAAGGTCCTATCAAAATGCGAGTGAATAAAACATATGGTCAAAATTCAACATTCCAAAGAAACATTATAAAAAGTGTTAGCAAATTGCAGTCACAGTTGTTCTAAAACAAAATTTGAAATGAGGAAAATTAAAGTCACGATGTCATAATGTGGAAAGCCAACTATGGCTGAAATCCAACAAAACATTAATAACGTTATGCTTTAGAAACAAATGTCAATAGAATGAGTAATCAGGGGGCATAATTCATTTGTTTCTGTAAATGATGTCATGGAACGCTTGAAATGGACTCATTTTGGTCAACATTAAGCTGGAAGCCAACTCTGCCTGAAGTGCAAAAGTCCTTAAAATAGTAGAGACAAAATGGTCTGTGTTGGGAGATCACGGCCATAAGCCATAAAAATGAACACAAGTTATGTCGCAGAACAGGAGAATGAACAATCAGGTGATATAGTGTCTGAGATAAGGTGTCTGTGATAAAGTGTCTGAGATAAAATGTCTTTGATAAAATGTGATAAGTGTTTGTGATAAAGTGTCTGAGATAAAGTGTCTGTGACAAAATGTCTGTGATATTGTGTCTGTGATAAAGTGTCTGTGATAAGTGTCTCAGATAAAGTGTCTCAGATAAAGTGTCTGTGATATTGTGTCTGTGATAAAGTGTATGTGATGTTACGTGCTTAGGCTCGAATAAACAGTAACACAGAAAGAGTGAAAATAACAAGCTTGTAGAAACTTAATAAACAATTTATTGAGTACAAATAATTTTCATAAAAGAAAAATAAACATAACTGTTTTAAGAATCAAATCCAATGTTAATCCAAAAGAATTCACAATATAATCCAATAGTGGAATTGCAAAAGTCCTGATAATAAAATGTCCTAATAGTTCCCGGTTCGAATCTTAGTGAAGCAATACAAGATGGAAGATGATGTCAAGTGAAGAAGTCAATTCTAGTCTTATGAAATTTCAATGAGCACAATATTTTCTAGATAAATAACACAATAAATTCTCCTTGATCCAAACAAATTGAAATAATTCCAATACAAGATAATAACTCAAACAATACAACTTAGTAGTCTAACAGCCCAAATCTTCTACTGAACAGTTCACTCTAAAACATAATTTTATATACTTGTTTTTATGTAAACAAGGAAGGGTCATATGTCATTCTAGAAGCTTTAGAACACACCCACATTTACAAGGTCACGTACACACCACATGAGAATCAGTTATTATTTACTCTCAAAAACTTAAAAATAGAAAGATGTTGACAACAAAGCTCCATAATGTCCTTGGAATCAATCAACCATTTTCAAAGCTTGTTTACACCCTGAAACAAGGTCAGAAATGAGGTCAACATCTGATGTTTACAAGTAGAGTATAGGTCATCCCAAGTTTCTAGAAAATAACTCCCAATTAATGAATTGTAAACCCAAAATTTCAAATTTGAATTTGACAAACAAACAATTAAAACAAAAATGAATGACTTAAATCAAATATACGTAACAGTGATAAGTGTCTGAAATAAAGTGTCAGAGATAAAGTGTGTGATAAAGTGTCTGTGATACTGTGTCTGAGACAAAGTGTCTAAGATAAAGTATATCTGATAAAGTTTCTGTGATAAAATGTAATATTGTGTCTGAGATAAAGCATCTGTGATAAAGCATCTGTGATAAAGTGTCTGTGATATAGTGTCTGTGATATTGTGTCTGAGACTAAGTATTTCAGATAAAACGTCTGTGATAAAGTAATATTGTGTATGAGATAAAGCATCTGTGATAAAGTGCCTGAGATAAAGTGTCTGAGATAAAGTGTGTGATACAGTGACTGTGATATAGTGTCTGTGATATTGTGTCTGAGACTAAGTATTTCAGATAAAATGTCTGTGATAAAGTGATATTTCTATTCCTGAACATAGTGACTTTCTGAAGGGGAAGTTCTGCATGCACTCAAACCAAATACTAAATAAATCTAAGTAGCTGTTTGTGTCTCGGTTAAGACAAAATGAGGTGATCAAGTTTAGATCTTACTAATGACCTACACAACAAAAACAAATTTTTTTAATCTGACCTGCATCCTTAGCCATAACTCATTAAATCCAAGACTTATTGACGTGTGGTAAGAAAGTCAGTTCCATAAGGTGACATATCCACTTACCAATTTTACAAAATTATGGCAGCTACATGTTTTCATCTTTCTGAAAGCTTTGTTTCTTTTAAGACTATCAATTGTGCCATTCTATATCACTAACAAGCTGTGTTTGTAAAGACATGGAATGGAATGGATGATAAATGACAAACTCCTCTGGTATATCACACCAACAAATGAAATCAGATATTCAATGCAGATTAAGCTATACTATAGACAATCCTGTCACAACTTTCATTCATCATACAGATTTTGTAAAGAAAGAAATGTAAATGAAATCATTGCTAAAGTTATGCTGTAATATCTAAAAGTCATTATAATGGGCAATGTAAACACATTCCTAAATAAGTGGTGTCAGAGAATACTAAAAACTGAGATCTTTCAATGTCGGATTTTTTGAAATGCCCCCCACCCCCATCCCCTCTAAACTGTGCATTTTGTGTTCAGAAAGTCAATTTAAGAGGATAGAAAACCATGAGGCGTAACTCTGACAATGACATTTGACAATGATGGAAATAACACTGGACACTTGAATGGACAAAATGATTACTAATGGGCTTTGTCGTCTTCATCAAGCTGGGCACAAATGAAATAAATTAAATAACACAAAAAGCACATTTAACAAAATTTGACTTAACTGATTGGATCCATTTCAAGTTCTAAGAGATTCTATGAAGAGAATAATGTTTCACCATGCATACCTGATTCCATATACAATTTCTTCTCATCATTTTTCCATACTTCTTCACTTTCTTTCTTTTTTGCCTCTTTTTTCTTCATTTTGTCCCGCTTCTCTTTATCTTTCATCTTCTCACTCAATGCGAGGTGAAAATAACAAACAGTGCGAGGTAAAAGGGGACCTTCAGCTTCTTTAGCCTTTCTCCAATAGTCTTGGAACTGAGAACACAGGCGATACAGGCAGCAGATTGTCTTTCCTTTCAATATAGGATTAAATAACAACTGGACTTACAAACTCATTTCTATGAAAGCTCACACTTCTGTAAAATATGGCTCTGGTTTCAATCAGATTTTCAAATGTATACCTTGACCAATACCTTGTGAACATTTAAGTTTTCATTGCAAAAATGAATTATACCTTATTTCACTGACATGCCAGTTTGACATATTTGCTCTACCAAAAATATCCATTACTAAACTTTGATGATATTTTCAAATTATCTGAGTGGACAAAACATGTACTCTCTCAATTATTCTAATTGTCCATATCATTTTTCTAACATCAACTTGGAGACAATGTATATGTTTTTGACAAATTTTCCAATTTCTAAAAATATTAATAATTATCATAATTCTGCAAACCTGTGCCACTGCGACCCAGAAGCAGTATCGGTGCATCAGACTTAAGACTAATGATGGCATGTTCTTGGTCAGTAACACGGAATGGTAAGTCCAGTGGTTCCTTGGTACTGAGATTTTTCAAAACGTATTGACTGACAAGATTAAAGGAGTAAAACTTCAGGATGTGGTATTCAGTCTTATTTGGACTCGCATGTGGGAAATACTTTTGCAACTGCTTCTGTTGTAGTTCCAACATATTATCCAAGTATTCTTCTTCATTTTCAGTGAACAGTATGGGAACTGAATGACCATGATTTGTGTGGGTGGAAAGAGATTCGTTACTATGGAGAGTCTTCGGAATAATGCAAGTTAATCCACGTTCGTAAGACCCAATAATCTGAGCCTGGATTAAGCGTTTGGCTGATCTCTGGATGGACCTAAAAATATTGACATTAAGTGTTGTTATTCTACATATAGGTGTTGTATTAAATAATTAAAGTTATTTTTAATATTTCCAATCCATGACTTCAAGAAACTACTTACATGTATCAGGTAACATGACAGATAACATAGTACTGCATGTTTCATCGGGAAATCCTTTTCAGAAAGTAAAACAAATTTATAGATATCATTTATATCAGTGGTGAAATGGAAGTTTTGATGAAGCATCTACACAATGGTGATATCCAATTTTTAATTTTGAGAACTGACACAATGTATCGATTGATGAAATCCGAAAGTGTCTCCATAAATATAGTACATTCTCAAACAAGTGTAAATTATTAACACCATATTTGAATAAGTCATTTTAGCACAACAATTATTTCTACAAACTTAATCACTTTTGCATTTTGTCTACACATATGGTCCTCATAATAAATCACTGAGTACCAGCTTAACATGTCAGAGTATAGTCCTCTGAACCTTGTCACATCTTAATTAATGTCAATGAATTAATTAACATCAAGGGACTAATTAATGCCAAGGAAATAATTAGCAACAAGGAATTAAGGAATTAATTAATGTCAAGGAATTAATTAACATCAATGAAATAATTAACAGTAGAAAAAATAATTAATGTCAAGGAATTCATTGATGTCAAGGAATTAATTAACATCAAGGAATTAATTAACAGTAAGGAAATAATTAATGTCAAGGAATTCATAAACATAAAGGAATTAATTAACGTCAAGGAATTAATTATCATCAAATAATTTATTAACATAAAGGAATAATTATCATCAAATAATTTATTAACATAAAGGAATTAATTAATGTCAAGGAATTTTAACAGTAAAGGAAAAAAATTAACATCAAAGAATTAATTAACAGTAAAGGAAATAATTGACAAGAAGGAATTTATTAATGACAAGGAATTAATTAATGTCAATGAAAATAATTAACATCAAGGAATTAATTAACATCAAGAAATGAATTAACATTTTTTTCATGAAAAACTTAATATTTTCTAATGTCCTTGACCTTTACCAAATGTCTGAGGACAAAATGATGCAAGGATATCAACAGCGGTTATCCATTCCAGAGTTTGAGACCTATGACCATGTAGAAACATTCAAATAATACCTTAATGAAAGATGAAGTAAGTTTTTGGAATGAGGAATAAACATATTTTGAAAGAGGATCTGACAATAAACAACAATTTGGTTTCTGTAGCTTCACATGAAAACAACCCTGCATTAAAATATATTTTAAAAAAATACACCAGTTAATGTCTGTAATACTAAATGGTAACATAGACTGAAGACATGTATAGTATTACATGCCTATTTAGTTTCCCGTGGTCAAGAATAATGTCCCAGATGCGAATGATTTCTGAGTAGATCTTTCCCCCTTTTACAGGTTGTGCTGCCATCTCATTAAGACGAGGGGAAAAAGCAACTGCAAGCTCCCATATGACACAGCCTCCTAAAATAATGCATATACATATTATCCATAAACATCACATGTAAAATTCATCTATAATTAGATTATAATTAATCTATAAATACATGTATAATTACTCTATAAATACATGTATAATTCATCAATTAACAGATGCATATGTTGATGTTTACAATCATAATAATGATATATCAATCATATATTCTCAAGATTGCAACAAATTATAGTAATAATTGATTACATTCTATGAGAGACAAATTCCGTTTTGACTTTAATCTTATTAGTATAAGTCCAACTCCAATCAGTACCTAACTACAAATCTTGTTGATTGTTGAATATAGTTAGGGATGGGAGTAGGGGTGAGTTGCTAAATTATTTTTAGTCATAATTATTGCTTTGATTTAAAGAAACAAAACCGATTATATTCATTATACGAGTTATTCAGTCCTTTCACTGTACACAAGCATATATAATGCATTTATATATTTCTAGTTTCTAGAATATCTAGAATTAGGACCAACTAGAATATCTGACCAGTAGAGCAAAAGCATGGGAGTAATGGTTTTATCATGTTGGAAGCGGGTTTGCAAGATCTCTGAGTGAAGATTAGCGAGGGAGTAGTGTAGAGGTTTCACATCCATTGCATGAATTCTAAAGAGCTTGTGTATAACTAAAATACTGGCCAATTCATTCACATGACTCTGTGAGGAATGTCATAACTTCCATTTTAAAACTGATGCACCCATAATGTTTAGATATTATTTTGGTGCGGTTTAATCACACAGCAATGATTAAATGCCAAAATCCAAAGTGTTTTTTTAAAAAATCATTTGAAAATTGAGAATTATCATAAATAACTTACGAAGGATTAAAAGAATTTCTCATGACTAGTAAACAGTAGCTTGCATGCAAAATACCTTTTGAAACTTTTGCTTCATAAAGTTTCAGATTGGGTGGTATATTTTTCAACCGTTTACATAGACGTGGCTGCCATTCTCCACTGGCCAAAAGCTTTATCCTTTGAATAATCCGCAACTTCATGTCCGGTGTAATGTGCTTGTCCCGCATCTTCTTCCAAAACTCAGATGTACAATCCACCTCCCAGGCCAAATTATCAAATACCTGAAAGACATGTAATGATATGACAACTTATCAAACTGATTGAAAATTGATCTGAAAGGCCAAATAACTAATTCAAGATTGGTCTGAACAGCCAAGTAACTAATTGAAGAGTGGTCTGAAAGTCTAAATAACTAACTGAAGATTGGCCTGAAAAGCCAAATAACTAACTGAAGATTGGTCTAAAAGACCAAATAAACAATTGAAGATTAGTCTGAAAGGCCAAATAACTAACTGAAGATTGGTCTGAAAGTCCAAATAACTAACTGAAGATTGGTCTGAAAGACCAAATAAACAATTGAAGATTGGTCTGAAAGTCCGAATAACTAACTGAAGATTGGTCTGAAAGGCCAAAAAACTAACTGAAGATTGGTCTGAAAGACCAATTAACTAACTGAAGATTGGTTTGAAAGGACAAATAACTAATTAAAGATTGGTCTGAACTATTAAATGGATAATGGGCATATGACTGGGATTGTTTTCCTTGACTTCAAGAAAGCTTTTGATCTTGTTGATCATGAAATTCTGCTGCAAAAGTTGAACTGTTACAGGTTTGACAATCCTTCTTTAAACTGGTTTAGATCATACCTAAACCAAAGGTCTCAACAAGTAAGCATTGGCAATATTAGCTCTCAAACTCGCACTATTCATTCAGGAGTCCCTCAAGGCTCAGTTTTAGGCCCTCTCCTCTTCCTTATCTATGTCAATGATCTACCATTTAATAATGAATCCACCAATACAGAATTGTTTGCAGATGATGCAACCTTGTATACATCTAGTTCTGATACTGAAGTTATCCAAACAAGATTAAACTCAGATCTTATTAGAGTCCAAAACTGGGCACAACAAAATAGGATGGAAATTAATGAAGGTAAAACAAAATGTATGATTCTGGGGACGACACAAAAGCTACACAAGTCAGGAAACCCAAAACTATCTCTTGCAATAAATAATCATCCATTAGAAAATGTCAATCATGAAAGGCTTGTAGGTGTGTCCATAGATAATAATTTATTATGGAATGACCATATTGATAAGCTTTGTAAAACACTGTCATCCAAAATTGCCCTTCTCAGTAGAATCAAGAAATATTTACCTATGGAAACTCGCAATCTATACTACAAGACGCATATTCTTCCAACAATGGATTACTGTTCTAATGTATGGGGAAACTGTGCTAAATCTGAGCTTGACAGGATTTATAAACTCCAGAAACGAGCAGCACGTGTAATTTTAGATACATCTGTTGACCATCCCTCAAAAGCATTATTTACAGAACTCAAATGGTTCACAATCTATGACAGGATAGATTTTCACAAGGCAGTTCTTTTATATAAATGTCTACATGGAACTGCACCAGAGTATCTTCAGGACTTATTCAGGCCTTTTTCAACACAATACCAGTTGAGATCAATCTCACATGGAAACCTACTGGTACCAAAACCAAGAACAGAGCAATTCAAAAAGAGTTTTCAATACTCTGGTACAGTTCTGTGGAATAAGCTTCCACTACATGTAAAATCGGCTGAAAATATTAGAGTATTTAAGAAGAAATATCAGGAGCATGCATGTGTTTCTAACAGATAATGGAATTTAGTATTTTAATACGAAACATGCTAATATAAGCACTAATTATTGCTTCTTCACACAATGTGCATTGTTATACTTTCATTAAGAGGGCCTCAAGGGAGAATAGTCCTTGACTAATGAGTCACCCTCTATAAATAAAGCATTATTATTATTATTATTATTATTATTAAACAATTGAAGATTAGTCTGAAAGGCCAAATAACTAATAATGCAGTTGTAACTTTTAATAGATGATTATAAATAGTTTGAGTTCCTTTGCTTTGGAATATTTTGTTTGTTTGTACCATGTTACCATGACACAATTCCAAAGGTCTAACAGATCAATCACAAGACATTCTAAATTTAATAATTTGCTACTTATCACTCAACATTAGCTACCAATCATATCAAGATCTTTTGTAAGATAATCTCATGATCATAACTAGTATCTTTATTTACTCTCTGATCTGAATATATGGAAAATATATACAATATATAAACGAAATATATATATAGCACCTGCTAACGTGTGAAATCAAGTGATTCTGAAGAAACTACCACTGAGTATAACATTTAGTTTGAATTCCATCACTATGAAATGGGTAAGTTAAATATAAAAAATATCTAATATGGAGTTTCAAAACCAGAAAAAAAGAATCTTAGCAGATGCGCTGCTTTAGGAAACCTAAACAAAGAAAACAAGGAAAAAAATCAAGCACAGTGTACTTTAATTTCAACAATTCTATCATTTTGCTCATTAGTCCCTCACCTATCTATCGCAACCCTAAAAAGCAAAACTCATGCTTGATTAATTTACAGTTACACCAGTCTGAATATAAACAGATGGCTACAGACACTGGCATAGAGCATCAACAACCAAGTTGAAGCAAACTACTCAACACTAAATAAATGTCAACCCTAATTTCCAATATATACAGTTATTAAAGCTTGTACTTTCAATGCATTTTGTGTTTATTTGTTTGTCTTGTTTTCTATTTTAAGTGAGTCTTTGAAAAATACTTAATACTGTTATTCACCATTAATATATATATATATATATATATATATATATATATATATATATATATATATATATATATAGTCCTACCCGTCAACAGATTTCCCTGCTTTTAAGTCGCCGCAAAAACCCAGGTTTATAGACCCAAACAAATCCTGGGGGTGTTTATTTATCTGACCTCGACATTAAAGCCTGGCGGCAAGATCAACTAACTGTTGAACAAAGTATGGGTCAGAACTGGCAGCTTGTCAACATAAATGATCAGAAAACAAAGGCTTTGTTCAAGCTGAGACCAAGGGCTTCTGTTGACATGTACATTTATCTTTTATCTCGATGTCGACATAAGGATGACAATTTGGTAGTAATAGTAGACCAAACAACTGGGACTATGCTTTTTTGTTGGCATAGGCGGCTTGTCGACATAACTGATGTCAATATAAACAGGTATAACTGTATATATATATATATATATATATATATATATATATATATATATATATATATATATATATATATATATATATATATTTATATATATATCCTTTCATATCAAAATGTGAACAATATAGCGTTTAAAAACTAAGGATTTACAATAATAAAATTTTCTGTAGAAAAGATAAAAGGGAGATAATATCCTTAAGCAAATGCAAGAAAGTGACTGATTTGTTATTTTAAAAATGATTAACCTTTAAATTGATTCTGCACAGAAATAAATTGGCAATTTCAAGAAACCATGAGCTATTGGAAGTATACATTTTCTTAAGTTATATATTCCTTTATATAATATATTTACAATTTACATAGAAATATTACTTTAAGAAATATTAAAATAAAAAATATGTTAGTGTCCACATCCAGTGTATTTTAATATGAAGTTGGAATGCCTTATTCAACTTTGACAAAAAAAATGTTAAAACCATCAGTTGCATATCTGTTGGAAAAAAGCGACAATGTCGCTTGATAGAGCTCATACTGTTGAACTGAACCTGCTAATAGATTTTATTTAATGATTTAAGAAATTGGATGTGGACATATCAATGATGACATCAATAATCCCACCCAGAACAATTTGAATCCAGCAGGCAGAGATTATTGGATCTGAGCATAATGTAAATTACGATAAAATTATGAACATGTCCTTTCCACAGTGTCGTCTGCCATGCTTGAAATGCATTCAGTATAGTCTAAGTGTCTGGGAGACTGATTTGCAATTAACACTGCGTAAAGGAACCATACAGTATGGATATCCCAAAATGAAGCATTGATGTGTCCATCCAACATGCCATCCATGCAGATCCGAATGCCTTATATTTATATTATATTGTTACGGAGTAGCGTTGGTCATTAAATCTCCAGTGACCATTCATTGACAATGTGCCAAATTTAGAAATAAGGCTAATACCTGGGAAAGTGATACAATAACATAGTGATATTAAAGAGTTCAAACGATGATTTATCATCAGTTCATACTGGAATATTAAACATACCCAAAAATCATTACCAATCATTGCTTGGACAATAATAGTATGTAGGTATTAATAAATAATTAACATTGATTAAATTAATTAATTCTTTTCAATTTTGACCTAATCTTGACCAATGGTTCACAAGAGTAAATCCTGTTTAGATTAAATTAAACCTCATTTTTAGAAATGGCTACTTTATTGAATGAAGACTGCCATTACTTGAAAATGCTATGTGCTATGCATGTTTTGAATTGGCCCATCAAAATATTTTTGATGGACAATATATCATGCAGAATGGATAAAGGGCAATAGCAAAAGAAACAAAATGAAGCATGCAATTAGTTCTAAGCATACACCCACATCTAAAATATGCAGTATAAAAAATAAAGGGCAATATATAAACGATATCCAAACATAAAATGAATTTTTACTATTTTATCAGGCAGCGGGATTGTATATGGTGGATGAAGTTTTAGGTTGCTGCAAACCAACAGAGTTCCCTCTTACTCATAAATGATTTCAAAATTCACAATATAAATAGTTTACTGTAAGTATTGCCGAATGTTGCACTAATATGTACATACCGAAGCATCAATTGTCTCGTCTAATGTTTCTTCATCTTCATATTCTGACTCTTTATTTTCATCACCTTTATTTGCGTTCACAACATATCTATCGACATTGTTTTCAGACTTACTCCTCTCTTTTTTCTCCATTGAAGTTCCAACATCTCCCTCTCTTGTCTCCAGTTTTGATTCTGTATGATCACTTGGCATCAATGCTTGACACATAGCCCTTTCTGGTAATACCGTATAAAGGGTTTTCTTAAATTTCTTAGAAGCTTTACATTTGGCCTTCTTCATGTTTTTTATCATTTCTTCAATTATTTCTAGATTATTTCTCCCCACTGAAGATTTTACTGTTTCTATGATATTTGCACATGTTTTTTCCTCAATTTTTATCTGGGCTACTTTTTCATTGGCAGAACTCTTTGTCTCTATGGAAACATTTTCCAGTTTGGGAACCTCTGGACAAACATCAATACAGAGGTATTGTTTTCGTTCATCGTTTGCATTTTTAATATAATCCACTGGCAGTTTTCCCTTATTATTACAGAGTCTTGGATCAAGATGTCGTGCACAAAGCATTTTTATGGCCTCCAAGGCATAGTTGCTAAATTTGCACTTAGCGAGTAGGTGGAACAGTCCATTTCCTTTGGCATCAACTTGTTTGGGGTTTAAAAATTGAAATTTCACAGGGTCTCCATCAAACTGACATAACAATTTCTCTAGAAGATTAAGATTATCTGGAAAAAGGCAATATAAGTATTAGTGTTGGTTTATTCTGGAAAAACAAACATAGATATGCATTGGGGTTTTTTCTTCTTCATTTTTAAATTGTAATCAATACAAGAATTAATCTTTAAACACAAAAGTGCAAATGAGGCCAGCTATTACACTTACAATTCATTTACGTCAGACAAATATATAGTCAGATCATGTACTTTTGTCTCAGATGATTCTGTCTGGTTAATTGCTATCAACTGTGGATATGTATATATGGGACAAAAACTGTAAGAGAGCTGTACAAATGTGAAATTAAAAATTCCAAGTTTTTCCTTAATTAAAGCTTTAAAAATATTTAAAAGCATTTTAATCTGAAACAGACACAAATGTATTTAATTTTAAAATATTTTGGAGGCTGGGGAATCTAATTTAAATCATATATTTGACTGACTTAAGGGTATTCTTCACTCTTCAGTGAACAAGTCCCCACATCATAATGTCTTTATACCACTAGTATGAAAAAAGAAACTCTCTTCTACTTATACCATGAATGACTACAGTGGCTGAAGTGGTTAGAGCATTCATTTTGGATGCTGAAGGTCACATGTTCAAACCCAGGTGGAAAAATATAAAATTACACCTCAACTGAGAAGCGTAAATGAGAATGTGTCTTCTTTAAATCACGTCTCCTGAAGGTCGCATGTTCAAACCTTAGCCAATTCATACCAAAGACTTATAAAAATAGTTGTATTAACAACTGCCTCACTTGGCTCTCAGCATTAAGATGTTAGTGCTAAGACTGGTAGACCTGGTGTCAGGATAATGTGACTGGGTGGGACATCATGCTGTATGACTGGGTGAGACATCATGCTGTATGTCTGGGTGGGACATCATTCTCTATGTCTGGGTGGGACATCATGCTGTATGTCTGGGTGGGACATCATGCTGTATGTCTGGGTGGGACATCATGCTGTATGTCTGGGTGGGACATCATGCTGTATGACTGGGTGGGACATCATGCTGTATGTCTGGGTGGGACATCATGCTGTATGTCTGGGTGGGACATCATGCTGTATGTCTGGGTGGGACATCATGCTGTATGTCTGGGTGGGACATCATGCTGTATGACTGGGTGGGACATCATGCTGTATGACTGGGTGGGACATCATGCTGTATGTCTGCGTGGGACATCATGCTGTATGTCTGGGTGGGACATAATGCTGTATGTCTGGGTGGGACATCATGCTGTATGACTGGGTGGGACATCATGCTGTATGTCTGGGTGGGACATCATGCTGTATGTCTGGGTGGGACATCATGCTGTATGACTGGGTGGGACATCATGCTGTATGACTGGGTGGGACATCATGCTGTATGTCTGGGTGGGACATCATGCTGTATGTCTGGGTGGGACATCATGCTGTATGTCTGGGTGGGACATCATGCTGTATGTCTGGGTGGGACATCATGCTGTATGTCTGGGTGGGACATCATGCTGTATGTCTGGGTGGGACATCATGCTGTATGTCTGGGTGGGACATCATGCTGTATGTCTGGGTGGGACATCATGCTGTATGTCTGCAGCATAATGTCCTAAGTGCTAGACATTACTATAAACTGACCACTACAGATATCATAGCGATATGACTGAATTAAAAAAAAAACTATGTTAAATATCCAAATCAAGCACAGAGATTTATACAACTATGTTTGGGGGGGGGGGGCCGAGTGGCTGAGTGGTGCAAATCGCTCTCTGTTATGGATCACTGCCATCTCACCTCTGTCTGCATGGGTTCATGTTTATTCTGAAACCAAATTTCCACCTGGTACAAGTTTCAAAGACCAATTCACTCTCATTAAAAATCAAAATTTCCACCTTGTACAAATTTTGAAGGAAAAAATGACGTCTCAAAACAATGACTTGTAGTGTTTTCTGCCATAACCAGGTGAAAAAATATAAAATTACACCTCAACTGAGAAGCGTAAATGAGAATGTGTCTTATTTAAATCACGTCTCCTGCTCTATTCCACCTGGCGGTTTCAGTCTCTATGACATGTGGATTCCGATTCTCTGTTTCATACGGGTTGGATTCGGCTAATGTGGGTATGTGAGAAAGTTTTCCAGTAGCTTCTTATGGGTCAGTGGTTCTTTCCGGTCTTTTCTGGGTTCTTCCTCCACCATTAATACTGGCTGCCATGTATGGCCTATCTTGTGCTGAAAAATGGCATTAAACCCTACAACAACAACAACAACAACAACTATGTTTGGGACATTGGAGCTGGGTAACCATCGGAAACACTTGCATTAGTGAACATCAAGTATAATTAAAATGAGAACAAAACAATTTAATTTCCCCTCAACCCAAAAGATACGGTAGATATTTGAGAAATGTAAAAACTGAATTTCAAAAAGATCCAGTAAGAGAAGACATTGCAAATAAATGTGGCAAGGCAAGGTATAAATTATAAAAAAAATTTGAAATATGCACAAAAAAAATAAACGTAACATGTGCATATTCTTGCGTATATTTGATGTATTTGCTTTTATTAGAGTAAAGTAGTAGATTACATGTCAAATTTGTAATTGTTGATGTATTTTAAATGCTTCATATTGAAAAACTAATTATTTTGTCATCTTGATGTATAAAATCCTGAAAAATTACATACTGTGTTTGAATGTAGAAAATTGTTGCTTTGATTTAAATTCACCACTGAAGGCTTTATAATGATGTATAAAATTGATGTACAGTATCATGTATTTTATGTATTTGTTTGCAATGTTTTGTGTATGTATATATGCTGGTTATGATTTAGGTGGAGAGTATATTATCTTTAAAGTAACGTTTATTCAATGTAATGTGATGGGCAGGCACTTTGGGCTATTTATAGCTGGAATAGCTCGTTTGCTAGACTGGAAGCATAACGCTCAGAATTGGCATCATATAGCTGATAAAACATATTGCTGAAAACTTGACTTACAGTTTGACAGCTTAGCTCATGTCATATCAGATTAACCACCAGTGTGGTGTCAGACTTCTTATATGAAGCAGCGTAACTGGCCAAGTTGCAGATTGTATGAACTATGCACAGATCTTTAAATTGTATGAACTCATTTCCTTAATTAATACATATTCATTTTACGTCGTATAGGTACATCAACCATATTTCTCATTTTTAAATATACAGGGACCCTGCCGAATAAATTCTGGTTCCATATTTAGTGTGGTGAGTAATATTTGACGAGTAACTGATTTTTTTTCAAAGCTCCTATGTTTTATTAAATTTTAAACTGTCAGCATGTGAGGCAAACCAATATTTGGGGCTACATGTTTATTTGTTGTATAGTTTTATTTTCATTAAATAAACATTTTCCCAAGCATGCACTGTATTTAGTTTTTTCACTTGATCCAAAATCCATTCAGTTTTAATCAGGTGACTGTTACTGAATGACCTTGTGATATGAGCACGCTCTCTGATCAGCTGACTAGTGACCAGAATGTGTTGTATTGCCTTGAGCTGGGTACGCTATGCCTTGTTATTGGTTACAGGTCACATAAACAAGACTGCTTCATGTGTCCAGTAAGTCCCTTTGATCATCAATATAATGTTTGCTTATGCTGGAAAAGAAGGACTTACTCAGGTGTGCTGAAGAATTTTTTCTGTAAGTTTTATTTAGAGGGCAATGGATCCTTCCTGGGATCTGCATGCTGGTGACTTCATTGCATTATGAAGTGTCACCAGTGTTGCATGTTTCATAAAGAGAGGAACTTCCCCACAAAAGACGTCAATGGCAGTCAGTCTGCAAATAAGTGGGCCAAGGTCATGGCTTAGTGTGATAAGGACAAATACAATTCAGTAATATTTAGTGTCTCTGTGATAGTATGTTTCTATTAATAGAAAATTCAAGCTCACTCATGAAAGTTTCAAGGAAAAACTTTTCAAACATTATTATTTATAGAAGAACTTACACCCACAACAGGACTGTAGACTATTTTCCAATGTTGTACTTATCCTTTGTTATGGCTGTTCTCAACAAGTAATGCATTTATATTATGAAATAAAGATTGACATATTTACATGCAAATTTGTCATCAGACTGACTCTTTCTAACAGCATTCTATATTTGTTTGATGCCAGTGAAACTGTAGACATCTATTTATTAAGCTCTTTTACTTTCTCTTAACTTCTCTTACATTTCAAGTTTGATCTTGCTCTAGTTTACATCATTTCTGCTGCCATTAACCTGTGACATGATGTCAAACTTTCATGTGTTTCTGTTTTAACAGACAGATCAACAGCACATTTTAAAATAAAGTACAGTGTATTAACCAAACCTTGCTATGTTTTTACTAACCCATCTACAATGGACATCATTTGATTCTGGTATTCTCTCTCTCTCTCTCTCTCTCTCTCTCTCTCTCTCTCTCTCTCTCTCTCTCTCTCTCTCTCTCTCTCTCTCGTTGTCTAAGTCGACCCCATACTACTGTAGCACCAATTTGAAATTGGCACATTCATTATTCCTATAGTAAAAGTCACATGGGTCATTTAAGAACATTCGCTGATTTACAATTTAAACATAATATAATTATCCCAAAGTTTATTCCATTGTGGATCTTTCTCGGTTTGCACATTAGTTGTTATAACAAAATTTCTAGACAAAAAGTATCAATCGCTATGGACTATTACAATGGTTGTTCGGCATACACTAGGGCAAGAAAGAATTATGGATTCAACTATTACTAATGCAGGGTGAAACTCTGTATAGTTGCATGAACAAGACATTGGACACATCTTCATTCATCTCCTTTATGGATATTCAGCTATGAATGGGATGGAGAGGTGACGTAATTTGTTTTTAATTTTTTTTTAAACATGTACATATGACATTTCAAAATTATTAATTAGCATTATGTAAAATTCAACCAAAATAAATTTAACTTGACAGCTGCATTTCTAATGTCATTTAGATACAAGAAGGAAGATATTTGTATGGGAAATATAGGTATTATGTATGGACTGAAATATAAGAAATGACATACCATACATAAGGTATATAACAAATTATATCCAATAATTCTATCCTTAAATATTTTCAGCAATATTTCTGTTTTCTAATTTCAAGGTATTTTTTTCAGGCACATTTTCCCCAATGACCCACGTAAAGGTTCCTATTTACAATCACAGCACAATGCTTTATGGCTGATTCTTTTTCTGTCACCTATGTATACTGCCTATATCAATCGCAATTGAAAATACACTTCCACATAGCTGTGTACTAGACTGATATGACCCTTTAAATATGGTATGGGATCAAATTTAGTGATATCGGTATAAACAATGCAAATGGATATGATCCTTTAAATATAGTATGGTATCAAATTTAGTGATATCGGTATAAACAATGCAACTGGATATGATCCTTTAAATATGGTTTGGGATCAAATTTAGTGATATCGGTATATCATGAAAGTGAAAGAGATAGCTTTTATTGTCTATTTAATTTTAATTAATCTCAGACTGAATACGAGCGGTACAAATATCACCAAAGTAATAAATACAGGTGATTTATAAATTAAAGCCTATGTGTAGACAAGATTAAAAAACATGTGTGTAGTAACATACCTGTCTGAAGATCAATCATGACAGCGTAACATACCTGTCTGAAGATCAATCATGACAGTGTAATATACCTGTCTGAAGATCAATCATTACAGCGTAACATACCTGACTGAAGATCAATTATGACAGCGTAACATACCTGTTTGAAGATCAATCATGACAGCGTAACATACTTGTCTGAAGATCAATCATGACAGTGTAACATACCTGTCTGAAGATCAATCATGACAGCGTAACATACCTGTCTGAAGATCATTCATGACAGTGTAACATACCTGTCTGAAGATCAATCATAATAGCGTAACATATCTGTCTGAAGATCAATCATGACAGCATAACATACCTGTCTGAAGATCAACCATGACAGCGTAACATACCTGTCTGAAGATCAACCATGACAGCGTAACATACCTTTCTGAAGATCAATCATGACAGCTGCATGCATCGGTGTATCTCCAACACAATCTCTCTTCAGCAGTTCAAGAGCAACCTTGAGATGGCCTCTGACCTTTGCATGTCTTTCTCCATCTGTAAGATAATAGCTCTTTAATCTTTTGATAGGAGTGGTAAAATATGTAGGGTAAACCATATACAGTGGATTGACATCTCAAACAAAAGTTTAAATTCCAAGTTTATTCAAACATATGTAAGCTAAATCTAGCACAGTGTTATTTCAATTAGACATATTTGAAAGAGTACAATGTCATATCACCATCTGAAAACAAATTTAAGTTGTCTCCCTTTAAAGACTACAATGTCATATCACCATCTGAAAACAAATTTAAGTTGTCTCCCTTTAAAGAGTACAATGTCATATCACCATCTGAAAACAAATTTAAGGTTTCTCCCTTCAATTTGCTTGGTTAACCTCTGAACTACTCACTAATAATCCACAGAACAATATAAATGTAACGTTGAATAAGCCTTGAAGCAAAATGCTTTCAAAAACTGAAATCATAAGTAAAATGAGTGACAGATGCATTATACACCCAACTCAAGGATTAATTGTCACAGAACCTTTCGACAATATAATTCAACCATTTTTGATGACCTCAAGCTTTGCTCTAGGTATGCAGTCATGAATGAAGCTTATAGTTTCTGATTAACCATTTTGTTAACTATGACCTTTAAACTATGACCTTTAGATCCCAGAAACTATGGGTCTATTTATTAGTCTAACGGCAAACCAGAAACTATGGGTCTATTTATTAGTCTAACAGCAAACCAGCACAAAATTTGGTGAAGATGTTTTTCATCTAGACTGTGTACCTCTTTTTATATATCAAATTGGGTTTCTTGCTTATCTTCAGTGCAATCCATTCTCACGGTTTGCTAACAAAAGATAGTGAAGAAAAATAATTACTGAGCAGAATCAAAACTAATCGTAGATAAATGATAAACACCATAACATATATGGCAGATATCTATAGAAGTCACAAATTTATTTGCATCAAATCATATGCAGTTGAATTCACTGGTCAATGTTACAGTAGTTTTTCCCATCTTTCTCAGTGGTGAACATTTTGGGAGGGCTTTTTAATGGCATTCCTTTTTGAGACTGTACATTAGGTTTTGAAACAGTACACTAACCCTATGACCTATGACATACGTTACCAGGTCCAAGGGAGATTTACTTTGTTATTTAATTCATATAACATACAACTGCACTGCTAATTCAAAGTCTGTGACATTCACCATTACAAGTTTGCTAACACACAGGATGAATACAAAAACTATATTTTAATAAAACTCGCATCCATGTTTTAAGACAATACGTAAACGCATAATCCCGAAATGAAACTTTAATATGGTGTGTCAATGACTATGCTTACCATGTCAATGACTATGCTTACCGTATCAATGAATAATGCTTACCATGTCAATGACCATGCTTACCATGTCAATGACTATGCTTACCGTATCAATGACTAATGCTTACCATGTCAATGACCATGCTTACCATGTCAATGACTAATGCTTACTATGTCAATGACTAATGCTTACCATGTCAGTGACTAATGCTTACCGTGTTTATCAAGTGAAACTCCAATGTCCAACATCAGCATCACAGTCTGGAGTTTAATTTCCTCTAGTGATTTGAGCATTTTGTCCTTAACAATCTTTTCCACAATATTAACCATAATTGCAAACGTTTTCATTGTTTCTGAACCATTTATGTTGCAGAACCTTTGGAAGGCAGCATTCACTTGTATCCATTTCTTCTGCAACACAAGCCCTCTGATGATCATACAATATGTTGCCTCTGATAGTGTCTGCAGGCAGTCTGGAATGTCTGTAAAAATAAAATCAAAATTATTTTAAGTACACCTTTATTAAGTAATCATATGTCCTTACCTGAAACCTTTTCTATTATAACCTACATTCTTGCTGTAAAGGACCTCCTTTAAGCCACCATATGTTCCAACATGTTACTAGTTAAGACAAGATTTATTTAAAATTGTATATATGCAAGATATACAAGGCTCGATCCTGAAAACACAGAATAGTTATAAAGCTTTCTAAGGTGTTTTTAAAAAGAAATTGTATAAATCCTAAAATGCTATGGCAAAGGTTGGTCTGTTTTCAGTGTACAATAAATTCATTAGTTTTCATGATGTACCAATTTTTGAGGAATATAAAGACTCAACAAACACTTGGCCCTTTGGTGGAAATAATAGAACCGCGTCCTCGATCCATGAGTTAAAGTACCAATGAAAATGTCATTTTATAACAAAATTATTTTTTGAAGTTAAATGTTTCTTTTGTAACTCTTTATCTAATCATGTTACATTAGGGGAATAATACTGTAATGCCTAAGGAATATAATAACACTTTAGGAGTATAATAACACCTTAGGAATACAATAACACTTTAGGAGTATAATAACACCTTAGGAATATAATAACACCTTAGGAGCATAATAAAACCTTAGGAATATAATAACACTTTAGGAGTATAATTACACCTTAGAAATATAATAACACTTTAGGAGAATAATAACACTTTAGGAGTATAATAACACCTTAGAAATATAATAACACATTAGGAGTATAATAAAACCTTACGAATATAATAACACTTTAGGAGTATAATAACACCTTAGGAATATAATAACACCTTAGGAGTATAATAACACCATATGAATATAATAACATCTTAGGAGTATAATAAGACCATAGGAGTATAATAACACCTTAGGAATATAATAACCATGCATATCAAGTCCGCCAAAGTCTGGTTATCCAAAGCGGTGCTAAAAACCGTATGTCCATCTTGCCTGTATAGTAGACTGGTATCAAGTCCCATACTTACTTCACTTACTACTGAAGCAGATTTACATACTCTGTCAAGTTAAATATAGCTGTAAGAAAGTTGAGATTGTTTTCTCATGTTATGATAGGAAAGTATTAATGAGGAAATTAATTTTACTTCATGAATTTGTTACTTCTTCAAATACGTTACTTGCTCATAATAACTTCAATCAAACATCTGCTAAATGGCCTGCAAAGATAACCAGTTGTGCTATTGTTATTGGTTACACCAAATCGAGTATTTTGAGATTAAAGATCTCTGACGTAAATGTTACAGCAAATTGTGTTCTCCATCCCATAGTTTGGATGTCAATCAAAGCTATACACTGAGTGATAGCCCAAAGATCATAAACCAATAAGAACAAGATACTCATTTGTCGTTGTAAATTTTATGTAAAATACTCACAATGATTAGCCAATCACATCCATCACAACCAGAAGTATGAGTTGAGATACTGCCCTTTCAACGTAACAGTGGTTGAAATAACTGAATCAAATCAGCTTGATTCACTTAGGTTACACTTCAAAGCCCTTAGTCTTCTGCAGATGCTCAATTGTTTAATGACCCATTCAGAAAATGATTTTTTCATAGCAATAAAAGCAGAGCCTATCATAAATGAAATCAAACCATTTGACGGATTAATAAGAAGTGAACCAATCATTCAGTCTGTTTGTTTGCATGCTTGTTTGATTAGGATTTTTAACATAGCTTTAAAACAAATTCACTCATATTGCTATGATGTCTGCCAGTGAGGCAGTTTATAGTGATGTCTAGCACTGGGGCATCATGCCACAGACATGTAGCATGATGTCCCACCCAGTCACATTATCCTGACACCAGGCCGACCAGTCTTAACACTAACCACTTAATGCTGAGTGCCAAGCAAGGCAGCTGTTAGTACCATTTTTGTAAGTCTTTGGTATGACTCTGCCAGGGTTTGAACCCATGACCTCCCGCTTTTGCAGCTAACACTCTAACCACTAGGCCACCGGATTAGTTGATCACTCAGTATATATTAGCTCATTATATTGAGGCATAGAGTTCACTTGTATTCTGCGCCTGTTTAGCTTGTGACTGACCTGAATGTGGTTTAGCTGTCAATGACACTCCATAAAAAAATCTCAAGGCTTTGGAGAATTGTACCCTTCTCCAAACAGAGACTGTGTCCACGGGTCAGAAGTTATTTACATGTGACCATCAAATAGACTGTGTCCACTGGTCAGAAGTTAGATACATGTGACCATCAAATAGACTGTGTCCACTGTCCATCAAGACCATAACATTATATTTGCAAGAAGAAAAAAAATGAGATGGCAAGAAAATGAGATGAAAATTATTGTCATCATTCTGCTTCTTGCTGATACTAGATCTTAGCAACCATAGTTCTGATTACAGAAAGGAATGTTTCCTTATTTGGTGTTGCCTATTAGGTCCTTGATGTTTCTATGACTTCTACTTAGAAATTAGGATTGAGTTCTAGAAAGTTTTGCCACTTT
Organism: Unio delphinus; assembly: GCA_029339505.1. NCBI lineage: Eukaryota > Metazoa > Mollusca > Bivalvia > Unionida > Unionidae > Unio > Unio delphinus. The sequence continues at coordinate 8,815,357 of JAQISU010000361.1, read as the reverse complement.
GGTAACTCATTTCCAAGTTTCCTCTAATGACCTGGTTTAATGAGTTTTGCTGCGATCTAAGTGTCTCTTTAAGTGTGCTGAAAAAGGCATTTCTTTTGATAAACTCTAGGTTCCCTGACACCGTTGTGTCAATGGTACGTGGTGTGCTGTGCTGCTGTGACTACACAGTATGCCCAATTGGATGAGTAAGGATATGATTTGGTCGCATCCCTAGATACCAAGCGAAATATAGATGCTATTGCAATGTTTTGAATCCAGTTACTGCATGTCTAGAAAGGACTTCCGGTCGACAACTGGACCTAGAGGAAGAAAATAGGTTAGGTAGATGCATCTAATAGTAAGTTTTGCCACACTAAGATAAGAGCTGGACCGTTAGCTCTTTGGATAACTGGCAGCACGTTCATTTAGAACCAACGGGACATCATAGAAATGATTTTATCTGCTATGACCATGCATCAGGAGGAGTGGCTATAACAATATTTTCAAGATGGTTGATGTGTCAGCCATAATCGATATCTGAGCAGCACTGTTTTCATTACGGACCAACCATATCACGGAATGTGTATAAAATTACGATCAATTCAATTGAAGTAGAGTTGCAGTAACACATTTTGCACTAATGTGTGGATGAAAGACAAAACTGACCATCTCACGAGCTCAGCTGGACTATGACCTGTAGAACTAAGATTGTACTATTATGTACGGTTTAAGAGTTAGCTCAATAAAGTGTCAAAGAGGGAGATAAATACAGATATAGATCGAGTATACGTCCCTGTGTGAGAAAACTTTAAATCACTCCAGATATAACAAGGGCAAAATAGATAATAATTCTGTGAGATAGCCAAGAAAGTGTAGGTAGTAAGTGAAGTTTTTTCTAACTAATCCATTTATCCAACAGGAGATCAATCTGTCATACTACAGTAGAACATGTCTTAAAAGACCATCTCTTTTGCCAACAAATTATGGTCTCTCAAGACACATGGTCTCTCATGGCAGGTCACAATGCTACATAATCAATAATTCCATGCAATGAGACTGGTCTCTCAAGACAGGTGTTCTCCCATATCAGTGGTCGTTCAAGACAGGTGGTCTCCCATAGCAGTGGTCTCTCTAGACAGGTGGTCTTCCATTGCAGTGATCTTTCAAATCAGGCTTTACTGCACCATCCAAGTTAGAAGATGACATTTGTGGCTAAATAAAAAAAATATCAAATCAAATCAAAACCAATCAATTTACTGATGTTGGAACTACAAACAAGTAAAATGAACAGACATGAGCAGAGTGTTTGTAGTCATTACTAGCCCATGCTAAACTAAAACGTGTGCAAGAAAAAATTTTACAGATTGATAAAGAGATGGATGGATGCAGAATATAGTGCTTACAATGTCTCACTATATACCTTTAAAATAAAGAAAATAATAACAATTATGAAAATTACCATCTGTGCAGGTTTCTCCTAGCTTTCGAATAATAAATGCAGTAACTTTGCTCATGATCTTACTGTGCTGACGAGACCAGTGTTTGAACTCTAGGACCTTAACCAAATTATGGTATCCATTTTCCATGTCTCCATTTGTAAAATACTGCTTACTGTCTTTAAACAGCTTTTGACAACCACAATCACTTGCTGCTCTATCTCTCATGTAGCCTTGACCTCGACCTTGCCTTCCTTTCTGACGTAACCTTTGTTTACCATGATTTCTTCTAGTTTGGCATGCATTCTGTATTGAAGTAGGATTTTCTGCCTGCATCTGCATCACATGTTGAGCTTCTGGTAAGCTTGTCACAGACATTTCTTTTCCATTTGTCTCTTCCACAATTTGTAGAAAACATTCCTCTGAAAATACAAACAAGCAAATGAATTCCATCTGTGCGCCAATGTATGCATGGTTATTAAGGTGATAGACTTATCCGCCTCAGGTTTTTTGTGTGCATGGTCAGAATCCTTATATGTATTCATAAGGTACTATTAATAATGATTGGTGCCATGCAAAACTAGGTATCCATATTAAAATACAAAATGATGAGAGCAAAAAAGTATTTTTTATATTAAACATGTTTTCACAAATTTTCTTAATGTTATTTCTAATGTTTTTCCCCCATATGTTTTATTTTTCAATGATAAAATGGATTTTCAAATCATGTTACAATGTTATTCATCTGTTCAAGGTTAGAGCTCATCTGTGCACTCCTTTAATTTCATTATGTGGTTAAATTCTTGAACATGTACATTGTATTTGTCATATCATTTTAAAACACTAAATGGATCCATTATCTAATCTTCAACTGTCTTTATTAATAGAGAAAAATTGTTCTCAAAATGTAAATGTAATCAACTATATTTTTAAATACTAAAAGCTATTTTACTTTGATGCATGTGTTTGGACATGTACTATTAAAAGTTAAAAGTTGGGTAAATACGCTATGATAGTTTTCCATGCCTAAAAGTCTATTTGTAGGACATGAACTCTCAACATTACTTAATTTAAACATGGTGTATGACAGTAGCTTTGCATATATCAAAATTGTGCAATGAAGTGGCCCAAAGTGCTGTGTTCTACTCAAAAATACTTTTGCTCTCTTCATTATATATTTTTTATAGATATCTAATTTTCTGTGGCACCACACACAATCGACGAGAAAACACTAATGATTCCTGACCATGCACACAAAACCCTTTGGAGATTAATCTATCACCTATTTATGGTACAATCAGATCTCCCTAATCATATATTTTAAGCTACATTTATTATCTAACTTACAGTCAAACATTAGTTTCCAGCTTGACAGCAGCATAGTTTTAACTGAGACTGATAGGAATAACTTGCAATTAAAACTGTTTGATTACCAACTACTTCAAAACATATTGGCCATTTAAAAGTTTTTACAAAAAATAATCACAATCTCCCATGTCTATTGTGTTAAGTAACAACTCTTCCCATCACATAGGATGAGAATACTTTCAACAATTTAATAAAATTTACACAAAATTAAAATGCATCTTAAACAGATTTTAAAATTCATTCCAAATCTGGTTTAAATCAAACAATCAGTTACAAAGATAGACCATAGACAACTTGATAGGAGAAATTGAAAAGCACCTGAAAACAAATGCAGAACTACAGATTTATGCAAATAAAATCAAAAAGTATCCAAAATCATAAGAAAAATGAAATGCATTTAAATTCAACCAAATGCAGAAGGAAGTTCTTTGGGCATTATTGGTACTTACGCCCAAGTTCTGAAGAAACAGTTTCTGCATCAAAATCGTTTTTCTCTGAAAGAGTTAAACAAAGAGAACAATTATAGTACTTCAAATCATGTTTCAGCTAAGAAAAACCTCAAATAAACTTAACCAAATTTTTGTATAATTTAATATATTCATGGGAATCAGCCTTTATATTTCTAATAATTAATGATCATATCAAATTTAAATCATTTACCATGTATCTTCAGAAATCCATATTTGCAAAGGTGCATTCAAGCGTGTACATGTCTTTATTATCTAAAAAAAGATAAACCTATAATTAATGCAATTAATGCAATCAACTTTTCATTGAAGACAGACGTTTGGTTCAAGAATTTAATAGAAGTCAAGAAGTTTCAAGAATTTAATAGATGTCAAGAAGTATTTTCAAGTAGAGATTTTCAAGGCATGCTCTTTTCTATCCTCTCTGCCAGGATTTCTTTTCCTCTCTAGTTTCTAGAATGATTGTCAAACCAATGACTCTGTTTCATTTCTGTGTGAATTTTCCCGTCTTCTTCTTCTCAAACCTTTAAAGTCTTTAAAAGTATGTTTGGAACTTTTCAGCTGTTCCTGTTCTATGTTGGCTGCTCTCTAGTACAGCTAAAATTTTCTGATCTTAACAACACTAACTCCAAATTCGCAGAACTGGAGGAGTTCTCAAAGTCACAGCTTTTTTGGGTAAATTTGTTTGAATCTCTTCATGGCAGTGTATGTGCAATGCAAAATATATATTATCACCATTTCATTTATTTCTCCCTTATTTAGTACTTATCTAAGCTGTATGAAGCTGCTAAAGTGCAGTAAAGCGAATGTTGTCATTACCTCCATGCTACATTCTTTCTTGGGAAAGTCTTTACTGGCAGATGTGTTGTGCTTTAGATAAATAATGTGATGTTTAAGCAGACAGATGATTGAAATGGCTGATTTCATGTGCTCATGAAATTACCTTGAACTCATTCAAATATGGTTGATTTCATGTGTTCAAGAAATTACCTTGAACTCATTCAAATATGGCTGCTTTCATGTGCTCATGAGATTACCTTGAACTCTTTCAAATATGGTTGATTTCATGTGTTCAAGAAATTACCTTGAACTCATTCAAATATGGCTGCTTTCATGTGCTCAAGAAATTACTTTGAACTCATTCAAATATGGCTGATTTCATGCGCTCAAGAAATTACCTTGAACTCATTCAAACTAAATTAATGTTGGCAGTCATTAAATATAAAAAATAAAAATAAAATAAAAGTTGTTAGAGTAGGCAACAATAGCTTTCAAAAGTGTAAAAAATGGACTATAAAAAAGACAAACAAAACTTGGTATCAGCTAGAATTTTACAATTTACCACATAAATCCAGGTAGTTAAAATAAACAAGCACTAAGTATAATAAGAAACTCAGCTAATGTAAGGCACTTACTATAGTGGATTACTAGGTCACTGCATCATGATGATTAGATTCAAGGTCGTTGCTAAAGTGGTTTACACTGTATGGTACTCAGACTATTTTTTATGAAACAATTACTTTCAATAGCATAAGTAAATACATGGTGATAACACTGAGATTAAATTAATCTTTAGAATTCAGAATTCATTGGCACATCAAACTAAAAGGTTTCCAAAAACAAGCTGCAATGTACGAACAATTGTACTACCAAAATCAATATGGCTTTAAGAATCAGCTACATTTGAAAACTGAGACAGTCCAAATAAACCTATACTTACCATATGCAATGTCTTGAACAATTTTAACTTCTGGGCAAAGTAACACATCCTGGTGTGGGTCACTAGTTTCATTATGTGGTGCTGTATTTTCATCATTGCCCAGAAGATCCTGGTCATCACTTTTTATGACAAATGTTTTAAGGATATATTCCACGGGAATCATGCTAATCTTGTCTGCAGAATGTCCTGAAATATAACAAATAGCTTGTATAAAATATTCAGTTTTCAACATTTATTTTCTTCTTCTTTCATTATGTAGTTAAGATGTGTTTTGACTTTATCATTCCTGTCTAAGAAATTATATCATGATATACAATATTGAATTCATTTAATCCAATGATGGTTCTAACACTTCCTCTTTACCTGGATCCAGATTACAGCAGAATGTCAACATTATTTACCCTGATTCCCATGTATTATATATTATAATAGATATATACAATACCTGTTACTATTGGCTTACTGAATTGGTTAGTTAGGAGGGAGTCTGATGATTTCAAAAAGAAAACAAGCAGAAAGGGTGCTCTCTACAATAAGCTGGTTTCAGTCTAGGCCTCTTTGCAACATAACTAGCAAATAATCCAAGAAAAATAGTTCCTTCACTCTAGTGTACAAATAATCCATGAAAAATAGTTCCTTCACTCTAGTGTGCAAAGCAACATACATGAAAACAGCAAAAGATAGAGAGTGAGTGCCAAAATATTACTCTCTTCATGTGCATCAGTGATGATTGATTGACATAGTCCCATGTAGTTGCAAAGACCCAGATTTCATGCCTTATATTTCATGAAAGAAAAATCCCTCTTCATTATGAATTTGATAAGCTCTTCTAATAGAGAGAACAATCCACCTGGATGCACTGAAGAAATGATTCTTTCACCATGTTGAAGCAGCTAGACAGAATCTAAGACCGCAAACTGGGAATGTAATCTACTGATACAGATACATTTGAGATCTTGAAAGTAAATATCTCTACAGAAATTAACCAGCTGACATATTAGAGAAACATTTTCATAATAACCACATATATAATTACCATTATCTATTGAAAGGACATACAACTCACATTCTTTCCTCCCATACAAACATGATAACTAGAAAAATGTTTTGACAATAAGGTTTTCAAAAGAAACTTCACTGAAATGGTTTATAATGGGATTTAGACAAAGTCCACAGCCCACAAGTGTTATTTCAGACAGACATGAGTGACAAGAAATGGTCCCTGCATGTCAAAGGTTTTTGCAAGTTTTGAAACTTCTATAAAGGTCTAAACTAAAAACCAGAATTTTGAACATTTCAGCATATGAGAAAGGGTTCATTATAGTGGAAACGGAACAATCTTTTTCCTCAAATATGAATAAACAGAAGTCAGACAGAACGCTCAGAAATTTAGTGTATCTATGGGTTTCCAACAGTATTGTGATCACAAAAAGATTCTCCCCGCTTTATCTTTCATTCGAGATACAAAAGATGAGACAAGCAAGAATCTGTGGGCTGCTGAGTTGAAAGACCACCATGTTAAAACCATAAGTCTGTCCTCCGAGGTAATTGCCTGTGCAGATCTCTCAACAAATCAGGATCTGGAACAAGCCACACAATAGTCCACCAACAGTCTACCCCAAAGTTTGAAGAAGGCTTATATGACAACTTGGAGCAGTGACAATTTCGTGATGGCTAATTTGACATCCTGAGCAGACCAGCAGTCAGAAGTTTCTTTCTTTCCCGTAATATGATGGGCAGAGAGATCCATTCGTAAAATGTGCTACAAAAAGAGCAAGATGGATCCAGACAAAAATCAAGCCAGATTGTTCTATTACCTTAAGTGCTGATGAAAACCCATCTGGCTGATAGAGGATCTTTGTGCTGTAAATAGCTCATCAGGATCATAAACCAATGAGAGACAAATGTAATGACTTTGCAGACAAAACACAAATTTAAAAATAATCCACCAAGGAAACATAAATCTCAGAAGGTCAAAGCTGTTGCAAGCTGACAGACAGCAATTTGTTTGAAGAATTTCGGTAGAGATAGGATATTATATCTAGCTGTTTACAAGCTGACAGAGAGGAACTTTTTTGAAGAACCACTGTAGAGATAGGATATTGTATGTCCTGTCCAAATCTGTTGTCAAAGGCGAGGAAGCTCATCTATACATTTACAACACTCTAAGAAATTGGATTCAATGTTTCCCAGTTCATAACAGAGAGAAATATCCTTCAGGAGAATTAGTGAGGATATCACACTTTCTGCCTTTTGGAGAAATAAGAAATCTGGAAATAGGATGCTGTTGACAGAAGATTTTGTACACAATCCACAAAAAAACCTTTGTTGGAAGGCATGTATCTCTTCCCTAAACTGGAGTCCAGTATGGCCAAGATTACTGACATCCCATCAATCTGTGTTTGTTTGAAAATCGGCTTGGCAAAAGTAAGAAACCCTGATAATAGCTTCCAGTAAATAGTTTCTTCTTCGAGGAGTCTCCCTGGGTCCCTCATCTACCACATATACTAACCACCAGCTTTTGTTATCATGTTCTGCAAAATGGCATTAAAATCATCGAACAGTCTTATCATAATTAGACTTAATGTGTCTGGTGAAATAGGATGGAGGTCCTTGAAAGAAAAATCAGTTGATCTCTCATTGTACCAAAACGAACATGGTATTCACGATGCTCTACAAGACCTGTGAAGAAAAGGCTAGTTATGCTTAGTGAAATCTTTGTCTTTGCCAAACCTTTAAGCAAGCTCGATTACTACTATATAGAGCAAATGATTTTCTGGCTATTACACCACCACAGAAAGTCTGTCCAGTTGGGAGAGTATTGTTTTAAAGTCAGTAAACCATGACTTTGGGCGGAAGTCAGATTGGACTAAGGAGGCAGGTAGCAAGCCTCATTTACTATGTTATTCAGATTTACTCTTCTATTGCCTATGTTTCAGAGAGGTGCATAAGCCTAGATGAGGAGAGGAAACTGTCCATGGGTCTCTTGGCAAACTAGTTTGAGTCAACCAAGTCAGACTACACATGTGTTCCTTACCTGACCCAAGAGAATTCATGTAAATAAGGATGGCTGCTTCTATTTTCTCTTTAACGGCAATCGGCCTGTCTCCACTAACCGATCTTTGAGGTGGCTGGAACTACTTCTCATCTCTTCGAGAATATATGACCCCATCCTTTTCCTTTCCCTGTCACAACCATAAAAGGACACTGAATCATAATGCCATAGCCTGCCCAAATTCTACACATCTCTGTAAACTTAGGCTATCTAAGGCAGCATCTATATAAAAAGCAGGTCACTTTGTGTGAATGAGTGATACAACATCCCAAAGAAGCTTCCAAAGGATTAAGGAAGGGTTCGGGTTTGTGTGAAATCGACCCAAGTTTCTTAGAGCACAGAACACTAGAATTCTGTCCCGATTGTAATATGCTGAAATGTAAAGCTTGCAGTTGGAGGCTAAGGACCAATAACCATCAATGGCTGGTGCATGATGATGCCCAGAAGCCAATAGTCATGATCGGAACCCTAAGATAGATGTTTGGCATAGTCCTGAAATAAAAGGATGACAAGATAAACATTATTTATCTTGTCATTGGTTAAATGTGGAAAGGACAATATACTGCTATAAGAACCATTATAATGTTATAATGCTATGCGTTGTAACCTTTAAATCCCATAGTAAACCTAATCAAATTAACACAAAAATGGACAATTCTACCATTTAGGATCAATTATCGGGTAATGAATTTCCATCATGCCGTCTGAGAAATCTGTGATTCACATACAGATAATTGACACAAAACATTTTATAATATTAGAAAGCTGATCTTAAAACAAAGGATGAGAAGTTACCATCAAAACAGTTTGACACAGATGTACCCCAAATAATTAATACCACCAAAACTTGATTAATGTGCTCAAACTTCCATTGTTAATTCTGGAATGCAGTACAACGATGAAAACCTAAGGGTGATCAATATGCTGAACAATGCTTTCTCTTAAGTGTCAATTAGTGCAGGTAACAGGATTATATGTCATTCAAATTAATAAATTCAATTGGGCAAGCCCTTGTGAATGGATCATAGATTTCTTTAACAATAACTCTTGTCAAGTCAATCAATATTGAGCTTACCATCTTTGTTCTTCACTGCTGCGCTGCATCCATCGCTGAACATTTTCTCTGCTCTATTAATGGCCCATAGTTCTGGCAAGGGCTGAAACTTGTCCGTGGTTTGAAAAACTGTTTCTCCATTTCCATTTAGCATCAAGTCGTATATGGCTGCTCTTGAAGCACTATCATCAAATTTGTACATATTACATCCATCTAATAAAGATGTTTTTTCTAGAACATAATAGAAATGTATTCACAAATCAAGTTATCATTAAAATGGTTTCTTCACATTTTGTCTCACCTATGGAAACATGAAGTATGTAAATGCTGGTAATACAAGAATATTGGAATATCAGGGTGCAAGCATTGCAGAAGGTTTATTGTGCTTCATGCAAACCAATTCTTAACAAATACATGAAATTTTGTAAATGTATTGCATCTAGATCATGAACTGGATGATTTTCTTCATGGTCTGGTTAGAACTTCAGAGCATCTTTGGGCTTCACTAGTTCTGGAAAACAATTTGGTGGGCTGAAACTAGTAAAGAAGTCTTTGATCATTTGTCCGGCTCTTGTCAAGTTTATTTCCATCTTTACATTTTCAGGACTGGCATATATAAAAAATTCAAATCTTTAAAAATTGACTTGTTTACTTTGGTATTGGTCTATATTTGCCTGAAGAAGAATAGCCATGCAATTGCCTGATGCTTGACTTGAACTTTCTGGTTTTTCATTCTGACTATCACAATTGTGCTCCAAAAAATCGCACATGTCACATGCTTTTTATTTTAATAGACTTCATTACATAACTATTAAATCGCCCATGTCACTTGCTTTTTTGAAGTTAACATACTTCATTACATAACTATTTAATCTTACATTCTTAATCTGGCATTTTGATATTGCTATTGTTTAGAAGCAGTAATAATAATAATAATAATACATGTAATAATAATAATAATAATAATAATAATAATAATAATAATAATAATAATAATAATAAAGACTTTATTTAAAGAAGGTAACTCAATTAGTTACAGAACTAATCTACCTTGAGGTCTTCTATTTGTTATGTACAATATATACAAAACATACAACATGATGTGAAGTGAACTGAACTTCATAAATCCCTGTTGGTTTTGATTTTCGTTTATACTGCAAAACTAAAAATGTTTAGAAAGCATAAAAGGGGCGAGGGTTTGCAATAGTTATAAACCTCATTCAAGTTTTTACCAATGTGAGGGAAACCTCATTGGATATTGTATATGAATACGTCTCTGTCTGTTTTTAAAAAAACGATTTGTACAGTAAATATATAGCTTTGTTGCAATGGAATACGATAATTAGCATCCCATTTTATCATTTAATAGGTATTTGGTTTCACACACTGCCAATATTTAACTAATGTTTATCAACCCACTGTTTTGAAAACATTTTTAATTACACATTGGCATCCAGTCCTTCATAAATGTCTGATTCCTGTGTTATTAACAGGACAAAGACTTCTCAAGTGCTAAGCCTTTGCGAGGGTCGAAGATCAAAGAATGCTAAATATTTGATTATCTTCTGGCTATTTAACATTAATAAATATTAACAATGAATGTATTGCAATGATGATGCAGAATGCTGAATTTATAAGATACAAACTTGTGCTAAATTTGTTTAAAATACAACAATCCTTAATTAAATCACACTATATAAACCATACACTACATAAACCAAACACTACATAAACCAAACACTACATAAGCCATACTCTACATAAACCATACTCTACATAAACCATACACTACATAAGCCATACTCTACATAAACCATATACTACATAAACCATACACTACATAAACCACTACATAAACCATACTCTACATAAACCACACACTACATAAAGCATATACTACATAAAACATACACTACATAAACCATACTCTACATAAACCATACACTACATAAACCATATACTACATAAACCATACACAACATAAACCACACACTACATAAACCATACACTACATAAACCATATACTACATTAACCATACACTACATAAACCATACTCTACATAAACCACACACTACATAAACCATATACTACATAAACCATACACTACATAAACCATACTCTACATAAACCATACACTACATAAACCATACACTACATAAACCATACACTACATAAACCACACACTACATAAACCACACACTACATAAACCATACACTACATAAACCATACTCTACATAAACCATACACTACATAAACCATACACTACATAAACCACACACTTAATAAACCACACACTACATAAACCATACACTACATAAACCATACTCTACATAAACCATACACTACATAAAACATACTCTACATAAACCATACACTACATAAACCATACACTACATAAAACATACACTACATAAACCATACACTACATAAACCACACACTACATAAGCCATACTCTACATAAACCATACACTACATAAACCACACACTACATAAACCACACACTACATAAACCATACACTACATAAACCACACACTACATAAACCATACTCTACATAAACCATACACTACATAAACCATACACTACATAAACCACACACTTAATAAACCACACACTACATAAACCATACACTACATAAACCATACTCTACATAAACCATACACTACATAAAACATACTCTACATAAACCATACACTACATAAACCATACACTACATAAAACATACACTACATAAACCATACACTACATAAACCACACACTACATAAGCCATACTCTACATAAACCATACACTACATAAACCACACACTACATAAACCACACACTACATAAACCATACACTACATAAACCATACACTATATAAACCTACACTACATAAACCATACACTATATAAACTATACATATGACAATGGACAATCATGGGCCATACATCATTTAAATGCTACTGTGAAATGCTGGAAATCAAACAGATTCAAGTTTTCATTATAAAGTGACATGCCAAATTTGTTTTCAGTCAAACAATCCTTTTTGAAATGGAAACAAAAGCTATGAGAATAGAAAATATGAGGTCATAACATCTATTTGTATTGTTGAATACTGGAAATTAAATTCAATTAAATCCAGTATATGTCTTTTTATATGATGATGCATGCTAAATTTGATTGAAATCTAACAATCCATGGTAACAGTTTAAGTCAACAATTACAAGGATGGGCAATCAGGGGAAATAACTCCAGTAAACACTGTTGAATGCCAATGTTACCAAACCTCAATCAAAAAATTAATATACATGTGCATGCCAAATCAGGTTCTACTTATTGTAGAACGCTGGACATTAAAACAAGTCAATGCTTTGCATATATTTTGTTGAATGCTTGGTAAAATTACACTGTTGAAAACAAAGCTAAAGAGGATTAGCAATCTAGAGCAATAAGTGAATAACCCAGGTTGCCAAAACTTATTAATGACCAATATAAAGAATATAGATAGCTGATATCCAAATTCCATAATACATAAACCAAGGTTGGGTAAACTCCTGTAAATAGCATGGACCATCCAAAATTGAACTCATCTATTCCATATGTCTCATCAGTGTGGGGCTCAAAGCAAACTTTTGTTGAAATCAAACAATCCCATGTAAACCGATATATAATCAAAATCTAAAAATGGAAGTGGGTACAAATCTTGTAAATTATAGATGAGTGAAAAACTAAATATTTTTCATGCTGGGTTCTATCTATGATTAAGGGATATAGGATCAATGGCTGACTGACATTTTCTATACAGACATGTCAGATTTTGGTGTATTAATATTTCAGATGGTTTCATATTTGACTACAAACTATCATTTTCATCTTTGCAATTTCATACTGTGTAATTGATAATTTCAAATTTCAATTAGTTAACACTTAATTTTCCTTCTTCATCTGAATCATGGCTCCATGAGATACAATCTATACCTTTCCCGTATTCATTAGCCATTTATTAGCCATTAGCATTCACAAAAATGAAGTATTAGCCATTTATTTCACACGAAATGGCACAATAATACAGACTAATGTAGAAAAGTGTAAAGTTTCTAAATTTAGAATTAAAAATTTAGAATTAAATTTATAAATAAATTTAGAATTAAATTTACTAGTTGCTTTAGTATCATGACTGCTATTATGTTTGATCAATGATAATTACATGCCTCAAACAGTGCTATTGATCTGGGGCTCCTGATCGAAGATAATTACATTCCTCAAACAGTGCTATTGACCTGGGGGTCCAGATCAATGATAATTACATGCCTCAAACAGTGCTATTGACCTATGGCTCCAGATCAATGATAATTACATGCCTCAGACAGTGTTATTGACCTGGGACTCAAAGATAATTACATGCCTCAAACAGTGTTATTGACCTATGGCTCCAGATCAATGATAATTACATGCCTCAAACAGTGTTATTGACCTGGGACTCCAGCTCAAAGATAATTACATGCCTCAGACCTATGGCTCCAGATCAATGATAATTACATTCCTCAAACAGTAATATTGATCTGAGGCTTCAGATCGAAGAAAATAACATTCCTCAAACAGTGCTATTGATATGAGGCTCCAGATCAATGATAATTACATGCCTCAAACAGTGCTATTGACCTGGGGGTCCAGATCAAAGAAAATTACATGCCTAAAACAATATATTTTGTCCATCATATACATTTCTATTAGTTGGATGAATGCTGACATTCATGGGAATTATTTGACATGAAAATAACTTTTACCCACTTACCCACACTTATTTAATTATGTTATTACAAATAATATTCCAATTCCTACAAGTACTGAATAATACTAATTTACCTAATTCTCCATTTAATTAAAATATTTAGTAAAGTTATTGCTATTATTATCTTAATTAGTAAATTTACTAAGCAATACTATTGTACATAATAAAACAATTACTAGTCAATTATTTACTAAGTGTCTTTAAATTGCAATTGCTTTTCTTTTTCATTACTTGCAATTGACAGTTACAATTAAACATCAATTTGACAAAATATGTTACTTAGTTTTGAACCATTTTGAGTTTTAAAAAATTGTTTAAAAAAAAGTAATTAGTGTTACTAAATTTGTTGTTTTTCGTTTTGTTTTTTTTTTGTTGTTGTTGTTTTTGTTTTGCTTTAGTGTTTCTTTTACATCCAAGCATACTGAATCCAAATCCAGACATATACATATAATCTGTTTTTCAACTTCACATGATTGTAGGGTGTACAATGTTTAAATTAGATGTACCACTTCCTTTATGCGCTCTATTTGTACCCCAATTCGAGATACAATATTCAGCACTACCAATTCTCATACCACGGCTGTAGCAAGCTGAAGTCTTGTATTGAACATGGGTCTGACGATCTGAGAAGTGATAACAAAACTTTGAAACGGCCAAAAATCGTTCCCAAGTTTGGATACCATCAAACACAAAACAAACAATGAAAACAAAACAAAACTATTTTGACGAAAATCTGAGAACGTCATTCCGTCTTTTTTAATACTTACTCTCTATACATCGTTGGATGTTTTTAACACAAAACGGTCTGGGTTTCATCACAGTCGGGTCATGTATTTTCTTCTTGAAAGTGAAAAAATCAGCCATTTTTGTATCGTTGTTGTACAGTGTAATAATAATTTCTGTATTGTTGGTTGACAACCGTACGAAGGTATGTTACTGTTCCGAAACGGAATGCATAAAACACAATAGGAACTTCCTTCGCCTTGAAATAAACAAAAGAATAAAACAGACTGGTACCTTATCCTGATTTTCTTTAAACGTATTGCAGGTATTGGTAGTTTTAATATGACATTGGACCATAAGATTAGAGGCTCGCATCGTATCTAAGGTATACAATATTTTTGAACACCATCAAAGAGATATTACAAACATTTAATGGATATTTAGGAATAAACTATTTATATTTTTAAAGCAAAACAGAGTGCATTTATTTTGGCATGTGGCAGAGACGGTATATCAGCTGTTTTACCCACTCAGTATGGCGAAACAGTCGCGTAATTACTGCCTTTTCGTACCTCTGCTAAGCTAACGTTATATCAAAATTTATTACAGGTCATTTAAAATTGTAATATACACGCAGCATATGGGAGCTGAGTCCGTCATAACTCAGGAGCTATGCAAGCCGCCCACTTTGTAATCGGCCTGTGCACCCCAAAACTATTCGCGGTTTGCGTCAATTTCAGCATTCCGCCACTTTTAGTAAGTTAGTAGGTATAACAAAAAATATTTTAATAAAAATAAATAAAGAGCACAGTAATACATACAACGACAACCAATGAATGTGCATATATTCTTGACTCAGTTTAATATACAGGTCAGGGTGGATCAAATCCCATAACCCAACATCCTGAACTACTCATTTTCGAAGTTGTTAAATTATTGATCATAATGAGGATGATTCAGAAACAAAACATTTTGACAACATAGTGATTATAAACCCTTTGACGTCTATTTCTCCAGTTAATGTAAGCCTAAATATGTTGCAGCAAAAAATGGTGAATACAGCATAACAGAAAAACATAGATTAGTTGTCAGCTGCATTATGTAGAATTTTATCCCTGATATGAATTTATTGAGTTAGAAGGAAACATGATTTTTAATATGGTAAACATTATCTGAAAGTGGTAAAAATATTTGTCAGTGACTATATTCACTTCTGTCATAAAAGGGTAGCTCTGATGAAATATTGGAGGAAAGTTATTTTTCTCAATCATCTTAACTTATTTTCTAAAGGGAGACCATTCTGCCATTCATAAACATACTTGACTTTTCAAGCCCCATTTACTGCTATCTTGCACTTGCTGTTTGCGTCTCTCTTTTCGGCACTTTCATCGAATTGCCATTCCCACCGACGGTTTTCTTCCTCTTACGGACGAACGGACATAGCTAATTCCATGAAGATTTCACTGCTACTTTTGTATAGTCTACACCGGTACGAACCTAATTTTTTTTGAATGTATGAACCACACAAAATAGAATATTTAAAATCATAACCTCTTTCCCTTGTCCTGTTAACATTATAACCACTGCAAGACAAAAATGATGAAGATGTACAGTACAATAAACATTTCTTCTTCTGTTATAAGAGTTAATCTTTCATTACAGAATTAATAATAAGTAACAAATTCTTTTTATCTTTTCAAGCTGATAAACTTGAATAATAAAATACAAATCTGCAAAAAAGCAACTCTGTTAGTTTTCTTTGTGGAAATAACATCCACAAATTTCCAAGACTTTACACAAAAAAAACACAATATCATTTGATAGAGTGTAATTAACTTGTGCTGACTTAGGTCATGGGGAGGTTTTCAGACTGTGGTCTAAAGCACATTATATCATCTGATTGAGTGTAATTAACCTATGCTGACTTAGGTCATGGGGAGGTTTTCAGACTGTGGCCTAAAGCACATTATATCATCTGATTGAGTGTAATTAACCTATGCTGACTTAGGTCATGGGGAGGTTTTCAGACTGTGGTCTAAAGCACATTATATCATCTGATTGAGTGTAATTAACCTATGCTGACTTAGGTCATGGGGAGGTTTTCAGACTGTGGTCTAAATTAAACTATATCATTATGGTAGACAAAATTTGTATAAGTATTTCCAGCCAAATATGAAACAAAACTTCATCATTCGGAGTGTTAAAAATATGCTTGGAATATATTATATTTATATACTTATTTTAGTGCCTATTTCACAAAATACACTTATCTTGGAGATTTTAGATACTGACCTTTTCAACATTAGGTCACGCATGGTCTAAGTCGTCAGTGGAATCACATAGAAAATTGTTATCATTTATTGATAGGTCCAATTATCTTAGGTATAAAAATGTATACCAGTTTAATTAGACTCTATGATAACGTTTTATCACATCATCTGTTTTTGCACTGCCTGAAAAATGTTCATAGGACAAGGGTACATATTTTCAAGTGAGGTGAAAATATAAGAGTATTTAAGAAGAGATATCATGAGCATGCATGTGTTTCTAATAGATAATGGAATTTATTATTTTAATACTAAACATGCTAAAATAAGCACTAATTATTGCTTTCTTCACACAATGTGCATTTGTTATACTCTCATTAAGAGGGCCTCAAGGAAGAATAGTCCTTGACTAATGAGTCACCCTCTATAAATAAATCATTATTATTATTATTATTATTATTATTATTATTATTATTATTATCCAAAGAGATATATACTTATGTCATAACTCCACAAGTTTGCTTTTGTTATTCAAACAATATTACTTTAAGTACAGCGCTGTTTTATTTGCATCACATTGACTGCAGTTGCTTCATGGTTAAGAGACTAGACTCATGAGCTTAAGGTTCAAGTACCACCATCTGATCACCTTTTGTTTTTGTTCTTGGAAGGGGTAATTTATTCTGTTTGCCTCATCACATTATCACCTTCGACATGCTGATGTGCCATTAATAGGAAAGCAATCCAAACAAAATGACATGTTTATGTGATTTTAATGAGTTAATCAAAATGTTCTATGTTAGATGCAGAGTGTACAGGCAAGTGCACATATTAGAATAATATAAACAACTTATAACCAGTTAAAAAGTTATTGCATTTTAGTCAAATCCTATATGACAATAAAATTGGCACTTTATGTAGTATTTTTATAGAATGAATTTTCTAATTAGATTTCAAATCATAAACATTTAGATTATGTTTATTTCAAATTTATTAACTACCAGAGGTTATGTGTGGCATGGTAGAGTTATCATAGTCGGCATTCTCTTTACATATTATAATACATTTTATACAATATCAAAAGTTCCGTTCTTATGCTATTACCTATGATGTTGCTATATATATATATATATATATATACACAATTATGTGGCTTCCCATTGGTTGTGCTACATCATCTGAATATGAATAATGCAACAAAAAATGAATAGTTTATGTGATAATGAGGGATCTATTGTAAGGAACAGTTCCAATATAAAAGGAGAAAATTGGGCAATCCAATTCATTCAGATTCTTGGAGTCATTTGTGTTCATATTGTAAGTCTGCAAACATGTTTTCTGTTGTCTTTAGACATTTTTTGAGACAAAAAACATTGTCAATTTTTGCTCATTCCAACGTTAAATTTTACTCGTCTCCATAATGCTTGCGCAGTGCAGCGAGCACTGCGTGCACATCTACCATTCGCTTAGAGGGAACGTTGGCTGAACTCATCTAGAAACCACACACCATAAACTGCCAGGTGATTGTGTTTCCTGCTGTTATTTTGACATTTCAATAATACAGTAAAACCTAAGAAAACCTGTGCTCTAGCATTTAAAAAGATCAAAATTTATTTTGATAAAATATATTTAATTTTCTTTTATTAATTTAGACCTTATACAGCTGTAACAAGATAACCGGGACGGACCATTTCGGATTGATAACAAACACCTTTGATGATACAGATATAAAAAGATTATGGTTTAATGTGGCGATATATATGTAAAAGCAAAACAATGAAATGCGTGCGTAGTGTATCCAAATATTGGATTTATTTAAACATAATTACGCACAGACTAGACGATGCAAACGACTCATATAATGATACAAAACAATGATACAATGATACAAAAACAATGATACAAAACCCCAGCGAAAAAAATATACAAAAAAAATGAATACAGTTTACTCACGTAGTAAACAATGCAGGATTACTCATATAGTAAAAATGTATACGCTCAAATAGCGAAACTATATTGGAAAAATAATAACAGGACAGATAACTTATCTTTCCAGTCTCAAACCATATACTGGGTTCCGCAAACCCACATTAGCCAACGGCTAACAATTTACGAATAAATATATATAATGAACTATTAGTATACAGCTCCACAGCTGGTACAATAGAACTTCACAGTTTCTACAGACTCCGGACCCTCGGAATACAGCGAAACATTAGACCCTCCAGACACTCTGGTCATTTAGACAGCTCCACGCTGAGTCACCCTTGTCACCCTTGACATTAGACACTCCGGACGCTAGACATTAGACACTCCGGCACATTAAACAGCTCTGGACACACCAGTGCATTTAATCACAGCTCCCGACGTTTGACAGCTCCGGGCACCCCGGACGTTTAACACCCTCGTACAAATAGCTGAAAAGATACCCGACACCGTGTACTAACCTTGATACAGACATAACGTAATGACGTTATACACGGTAAATTATCAAGACTTATTATCATAATGACAAAATGACAGGTTCTATAGTACACCTTCCCTGTTTGATAATGCTGAATAGTAAACAATTATATTTTAACAAAATATAGCTTTACTTTACCAATTTAAATGCCTCGCGAACACAAGTATTATGCTTTGTAAAACTATATAACAAACATGCAAAGGTAAATATAGTGATACAAAAAGCTATCACTCAGTATCAAAAATGTACTTACCCCTACAGCTAAAGTTGTGCAATCCTCCCTCCCTCGGATCTATAACCCTATAGCTACAGTCCTTGAAACCAGCCGCTTGTTGACAAAACCCGTAGTAATGTAAAGACCCTTTACATATAGCAAAGTATTTATACGGATTCGTGCTCCGTATCAAAAACACTTTGCACGAGCGGCATATAGCGAATTGTACTCACGATTCCTAAGTACAACTGCCCATATATATATAAATAAATAAAATCACCCTCGGGTATCGTTGCACACGATAAACAAAACCCGAGTACATGTCTTTCCTAAATAAAAACTAAAACATTCCGTGACAACAGCACTCCCTCGTTATAAACCTCTCCACAGATCCATAGAGTTACAGTGAAGATGTTGTATAATAAAATGCATGTACAAAAACTAAAATGGAATTCATGCTTGTACATACCAGGAATGTTGTTATAATGAAGGGCTTTATAACAGGAACAGGAAGAGACCAATTACAGGAATCATGTTATAATAAATGGTATATTAACAGGAATCATGTTATAATGAAAGACCTTATATCAGGAACAGTGATGAAAAAAGGGCCTTATAAAAGGGACTGCTATTGTGTTTCCAGCTGTTATTTACATTTTAATAATACAGTAAAACCTGTGCTCTAACATTTAAAATGATCAAAAGGGGCCTTATAAAAGGGACAGTGTAACAGTGAAGGCCAATGAAAGGCTATGTACCAGAAACAGTGTTATAATGAAGGGCCTTATAAAAGGAAAGTGTAACAGTTAGAGCCAATGAAAGCTTTGTAACAGAAACAGTGTTATAATGAAGGATCTTATAAAATGGACAGTGTAACAGTGAGAGCCAATGAAAGGTGTTGTACCAGAAACAGTGTTATGATGAAGGGCCTTATAGTGAGTCATTGCTTTAGTAATATGATGGCAGATATTGGTCATTGCATCATAGTTGGATATTTATTTGAAATACATAATACACGATGTAATATTCTGTCATTTTAAGTTAGCCTTGCAGAAGACTATACATTTAACTTTGATCATGACATTAGTGTGGTTATACAGTATGAAGAGAGTTATCTCCCTCATGCCATTCTTGAAAGAGGATCTCTAAATAAAAGTAGGTGCACTTTATTCTTTCATAAGAAATATATTAAAAGTTAAAATTGTATTAAAAGACCAGGGCTTGAATATAACACATGCATTATTGGAAAATGTCAGTGTTTATTTTATATCATGCAAGTTGAGTTTTAACCACTTGCATCTTTAAATGAGACAAATTGAGAAACAAGGCTCACATCAGTTGCTGGTGTTGACTTACTTTATTGCTTTTAAAGACTCAATACTTCTTAGATGTGAATTTATGAGAGATTCATTATCGTATTTATTTATTGTATTATACTGGGTTGTTCATAGAACGTTTTAGAATAAATTTTCATACACTGCTACATTCATCAGGAATAAATTGAGGTTTCAATGGAAGTTTGAGAACCAAAACTCTATACAATTCTTGTATTTGTTTGTTTATGCCATGTGCTCAGAATTTGAACAGCCTACATCTAAACATGTTGAACTCACTTAAGGTTGCACTCCAGAGTTCTGCAATTTTGTAGTAATTTTCGGGGTTGAAGATCTAAAGAAAATGTTTGACACTGATTTCTTTCATTTATATTAATGTGTACATTGGTGGGTGTTTTTAAATAGCCTATATTTTTTGTTTTGATATTGGAATGATGTGGTCAATTTGAGTAAGAGAGCAAACAGCTAGGCTTTATGAATACTGTGGTTGATTTGAGTATGAGTACACAGGTAGGCTTTATGAATACTGTGGTCGATTTGAGTATGAGTACACAGATAGGCTTTATGAATACTGTGGTTGATTTGAGTATAAATACACAGCTAGGCTTTATGAATACTGTGGTTGATTTGAGTATGAGTACACAGGTAGGCTTTATGAATACTGTGGTTGATTTGAGTATCAATACACAGCTAGTCCTTATGAATACTGTGGCTGATTTGAGTATGAGTACACAGATAGGCTTTATGAATACTGTGGTTGATTTGAGTATGAGTACACAGGTAGGCTTTATGAATACTGTGGTTGATTTGAGTATCAATACACAGCTAGGCCTTATAAATGATGTGGTTGATTTGAGTATCAATACACAGCTAGGCCTTATGAATACTGTGGTTGATTTGAGTAGGAGTACACAGGTAGGCTTTATGAATACTGTGGTTGATTTGAGTAGGAGTACACAGGTAGGCTTTATGAATACTGTGGTTGATTTGAGTATCAATACACAGCTAGGCCTTATAAATGATGTGGTTGATTTGAGTATGAATACACAGCTAAGCCTTATTAATGATGTGGCTGATTTGAGTATCAATACACAGCTAGGTCTTATAAATGATGTGGTTAGTTTGAGTATGAGAGTATACAGCTAGGCCTTATTAATGATATGGTTGATTTGAGTATGAGAGTACACAGCTATGCCGTATAAATGATGTGGTTAGTTTGAGTATGAGAGTACACAGCAAGGCCTTATGAATCCTGTGGCTGATTTGAGTATGAGTGTACACAGTTAGGCCATATAAGTGATGTAGTTGACTGGAGTATGAGAGTACACATCTAGGCCTTATAAATGATGTAGTTGATTTGAGTATGAGTGTACACAGTTAGGCCTTATTAATGATGTGGTTGATTTGAGTATGAATGTACACAGCTAGGCCTTATAAATGATGTGGTTGATTTGAGTATGAGTACACAGCTAGGCCTTAGTAATGATGTGGTTGATTTGAGTATGAGAGTACATGGCTAGGCCTTATTAATGATATGGTTGATTTGTTTACGAGTGTATGCAGCTAAGCCTTATAAATGATGTGGTTGATTTGAGTGGTTATTTTTAGCTTGGGTGTACATGACTAGGCCTTATAAATGACGTTTTGATGTGTGATATGTAATAAGTTAAGAGAGAACAATATCATTTACCTTTAAGTTACAGAGTAAGTATGGCTTCCTTAATCTTAGACCTATGTGAATCAATGGATATATTTCTAATGTCAATATCAATGGATATATTTCTAATGTCAGTATCAATGGATATATTTCTAATGTCAATATCAATGGATATATTCCTAATGTCAATACATTCTGACTGATACATTGTGTGTGAAATTTTTCCTAACATTTATCTAATTTAAGGTTGCAAAATAATTTTGAGGAATTTTATATAAAAAATAAATATGAAGAGAATACATTGTGTAAGTGTAAATGCCACAGTAAACAACATGAAGGAACTATTGCATCATAATGCACATTAAAGTACATGCATGTCACATTAAAGTACATGCATGTCACATTAAAGTACATGCATGTCACATTAAAGTACATGCATGTGACATTAGCAATACAGTCTGACAGTAGATGACATGTGTAAATTAACTCTTTCAACATGTCAAATCATTACCAACTGAACATCATGGGACCGATATTTTACCTACAGAAAATGTACATCATGAGACTGATATTTTACCTACAGAACATGTACATCATGGGACTGATATTTTACCTGTACAACATGTACATCATGGGACTGATATTTTACCTGTACAACATGTACATCATGGGACTGATATTTTACCTGTACAACATGTACATCATGAGACTGATATTTTACCTACAGAATATGTGCATCATGAGACTGATATTTTACCTACAGAACATTTCATTATGGAACTGGCATTTTACCTACAGAACAAGTACATCAGACTGACATTTTACCTGCAGAACATGTATATCATGGAACTGTTAAACAGAAATTCTTATAATGAAGGACCTTATGACAGGAACACTGTTATGATGAGGAGCCTTATCAAGTTACTCTATATTTAAGTTACTCTGTACGTATTTTACTTTGTATCAGGGGCTGCAAGCAGCTGAGTGGTCTAAAATGCTTACCATTACGGATCACTGCCATCTCACCTATGCGTGGATTCGAGTCTCAGACTCGGCTAATTTGGGTATGTGAGAAAGCTTGCTGGTAGCTTCTCGTAGGTCATTGGTTCTTTCCGGGGTTTTCCTGGGTTCTTCCTCCACCAATAATACTGGTTGCCATGTATAGCCTATCTTGTGCTGAAAAATGGCATTAAACCCTACAACAACAACTTTGTATCAAGGAACTCTTCATCAAGTTTCTTTGTATACAGGTTACAATGTATCAGGTTACTCCAAATAGCACTTTGTATCAAGTTACTCTGTATCAAGTTACTTTGTATCAAGTTATTCTGAATACAAATTACTCTTGATACATGTTACTCTTTATTAAAATTACCTACACACATGTATCAAGTTCATCTGTATAGGAGTTACCCATTATACAAGATAAACTCTGTATACAAGTTGATCTATTTAAATTTACTAATATTCTTATATTAAAAATCCTTTCACCTTTTTTACTGTTTTTCTTTTCTTAGAAATCCTTTTCAAAGCTTAGGGGATATAAGTTTATAATAGAATATATCCTTGTAAATATATGTGTATGTGTGTTGAAACTGTTGTCAAAGTTTTATTTCATAAATCTCTGTGTGTGTGTTGGGAGTTGTTGTCAAAGATATCCTTTGTAAAAATATATGTGTATTTGTTAGGGATTGTCAAAGATATCCTTCATAAATCTATGTGTGTATGCATGTTGGGGGTTGTTGTCAAAGTTATCTTTGAATATCTGTATGGATGTATGTTGGGGGATGTAGTCAAAGATATCCTTCATGTAGGACATGCATGTATGGTAAAGATATTTGTAAATCTAGGTGAAGGATATAAATCTTATCAAAGATATCCTTTCTGAATGTATATATGTGACCGGGGGCTTATTATCAAAGATATTCTTTGTAAATATTTACCATAGAAAATTGTTAAATAAGGGCTGAGGATGGATAAAGATTTTATGTTATTTCTAATTATAAAAGACAGCATTCTTTCCATATTAAGCTAATTCAAAGAATAAAATACACCCAGTTTCCACACTAAGCTAGTTCCAAAGATAAAAACACCCGTCTTTTCATATTAAGCTAGATCAAATTACGAAAGATACCCCTCTTTCCATATTAACAAAAACAAAAATGCTTCCAAGATATATGATTAAATAGTCTGTAAATAAGCAATTATCAATTACAGGTTCAATGGATGTGACCAGAATTGATGAAGCCAAGTCAGCCATGCTACTTCTCCTGGAGATGTTGCCAAAAAGATGCTACTTCAATGTCATCAGCTTTGCAGATACATATGCAGTTTTATTTGAAAAGTAAGAGAAATAAATAAATATGGATGGACGGATGGATGGAAACTAGGTTGATAATTGATTGATATGTGCCTGTGATACATTTCTTAGAATGTTACCCGTTTGTCAATACGAACCGATAAAATCCAGGACCTATATGAAGCATTTAAATGTAAAGCATTTTGTTTTCACAATCCACCAGCAACACTTGCTCATTGCTGGTAAATGTCACTTTTAAGTACCAAGGTGTTTTGTCCTTTAATAATTCTTTTATATCTTTGACATTCACACGTTCTGCTATACATTCTTTCAGCGGTTTGAATCCATCAGGCACAATTGGGATTTCACCATTTTTCTTCATCCTTAACATGCCTATTTTGTCTCTAGGAATGTTAATGACAGAGTTTAGTTGTTGGTTGACCTCTAACTGCAATGTCACAATGTCATTCTTAGAGAACCTGTTGTCATTCTGCCATTTGGACATAAAACACTGGTTTGTTATTTTCTTTATAAGCAGAAACATTTAATTTTGAGTTGCATATTTACTGGCTGATTCCAAAACGACATTGGAATTCCGAATAGCCATTTTATGAGATTGACATCTTTGGTTTGTTTTCTCTATTCTCTTCTTTTTGTCATTGAAAATTTTGTTCTCTTCCTCTTTCACCCTTTCTTCTAGATCATCTAAAGCATCATTTATTATCTTCTTTAATGTCCTTATTTCAACAGTCAAATCGTTGACATCAGATTCAAGTTTGCTCAGATTTAAGACATTGATAACTACAAATTGTTTTAACTGATCTTCAAGGTTTTTCATCTGCTCTTTCATCTGGTTCAAAGCTTCTGAGAGATTTCGCATTTTATTGGCTAGTTTAGTTACTTCTGGACAGCTGGCGTGATCATCAACACAACATTTGGCACATAGCTGAGTTTCATGGCCTTTACAGTAATACTCTACAGGAAATGATGCATGCTCCGTGCAGCGAAACAGCTCATTATTTTGCAGAACAGTCTGCCGTTTGCTTGGCAAGTCTTCAATTTTCAAAATAGTGTGATTTGTCGACGATCTTGAAATTCCATGCATTTTCGAGCATTGAATGCACAGGGCCTCCTCACAGACAGTACATAAGTTTTCAGCGGGAGAGACGACGTCCTGAGCCTGGCAAGTATTACACACAAGGTTTACTTTCACTTTTGATTTCATTAAGACCGACAACATAAGCATATTAAGAGGAAACAGATGCACCAATTTGTCTGTAGAAGATTCTACTGGGTAAGCCACATTTCCGCATAGTGGACATCAGAAATCCTTTACAGAGTCTTTCATAGAGGCAACGTTATATATGTGTGACTGTTGACAGTCGTGACAAAACGAATGTAAACACGGTAGATTCTAGATAAATATAAATACGATATTTTCATACAAAGTGGGCAGTTCATATCATCTGATAATGTTGCTTCACTCTCTTGTATCTCATCTGAAGCAATTAAATCATCACTCACTGTTGCCATGACTGACTTATTTTTTAAAAGCCACAACTAATGCGCTAAATATTCTTGTACTCCCTCTGTGACTCGAGTCACGTGTCATCTGTGATTATCTTCCTGGTAGTACTGCTGACTGGTATAACGGTATTCTGTGTATGAATTTTGTAGGGATAGATGGTGGAAACACACATACACGCACACACACACCAAGCTGTTTTTCCATCAGGATGCAAGATGCCTAATCTTAAAGGTTTAGAAACGTGCAAAGTACATATAGCAAAAGTTCTCTGTAATGTTTATACTAAACTGCTTTGTTAAGGAAGCGACCATCTAAATTGTGTATGTGAGCGTGCGAGCGTTTGGGAGCAGAGTAGCTAGAATGTTTTGAAAGGAAAAATTTCCCCACTCCTAAATAACTTTACGTGTTAATTTTAAACCTAGCAAGCTTTTTTTTCTAAAGGCATATTAATGTACAAGTTTTTCATTTGTTTTTCTGGAGGAAGCAGTGAACTGGTGCAAATAAATTAATGATTTAATGTCTATATATATCGCACTCACAATAGCCTGAAATGTAGGTCAAAGTCAGCCAGATATAGGCATTTTAGAAAAAATAAACAAAGTTTTTTTAACCGTTCTTCAATTACTAACAAGGTGATTCTGCAACACAGTGTGTATGATGCTGATATTTCCAACAAGAATAAAGTATCTTTAATTTTCAATTAAGTATTGTGCTAACTAAAGCACTTAAAATTCTATCAATTATGGGTTGACATGAATATTGAAACATAACAGCATATGTATATATATTATCCATCTTTCTTCCAATGTATTTCTAGATGAGATGTGAAAGAACAGTTATATTACAGCAAGACGTTTGTAAATACAAAAGTTTCAAAGAATTAATGTGGAAAATGGACAAGGCTTGATTACATACAAAATTATATGGTCTATTTCTTTTTAATCCAGTCTGTTGTGAGTTTTATAAACATGTATGATACAACTGTATATTTATGTTCAACATTTTACCCACAATCCAGTTTGTTGTGAGCTTTATATATCCATGTATAATACAATGGACTATTTATTTTCATCATTTTACCCACAATCCAGTCTGTTGTGGGTTTTTATATTACATGTATTATACAACAGTATTATGTTAACACAGCACAAAGAGCGAATTTGCATGTCAGATAGTAACTTTATTATTTATTACATGTGTTTTTTTGCAATTAAAATTTACACACAATGCAGTTATTGTTCTATCATTATCTTTATGGGGAAAAAATCTCAGTGATGATTGCCACCACAAATATCAACAGTATTTTA
The DNA here is from genome assembly GCA_029339505.1 of Unio delphinus. Lineage (NCBI taxonomy): Eukaryota > Metazoa > Mollusca > Bivalvia > Unionida > Unionidae > Unio > Unio delphinus. The sequence continues at coordinate 8,787,710 of JAQISU010000361.1, read as the reverse complement.
TTTTTGACCCTATACCCAACTCCATAGGCTGAATTCAGAATCTGAATAATTCACCATTTCTATTCACCATACCAAAAATAATTACTTTGCCTAGCAACAATGTATAAACTGTTGTCATCTGTTAAAATAATGTATCAAATGTGATCAACTCTCACATATGATGTAGATGGAATTCACATTACATAATTGCACAGATGGAAGGACAGACAATTGGAGGGATGGACAAACACCAAATTTAAAAATGCAGATTCATTCTATGACAAAAGAGTAAACTTGTTTAAACTGAACCATAAATACATGTACAGAGAAACATTTGCTTTACCGCTCCAGTGGCCTAGTGGTTACAGCATACGCCGCAGATGCGGGAGGTTATGGTTTCGATCCCCGGCCGAGTCATACCAAAGACTTACATATATGGTACTAACAGCTGCCTCGCTTGACGCTCAGCCTTAAGAGGTTAGTGTTATGACTGGTCAGCCTTGTGTCAGTGTAATCTGACTGGGTGGGACATCATGCTACATGTCTGCATCACGATGCCCCATTGCAAAACATCACTATAAACTGCCTCACTGCAGAATACTTAACAATGACTGAAAAATTGTTAAAGCTACGTTAAAAATCAAAATAAAAAAAACAAAACAAACAGAAGCTATGCTTAGAGACCAAACCATCTGCTAGCAAAATGTAACTGCTCAATGTCAGCTGATTTAATTCCTTGTTTTTTTAATGACATCTTATGGAATAATATAAATGAAATGAAATGTGGGAATGCATGTTACTTAAATGTGGGGAGGGACTACAGCGAGTGTAAAAATTAATTGTACAGTACTACATAATACAACTCACAGGACATTTTGATGCTGAAGTCTAGTTACAAACTTTGTACATCATAATAACTTTAAAGATATATGGAGATATAGCTAACAGATGGAGAGACAGGTGGCGATATGCAAAACAGGTGGACAGACAGGTAGATACCTAGATAACATATGGGTATACAAGAGGAGACATGTACAACAGTTAGACAGGTGGATGCATATTTCACAGATGGATTGGATGAGATAGGTATAACAGATAGGTGGATATATGAATAATAGATGGCCCAGCATGTGGATATATACATAACAAATTAATAGATAAGAGACAAGGACTTTTCAAAATAAAATTATTTTGGTGGCAAACACTATCATGTATGCTAAATGACAACTCTAATCCAAAAGTCCAACACAAAATAATATAATTTACTACTAGAAAGTTCAAAATAAATTCACAATTTACCTACACCAAAATTCAACACACAATCATATTATTTGGACAAAAGCCAATACAAAATCATATTATCTACCTAAAAGCCAGCACAATCATATTATTTCCATAAAGTATAAGACAAAATCTTAATTTAAGTGCACAAAAGTAATGACTGAAAAATTATTAAAAACTACCTTAAAAATAACAAAACACACACACACACACACACAAAGCCTAATATAGGTTTGCATATTTAATTAAAAAGCACAATGCAGGCCAGGGAAACGCCCAAATGCAGGCCAGACAACTGTTCTAATGCAAATGAAATATGAATGTGATACTAGCTACAGTCATCATCGGCCTCTTCACTATACTCCTCCTCCTCATCTTCATCTGACATCCTCTGCCAACTCTTGTCCTTTGTTGCCTTGGCTGAAAGAGTGATTAACAAACTCTATTATTGTAACACAGTAATAGCATCATCACTTTAGCTAACCTGCTTCCAATCAGTGATTGAGTTTTAATATCAACATTGTATCAAAAGAATAAAAATATTACATATCAAACTCATTCAATAAAACGTGCCTGCATTTAGGACAAAATGAAGCCACTTATTAATGAGCAGACTGCTGTGTTTTCATTTTTAAAATGGTGAACGAAGGTGATTTGTATGCTATTGCATAATTTATTCTGAATTGTTTAGTTTATAAAGGTTGATTAAAAAATATGTTATGTTAAGTTTTCAAATAAATTATCCAGTCAATATTGATCGGGTTCTCGCATGGGTCATGAATTATATTCCAATTATTGACTGTTAAATAAAGCCAGAGTATCAGCTGTAAATTTGAGTCACAGTATCAACTCTGAATTAAAGTCACAGGATCAACTGTGAATTAGAGTCACTGTATCAACTGTGGATTAGAGTCACAGTATCAACTATTGATTAGAGTCACATTATCAACTGTGGATTAGAGTCATGTTATCAACTGTGGATTAAAGTCATTGTATCAACTTTTAATTGGAGTCACTGTATCAACTTTTAATTGGAGTCACTGTATCAACTGTGGATTAGAGTCATATTATCAACTATAAATTATAGTAACTGTATCAACTGTGAATTAGTGTCACATTATCAGCTGTGGATTAGAATCACAGTATCAACTGTAAATTAGAATTAGATGATCTTGCACACCAAGTATCAAAATCACTTCAAAACTGACACACCACTGAACTAAAATTCACCCATGAAGTAAACACACACACACTGCATTTAATACATGTTCATTTCTTTATTACTGCCACCAGAACTAATAGATAAGCATCAACATTTTCCTTAAGTCAAGATTAAACACTGGTTACTTGTTCTCTGACTATTGTCAGGGTAAATATGCATGCATCAACATTTGTCTCAAGTCAAGAATATGGTTACTCATGCATTATGTACACACACACACACATATATACATACATATATATATATATATATATATATATATATATATATATATATATATATATATATATATATATATATATATATATATGATATAAATTTTCTTATACAATTTACTTGTAAAATGTGTATCCAACAGTGTAATGTATCTACCCATGTAAAATGTGTATCCAAAAGTGTCATGTATCAACCCATGTGCCATGTTTATCCAACAATGTAACATATCTACCAGTGTATAATATGTATATACTGTACATGTACAGTGTAATATATCCTCATTTGCAAATTGTGTATCTAACAGTATAATGTATTAAGCCTTATATAACATGTATACACAGAGTAATATATCCTCACTTTAAAATGTGTATCTAACAGTATAATGTATCAAGCCTTGTATAATATGTATCCATGGTAGACTTATCTGTACTAGTTTTTAACCTATACTGTTCACTTGACAGAATAAATAATAGCTGAAGCCACAGCAGCTCTTTACACTCGAGTACTAATTTAAGTGAATATGCTTGAGTACTCCTTTCTCATATATACTAGTAAATTTCTCAAGTACTATATATATATTGAATTTGCAAGAGTACTGTATGTTTATATACACAAGTGAATATGCTTGAGTACTGCCTCTTTATATACACAAGTGATATATATAAGTGCATTGGCATGAATACTATATATATATATATATATATATATATATATATATATATATATATATATATATATACACATACATACATACATACATACATACATACATACATACAAGTGAATATGCTAGAGTACTGCCTCTACACTGAAGTAAAGTACTCTTTCATGTATACAATAATGAATATGCTACTCCTTTATATAGACATATATAGGGCTAGAGTATTCACTCTTTATAACACTGCATAAAAATGGCCTTTCTTGTGAGGGAATCGTATGAGGGGCATTAAGACAAGGCTTGATAGTACATAAATATGTAATTTCAATGGATTGACTATAAGTATACAGAAGACATAATGTGTGTAGTTTGACCAACATGGTCTATTCATTGGGACTTTTTAAAGGAATGACAACAAAGGCTAAGAAGACATGCAAAAAAGGAATTATTATACATTTTTCATGCAGGGTTTTGTGTGATATAATAGCATTACCACTATCACCATATATACTTATGTATAAGTTGTGTCCAACTGCTAATAAAATAGACTCTGACCTGTCATCACATAATACAGCAGTAAATCTGGATCAATACAGTTTGATCTGACCTGTACATAAGCATATATAATAATAGTATACCTTTTTCCTAAACTGATTAAGCCCTATTTTCCATACATTACAATGGTAAAAAGGTGGTGTACTTACCCAAAACCAGGCGGGGGATTTGGCAGTGGCACTGCACCTAGACAATAAATTAAAGACAGCACTGTTGATCATAAACTGCAGCTAAATTTATGTGTGTGTGTGTGTGTGTGTGTGTAAATGTCAGTGTGCATGCATGCATGCATGTATGTATGTTTGTATGTATGTAGAGAGAGAGAGACATTTATAACATGAATCCATAGCTGATTTAATTTTAATGTTAGTCTATGTTGTAAGTCTGCATGTAAATAAGTACACAATAAAGATATTGAAATGAAGTTGTGAAGTCTCTCAAATAGTGAATGAATCAAATGAACGATCTTCTGAAATTGCTTTAACCAATTAAATTCAGTAAAAACATATAAAGTAGCAAATTGCAGTAAAACCCTGATGTTGCTGGCAAATTTCAGCTACCATTTTCTGCCAGTGAGAGTGTGATAAAGAAATGTGAGTTCTGGAGGCAGTATCTTTTATATTTCTGACCCAAGTGGTGGGGCTGCATATTAATACAGCATTACCTATTACGTGGAATGCAATTATGTTTAAAATGGCCCTCCTCACATGCAAAGACTCCTACAGAAACTACACTCTGAACCCCTCTGATGCAAAGATGTCAGTAGTGTTATGTATATTTAATTTGCACTGTTTATTCGCTAGTTGTTTTTTTAAATTTCTTTTAATTTCATTACATGTTTTTGTAATGTAACTTTGTATGTTGGACTTGAAATTGTCCAAAATGGAGTTCACTTCTTCTTGACCTGAATTGACTTTATTCTGTGTAAACAACTAATAAATAGCTACATTATTCTCTATAAAAAAAAAAGAAATTATTACAAACAGAGATAATTATGTTTATTTGGGTCTAGTTCCTTAGTGAATTTTAAATACTTCAGGTTATGGTTTTTATTTTGTAAACATCAGGATAATTGTAGAAGGTTATTTTTCATTCTGTAATAATTATATTTATAAAATGATAATTGTAACCCGAGGCTTTGCAACAAAGAGGATTTTTAATTTATGCTTTAAGATCTAGTGCTTTTAAGTTGTTTTCTATGCTATGTCCAATATTTCATTTTTGGACTGGACAATTCAAATTAATAATTCAATTCAAGTGATTTGTTTTGTCTGGAAATACCAAAGTACTCTGACAAAATTCTTGGAAGGAGACATTCACTGTAATTTATAGTGAATTCAAACCTGAAATTATATTACTGTGATTCAACAAGACTGTTAACACATCAACACTCTAGAAGCTACATCAGACATGTCATTGCATTCAGTTTTTGAATTTATTCTGGACTTGTACTGAATTTTATAATAAGACTTTAAACTATTAGAACTTATGTCTGTATTTCTTGGATTTTAATTTCATTTAATTTTTAATAACATGGTACAGAGAGTTTCTTGCGAGGGGGTAATGTTGGCTGGTCAGAAGCAGTAGTTGGACTAGTTTGGACTGTGAGTGAAATTTGTTGACTATATAAACTGTTATTTGAGCCTGCAACAAAAAATTTAAATAATAACAACAATAATAACCAATGTCATCATCATTCTGTGTGTTAAAAAATATTGTTGCTAGTACATGTCATTGACATATAAAAGCAGTACAAAATGTAACAAAATTGAATTCAGACTTCATTTTCCATGTGTGTGTGTGTGTGTGTAGTTTCACATTGCCTTCAAAGCTTTTGTTTCCTAGATATTTCCAGACCATAACATGAAATCATAAGTCTGATATGTGGCTTTATACATGAACAACACAGGTAGTTTTCAGTATCTGTGCTAGCCCCCTATGTAGTTAGTCTGATCACCTGACAAACACCATTAAATTGAATATAGAAATCCACGATCTTGACCAAACCATGAACAAGCCAGTATTTGGATCTGATTGCAATGGTCATATTATTATCTTTGTGCTAATGTTATATGTAATTACAGAATTCTTTCAGCAAGCATTTCGATAAAATCAAAAAGCTATGTTAGTCTAATAGGATAAACAAAGCTGAACAACATAAAACAGTTAATGGTCATCAGTGGTGTGTGGAATGTTTTTCACTCATCTAATGCTGAGTGTCTGAGAAATACAGCTAAAAGAATGACTCAGCATAAAGATTAAGTGTCTGAGAAATACAGCAAAATGTGTGACTCAGAAAAAATGAGTGCCTGAGAAAGACAGCTAAGTGAATGATTGCACAAAGAATAAAAGTGTCTGAGAAATACAGCTAAATTAATGACTCTGCACAAAGAATAAGTGTCTGAAAAAGACAGCTACATGTGTGACTCAGAAAAAAAGAGCAACAGTCTGAGAAAGACAGTTAAATGCAAATCATGTGTGGATGGAAGACAGACTGATGCATGTGTGGATGGATAGAGACATGAATGGAAGACAGATGCATGTACTGATTGACTATAATCCGGCATAAATGCTAAAACTTTGCCATCCCTCACCCTATTTGAATTAACAGCTTCAATCCACCTTTTTCTGATAAACAGGATCTTTTGGAAAAAGAAAGAACTCTTTTATTTCCATCATCACTCTGTTGGTTACATCCATATGCAAGACAGTGCACCATATTTTGCTCTACAAAAGCACGATCTTAAGATATATCACATCAACATTTACATGGGGAAATGAAACACTTGAATGACAAGGTTGAATAGAAGGGATTAATGTACGTCACATCTGTTCTTGGCTCACGGAAACTACTGACTGTTTACAGAAACTGCTGAATTGGTGTGCACAGATAACAATGCATTTTCTTTTTGATGTCGCATGTTTGTATTATTTAGGTGGCCAGTGACCGGTAAGAAGTGGGTCTGCAACAACTGTCACATGAAACCAGTTGCTATCATCCTATACATTTGTTTCGTTAGCTGCCTTGTGTTACATTTAATGTTTTCCTTTAGTAGTTCAATATGTTCTACATGGAGTGAAGCTGAATGTTGAGACTCCAGGACCCTGACCAACTTCTGGTACCCATCATCCAAGTTCAAAGTCCAGTTCACTGTCTTTGATCAGCTTGTCACATCCATTACAACCACTGGGAAGCTGCATTGCTGCTGGACTTGTCCCATGACCCTGATCTAGGATTCCAACTGGAGGTGGTCCTTATTTACCTGGACTTTTGCCCTTATTGGGTTTTTTCTGTGCTTGTGCCTGAATCTGTGTCTGTGACTGGGCCTTTGCCTGTGCCTGTGATTGGACCTTAGCCCATGTTTGTGATTGGGCCTTAGCCTGTGCCTGTATTTGGGCCTTAGCCTGTGCCTGTGTTTGGGCCTTAGCCTGTGCCTGTGTTTGGGCCTGTGCCTGTGTTTGGGCCTTAGCCTTAGCCTGTGTTTGGGCCTTAGCCTGTGCCTGTGTTTGGGTCTGAGTCTGCGCCTGTGTTTGGGCTTGTGTTTGTGATTGGGCCTTAGCCTGTGTCTGTGTTTGACCCTTAGCCTGTGCCTGTGTTTGGGCCTGAGTCTGTGCCTGTGTTTGGACCTGTGTTTGTGATTGGGCCTTAGCCTGTGTCTGGACCTGTGTTTGTGATTGGGCCTTAGCCTGTGCCTGTGTTTAGGCCTGAGTCTGTGTTTGCACCCGAGTCTGTGCTTGGGCCTGTTGATGCATCTCAAGCAGCTTTGCTAGCTGCATTTCTTCAAATATGTCACCCATTTCCTTTTGGTTCATGTCTTTGGCCCTGATGCCTTCATCGTGGAATTTTTTCATCATACGGTAATTTTCTGTAAAATATTAATTGCATTGTGTGCTTTACTTTAATATATGAAAAACAGGATATACATTTATCATATTGAATACTTTAATTTGATCATTGGTCTTCTTTCCATATGGTCATGCATCTGTCCACACATGATTCCTCACTGTTAAAGTTTACATTTCCCTCAGTGTTAATGGTTAGACTAACATCAGTGTGTAAGTTTAAATTTAACTCAAGTGTTAAAGTTTAGTGTTTAAATTGGGACTTGTGTCATTGTTAAAGTTTTGATTGCATCAATAGTAAAGCTGAATGCATTGTTAATGTTTTGAATTATTTCAGTGTTTAAGTTAAGATTTACCGTAGTGTCAAATTTAGACTTGCCTCAGTGTTAAAGTTTAGATTTACATCAGTGCTGAAGTTTAGGTTTTTATATTATTTAGTTTGCACTTACCTCAGTTTTGAAGTTTAGATTTGTCTCAGTTTTGAAGTTTAGATTTGTCTCATTTTTGAAGTTTAGATTTGTCTCAGTTTTAAAGTTTTGATTTTTACATTAGTTAATTTGCAGTTACCTCATTTTTGAAGTTTAGATTTGTCTCATTTTTGAAGTTTAGATTTGTCTCAGTTTTGAAGTTTAGATTTGTCTCAGTTTTAAAGTTTTGATTTTTACATTAGTTAATTTGCAGTTACCTCATTTTTGAAGTTTAGATTTGTCTCAGTTTTGAAGTTTAGATTTGTCTCAGTTTTGAAGTTTAGATTTGTCTCAGTTTTGATTTGTCTCAATTTACCCAAAAATAGCATCCATGTTCATAAAATACAAACACCGCTGCCTCATTGCGTATTGATATTTGAGTGGAGCACTTTCAGTTTGGAGTTCTACTGTACTTGTTTTTCACGTAATCAGACAAGTTACGATGGTCTGACAGAAAATATTTAGGCACAAGTTTTGTCTTTGTAATGTATGCGCCAAATATTCTTAAGCATTTTATGAAAACGTCTTTTGTTAGTGGTGACTGATAAGTGAGAGATTCCTTGGTGCACTGATTGTGTACAAAGAAATGATCCATGTCCCTTGTGTCCGTGTTCACATTATTAAACAGAAAGTATAAACAGTTCACTACATTATAATGTGCCTCATATAAATAAAACCTTGATATATAATGTGTATATGTATGGCTCCCATGTTTTGAATATTGTTTTTATATTAAAGCTACTTCAGTACCTGACATAGGGCAGTAGAGTCCATCCCAAACCAAAATGCATCCTTGCCGCGCAAGCTTGTGGCAAGCTTGCGATAAGCTGATTTGATGTTTATAAGCTAACATGGATGCTTGCGCAAGCTTGTGCAAGCTTAAGGCAAACAAGCTGGATATAACCGCAAGCTTGTACAAGGTTTCTTATTTGCTTCAGAAAGTAAAACTAGCTTACCGCAAGCTTGTACAAGCTTGCGCAAGCTTGTGCAAGCTTGTACAAGGTTTCTTATTTGCTTCAGAAAGTAAAACTAGCTTACCGCAAGCTTGTACAAGCTTGTACAAGGTTTCTTATATATTTGCTCCAGAAAGTAAAACTAGCTTGCGCAAGCTTTTTTCTTTTCTTCAGAAAGTAAAACTAACTTGCTCAAGTTTTCTTATATGTGTCAGAAAATAAATTTAAAATAGCTTGCAATAAGTTTCTTCATATATTACCATTCTTGTAAAAGACTGAGACCATGCTTGTATCAAACTAGCATGCACAAAAATTGCTTGCAGTGAATGAATAAACTTGAACAATGAAATTTATCATAAAATGTTTTTGCTGAACATATTTGTTTTCCACTACATTTCAACTATAAGATTACATTATTTAATCATTAAATATGCAGGTAGGTCAAGGAAATTTTAACCTTCTCAGCATTTAGTAAGTCATAATTTAACTTTTGCAATTCCACAAAAAAGCCATGAAAGAAAATCAAACTTGTACCAGAATATGAGGTATACCTGACACAGGGTCAGATGATGTCGGACCTGAATACAGTATACGTTTTGTGGGGGCAAAAAATACGTTTTTTTATTAAAGTAAATAATAACAGTTTCTTTGGAATTTTCAGTTTAGAACGCGCATTTGGTTATATTTTTATAGAATTTATCACATGTATACTATTTGAATGCAGTTCTACAATACGATTGGTTCATTTGAAATCGAGGCTACTGTGTCTTTATCCGCCATATTTGATTTCGCAAAAAGTTACCGTTGTCGAAGAATCTCGTCTTCGTAATCTTCAGCTTCTAATCATGTTAAATAGGAAAGAGGAATATTCAGAATTTTCTCAAGGAAAAAGAGAAGGAAAGAACTGGAAGGACAATTGTGCCGTCTTGTGTAGATTTATGAAGCCATATGGTAACGGAGAAAACGACGTTTTGCAAATTGTGTAATGTGATTTCGCTTTTAGGCATGAATGCGCACGAAAACGCTAATAAACATCAGGTTAGGACAGAGAAATATTCAGAATTTTCTCCAGGAAAAAGAGAAGGAAACAACTGGAAGGACAATGTGCCGTCTTGTGTAGATTTATGAAGCCATATGGTAACGGAGAAAACGACGTTTTGCAAATTGTGTAATGTGATTTCGCTATTAGGCATGAATGCGCACGAAAACGCTGATAAGCATCAGGTTCCTGCTTCATCACACACAACTCAGCCTGAACTTGCGACATATATAAATACCAGAGAAAACCTTAATAAAATTCGATCGAAATTATATTTATTAAATTTCTTTTCGAAATAAACCTTTATCTTTCAGTTACTAGTGTTGCTGGTGAGTTATTTTGCACACGTTTTCCAAACATTAAAATCACAAAGGATAACTCATATGCTTTTGTTTTGAAACATTTTAAAAAGGAATTAGGAGGAGAGCCCTAGTAACTGTCTTACTGAAGCTAGCTTCAACGAAGTTATCATAAATGTGCTACAGATCACAGGGCATCAACAATTTATATCATGTACTGCACTTAATTGTTTGAAATTGTTGTTACCTTTTTAATGCTCAATGTTATTTTAATTGTGATTTTTTTTACAAAGTTGAAGTTTATTAGCTTTATATTTGCAAAACATGGCATCTGTACTTTAGGGTTACTGACAGACCAGGACACAACAAGTTTGAATGAACTTTTAAAAAGGTTTTAAAAATGTGTGGAAATAGGAATAACTTGAGTGCATGAAATAAGCTTGCAATTTTTGTTTGGGTTGCGCAAGCTTGCCGTAAGCTTGCGCAAGCTAGCGGCAATTCCAAATACAAGCTTGCCGTAAGCTTGCGGCAATTCCAAATACAAGCTTGCACAAGCTTGCCGTAAGCTTGCGCAAGCTTGCGGCAATTCCAAATACAAGCTTGCGGCAATTCCAAATACAAGCTTGCGCAAGCTTGCCGTAAGCTTGCGCAAGCTTGCCGCAAGCTTGCGGCAATTCCAAATACAAGCTTGCAAAAATAAGCTTGCGCAAGCTTGCCGCAAGGTTCCAAATACTAGCTTGCGCAAGCTTGCAAAAATAAGCTTGCGCAAGCTTGCAAAACTAAGCTTGCAATTTTGGTTTGGGATGGCTACCCTAAATAGCATCAGTGACCACTGCATGTTCATGAAATATGAATGCCACTGCCTCATTGACTGAACCTGAGTTAATTAAAACTTAGATGTTGTTGTTGTTGTACAGTTTAACACCATTTATCAGCACAAGATAGGCAATACATGGCGGCCAGTATTATTGGTGGAGGAAGAACCGAGGAAAATCCCAGAAAGAACCACTGACCCACAAGAAGCTATCTCGGCAGTATAAATCGATTTGTGTCATTAGATTTGCATAAAGATGAAACGAAAATATGGCATTGTATCCTCATTATCGCTTATGTAAGCGACTGGACATTACGGATACAAATATTCATTATTTGTGCTTATACTCATGCCTTGTTCCAAGTAAATTGTTATGCCTCTTGGTCTTAAAATATATAACGCTTATGAAAAATGAAACCAAAAATTTAAGTAAAATAAAACAAGTAAAATGACAGTATCATGAATTATATCCCTAACAATGGACTCCAATAGTATTAAAAGTGCAGATATAACACAACACGGCAATCCAAAATGTCTTTGAAATTAGTTTACAATAAACTAAAGTAGAGTGTTATTCCAAATGTAAATGAGATGTATTGAAACAAAAGTAAATAAGCAGTTTAGCAATTCCATTGAATATTTTAAATAAGTAATTCCTCTTGAATTATATCTGAAACAGTGTTAATCTTTGATCAAAAATGGATTCCCACAGACTGACACAAAATGGGAATTAATTATTTGTTTATAAAATCCCTTTATGTAACTTTTCTCTTGACCTATAACCTAATACATGTGGAATATTTATCCAACAGAAAAAAAATAGTCTAATTGAAAACAAGACTGGCATTGAACTCAAATGTTATCACAATATATTGATTAAAAGCCACAATTATGGACAACTCTTAGCTATGTAAACATTGTTTACAACTTATAATCATGGACAAAAGTGGAGTACACTATAATCCATCAGTCCTGAGCATGTCAAACTATATTGAACTCTTATGCCTGCCATGCTCTGAGAGAAGGTCTAATTTTCTTTACGGTAAATGTTAGCCTGATCCCTCAGCTATGTGCCCACAATTAGCAATAATATGCCCACAATTAGCAATAATATGCCCACAATTAGCAATAATATGCCCAAAACATTTTGGACAAGAATGACAGGTACAGAGCTGTTTTTTATAATGTCCATTTTACTAAGAAACGATTTAGATACTGCAGTTTTGTATAAATGATGCTTGCAACCATGATTTTAAGAGGATTGCATGCATGTTGGTGTTACATATATATATATATATATATATATATATATATATATATATATATTAAAATTAACATGGCTTTTGAAGTGTTGGTATACAGCAAACTGATATACTAACATTATGAATATGTATATATATCTGAAACAATGTTAATCTCTGATCGAAAATGGATTCCCAGAGATATATATACATTAAAAGTAACATGGCCTTTGAAGTGTTAGTTAGTTAGTATGATGGGTTTTAAGTGATTCGTCCATTACGGCTCTTATCACTGTTTTATCTCCCAATGGGGAGTTATTTAATTTATCCTGAGGGTGGGAATGGTGCCGCGCACCCTGCAGGCGTTTATGTGCTTATATAGAAGCACTTATTTAATTTGGCCGTCACCACGGGGCAATTATTGAACTGCCTCTGGGTGAATGTAAGGCCGTAGGGTGGGTAGGAATAGAACCTACACACACCCACCCAATCAGTATTCTACATGCCTAGCCAATCTGCAATAGCAGTGAAGTAAAGCGAGAGTAAAATAGTTTATCTCATATCGCCTTTGTCTGCAAAGTAAGGTCGTGCAAGCACGAGTAATTACTGCAGCAGGAAGCAGTGGTGCGAAGAGCCAAGCACGCTCTTTTTGATCAAATTCAGTCCAGTTTTACTAATGGACAGCCTAACAACCAATAATGTGTAAGCCACCTGTGCAATTAACCAAATATCCAAGTTAAAATATTGATTATCATCCTATAAAAAATAGGGACTAGTACAAAGTGTACATAAGCAAGTCCCTATTGTATTTAAATTAAAATGTCTAAGCGACACATAGTAGTGTAGTCAATGGTAGGGGGTTTTGGTTATGAATTTGGTCGAAGGCATGCCAATAAGGTCATATTAGTGTTTTCAGGGCCATATAGTTGTTCAAAAAGGGGTACTCGATACCAAATGAGTCCCCTATTATTCAGGCAATTGAACCGCAGTGAGAATGAAAGTCCATCTGTGCTCCGCAGGCTCCGTCATCAGGGTGCAGTTGGTGGTGGTCATGTTCAATGGCCGCCTGTTGTCCCTCTGCTAGTTGAATTTTCTACTCCGCTGTTAATTGGTTCGGCGAAATGTTTGGTCCACTTGTAATTCCTCCATTTTCTCCCAAGCAATAGTGACTCTGACAAGCGCGTGCAGACTCATGCTTGGGCGGCCATCTTGGTCATCCTCGTGGCACCATTTCTAGTCAGCGGAGTATAGATTCCACAGCGGTCTGTCTGGTGGCTGGGATAATCAGTGGTGAAGTCTCTGTTATTCTTCTTGCTTTACTCCTATGGGTGCTTTTTTGAGTCACTCCTAATGGGTAGCATTTATCCAACTGTTTCCCATGCTCACGCTAGAGAGCCGCTGTCCCGGTCCGTCCTGCTCGATGTTCACTGCCCGATGATGATGCTTTGAAGTGTTGGTATAAAGCAAACTGATATACTAACAGTATGAATACGCATAATGATCATGACTTTATAGCTAGTATACTCTCTAAACATGGATATGAATTTCTTGGAATATTGCATTTAAAAAGGAGCTTGTTAGTTTGTACACCATGAGCCTGAAATTTATAGAAAGTAAGCAGAATACAAACACTTAAAAAAGATACTTTTTGATGTAAGGCTAGTAATTAGATTCTTGCAGTCAAAAATGAATTCAGAAATTTACACGAGATACACCGATCTGAATTGGATCAGCACCTGGCTGGTTTTAAATTCAGTATTAGGAGAAAAGATGGATCTGACTTTGAATCAAACAGCTTAAGAAGATATATTGATCACCACCTTAAAATCAAGAAATATGCAAGTACAATCATGAGAGGAACAGGCACAAGTTTTGCCTTAACAAAGGAAGCTCTTCTGGTTTTAAAGCAAAAAGATTTAAAATCTAAAAGAAAAATAAATTTAACCCAGTCAAAGTCAACTGATCACAGATAAATAATAAAAAAAAAAGTGCCTTGTATAGCAAAAAAAAAACTAATGGAAATGGAAACATGGAAAAGTGGAAAATCAAAATGGGGATGGAAACACCTGAAGCCATTGTTAACACATTGTGATTTACCAACTCTTGCATTTTGGTTTGAGGGGAGCAGTTGAATATTACAATCTGAAATGGGGAATGTTACACTACTGAAAGATGTGAATGGCCTAGATTATCATGAACTCAAAGAAATGCAGACACACAAAAAAAGAACAGGAGATGATATCAAGAACATCAGGGACATTATTCCTAAGATGTATGAAAACAAAAACAACAAAGAGAGAGATCCAATTTGCTATCTACAAAAGGTATGGTGAGCTAAGACAAGCAGACTTTTGTCAATTGAAAAATCCTTTCTTTATTGCACCCAACACTGCCAATCTCAACGACAAAACCAAAATGGTTTAAGAAACAAGTTGTTGGAATTAACAAACTTGGATGTATCATGGAAAAATTAAAAGAAAAAGCAAATATTACAGAAAGAAAGAAATCAACAAACACTAGTAGCCAAAAGTACCTAATTCAGAAATTGCAAAGTGATGGTCACAAAAATGGACAGTCTGTAAGCATCTACTCAAACATTAGTGACAAACAACAACAGACATACTCCAATTACCAAGTAACACCTGCCCCCCCCCCCCAAGTAATGATGGTACCAACCCCCACCCCCAACAAGAAATTTCAAACTGTACAACAACAGATAATAGTATCTGAACGAAATCCCTACTATGTCAACTTTTTTAAACCACAGGTGATCGACGCGAGCTTGGTTTGAGAAAAAAAACCAATAATCTTAAGAAAAAAAATCATAGAGTGACAAAAATACCTTAGATTACCCCCATGACCCAATCTGGCATTGGACCCTATGTTAGAATGGGTCATGGGGGTAATCTAAGGTATGGTTGTCACTCTATGATTTTTTTTTTTCTTTAGATTATTATTTTCTTCTTCTTCAAATCAAACTCGCGTCTAGTCCTACTTATAAGACATAGCACATATTGATTTTGTTTAATACCTGACGCCCCAAACATAAATATCAGCGTTGGATCTTACATTGTAGGACTAGCTCGCGTCACAGGCACTTGATTCTGAGTAAATTCATGTATACACTCACCATATAATTTACTCAGAATCAAGTGCCTGTGGCTCGCGTCGAGCACCTGTGCTTTAAACAGGGCTCACTGAAACGTATAATTATTAAACGTTACCACTGACAAAGCCACTGACAGTCAGTAGGGATAACGAAATATAGACAGAAACGATATCTATACAATGTAGTAAGGTTATATTATTTAATTACCCCTTGTTCCTTCATTATTTTGATGTTGCTGGCACGAATCGTATTGTTGCTATAGACGCAAATGGTCGCCATGTTACTGTTAATGAGAACGAACGCTAAAAATTGAATGGTTGCATGCAGAAATTTTAAAAAAAGTTTGAATGTTAATTATCAGCATTGTCGTTCAATTTCATTAAATATTTCTAAAAGTAAAATATTGCAATTAATAAAAAGGAAGTGTATAAGAAATTATGAATCACTACAGAATTTTTGTTTGAGGTTACATATACGCGAGGGGTTGTGACGAGTTCACTCCCCTAACGTACACTGTTCATGGCCGTCAGTTTTATCTCTAACGAAAACTTGTATGTGGTATAAATCAAATATATGCATAGGGTATACGCTGTATCAATGATAAATCACTCGTATAAGTTTGTTATTAAAAGGAAACTCGGCAAGCCTCGTTTTCTTTTCTTTTATTTTTCTCGCTATTTATCATTCTTACAGCGTACATACTGTGTGTGTGTGTGTGTGTTTGTGTATTTTCATTATTTGGAAATCTCCCAGCAGTGGGCGCCTCGTTTTGGAATTTCGAGACAAAATTGTTAATTTCGAAGTACGTGCAGACTGAATCGTAGCAGTACTGCTTTCCATCTGATGGCTCATGCCAATGAATACAAAACCATTATCCAAGAAGCCAGGTTATACGTGCGTCGTGTGGAATAAGGTTATATATACGTGCTTCGTTAGTAATACAGCACTCATTGGTGCCTGCAATGAAAATCCTTTCCATGACAAAGTATCCAAAATCGAAGTCAGTTGCGAACTCGCGATGGCAAAACTTTGTGTACCCGACCCTTCGAACCCGACTGTACCCAGAAAAATTACTTGAGGTCGTACTTGTCGCCGTACAAAGCCACAGGACAGTTAAGAACCAACACCAGTCTCGGCATTTCCTAAGACGATTATGCAGGAGGTTACACTTTTGTGGGCCTTTGATTTCACTCCAGACCAAGGCAGAGACGAGGGACATTTCCACCCTATAAAATCCGGTCAACTACGTGTGGAACTTCAGTTTGCAGATGCTCTTGCCGAGACGGTGAATGTCATTCTGTATGCCGAATTCGACAATACCACAGAAGTTTGAGAGAAGTCATTCCAGACTATTGGAAACTATGGAAGACCCTTGTCCCTCTTTGAATAGTGGATAATCGATGAAAATGGAATGGGAGGTTACAGAGAAAGCAGACCCCCTAGACAAAAACGAAAAAGTAGAGATAATACAGTCCAGATGGCCAGAACATGAACAACATTTAGTCACCTGTTTTGCCAAACACTTGGAGGATACAATGAGGGAATTGATCAAGAAAGATTGTTATGGATGTCAAAATGATCATCCCAGTCAAATTCAACACGATACATGTATGATGATGAGTCAAGAAGAAAAATTGGACGATTATCTGAACGAAGCTTGGAGTCTCATCTCAGGAGAAACCGTGTTGCATCATTGGCATTAAGACTTGCGTGATCATTCTTCTCCTCCCTTGATTGCTCGAGAGATTGATCACATCGAAACTCTCTGGGCACAAAGTAAGGAGACGAAGCGAATAAACGGTTATTTGACAGACCTTTTTAAAGCAAAAAGTCTGTATAGAATTGAGAACTTATCATCTCCTGTGAAAAAAAACAAACCGGTAGCTCAAACGCAGACTCAAACAGCTCTATAAAAATAACTTAAACTTCTCTTTTAAGAATATTTTTGTTTTAAAAATAAAAAATAAATAATAAAAATGATAAAAATGAGAAAAAAATTCAAATAGAAGAAAACAAATATTAATAGTATTAAAACGATTATATTATTGTAAATATTATGTATATGTACTAATGTTATTATCAATGTTAATCTAAATATTATGTATATGTACTAATGTTATTATCAATGTTAATCGTAATATTTAATAAATAATAACATCACAAAATAAATACTAAACAGAAAGAAAACAGCAGAAACTTTTTAATAGTAAGATTAATAATAAACTATTGCCTCTAACCAAACAAACCAGTATCATTACAATACACTAATACACACCAATCATTACAATACACTAATACACACCAATCATTACAATACACTAATACACACCAATCATTACAATACACTAATACACACCAATCATTACAATACACTAATACACACCAATCATTACAATACACTAATACACACCAATCATTACAATACACTAATACACACCAATCATTACAATACACTAATACACACCAATCATTACAATACACTAAGTAGTGGCACAATGTAAGTTTTCAATTTACAAATGTGCCAAGAACACCAGCAGCATCTATACTGACAGCTCAAGGAAATCAGAACACCATCCAGTCGACAAATGACAAGAAAAACAACCGAATGAGACACCAGGGGAGTAAAAAAAATGAAGAGGACAAATAACACCAAACACACCTCACTCTTAGTTTTTCTTTTGGAGGGGGGGGGGATACGAATGTAAAACTGGTGGTAGGTTTTATACTAGCAACACTAAGGTGAACTCTTCATAGCAACAAGCCTATGTTGTTCACTGAGACTCTTCACTAAGGCTACCGTTCCTCCACCTCAGACAATTTATTTTATTGGTTTTTTTTATTAAAAAAATATTTCTAAAAAAAACAAACGTAGGTCTTCCTTGGCTAAAAGACTACATTCGATAAAAGCTTTATCCAAATACAGTCTACCTTGATCATTTCGAGATCGCAATCAAAACTCATATCAGAAATAATATAAGGCATGACAAAAAAAACAAAAACAGGGAAAAACTTGTATTAAGCAACAAGTACACTATGTACGCTAAATTCTAAATCTAACAAAATAATACCATCAAAAATTAAAAACTCAAACTCTTAGATCATATACAAAGGTGGCTTACATATTTTTGGAATTTTAATCGTCTACTAGTACAACTTGACTAAATTTGACAACAAGGATTCTGGAGTTTTGGGGGTATAAAAAACATTTCAGCAGCTTCTGACGTCCATCGCCCTACCGGGCACCTGCTTCCTTTGCGGCGCCCGAACATGTTCATCAAGGCGAGATCGCCACTTAACACGGGTGATGGGGTGTCGGAGATAACACAGACTAGTATTGTCAATGACACCTACAGCCACAACGGGTCGCAAAAGCAAATAGTGCGTAAGCGACCTAAATTCATAAAACTAACTAATTAACACCATTCCACGGAATAACCAATGAAGATGGTGGCAGCGTCAACATTGTTAAGACACATGTATTTCTGGATATTAGATGGGGAAAATGAAGTGGAAAGACTACTTAATGAATGGAGGTTTCCAAACAGCCAGGACTTTGCGAACGGACTGAAAATAGCCAGGGAGCTCTTACAAGGAATTCTAGAGGAAGAAGCCGAAAAGTTACGAGTCTGCATTAACCCTACCTATGTCAGAGTGGGGACATTGAAGGAGGTCATATATATTTTCCAAAAAGTGAAGTATCTTTTGGATAATATCTTTCATTTGACAATGTGGCCCCATGTCAAAAAGAGTCTGGACCAGCTCAAGAAAGCCGAAGAACTAATGAGATATGAACTAACAAAAGAAGTGAAGAAGATAAACGATAAATGGAGTAAGGAACGAAAGGACAATGAAAACAAAAAGAAGAAAGAGGAGTTTGAGAGAATAAATAATAATTGGATAAAGATACAAGAGAAGTGTAGAGAGATGTGTCATCCAGACCAGTAAAAAAACAAAGAAGCAAGGAATAATTGAGAAAGTTAGGCAATGGCTAAAGAAGTGAAAGAAATAGAAGAGGAACCCAAAGGCCAATTTTAGGGCTATTCATAGGTCTCGAAAAGATAATTGCTTTCTTTACCTAAATTCCCATTGTCGCCAGACAGTCCCAAATATTCCCCATGTTAAATTCCCCTTGTCGCTAGACAGTTCCAAATACATGTAGTCTCCATGCTAAATTCCCCTTGTCGCCAGAGTGTCCCACGACCTTTTTGACTGGAATTTCCATTGTCGCTACGGCACCCCCATATACTACTATTGTTGAAGTGTTATTTTTGTTTATTATATTACGTAAAATACGGATATTTGTGGCAAGTTAGCAAAAAGTCAGCATGATCAAACGGTATATTCAAGCTACCTCATTTATTTTAGAGAAACTGGTCCCCATATGGCTGAGTGATATTGGCTTAAATATCTCTCCTTTACCGATCACGGCCATCTCACCTCTGTCCATGTGGTTTCTAGTCTCTGGCTTAGCCTATGTGGGTATGTGGGAAAGCTTACAAGTTGTTCCCCGCGGGTTGGTGGTTCTTCTTGGGGTTTCTCTTCCGCCAGTTATACTGGCCGCCATGTATAGCCTATCATGTGCTGAAAAATGACGTCAAGTCCAAAAGAACAATTTTTGATAAACTAGCATGTCATTTCGTCAAATTTCAGAAAAATTATCTACTCAAATGTAATGGTCCCATTTATTTGTCTTTTCTCTCTCTCTCCATTATGTAGCTACATGAGCTACACGAAGATGCACGAGTCACGAGTCATATCTCTCATACCTGGCTAGATATATTATAACATTTGCTTGCGATTCCATGGCAGACGTCACATTCTAAAATTAATCTAACAATAACGGGCATTGGAGAAAGATTACGTTGACGGGTTCGTTGTACAATAAATAGTACATTTGAATTTTAGTGTGATCTTAGAATGTGAGTTTTAAGTTCCGTCAATGTAATCTTGTACAAATTGGAGATGATGGACTAAGGGTCTTGTATGTCAGGGGTTAAAACAACACTGTGACAGCATATAATATAGACATATCATGATCGCGATACCGGGTATGGTTTTCCACCAGTCGAAGTGTTTGTTACAAGGGGTTTAACTATAAACAAAACAACAACCATGCGCTAAGAAATCGAAAGTAGTAGAAATACGAATTAGACGGCCTACCCCAGCAGGAATTATTTCGTCGACGTGTTTTTAATATAATGGCTTGTTATAACGTCTAAGATATAACTTGCATCCTTAAGTGAGTGATAACGTTATAACGAAGACGTGGATGGGATATATCAATATTCTTTAAACTGAGGCTTTCACTAAAGTAAGGTGAGTGACTGGGATGGGTGGCTGTTACAAAATTAGCATTGTAACTCTTGCATATTGCAACTGTATAGGTTGGCGAGCACAGATTGCCATCTATCATGACACAGATTGCCATCTACCATGACACGGGTTGCCATCTATCATGACACAGATTGCCATCTATCATGACACTGGTTGCCATCTATCATGACACAGATTGCCATCTATCATGACACTGGTTTTCAAAGTTTCAGGCAATAAATTAAAATCTATTCAGAATGCATTCAAAAAGTCAAGCTATCAATTTTGTACCATTTCTAACTTCAAATTTTAATGAGGAAAAGTTTTAGTTTTGTGTTTATTTAAGTGTATGAAGTGTAAATGAATGAAATCAAATTAAAGATGATATCTTTTTGATAATTTGATGTGTCAGCTTAAATAACATAAATTATTTTGGTATTCTTGCCCTGCACTGTATAGATTCAGATTCAGAAAAGACTGGTAAAATCAATACGGTTGCCAAGTAATCTTTGAAATGGACAATACATTCTCACACTGGGTTTGGATGCCACATGTTGTTGTTTCTGTTGTAGGATTTAAAGCCATTTTCAGCACAAGATAGGATACATGGCTGCCAATATAAATAAATGACGGAGGAAGAACCCAGGAAATGCCCATCAAGAACCAGCAACCCATGAAACCACATGTGAGCTGGTGTACAGCTGCTTTAAATTTTACTTTCTCACCATTTCCATTTGTGTTGAATAAACAAAATGCAAGAAGCATAAGCCCATATATCCTGATGCATAATGTAAGATAGTATGACCCTAATTTCACCTCACCATTTTATTGTCCTCAAGTTAAGGTTTGGAAATGACTTTTTAGTCATTTTGGTAATGGCAGAAATGAATTTGTCACTCAAGATTCAAAACATATCAGCAATAAATAAAACAACATTAAAAGTAAATACATGTCTGAAAGTTTTGGAAAGGTTTATTATTAAGTAGTAGGTTATGATGGTACAATATGGTTAATGCATAATGTTAATACATAGAGTTAATACAATATGGTTAATGCATAATGTTAATACACAGAATTAATACAATATGGTTAATGCATAATGTTAATACATAGAGTTAATACAATATGGTTAATGCATAATGTTAATACATAGAGTTACAGTATGGTTTATACAACATGGTTTATACAGTATGGTTAATACAATATGGTTTATACAGTATGGTTAATACAATATGGTTAATACAATATGGTTTATACAGTATGGTTAATACAATATGGTTTATACAATATGGTTTATACAGTATGGTTTATACAGTATGGTTAATACAATATGGTTTATACAATATGGTTTATACAGTATGGTTTATACAATATGGTTAGTACAATATGGTTTATGCAGCATGGTTTATACAGTATGTTTTATACAATATGGTTTATGCAGCATGGTTTATGCAGCATGGTTTATACAGTATGGTTTATACAATATGACTAATATAGTATGGTTTATACAGTATGGTTTATACAATATGGTTAATACAATATGGTTAATACAATATGGTTTATACAGTATGGTTAATACAATATGGTTTATGCAATATGGTTTATACAATATGGTTAATACAGTATGGTTTATGCAGCATGGTTTATACAGTATGGTTTATACAATATGGTTAATACAATATGACTTATATAGTATGGTTTATACAGTCGGGTTTATACAATATGGTTAATACAATATGGTTTATGCAGAATGGTTTTTACAGTATGGTTTATACAATATGGATAATATAGTATGGTTTATACAGTATGGTTATTACATTATTTTTAATACCATATGGTTAATACAATATATTTAATACAGTTTTTCCTGAAATATGGATTTTGATAGATTCGAATCATTTGATTGGATGTATGTTTTTTTAAAATCTTTGATACCACTGCAAGTTTTAAAGAGATTAAAATTTTAAAATGTTTTGCCAGTTGTATATTTCTTTGTTTCCATTCATGTTAAAGCAAAAATAATACAGCAGTCTTCAGTCGGTGTTTTGGTTTTCATAGACATATATTACCTATACTCCTTGATATATATCTCATCAACACATAATTCACTTGCCCCACCCACTGACCTTGAGCCAGGGTCATAGTAATACAAATTTGCTTAAATTTGTATTGTGTTGCTTAAATAGGAATTCATATTTTTGTGACCTGCGCGATAGGCCCTCTCAATTTTGCTTAAATTTGTGTTGTGTTGCTTAAATAGGAATTCATATTTTTGTGACATGCGTGATAGGCCCTCTCAGTCAAGGCCACAGACATAAGTCTGCATTAAGATTTCAGTCAAAACATTTAAATATTCTTATGTTTCCTAAATTACCTGTCTTAATGGATTTTCTCTCCATATGGGGACAAATTAGAATGAAGTAATCAGTCCATTCCTTGGCATGCAAACTCATTCTTTTGGTCTCAAATGAAAGTTGCAGGTATACAAAATCTGTATTAGGGTTTTGGTTTAAAGTTCTGTTTAGTAAACTCCTTGATAGATTTCTTTATTCATTAATTACTAAAATAATAAAAAGAAATTCTCAATTAAATGGTCATAATATAATGGATGAGTTAATACTGAGAAAGTGTATAATTTTCAGGAATTCCCAGCATGGAGTTTCTTTTCTAAATTAATCCCTTGTCACTGGCTTGTTGCAATATAGACATAATGTTTTAACATGGGGACTGATCGGATAATTTCTGAAACCTTTCTACTCCTTTAAAATCTCTCTCTTGTCTACACAGAGCATTCATGTTCACTTATCTGTAGCTGTAAACGTTAGTCATTGATGGAATGACTTCCCCCAAGTCATTAAGATATTGACTTCCCTTAGTCATTGATGGAATGACTTCCCCCAAGTCATTAAGATACTGACTTCCCTTAGTCATTGATGGAGTGACTTCCCCCAAGTCATTAAGATACTGACTTCCCTTAGTCATTGATGGAGTGACTTCCCCCAAGTCATTAAGATATTGACTTCCCTTAGTCATTGATGGAGTGACTTCCCCCAAGTCATTAAGATATTGACTTCCCTTAGTCATTGATGGAGTGACTTCCCCCAAGTCATTAAGATATTGACTTCCCTTAGTCATTGATGGAGTGACTTCCCCCAAATCATTAAGATATTGACTTCCCTTAGTCATTGATGGAATGACTTCCCCCAAGTCATTAAGATATTGACTTCCCTTAGTCATTGATGGAATGACTTCCCCCAAGTCATTAAGATATTGACTTCCCTTAGTCATTGATGCAATGACTTCCCCCAAGTCATTAAGATACTGACTTCCCTTAGTCATTGATGGAGTGACTTCCCCCAAGTCATTAAGATATTGACTTCCCTTAGTCATTGATGGAGTGACTTCCCCCAAGTCATTAAGATATTGACTTCCCATTGTCATTGATGGAATGACTTCCCCCAAGTCATTAAGATATTGACTTCCCTTAATCATTGATGGAATGACTTCCCCCAAGTCATTAAGATATTGACTTCCCTTAGTCATTTATGAATTGACTTCCCCCAAGTCATTAAGATATTGACTTCCCTTAGTCATTTATGAAATGACTTCCCCAAGTCATTAAGATATTGACTTCCCTTAGTCATGAATGGAATGACTTCCACCAAGGCATTTAGATATTGACTTCCCTTAGTCATTGAGGGAATGACTTACTGCAACTCATTAAGATATTGACTTCCCTTAGTCATTGATGGAATGACTTCCCCCAAGGCATTTAGATATTGACTTCCCTTTGTCATGAATGGAGTGGCATGTCCTTATTCATCAATAGATTGATTTCCTATGGTAATTGAAGGAATGGCCTCACCTTAGTCATTAAAAGAATGATTTCATCTTAGTCATGAATGGAATGACATTCTCTTAAGTCATTAAAAAAATTAATTCCCCTCATTCAGTGATGGAATGACTTTTCCTTAGTCATTAACAAAATGATTTCATCTTGGTCATGAATGTAATGACAGTCCTTAAGTGATTAAGAAAATTACTTCCCCTCATTCATTGATGGAATGACTTCTCCATGATCATTAATGGAATTACTCTATCTTAGTCTTTATTGGAATGACAGTCCTTTGCCATTAAGAGAATTACTTCTTAGTCATTAATGGAATGACTTCTCACATGCAAGATTATAAGTGACAGAGCACAAAGTATAAATGTTCATTACAACCATCTTCAAAATCTTGGTATTGCTTTTCCTCATAAATGACAAGACATATTGACCTAGATTTTTTTTTTACAGTGAACAACATATGACATTTAGTAAGTCCTGAATTCCTGAATGACAATGGCACCAGTCTACTATCCATACATATAACTGTTACAACGATTAAATAGACTGAAAATCTTGCCACTAATATTCCTGAAATACATCTAAATGATCATTTATCAAAAAATGACTTCTAAGCATGTCTACTTTGGCCTAAATAAAAATAATACACTTTCCTTTAATATGGCTGCCACAGTGGCTAATTTTAAAATTATAGGCGGCAAGAATATCACAGATTGTTCATTAGTCAGATGTTTAAAAAAAACACACAACATTGTCTTGAATTTCTGAAAATTCTTTTAAGACAGCAGAGTATCATTCCATTCAAGGTACTGTTGTTTCTTTATTTATAATCCCATGTATAAAAAAAATGAAAACAAATATGAAAAGTACCCAGAATGAAAAGGATGCAGTTATCAGGTTTTTTTTTCTGTCCATCAGACAAAAGCTAGTGAGCATTCTCATTCCTACTACACCTCTTGTAGAATTGTTGAAATTTGCTACATGTATTATTCTTCTTTAATCAAAATAATTTTATCTTTACCAGGTTCAATGATTAGAAATCAGCTGAATTCACTCTAGCATTGGATGAAATAGATACATGATGGCCAACCCACCACCAGTATCCATCACACCTGGGATTTCTATGCGAGAATATCTTTTGCAGTTATACCCAAATCTAGATGATCGTAAGTACTGGAATTCGAACTCATTATGCAGGGATTGTTTGCAAAAGACAGCATGTCTGATGATGAAAGACATCTAAATCCAGCATCTCTCTCTCTCTCTCTCTCTCTCTCTCTCTCTCTCTCTCTCTCTCAGTACTCTGAGAGTGACTTAGTGGTCTAAACCAAAATGCTCACAGTAATGGATCAATACCATCTCACCACTTTCTACATGGTTTCAGGTCTCCGATACCGCTAATGTGGGTATGTGAGAAAGCTTGCAAGTAGCTTCTTGTGGATCAAGTGGTTCTTTCTGGGGGTTGTTTTGTATTCTTCCTCCACAATTAATACTGGCCACCATGTTTAGCCTATCATTTGCTGATAAAATGGTGTTAAACCCTGAAACAACAACAACTCTCTCTCTCTCTCTCACCCTGCTATATAGCACAAGAGTCAGGGTCCATAGATTGCCATCATGTCATGTAAGGCAAGGTCCATAGATTGCCATCATGTCATGTAAGGCAAGGTCCATAGATTGCCATCATGTCATGTAAGGCAAGGTCCATAGATTGCCATCATGTCATGTAAGGCAAGGTCCATAGATTGCCATCATGTCATGTAAGGCAAGGTGCAATAGAGCAATACATCTGTTGAATAAAGAAAGTGATCAAGGTGCAATAAATGGAGGGGGTATTAAGGCTTAAGTATGGGGTCACAGCTTCACAGTTACCATCTCAAAACAAAGCATATTAAAAGAAAAATTATGAAAATAAAGTAATTGTCTATCTTTCATTACATTTTAAGCAATTTCCATGCAATGCTGCATAATTGTATAGGATGAATACTTTTGTCAAGTATGGATGCATGCATTTACTGTCTGATATTAACAGTGAATCAGTAATGGTTCCATTGTCTCTATAACAATGAATCTATATTAATTACAATGATCTATAACAGTGAATCTATATTAATTACAATGATCTATAACAATTCATAACAGTATCTTTTTTTAATTTCATAATATATCCTAATATATCTAAGCTTGATGCCAAATTATTAATTAAGAAATGGTTTAAGTAGAGGTATAGAACATTTCTAGTTCAGTATGTACGCATGTGTATGTGGTGAGGTCATTACACTGTGTCTATTATCAAGCTGCCATAATTTTTTTCTGCTAGATTCCATGCTACTTTTTATAAGGTAGGTAAATCTTTCAGCATAAGCATGAATAACTATAATGATTAAATTAGACATTTTTTGCAGGAATGACTAGCTTGATTCATTGGCTGATAACTGCATGATGATATAATGATTGCATGGCTATGTGAGGACTGCATAGAGACTGCATGATGATGTAATGACTGTGATGACTGCATGAATCATTAGCTGATGACTGCATGATGATATAATGATTGCATGGCTATGTGAAGACTGCATGATGATGTAATGACTTCTGGAATATGATGACTGCGTGATGTAATAACTGTATGACTGATGACTATGCTGATGTAATGACTGGATGGCTGTGATGACTGCATGATGACAATGCATGATCACAGAATGACTGCATGATTATACAATGCATGATCACATAATGACTGCATGATGACAGGATGACTGCATGATGATTTTCTGACAGCTCCCAAGACACATGCTTGTGAAGGCAGCTTTTTAAAAATATTTTTATAAAGCAGAGCCTGATAATCTTAAGACTCCAAAATTTAAATTGACAATTAGTAATTACTTAATTAGGTAAAGAACCTCATTAAGAGCTTCATGTTGAGGAACCTTAAGAAAGTATGTTTCTTCACAACAGCTATCACCCAGTTAACAAACATTTAGGATTACATATACTTGGGATATGGAAGAATTGTATTGAGCTTGACATCAAAAGGTCAAAGATTAAGGTCACTATCACTGAAAGAAGAAAAATGGTTTCTGCATATTATATTAACTTCATTCCTCCATAGTCTAAAGTTGCACAACTTTGTGGATGAATTACACTTTCGGAAAGGAAGAACCTTTCTTGATTTTGAGGTCAAATGTCAAGGACTCAGTGCCTGAAAGATTTGTTGTTGGAACAATTACCTCATGTTTTCCACTAGTTAGGATATCAAAACTATGTGTATGGCTTTCATTTGTTGTGAGAAAGAAACCTATTGATGTTGAGGTCAAAAAGTTAAAAGTCAAGGTCATTATTACTGACGGAATAAAACATGATTTATGCATATTAATTTCAGTTCACAATCTACATTATCAGGTAGCCAATATCATTATGACAGAAGAATGATTTCTTTGCAATAGTTTGAGTTTTCAATCAGTTATAATTACCAGATTTTGTAGAGTCTAAGATTCGGCTAATGTAGTTATGTGAGAAAGCTTGCCAGTAGCTTCTCGTGGGTCTGGTGATTTTCCCGGATTCTTTCTCCACCAGTAATACTGGCCGCCATTTATAGCTTATCATGTGTTAAAAAATGGCGTTAAACCCTAAAACATAATCAAAAGAAAAATATTACATTTAAGTAAAATATATGCAACGTATATTCCAATGCCTCAAAAATTAGGTATGAAGTCTTGGAATGACGTTGCAACATAAATAATAATAAAATGTATTAAGATGTAAATAAGATAAAATAGGATTCATGTTCGAAAAGTAAATAATACCGGAGTTTTGTAATAAATAAAAATTAAGTTAAACCTATAGTACAAGGTTTCTGTTGTCTTAGTTTACTTGTGTGTAGTTCACTTAGTTTACTTAAATATCATGTGACTCATTGGTAACTATAATTATTATTCACATGCGATTGCATTTCTCAATCAGAATTCTACGGTGCTTCTATTTACTCAGATAAGTATGTGCTGTAATGTTTGTGTACACTTTTTATTTTTTAAATCTTGCAAAAGTATCATATGTACAAACATCAATTTTTTAAAACATAAAATGTGCAGTTTTATATGAACAAAATTTATGGTAGGTAAATATCATGGTAGTCTTGTATTCAAGTTCATTCGTAACTATGATTATTATTCACACTGCGATTGCATTTCCCAATCACAATGTTACGGTGCTTCTGTTTACTCAGATAAGTATGTGCTGCAATGTTTTTATTTTTTAAATCTTGCAAAAAGTATCATATGTAAAATGTGCACTTTATAATGTATGAAATTTTAAAAGAATTACAGTACGGTGTTTAAATTGGGTGCTTATTTGCTTTACAGCACACGAGCTGGCTCATTTCATAAGGTACCATCATGGAATTGCTGACAATTATGTTGCTGAAGGAAAATACATTGAAGCTTTAAAGGAATACAGCTTGGTTCTCAATTGCTTGTCTCATTTTTGCCATCAGCATGTGGAAGACATATGGAAAACCCATTCCAATCGATCCCTGTGCTTCTACAAGTTGGGACAATACTTGGAGGCTTTATTCAGTGCAGAAAGCTGCATTACAATGGCTCCTCAATGGCATAAGGTGAGTTTTGTATTCTCATCACTGGGAATTTTCAGGATGTTCAAGAATGGGGCCCTAGGACTACCATTTTGTGATTTAAGTAAATGTAGCAGTTTGGGAACAGAGTTTTCAGGAGTAAGTTGCTAACTTGGAAATTTTGCATGATTTTAATATTTTTTTATTATTTGGAAAGAGAGTCATTTTTGTCCTTGCAGATCCATTAAAAAAATATATCCGAGTTCTCTATCCCCAATCAATATGCTCTTTATTGTCCCAATGGGGACCTATACAAACAGTGTATATATGTCCCCTACCCCCAATCAATATACTCAATATTGCCCATTGGGACCAACATAAACAGTGTATATATGTCCCCTCCCCCCATTCAGTATGCTCATTATTGTCCATTGGGACTCATACAAACAGTGTATAAATGTCCCCTACCCCCAATCAATATGTTTAATAATGTCCATGTTTAATAATGTCCATGGAGACCAAAACAAACAGTGTATATGTGTCCCCTACACCAGTCAATATGTTCAATGTTGTCAATGGAGACAGATACAAACAGTGTATATGTGTCCCCTACACCCAATCAATATGCTCAATCTGGATAATAAACTTGTTTTTGTAAAATAGTGAAAATGATGATTTTTATAGTTATTGTTAAAATTTAAGAGCTTACATCATTCCATCACTATTAGAGACCTTGTTATAAGGTTATAAGGCTTGTCTAAATTATAACAGTTCCTGTTGTAAGGTCCCATATTTTAATACAGTTGATTTTATGAAACTTCCTGTTATAAGGGTTTCATTATAATAATTCCTGTTACAAGAACATTATTACAGTTCCTGTTACAAGGGCTTTTATTATAACAGTTTCTGTTACAATGGGTTTTTATTACAATACAGTTCCTGTTACAGGGCCTTTCATTATAATAGCTCCTGTTATGAGGCTTTTTTCATAAAATATTTCCTGTTACAAGGACTTTCATTATAACAGTTGTTTTTTCAATGGTTCTTATTGTAATGTAGTTCCTGTTACAAGGACTTTCATTATAACAGTTGTTTTTTTCAATGGTTCTTATTGTAATGTAGTTCCTGTTACAAGGACTTTCATTATAACATATTTTTTTTACAGTGGTTCTTATTGTAATGTAGTTTCTGTTACAAGGACTTTCATTTTAACAGCTTTTTTTACAGTGGTTCTTATTGTAATGTAGTTCCTGTTACAAGGACTTTCATTATAACAGCTTTTTTTACAGTGGTTCTTATTGTAATGTAGTTCCTGTTACAAGGACTTTCATTATAACAGCTTTTTTTTACAGTGGTTCTTATTGTAATGTAGTTCCTGTTACAAGGACTTTCATTATAACAGCTTTTTTTACAGTGGTTCTTATTGTAATGTAGTTCCTGTTACAAGGACTTTCACTATAACAGCTTTTTTTACAGTGGTTCTTATTGTAATGTAGTTCCTGTTACAAAGACTTTCATTATAACAGCTTTTTTTACAGTGGTTCTTATTGTAATGTAGTTCCTGTTACAAGGACTTTTACTATAACAGCTTTTTTATACAGTGGTTCTTATTGTAATGTAGTTCTTGTTACAAAGACTTTCATTATAAGTCCTTTTCCATATGACACAGTTACTGTTATCATATAGTTCATGTTAACACAGATACTGTTATCACATAGTTCATGTTAACACAGATACTGTTATCATATAGTTCATGTTAACACAGATACTGTTATCATATAGTTCATGTTAACACAGATACTGTTATCATATATTTCATGTTAACACAGATACTGTTATCATATATTTCATGTTAACACAGATACTGTTATCATACATTTCATGTTAACACAGAACCTGTTATCATACATTTCATGTTAACATAAAACCTGTTATCATACATTTCATGTTAACATAGATCCTGTTATCATACATTTTATGTTAACATATAACCTGTTATCATAAATTTCATGTTAACATAGATCCTGTTATCATACATTTCATGTTAACATAGATCCTGCTATCATCATACATTTCATGTTAACATAGAACCTGTTATCATACATTTCATGTTAACATAGATCATGTTATCATACATTTCATGTTAACATATAACCTGTTATCATACATTTCATGTTAACATAGAACCTGTTATCATACATTTCATGTTAACACAGAACCTGTTATCATACATTTCATGTTAACATAAAACCTGTTATCATACATTTCATGTTAACATATAACCTGTTATCATACATTTCATGTTAACATAGAACCTGTTATCATGCATTTCATGTTAACATAGATCCTGTTATCATACATTTCATGTTAACATAGAACCTGTTATCATACATTTCATGTTAACATAGATCCTGTTATGAGGCGGATATGGTCATGGATTCCATTTCATTAAGTGTTAGTAGATTACATGTATTATGTACTTTGGTCTTGATGCAAGTCACTATACTCTGTGGTTTCCATGGACACCATTCTATTACCTTAACGGTGTACTGTATTGTATCAAGAGTTTTGACCACAGACAGCAGAACTTTCAAGAAGACGGAATGGCAACAAAGTAAAAAGTTCATTTTGTTGCATTGATCTCATAGTGTACACTATAAGAAAGGTCTGAGGTATAGTTTGCTTATAAGACTGCTATCCTTGAAACAAAATATCTGCATCCTTTGCTTCAGACAGTTTTCAGTGTCAGAAGATAAACTTAGATATGCAATTGTTGTTGTGGTGTTGTTGTAGGATTTAACGCCATTTTTCAGCACACAATATGCTATACATGGCGGCCAATATTAATGTTTTATTCAGAAGGTTTTGTAGCAATGCATTTCCAGTGGAATATTGTATTAATTTTTTTCTTAATACCGATTATTAGATGTACCATCACTTTAAGTATTGTAAGATATACAGATTAGTACTATATTAAAAAGTTGCTTAAAATATTTTATATAATGTAGCATATTCAGAACGTTTTATGTATTTATGCAAAGTTTTTTATTTGAGAAATTTCATCTGAGGTACAGTATATTGATATGTCTATTGGATTTAAATTATTTATTTTTGATTGTCAAATCCAAATTTGTCATTTAGGGTTTAATATTAATTAATTGGGAAATTATTCTGGAAAGTTCAGGCTAACCTAGACTCTAGCTGTAAACACAGGTTGACCTTGGCTTGTTGACCTCATTTCTGACCCTTCTTTGGAGAGTGTAAACAAGCCTTGGAAATGATTGGCTAGATCCAAAAATATCTTTTAATTTTTAGTAATTAGTGGCTGTTTATCTGGATCATTTTATTAGTACGTGATTTAGTGAAGGCAGCCTCTTTCTGTGACCTTCCATGAACTTCCATACAATCACGCGATCACTTGTTTACTTAAGAAAAACTTATATAAATTGTTGTTTGGGATAGAACAATTCAGTAGAATCTGGGCTTTTAAAGTTATTAGTTGTGTATTTATGTTTGAGTGTTAATTTTAATTATCTTGTTCTGGACGTTGTGTCATTTCATCATAGTAAGAGGAATTATTTGGAAAAGAACCTGAATTCATAATTTCATTTGGATGATTATAAAACAAGAACTGCATCACGTGACATTGTCAGCCAATTTGGATTACATCGTCAAGATTCAAACCTGGAACTATAAGAACATTTATTTATCAGGACTCTTGCAAATTCCATTAGTGGATTATTTTTGTGAATTCTATATTGGATTAATGTTGGAATTGATTCTCTAAAACCGTAAGTTTATATATTTTATGAAAATAATTGTACTTAATAAAATCATTGTTAAAGTTTTTACAAGCTTGTTAGTTTTCACTCTTTCTGTGTTGCTGCTTATTTGAGCCTAAGCACGTAACAATATTAAAATTGCTGGTATTACAGGTATTAATTTGATATGCTATTTTTAAAAATATATCAAAAGACTTTGTTTCTGATGTTACTCATTGGTAAACATGTTGTTCTAATGTTATTTAGCAAGAGAATCATGTGACACAAATGGCTACAACCTTAGTTTATATTCCTTTTTATCCTGGTAGGGTTATTTAGTACTATTACTCTAGTTCTATTTTTTATCCTTGTAGGGTTATTGGAGAGCAGGGATGGCCAGTAAACTTTGCCAGGGTGTGGAAGCTGCTCTTTCATATTTTGTCAGTGGTCTTGCGATAATTCAGAAACAAAATCCTGAAGGGAATAATGACACCGTGTTATTTTTGGTGGAGATTGTCACTCTCATTCTGCAAGTGAAGGAAACTGGTATGAAATGTCTCATGTTCATTACATAATTCATTTTACAGAGTTGTCCACTGCTGTAATCTCACTGTAACTTAAATGGAATAGTTCACACAAAAATATGGGCTATACATTGATTTTATAGGCAGAGAGGGCTCTGTCGTAGAATGTACTGCATCAAACTCGAGCATCTCTACGACTATAAATCCCATGAGATTGATGTTGTGATGAACAGTTGACTGACAGAGTGAAGCAATGGGATTTATGCCATTTCAAATAAATGGTGATATTGTCATATTAGAAGTGAAGGTGTTAACCAGGAATTGTGCTACTGTATCAGTCAATTTATGCAAAATGATTTTGGTGGTGGTGATGGGAGATTCAGTTAATTGGAAGATCAGCAATGCTAGAAATTGCTTCATGTATATTTTGTGATGTTTTTAAACTACTGATGTTAGACCATGTGTCAGTGTTGGTTGTTGTACATGGTGGCCAGTATTGTTGGTGGAGGAAGAAGCCCCGGAAAGAACCACCGATCCACGAGAAGCTACTGGCAAGCTTCCTCACATAACTACATCAGCCGAATCTTAGACTCGAACCTACACAAACAGAGGTGAGATGGCAGTAAGAAAAGATATAGACATCCTTTCTCATGAATTATTTTCTCAATATTGATTTTCTCGAACCAAAATGAGAGAACTTCCACTATAGACCAAACAAAGAACCAGTCTTCTGTTTTACAGTCATCTGTTAACTATAAATCAATAGTTAAATTATTGTTTTGTCATGGTACACAAAACAAACTAAATGTGTGAAATTTTTAAGTCCGTGGTGATTTTTTCTTTAGGTTAAAGTGAGCATCATCTAGAAATCTTCTATGGAGAACAACATATACATGTATTTTATGATTTCAATGAAAAGAGTACATAAAACAAATCATTTGAAGGGTGCTAGAAAGTCCAGTTTGATCTATTCCTGTTGCCTTCTGCTGAAGGTAGGTTTGACTGTATTTAGAAAAAAATTAGATATGTGGAAGTATGTGGGCGTGAGGTGTTAGACATCAGAACAATTCTCTCACAGTAAATTTGTTGTTAGTAGTAATAGTGGGAACAAATATTTTAAAATAATTGATCACAGGATAAAGGAAGTTAAATTTTCTATGTCTTGCAGCTGTGGCAGAGAAGACTTTAGCAGACCTTAAATTGCCAGATGATCCAAAAGTATTATCCAGGATTGTCCAGATTCTAGCAAATGCAAACAATTGGGAAGGAGTGAATCTTTTAGCTTTTGGAATCCATGAGTAAGTCACATTATTGTCACATGGTTTATCATGTGATGAAATGATAAAACATAATGTACCCTGTTAAGCTTTTAATTAGAACTTCATCAAACAATCTGATTAATTTATTTTTTTCATCAGTTCATTTTTGTTTCAGTAATTATTGGTAGGCAGCATATATCATTCTTTCGAAGCTTTTTATTTATTAAACAACCTTTATTTTTTCTGCTTACACCGAAATATATTTTTCTGTTGAATTTCAGGTCTGCCCCAACATTTTAGTTCCATTGGGGTTATTCTTGTATTTACAGTTATTGTTATATGAGACTAGTAGCGATGGATGAGTATTACACCTTTGAATGAATAAGGTTACAGTGTCCTATATTTCATGCTTTTTTTTCATGAGTATTAGACCTTTGAATGAATAAGGTTACAGTGTCCTATATTTCATGCTTTTCTTCATTAGTATTACACCTTTGAATGAATAAGGTTACAGTGTCCTATATTTCATGCTTTTTTTCATTGGTTTGAGTAATGTAATTTTACTGGCATTGTAAATAGATACAAGTTGAAATACAGTGTAAATATATTTTGTTAAAACTAAAAAATAAAAACCCCGATGCGCATAAAAAATGTTGTGGTGAAATCGATAGTAAATCACAAGTATAAATGTATGGCTTGGTGAGACCTATGAAGTGAAGTAGTTTTATTTTTTT
Organism: Unio delphinus; assembly: GCA_029339505.1. Taxonomy (NCBI): domain Eukaryota; kingdom Metazoa; phylum Mollusca; class Bivalvia; order Unionida; family Unionidae; genus Unio; species Unio delphinus. The sequence goes on along the minus strand of JAQISU010000361.1, from coordinate 8,752,026 downwards.
ATAAAGGATTATACATATTATAAACAGTAGATTCATGGTTATCTATGAAGCACTTCAGTCTGTACATTTTACACTGTGGAAAATTTAAATTTGACACATAAATGCAGCACAGTAGGTACTACTACAGTAACAACTATATATCCATTTGACTAACAAAGCCTTGCGATTCAACGATAACACCACTGGCTGTTTTCTTGTTCTGCCCTAAATTTTGTAGATAAAAATCAGTTACATGTGCAATATATCACCTATAGTATGTGAGCGATCATTAGAGAATTTTTTTATTTGGTTTTCGCAGCTATCTGGATTAAAGACATGACACAAAAGCTATGTTGTCCTTGGTGATTGAATGGTCAGTATAGATCATTCACATCTATGTCCACATGGGTAAAAGCCTAGGCTTGACCACAAAGGGTATTTGAGAAAGCCTGCCAGTAGCTTCTTGTGACTGGTTTTATCTCTCAGGCTCTTTCCCACCAAACATACTGGCTGCCATGTATAGTTCTATTTTGTTTTGAAAACACCATTTTTTTAAACATTCTTATATATATATATATATATATATATATATATATATATATATATATATATATATATATATATATATATATATATATATATATCTTCAGCTAGAATGAAATTGAAATCCCTATGAGAAGATACAGTCTGTCATAGGTTAATGTCATTTATGGTATCAATCTATTGGAAAATCTTGTATTTTAGAGAATCCAGTAGTGTAACTTTGGGTGGGATAAATTTCAAGAGGAGATGGTTTAGTTAGGGTTACATTTATCCAAAAATTCAGTATTACAGCTGAATGGCATTGTTTTTAACTCAACTTACTAAGAGTGATTATTATTATGTATTCCCAAACATGTGGAACAAGTGATGATGTCATAGCCTTTTGGGTTGAGTGAATTTAATATTAAAGGATCAGACTCAAAATTGTATTTCCCGTATGAAACTCTCCATATGGAGCGGATAATGGAGCGGATATGGAATCCGTAAATACTTTTACAGAAATTTTCACATGGAGCAGAAATGGAATCCATAAATACTTTTACCACTCATGGATTTTAGTGTTTCCATATCGAAATGTTTTGGATTTCTTATACACTTCTTATGGAAAATCCCATGGAATATGCAAATTAGTCCATGAGATCTTTAGATTGTCCATAAAATAGTAAAATTACATATGGAATTTGGCAATATATGATATGGAATTTGTGAATCGTCCATATGAAATTTGGAAATATACCATTTGGAATTTGGTATTAGTCCATATGGAATTTGATAATAGTCCATATGGAATTTGGAAATATACCATATGGAATTTGATAATAGTCCATATGGAATTTGGCAGTAGTCCATATTGAATTTGATAATAGTCATATGGAATTTGATAATAGTACATATGGAATTTGATAATAGTCATATGGAATTTGATAATAGTCCATATGGAATTTGGTATTAGTCATATGGAATTTGATAATAGTCCATATGGAATTTGGCAATAGTCCATATGGAATTTGATAATAGTCCATTTGGAATTTGGTATTAGTCATATGGAATTTGATAATAGTCCATATGGAATTTGGCAATAGTCCATATGGAATTTGATAATATTCCATTTGGAATTTGGTATTAGTCATATGGAATTTGATAATAGTCCATATGGAATTTGGCAATAGTCCATATGGAATCTGGTATTAGTCCATCCCCTACAACATTTTACAGGCAGGCTTGAGGTGGATTTCAGACAGGTTTTTTTAAAGCACTTTCTGTTTAAACCATAACAAATCTGCTTCAGATTTCTATTAAATTTATTCATAGACATTATTGGAACACAATAATAAATATTCACAATCATATTTAAAATGGATCATACATTTTATTTTGACAGACATTATCAAATAAGATTTAGGTTTTTCTTGTCCTCATTTTCTGTCTTGCACACCAAACCTAATCCATGATGGTATCACTTATCTTTTTCATTTCACAGCTTTGAAATTGTGGTAAAATCTCACTAATATTTCTTTTGGATGAAACATTCACTTAAGTTTTGGCGAAATCTCTAACATTTCATTGAAAGTTTTATAAAAGTTTACTAAAATGTTTCTGAGATTTCACTAAAATTTTTGATTGTTGTATAGTATTTTTCTGAAGTTTCAGTAGATTTTTTCAAAAGGTTTTTAATTAACAATGGACATGAAGTAATCAGGACTTTATTAGCAAAGGTTATATTTCAGTGGACATGATTTTTAAAGATTCAATTATTGTAAATGTGACATCCAAGGCAAGATATATGGTTTTGTTTGTTTTTTGTTTTTTTGATGGTTTAACGCCATTTTTCAGCACAATATTGGCTATACATGGCGGCCAGTATTAATGGTGGAGGAAGAACCCGGACAACCCCCGGACAGAACCGCCGACCCACGAGAAGCTACTGGCAAGCTTTCTCACATAACTACATTTGCCAAATCTTAGACTCGAACACATGCAGACAGAGGTGAGATGGCAGTGGTCCGTAACGGACAGCGCTTTAGACCACTCGGCCACTCGGGGCCCCTCAAGATATATGGAAGTTAATAATAATAATAATAATAATAATAATAAAGATATGATTTGGAAAAGGTAACTCAATTAGTGATGGAACTGGCCTACCTTGAGGCTTTCTATTATGTACAATATTAACAACATGATGTGAAGAATCTGGCTTGACACTAAATAAGTAAGTGATTTTAAAAATCAACAAGCCTGGAACATATGCACAGGCATCTATGATTACATAAACATATATACAATATATAATATAATCCTGTATTGAAAAATTCAACTGTGAAAATGATGCAAAAGCAAAATCCATTTGAAAAATTTATTATGAATAGAAGAAATGCTAGGAGCCTGCCTTTTGTCACAGTTGTACTGCAGACTTTATTTTTGATTATGTAGAAACTATGATGCAGTTGTGGTCACTGTTGTGGTCACTTGAACAAGTGCTTGTTCCATAAGCAGCCATGGCAAACGTTTATCCTGTTTTAATTACTCTTCATTTTTACATTGATTTCTAACACTCCTTGAATATTTTGATAATATACACAGTAATACCACCCAAGATAGTAAAGGATGATTCTACTCGTGGGCCAAGAAAACTCTGCAAAGATATGACTATCTTTGATAGACATGGGTTTCTGGCATCATCAGTGATCTATACATTGTCCCTCCTTAAATTCTGGAAGTTAATCAATTAATCATCCTGTTCATTTCCTTGTAATATTTAGCATTTTAGTCACTATTGTAAAGCTATTTATGGCACAAAAAGCAAACTGCTAGTCCTAGCATTCAGTTTTCATACAGATTGACCAATTACATTTCATACAGATTGACCAATTACATTTCATACAGATTGACCAATTACATTCCGATGGATTTTGTATTCAAGCTCATCTTATTGCTGCACATTTTTCAAATGGTTATTTCAAGCTTGTAAATTTCTGTACAGGTTGGATCACAAGATTTGATGGACCCAGTGTGTATACAACATGTAGGCAGCTGAGCTGGGTGGAAAATTTGACAAGATAAAAAATATACAAATCCACACTCATGAGCACATGTGTAAGATTCAGAGGATTTGTCACTGTGGCTTGAGTATTTTATATTAGCATTGAATATCTTGCAGATTGTATACAGTATATAATGTAGTTATTCTTAACAGAGCCCACCTTCTAAAAAAAAATCCTAACTCCCCCCTCCCCCTCAGAAAACCATACCTATTTGAGGCTTATATATGAATATATTTTTATTAAGGTATGTCTAGAAAATAAAAATAGTACATGAGTAGTCCAATCCCTGATAGAAAAATCAAAACAGCTTACTTTATGAATGTTTTCAGTTTAACGTTATGTATGGTATTTAATACACCCATCCCCACCCCCTACCTGCCCTTGGAAACTCCACCCTAGCACATTTATTAGAATAACTATGGTATCTATTAATTTTCTTTTTCATCCTGTGTTAAAGTCTTCATCAAGCCATTGTACCTCATTTCGAACATTATGCTGATCATTCCCCTACCTCTATAGATACAACATTACACCTCTATAGATACAACATTACACTCCCATTACATGAATATTTATTTCTGATTTGCAAATGTTTGCATAGACGTAGCAACTTGTAATTCAAAATGTTTAACTTTTGAATACATTAAATCTTTCTGAACTAATTTTTAAATGGTGGTGGGTAATACATTTATGAAAACAAAAGTGAAGTATAATTCAGAATGGGTTGGATCCTGACCTCAAATAACTATAATTGCAGAGTTTACAAATGTAAATCTGTGGCAACTGTGTACACTGACAAGACTGGACAATTGTTAATGCGTTTCGTTTTTACTGCATGTATTTCAGTGGGCCTTGCAGTGTACTAGATGGGGCTGCAAAGGGATGCACTTTTGAGCTCATCAGTGTGGGCAGCTTCCTTATCAATGTCTCTGACTCTGAAATGGATGAATGGAGAATCAAGCTGGCAGTCCATATGCTAAAGAATGGGGCTTCCATCGAAGAGATAGGAGTTCGGCTAAAGAAGCCACCTGTTCATGTTGGCATTGATGTAGCTCTTAAAACAGGTTTAATGTCTATCTTCATCAGATATTGTGATAATGAAACATTTGATTCACTTTTGTTGATAGATTAGTTATCTTCATTTTTTATTATGAAAAGATTATACTAAATTGCATATTTAGAGATGTCAAGAAAACTGCTTTACAAAACAAATTAAAATCAGTAATTTAAATTTTAAAAAAGTCACAATTTTATCTAACATTTACATAAAAGTATAATATAAAACAGCAGTACATATGCTTTATGAGCAAGCTTGAATGAAAAATGACAATTCATGAATATGGCATAGAAACATTTTAAGCCGTGTTCTCATCAACACATGGCAGTCACCTTAAAATCATTTTACTTGTATGTATTGTAACACATCCTTAGCTATGTGCATTTAAATACTGCAATGTTTTTGTTGCATTGACACAACTTTGTATGTTTGAATGTGAGCCTCAAGAAAATGGGAATGTCGTGTCCACTGAGAGCTGCTGTGATACTGTTTATTTTCTTACACACTGAATTCAAGGCTACAGCATTAAATATGATCTGGGTCAACAAGTTTTGTTGAGTTTAGTTATTATAGAGTACATTGATGGAAAATTTGGCACTAACATGAAATTTGACTGTGACATAAGATTTAACCCTGGCTGAATACTTTGAACTCTCTTAATTCATGGGGTATACATTTTTGTTGATTTATTATCACTACAAAAGGCTTATTAATGATCCAATAAACACGTATCAGTCTGTGTAAACCTGGGATCCCTTCCCTGACCAATTAATTAAAAATCAATAAACATGTATCAGTCTTTGTAAACTTTGGATCCCTTCCCTGACCAATTAATTAAAGATCCAATAAACACGTATCAGTCTGTGTAAACTTGGGATCCCTTCCCTGACCAATTAATTAAAGATCAATAAATACGTATCAGTCTGTGTAAACTTTGGATCCCTTCCCTAACCAATTAATTAAAAATCCAATACACATGTATCAATCTGTTTAAACTTGGTATCCTTTCCCTGACCAATTAATTAAAAATCCATTGAAAATATATCAATCTTTTGATAACCATAAGATTCCTTCAATGACCAAACAATTAAGGACATAATGAAAAGTTTTTTATGGAAACTATAAGACCCATTCCCTAACGAACAAGTGTAAGCATGGACAAAATATGGTAGACTTGACCAAACTATAAAAATTTATACTCACAAAAATAAATGAATTCAGTTTTAAATTAAATTTCCTGATAGTGTTAGTGGTAGAATATTGGACTAAGAATCCAAGGGTTGCTGGTTCAAAACCCATCCAGAATGACATGGGTCAGAATATCATTTTAAATTTGTCCTTGGCATGTTAAGGTCAATGTTAATGTCAATGATGTGGTACAAGTACTGTTGCAAGAACCAGCAACCACAGATGTACTGCAGGTTACCTTAAATTGTAGAATTAGAAATCGGTTGCAGCTACACAAGAATGAGTGAAAAATGGCCAAAACAGAATTTGCATACTGTATATTTGAAGGTTCTGTATTGCTGCTGAAATACCTACTGGAGAAGTTTTCAGCAGTCCCGCAGCAAAGAGATGCTATTGACTCCTATGGCAATGGACCATACCATATAGTGATTAGATCTGGAAAAGTCCACTCCACAATTGGGGAGACAGTGGTGAATCTTCTTTTGAATAGTGGATGTCGACTGGATATACCTGATGCACTTGGAAAGCTTCCCATCCAGTGTCTGAAATCGACTGATCAGATTTATCAAGTTATGATGAATGCTGCCTCTCAGTCTGAAAGTAAGTATTGAAAACTGAAACTTTTAGTGTAATGTTTTTTTTAAAAAAATGGAATGATACTTGCATAAACAAGAAGAATGAAATGCATTTTCATAGGCTGTCACTTGTTCTTGCAACAGTGTCAGAAATTATCTTGCATTGCTCTTACAGTGTTCTTGTGTTACAACTTTGGTTATCTGTGTCTTCCTTTGTTCTTAATAGTATGAGAAATTTGTTACTTATGTCTTTGTTTTTGAAATGGTGTCAGAAATTAGCTTACAAAGGTCTTTCCATGTTCTTGTAGGACTGTCAAGAATAAACTTGTATCTGTCATCCCATGTTCTTGTAATATTATCAAACATTAGCTGACATGTGTCAAAAATTAGCTTACATGTGTCAAACATTAGCTTAAGATGTCTTCCCATGTCCTTGTAGCAGTATCAGAAATTAGCTAATATGTGTCTTTCCATGAAATTAGCTTGCAGGTGTTTATCCATGTCCTTTTAACATTATCAGAAATTAGCTTACATGTGTCTTCCCATGTCCTTGTAACATTATCAGAAATTAGCTTACATATGTCTTCTCATGTTCTTGTAATAAAATCTAAAATTAGCTTACATGTGCCTTCCCATGTCCTTGTAACATTATCAGAAATTAGCTTACATGTATCTTCCCATGTCTTTGTAACATTATCAGAAATTAGCTTACATGTGTCTTCTCATGTCTTTGTAACATTGTCATAAATTAGCTTACATGTATCTTCCCATGTCCTTGTAACATTATCATAAATTAGCTTACATGTGTCTTCTCATGTCCTTGTAACATTATCAGAAATTAGCTTACATTTGTCTTCTCATGTCCTTGTAACATTATCAGAAATTAGCTTACATTTGTCTTCCCATGTCCTTGTAACATCATCAGAAATTAGCTTACATGTGTCTTCCCATGTCCTTGTAACAGTGTCAGAAATTAGCTTACATGTGTCTTCCCATGTCCTTGTAACATTATCATAAGTTAGCTTACATGTGTCTTCCCATGTCCTTGTAACATTATCATAAGTTAACTTACATGTCTTCTCATGTCATAAGTTAGCTTACATGTGTCTTCCCATGTCCTTGTAACATTATCATAAGTTAGCTTACATGTCTTCTCATGTCCTTGTAACATTATCAGAAATTAGCTTACATGTGTCTTCTCATGTTCTTTTAACCATGTCCGACATTTGTGTGTCTGTCTTTATGTCACACTTTTCTTTACACTCTTCAACACTGTAAGGGTATATTACTAATGCATCATTATTGATCATTATTTGCCCCACTAATGAAGTAACACCATCGTTTGTCTATCTCTACATGCCAGTCTGCTTACAACTAAATAACAGGATTGAAGAAATCAACTCTTTGTAGACAGATGTCATTTGTATAAATTTGTAGATTAGATATTCAAGCAATTACAGCAAGTTTTTTCAAGTGTAGAGTGAGCTTATAAAAAAAATTACACAAATTTAAAAACAAAATTTGACACATCATTTTGGCTTCAAGTGCTTTTTATCTGGTTGATTATAATCCACAAGCAAATATGAGCTCCATCATGGAAGACCTTTGAGGCTGATACCAATGATGTTCTTTATCTATCAGTTGTGGTCACAATTACTAAAGAGGGACAAGCCAGTTATTAAAAATAAAAAATATGAGTACCTGGTCCATTGGTGTAAATGGTCAATTGTTCAAAATCACAGAATAAAAGCATACTCTCATGAAGGCCATTGAAATTATGCAAATGATGCTGATTTACCATCAAGTCAGGCTGCTATTACTAAAATAAGAAAAATATAAATTTCTTTTCTTCATGATTGCTGAATAAAACATGAATAACCTTGATAGAAATCATTGTGGTATGAAGTCCTTTCAAAGTTCTGTGGCGACTAGAGTGGCTGAGTCGTCTAAAGTGCTCTCTGTTACGGATCATGGCTATCTCACCTCTGTCTGCAATGGTTCGAGTCACAGATTCTGTCAATGTGGGTATGTGAGAAAGATTGCTAGTAGCTTTTCATGGGTCAGTGGTTCTTTCCGGTGTTTTTGCTGGGTCCTTCCTTCCTCCATTAATACTGCCTGCCATGTATAGCCTATCATGTACTGAAAAATGGTGCTAAAGCCTACAACATCAACAACAACAACAAAATTCTACATTTAATGCTAATCTACCTTCAAAGTTTTGCACTGCTATGAATGTAAAAACATGTAAATGGCCTTTTCTCATTCATAAAAAAGAAAGTTTTTAAATAATTTATTTTCTGTTGGCCTAAGTGGTTTGAACTTCTGCTTTGTTTGTGGGAGGTCATTGGTTCGAATCCCAATTGAGTCATAGCATACTTATAAAATGATACCAGCAGCTGCCTCACTTGGTGCTCAGTATTAGCAGGTTAGTGTTATGACTGGTGTCAGGATAATTTGATTTAGTGGGACACTATGCTACATGTCTGCAGCATGATGCCCCAATGCTAGACATCACTATAAACTGCTGCACTGCAAACACTGTAGCTATATGACTTTTGTTAAATTGTTAAAGCTGTTAAAGACAGTTTATGGGATTTAACCTTCAAGTCCTACTTGTAGTTGTTACATCAATTGAAGAGCACAGACAGTTGATAGGATTTATCACCAATACCATTACTCAGATTGAGACCACTCTTGCCTGACTTCTGTTTCAATTAGCAGATCATATGATGTTAAAACATCCCAAAGGACATGCTTAAATTTGTTTAAGTGTGTTATTTGTTAAGATATTACATTTATTCTTCAAGGAAAAATAATTATTGACTTATCGATCATAAACATAATCAGTTATATTTGAAGTTTAAAATGTTGTATGTTGGTGTACTTGCATCAAAGTTTACACGTGGTCTGCATGCATTATGTAAAGAGTACATGGTCTCAACTGGTATTCTGCAAAGTTTAATTGTGGCCAGTTTGCATTATGCAAAGTTTTCATGTGGTCTTTTTGGTATTATGCAAAGTTTACCTGTAGTCTACTGGCATTATGCAAAGTTTACCTGTGGTCCTTTTGGCATTATGCAAAGTTTACATGTGGTCTACTGGCATTATGCAAAGTTTACATGTGGTCCTTTTGGCATTATGCAAAGTTTACATGTGGTCCTTTTGGCATTATGCAAAGTTTACATGTGGTCTATTGGCATTATGCAAAGTTTATCTGTGGTCTACTGGCATTATGCAAAGTTTACATGTGGTCCTTTTGGCATTATGCAAAGTTTACCTGTGGTCTACTGGCATTATGCAAAGTTTACATGTGGTCCTTTTGGCATTATGCAAAGTTTACATGTGGTATTTTATCGTTGTGCAAAATTAATTTTCTGAAAACACTTGACCTCTTAATAATTTAATATGTTAGCTGTCACTCACAGCATAGTGAATAAATGGATAAACTCAACAAACAAATTGATTAACAAATAAGAAATAAACTAAGGTGAACAGCTCATTAAATTTACAATGGTAGTTTGTTTGGCACTGTGCACATTTTTTAATAACATGAGCATCAATAAACATATATAGCAAAAAAAAGTACAGATCTGTCAAGTAACTATAGAATTATGTCATTGAAAAAAGTACAGATCTGTGCAGTAACTATAGAATTATGTCATTGAAAAAAGTACAGATCTGTCAAGTAACTATAGAATTATGTCATTGAAAAAAAAGTACAGATCTGTCAAGTAACTTTTATCATAGAATTATGTCATTGAAAAAAGTACAGATCTGTCAAGTAACTATAGAATTATGTCATTGAAAAAAGTACAGATCTGTGCAGTAACTTTAGAATTAAACAAATAACTTAACAAGAGGTAAAGGTAAAGACCTCATTTATCAGGTCATTATATAATGTAACTATGCACAGAGTAAAGGTAAAGACCTCATTTATCAAGGTCATTACATAATGTAACTATGCACAGAGTAAAGGTAAAGACCTCATTTATCAAGGTCATTATATAATGTAACTATGCACAGAGTAAAGGTAAAGACATAATTTATCAAGGTCATTACATAATGTAACTTTGCACAGAGTAAAGGTAAATACCTCATTTATCAAGGTCATTACATAATGTAACTATGCACAGAGTAAAGGTAAAGACCTCATTTATCAAGGTCATTATATAATGTAACTATGCACAGAGTAAAGGTAAAGACATAATTTATCCAGGTCATTGTATAATGTAGCTACACATAGAGTAAAGGTAAATACCTCATTTATCCAGATCAAGCAAACATAGAAATGTTTAAAGCCAGTACCCATCCCATAACATAAAAAAGCTGAAATTGTAATTTAACAATTTACTGTGTTAGTACTTTTGAAATTACTTTATAGATGTGTGTACACAACTAGTACATTTTGTTTCCTTTGTAATATACCCAACAACAGCATTAAATATATGAGGCTGTACTTCCTTTGTAATATACCCAGCAACAGCATGAAATATATGAGGCTGTACTTCCTTTGTAATATACCCAGCAACAGCATTAAATATATGAGGCTGTACTTCCTTCAGTGCACATATGCATAACTTTGTATATGTATACATTTGAACAGATTTAAAATTGTAGTTTGATTTGCAGGCATAGTATAATAATAATAATAATAATAATAATAATAATAATAATAATAATAATAATAATAATAATAATAAAGACTTTATTTAGAGAAGGTAACTCAATTAGATACAGAACTAATCTACCTTGAGGCCTTCTATCTGTTATGTACAATATATACAATACATACAACATAATGTGAAAAGTCTGGCTTGACACTAAATAATTAAGTAATTGTAAAATTCAAAGTATCAAGCCTGGAACACATGCACAGGCATCTGTAAAAACACAAACATATAAGAAACATAAAATATCATTCTGCATTGAAACATTCAGCTTTGAAAATGATGCAAAATTACAGACAAGCAGGCAGTATTTTTTTTTTTTTGTTGGGTACTAGCACTGTTCAATTTTCTAAAGATTTCATCCATTTAAGACATTGATTATCAAATGAAGAAATGCTAGGAGCCTTCCTTATGTCACTGAGAATGTTGTTCCATACTACTGGACCAGTATATTGAAAACTTTTTTTAAACAATTCCTTCTTTGGCCTTGGTATAATGTAATTTTTTCTACTTATGGACCTTAAATTTGGAGAACCATCAGCATCTCTTTGGTAGACAGGAATGGATTTTCTGGATACTTTATACATCAATTTGGCTTTTCTAAGAAATATTCTTTCATGTATTGTTAAAATCTTTATATAATATTCATTGCATCCTGAAAATTGTCTATACATTGATCTAGAATTAAATGGCAAGCCCTCTTTTGGAGCCTTATAAGTGTTGTTATGTTTGAATTAGAGGTATTACCCCAAATTATGTTACAGTAGTCCAGATATGGCTGAATATAACTTTTATAAAAGATGTCCCTATACTGAAGAGGAATGTATGTTTTGAGTTTCCTCAGTAGCCAAAGATAAGAATTAACCTTTTTTGAAATGTGTTTAATGTGAATAGACCAAGTAAGATTGTTATCTATGAATACACCAAGAATTTTATCTTGAGAGGTCATATTAAGGCTCACATTGTCAAAAAAAAACATTAAGTTTTTCGCTATCTAGTCTTGCTCATTTTTGTTGTGTTGTAACTAGTAGGGCTTTTGTTTTTTCTGTATTTATGATCATACTGTTTTCCTTGCACCATACTTGAAGTCCGTTGAGAGCATCTTGTAAGTTATTTTCAAGTACCGTTTTGGTTTTACCAATCTCAGACAGTGTAGTATCATCTGCATAGAGGTCAGTGGAAGAAACTGAAGTTCCAATCTTAAGAGGTAAATCTTTGATAAATAGAATGAATAAAAGAGGTCCAAGGATAGAGTCTTGTGGTACTCCACAATTAATACTTTTACTTTGAGAAAGTTGACCATTTAAAGATACTTTATGCAGTCTGTCGGTTAAGTAAGAAGTAAACCAGTTTAGGGAGTTTTCACTGCATTGATAAATCTTTAGTTTTTCAAGTAAAATTTCATGGTCTACAAGATCAAAAGCTTTACGAAAATCAACCATAATAGTGCCTACCGTTTCTCCTTGATATAACGCTTTCAGCCATTTATCATGAGTCATTCAAAATGATGTTATAATTGCCATTTGTCATCAATTATTTCCATGTAAGTCTTTTTTAAAGAGTCATGTCTGGTGTTTCCTTGTTAAATCTGCATCTATTGATATATAATTTCAGTTACAACAGAAGTAGATTGATCACCTTATCTCTATGTTTTGGCTTATTATAACGAAAAATAAATTATTGTTTTGAAGTTTGAAAATTGTGCATTTACATTTCAAGCAATAAAACAAGTAAGAACTCAGTTTTTGAACATCTTAAACAAAGATGAGATTCATGGTTTTTTTTGTGCATTAAATAATACATTAAGTTTAAATGGTCAATGAATCTGGTAATACTGAAACTTTATTATCTTTATCTTTGGCTTTCTATGTAATCAGTTTTTATTTTGCAAACATTATGTTGCCCTTGTTATTATGTATTTCCATTTTCCAGTTTGCCTATATATGTTATAATACTTTTTGTTTCAGTCAGATAATTAGTTTTTTTTGTAAGTATGCCATGATCCTCTTGTTACAGTTTTTCCACATTTTCTTGATTGCTTTCTTTTATCATTATATTTTTTCCTTTGTGGTGAAATCTAATTACAGCATATTGAGTCTTTGCATCTTTTCTAATATGTTTATATAGTATTTTGTATATCATATTGTGTATATCTTATTGTGTATATCGTATTGTGTATATCATATTGTGTATATCATATTGTGTATATCGTATTGTGTATATCGTACTGTGTATATCGTATTGTGTATATCGTATTGTGTATATCGTATTGTGGTTTTTAGTACTCATAGCTTCTGCTTATTAAAAGCATTCTTTTTGTACCTCGTCAACTGTATGGATATCCAAGCAATAGTTTGGTGTCACTTTGCATGAAATACCAGAACTGATACAATTAAACTCAAGGCCTATATGAGCAATATAATTAATACAATTAAACTCAAGGCATATATGAGCAATATAATTGATCCAGTTATACTAAAGGCCCATATGAACAATATAATTGATACACTTAAATTCAAGGCCTATATGAGCAATATAATAGATACATTTAAACTCAAGGCCCATATGAGCAATATAATTGATACAATTAAACTCAAGGTATATATGAGCAATATAGTTGATCCAGTTATACTAAAGGCCCATATGAGCAATATAATTGATACACTTAACTCAAGGCCTATATGAGCAATATAGTTGATACAATTAAACTCAAGGCCCATATGAGCAATATAGTTGATCCAGTTATACTAAAGGCCTATATGAGCAATATAATTGATACACTTTAACTCAAGGACTATATGAAAAATATAATTAATACAATTAAACTCAAGGCCTATATGAGCAATGTAATTGATCCAGTTATACTAAAGGTCTTTTTGAGCAAGTCAGATATGATATTTCTTTTCCGTAACATTTTTAAATGGCCCATTGCTATTATTAATTTTCTTTGTTTTGTAAAAGGAAAGAGATCCATTGATTTATCAGATTCTTTTGCTAGAAAGATCATTAAAGCCAGTATGACTTCATAGCTATAAATGCATTTTTTAGCTTCAAAGATGTCCAAAAAGATTAAATGGCAAAATTATAAACCTGCCTTCTTTAACAATATCTATAACATCTTTTGCAATACCTGTCATCTGCTTAATACATATATCTAATAAGAAATACCCAATTTGTATGTACCCAACATTTATGTTATACTATGGCCCTCTATATTTATCTTTCAGTGGTTCTGATGATTTATCCTTTTCTGTTTGATGATTTAAGTTCCACAGCAACCTACCTATGCCTGTGTCTTTAGAAAATAAGTTGTCCTTGACAAATGAAAGATGTCTTACAACATGGTGGTTAAAATGTCTAAGGTCTTTTTGACTAAATGAACTAATCTATGTTTGCACAGTAACATCAGTTCTACATGACAGTGAAATAAAATGGCCTTTTGACTTTTGCGGTTAAAAGGTCAAGGTTATTGTATCAGAAAATAATCTCCACATATGTAGACCAAATTTTGTGGATGCTGCTCCATGCTGTGGTTAAAGAGTCAAAAGGTCAAGGTCACTGTATTTTCAGCAAAGTTTGTTGACACAATATTGGGTAATACATAAAGCCTCTTGACTTTGTGCAAAAACGGTAGAGGTGAAGATCATTATGACTGTTTTTGCACAAACGCTTTACTTTTTGACATGTTACCTTGATAAAATTTATTGGTGGGTATATTTAAGGTATAAAAATGGCATATTGATTTTAGGATCAGAAAGTCAAAGGTCAGGGTCATTGTGACCCCAAGAAAAAGTTAAAGGTCAGGGTCATTGTAAAGTATGGGGTTTTTGCAGTGTAACTTTTGTTCTCAAGCATAGGAATCCTTAATTTACTCATTGTGGTGGGCTCACACTTAGGATAATATAAACCTATATATTTTTGGGTCTACAGATAAGGTAGCATTATCATGTCAAATCTAATTAAAAAAAATAAGTTAATATAAGTTTAGTTAAGGAGTGCATATAATGACCAAAATTCCAAGTTGTTGAGACTTGTTAGTCAGTAATATTGAGAACCAATATCATGGAGGAATTATTAAAATTGGCTGAATGTCTAATGTGCCATTCACAGTATTGCTGTTTTCCAAGGTCACAGTTTGAAGAAATGAATTTATTTTCTTGTTTGATTGGGTCAAAAGTAAAATAAGCTGGGACAGATTAAAGAGGTGTGTTATCTACACTATATTAAAGCCTAGTATGTTGTACCCAATCAATACATAAATGATCATAATTAAACTTATGGTAGTTTGCATCCATAGCTTAAGAGGAGCCCTAGTTGGTTGAATGGTCTGAGTCTCTTGGTTGCATGGTCTGAGTCTCTAAGTTGCATGGTCTATGTCTCTTGGTTGCGTGGTCTGAGTCTCTTAGTTGCATGGTCTGGGTCTCTTGGTTGCATAGTCTGAGTCTCTTAGTTGCTTGGTCTGTGTCTTTTGGTTACATGGTCTGAGTCTCTTGGTTGCATGGTCTGAGTCTTTTGGTTACATGGTCTGAGTCTCTTAGATGCATGGTCTGTGTCCCTTGGTTACATGGTCTGAGTCTTGGTTGTATGGTCTGAGTCTTGGTTGCATTGTCTGAGTCTCTTAGATGCATGGTCTGAGTCTCTTAGTTGCATGGTCTGTGTCTCTTGGTTGCATGGTCTGTGTCTCTTGGTTGCATGGTCTGAGTCTCTTGGTTGCATGGTCTGAGTCTCTTGGTTGCATAGTCTAATTCTCTTGCATTACAGACTACTCCTACAACTTACCTCTGTCTACATGTTTTGAGCCTTGACTCATCAAATGAACCTATATGAGAAAGCTTGCTGGTAATTTCCTGTGGGTTGGTTTTTCTTTCTGTGGGGGGTGATTCCCTTGTTAGTCCTCTGTCGAATGTACTTGCTGCACTATATAGCCTATCATGTGCTGAAAAATGGTGGTATAGAAAAACCATAGACCAATTTTACACCTAGAGCAATGAAGCAGTTTTAAGTCACTCCTAAACAATACACACAAAAATTTCTTTTACAGCTTACAAATGGAGGTTTTTAGTTTTTTTAAATCTTAGATACATACTAATAGCATATAATTATACATGTACCATTGGTTTTTTGCTTCTGTGGATTTAATATATTTTTTTTTCATTTCTGTTTATTAGAATTGTAATGTTGTTGGCTCCTTTTTTAGTCTTGTAGTATTTCATATTTGCAGTTATTTGGGTCTTTTTCTTGGTTTTTCATTTTTGGAACTGATAAATAATGAATCATGTCTTTGGTGTAAATCACTAAGAACAAATATATATAATGTCTAGAGTTGTTGGTGATTATTTCTCATGCATAAGTGTAATTCATACAATGTATTGTTGTTGTTTTGACTAGAGTACTATGCAGCTTAATTGTTCAGATTTTGATTTTTGAGCAAATACCATGCATTAAATCCCAATACACTGAATACATGTACCACTGAATACCATAATACACTGAAAACATGTACCACAGAATACCATAATACACTGAATACGTGTACCACTGAATACCATAATACACTGAATACATGTACCACTGAATATCATAATACACTGAATACATGTACCACTGAATACCATAATACACTGAATACATGTACCACTGAATATCATAATACACTGAATGTATGTACCACTGAATACCATAATACACTGAATATATATATATATATATATATATATATATATATATATATATATATATATATATATATATATATATATATATATAGTTTGGTATATCCAATCACTCCTAAATGTCATATCTTATTTAAAGCAGATGATAGATGAGTTGCTTTTTTGCTTTTAGGATATTGTGAAGAAAAATGACCAAATCAATACCATTATCCCTAGCACTTGACTAAATACAAAACATCGTTCAGCAACTTTAGCAATTGATATACTCAGTTTCCTGTTTTGATTCACTTTTTTATTGGTTTCTTACAAAATTTCCAAGAGACATGATTGTGAGCACTATACAGCTATATTAATTGATACAACTATATTAATTGATATTAATTGATACAACTGTGTTTGAAAATTGCTTTTCCAAATGTGATTATTTTAAACCGTTGATAAGAACTAGTGTGATTTCACGGCCTTTGAATATTTTAAATTTTTCATCTGTGACAGCAAATATTTTCTAAATTGGACATTATTTTAGTACTTGTATTAGTAGTATTTTAAATGATTGGTCCAGTGACCTAAGTGGTTAGAGTGCCTACCTCAGATGCAGGTGGTTGCATGTTCGAACCCCAGCTGAGTCATACCAAAGATTTATAAAAATAGTACATGCAGCTGTCTGATTTGGCACTGAGCATTAAGAGGTTGTTGTTTAGACTGGTTGGCCTGTCATAGGTATACCATATATTTGCGCATTTAAGACGCACCTAATTATAAGACGCATAGGTATAATGTAACTGGGTAGGACATGATGCTAAATATCTGTGACACTATAAACTGTCACTATAAACTGCTACACTGACTGAAATTTTGTAAAACTATTTTAAAAATCTAAATAACAGCAATGTTTTCAGTAATGGTAAGTCTACTCTTCTGGTCTTGCAGATTTTGCTGACATTACAGTAAAATAAAATCAGACTGTTCTAACAGCATGTACTAGTTCTTGAGGAATAGAGTTAATTATTGTGTATGTTTCCTTTTGACAATGGCCAGCTATTACCATAGCGTTTGGGTCATTCAGGGTTATGGAAACTATTGCCCCTTTGCATCTGTGGACACTCTAACCATTAGACCACCGATGTGGTTGTACCAACTCTTTTTATGATTCACAGTAATAGAGTCCAATCAGTCTTTGAATCCACTGCAAGTCCATGCTGAATCCACAATAAGTCCATGCAGAGTTCACTACAAGTCCATGCTGAGTCCACAATAAGTTCATGCTGAGTCCACAATAAGTCCAATGCTGAGTCCACAATAAGTCCAATGCTGAGTCCACAATAAGTCCATGCTGAGTCCACAATAAGTCCATGCAGAGTTCACTATAAGTCCAAGTTAATGTCTCTTTGCAAGAATATTATTGATAAACATGTAGTATTTCCAGAGAATAGTAATTTGAATAAATAATTCCAGCCAAAATTAATTACTGAACACAACAATAAGACTGATTTCTGCTTCATATGGTATCACATGAAAAAAGTTTATCCAGGAAACAATATTATACAAAAAGTCTAAGAAATAAAATAAAAGCTAGATGAGGGCACAAGTTTTCTAGAACAATCTAAATTATAATTAAAAGGTATGTTACTAAAATTGTACAAATGAACATGATAAACGTAAATTCATTGACTCAGATTAAGATAATAACAGTGATGCTAGTAACTAGATGTGTGCATCACAAAAAGTCGTGCTAGTGGCCAGAGTACATGTAATAAAAATCAATGTAGTGACCCATGTTTACCACTGAATGGAGGAATAGTGTGTGTGTGTGTGTGTGTGTGTGTTTGTGTGTGTGTGTGACTTGGATTTAATGTAGCTTTTACAATTTTTCAGCCATATCGCTAACATGTCTGAAGTGTGACAGTATATAGTGACATCTAACAAAGATGTCATGCCACAGACATGTAGCATGAAACGCACCACCCAGTCACATTATCCTGACACCAGACATGTAGCATGAATCGCACCACCCAGTCACATTATCCTGACACCAGACCAGCCAGTCCTAACACTTAACTCACAGAGAAATATAAACTATGTAGTAGTTATTTACAGAAAAATAATCAGTGACTAGTTGAGTAGACAATGAACTTAATTTTGGGCAACGTCACCTACAAGATACAACTTTACAGAGCCCACAGCATAACAAATTAAAACATACTAAATAAAACTAACAAACAATGCAAATTAAATATAAATAACATATAAATGTGGAACTTTTAGTGTAAATTTGTTATCTTGAGCAATTAGGTATTGTTTCATTTTTTTGGAAAGTGATGAACATGCTTTATGTTTAAATTCTTATATGCGTATTTTGTAGTTGAAGAAGTAAAAAAGCGAGTTGAAACTCTAAAAGCAAGTGGAAATAGTGCCTGGAAAGCTGGAAACTTCGAAACAGCAATAGATTTGTACACAGAGGCCATATCTCGAATTGGGACACATCAAGAATTTATGCACGAGGCAGCTGTTTTGTACAGTAACCGCTCAACCGTTTATAGTGGTTTAGAAAAATATTTTGAGGCCCAGCAAGATGCTTTAGCGTCACTGAATTGTGATCCAAAATGGTACAAGGTAAGACTTTGTTGGATTTCTCAATGGTGTTTTTGCAGTTTTGGCTCAAGGTAAACTTTGGCAAACTTTATGCGTGTTCATTCGACCTTGACCATGACATTGAGGACATGATTGAGTTTGCTACCAAATAAAAGAATGTCATTGAATTGCTTTTATAAAACGGGACTAAATAGCCTGGGTACTCTGCATGTATTTACTAAATTTATACGTTAGGGTTGTTCCATTGAAACATGCATAGGACCTGGGGATGGTACTTTTAAAATCGTAGAATGCTGTCTGGCATTTCTGCACACTTAAGGTTTCCATCACTAATATTGAAGAAAATGGCATACTGAATACAACAGACTGACAAGATAAAATGCTGCAATGCTAACCATTTCAAGCGTGGTAACTGTCACCAGAATATTCTATTGAAAATAATATTAATTTTGGACTATGGGATACCACCTGATGTTTTCATGACGCGTAATATATCTGCCTATTCTGCGCACAGCTTGAAAAAGTGTAATATTTATCCATCGGCTAAAAAATTAAATACATTATTTTGGACTGTTTCTGCCAGCAGTTCAGTTGAGTAATAGGTCAGGTTTATAGCTAGTTTTACAAAATTAAATGTAAAAATGGCTATAAATGTCAAAGGATATAAAACCAACTAAACCAATCTTGTAAAAAATGTTAGATTCATTTCATTTATAATACTGTAAGTTCTTATCCAGTTTCATCACTATGAACCGTTTTACCGGTCAGGAACAGTGATCTTTTGTAACAGTAGAATACCTGACTAAATAAATTTCGGGTACCTCTAATAACTTCCTTCTTGTAATGTAGTTATTAGATTTGGATTATTAGTTTAGCTTGTATACAACTAAAAATATCAAACAAAATTGGAGAGTTGTCCCAATGGTGAAATTTTGAAGTAAGATCAGATGTGACCAAAGTGTCAGGTTTTGAAATATCAGAGGATTTTACCTAGTACAGTTGGATGAAAAAGAGAGAAGACATCTGGAGAGACATGGGCATGCACTTGTGGGTGACAGTGACTCTCAACATGATTTTGTTTGGACAAAGTTGGAAAACCAAAGAGATTTGTTTCAGTTTTCTGAGAGACTTGGAGCCCCCGAGTGTTAGGTGGCTCCAGGAAAGCATTGGAATATTTTCAAATATTCAGATGTAGTTTTTGGAAACATAGTCCGTCTAAGGATTTTAAATGTGACGATCAGTTGTGCTAGATGTGATTCAGGTGTGTGGACAGATCTCACCTTGAATGAAATCAAAGAATTTATGGATATGTGTTTATTATGGAGATCATATTTATATTGGTCAGAAAGTGATAAGCACTGGCCTCTATGATTCAAAATTGGCCATTATATGTCCAGAGATAGATGTTTCAGATCAGACATTACCTGCACTTTAGTGATAACAGGTGTGTTACAAATGACAAATTACACAAGGTGATATTTTTAGACCAATTATGACATGCATTCCAGTCTGAATATGTCCCTCACAAATAAATTATGAAGCAATGGTACCTTTTAAAGGGAGACTAAGCTTGAAATAATACATGATTGATAAGCTGGTTAAGTTTGGAATAAAGATATGGGTTCTGGCAGACACTGTGATGTCATATTGTTATAATTTTAACGTTTATTTTGGAAAATATGCAGAAGTTGTGAATGAAAACTTTGGCCTGCCATCTACGATGGTAATTGCTCTTACCAAACCAATTGAAATGAAGGGCTATGAGATATACATCAACAATTTCTTTACAAACCCTCACCTGGCTGATTACCTGTACCAATGTAGAACATACCTGTGTGGGACAATAAGAACAAGTTGTAAAGATTATCCTAAAGCCCTGGTACAATCAAATGCTGCTGCTAGAAGAATGTGTAGAGGAACATCAGACTGGCTCATGAGTGGGCCATTGCTAGCATCCTACCGGAAAGACAATCGTATTGTCTACTATCTTTCATCATGTCACTGACCAGTAGCAGATCAAACTATAGAGCAAGGAATAAAGAAGGACCAAGAACTCAGCTTCTTTGTACACATACATGCCAAATACATTGGAGGTGTGAATAGATTAGACCAGAGCACAAGATTGAATAAAGAAAAGAAAACCAATTGTGATGGTATCATCGGATAGAGATAAAATTGAGAGAGTGTGTATTGTACAATGCTTTTATCTTGGAGGTTACAGTTGTGGATCATAATCCACCCAGGCAAGAGACTTGTCGTTTTGCATGGATGTAGCCCATGGATATAGCCCATGAGCTGATCAGAAATATTCAGCAAGTAAGAAGAACCTTCAAAAGACTTGGACAATTGAACATTGATGAAGATTGATGTGATGAGAAAGTGCCAAGTAGTAGTGCCGACAGACTGTAAAATCTGCAACAAGAAGCACAAAACCTACATTATAAATGATAGATACTTCTTTAACATCAATTATTATACTGGTGTTATCAGTTTTATTTATTTGAAGAGGAAAGAAAAACAGCTTTGTGAGATTTATTGTTTTACTCACAATTACCTTTAACAAGAATTTTACAATCTTCTACCTTGTCAAATACCTGAATGATAGACATGTTGAATTATTTACTACATCTAGGGTCAGGGGCCCCGAGTGGCTGAGTGGTCTAATGCGCTTTCTGTTACGCATCACTGCCGTCTCACCTCTGCTATCTTTCATTATGTCACCGACCAGTAGCAGATCAAACGATAGAGCGGGGAATAAAGAAGGAACAAGAACTCAGCTTCTTTGTACACATACATGCCGAATTTGTGAATAGATTAGACCAAAGCACAAGATTGAATATAGAAAAGAAAACCAATTGTGATGGTATCATCGGATAGAGATAAAATTGAAAGAGTGTGTATTGTACAATGCCTTTATCTTGGAGGTTACAGTTGTGGATCATAATCCACGCGGACAAGATACTTGTTGTTTTGCATGGATGTAGCCCATGAGCTGATCGGAAATATTCAGCAAGTAAGAAGAACCTTTAAAAGACCAAGACAACTGAACATTGATGAAGATTAAAGTAATGAGAAAGCACACTGGCCTGTGCCATGCGGTAGTGCTGATAGACTGTGTAAAGTCTGCAACAAGAAGCACAAAACCTTCAAGGCCAGTCATACAGGTATATCCATAACAGTTAATCCCTTCAGTTGCTCCAAAACTACACTAATGTGTGACAAATGCAAAGTTCCACTGTGTTAATGCCAGGAACACCTGTTTTGTGGACTTTAATACAAAGTATATTACTGGCAGTGAAGACTTACCTGTGTAGTCTGCAGGTGACAATTGAATACAAATTACATGAAGAGACATTATAAGATTCTTCTATAACATCAATTATTATATTGGTGTTATCAGTTTTATTTATTTGAAGAGGAAAGAAAAACAGCCTTGTGAGATTTATTGCTTTTCTCACAATTACCTTTAACAAGAATTTTACAATCTTCTACCTGTCAAATACCTGAATGAAAGACATGTTCAATTATTTACTACATCTAGGATCGGTTCGAGTCTAAGATTTGGCTAATGTAGTTATGTGAGAAAGATTGCAAGTAGCTTCTCGTGGATTGGTGGTTCTTTTTGGGGGTTTTCCCGGGTTCTTCCCCCACAAATAATACTGGCCACCATGTATAGCCTATCGTGTGCTGAAAACATGGCATTGAACCCTAAAACAAACATAACATCTAGGGTCAATTTAACAAGTTTTGGAACAATTGTACTAAGAGGTAAATAGATAGTATTTTACCTGTTGTGTTACTAGTTTGCACCTGTATTTTAAAAGTTGTAAAAGATATGCACATTTTAGTCAATTAGTCATACAATTTGATTTTTATCCTTGATTTTGACACCTAATTCAGCTAGATATCTTTAAAAGTGACAAAGTTATGTTATTTCAAAAATTTGCAGGTCATTTTGCTTTACAATGCAAAAGTTACTTAGTGTTGAAGACTATGCCTACAAAATTACTTAGTAACGAAAGTAACCCAAGTACCACCAATTTAACATTAAATACTTTCTACGTTGCTCATGTTGAGCTTTCTGGAACCGAATCCAGAAGATTTGTGTTCAAAACTGGAGATTGAATCCAAATCATGGAGATTAGCGTATGTACTATTTTTCTCACAAGTTTAAGTGTGAAAGTGCAGATTGTACCACAACAAAGTAAAATAACTATAATGTATAATAGTTACTGAACTTTATTAATTTTGTTATGTTATTTTCTTAATCTCACAAAAAATAATTATGTCATTAGACTCCTCCATCATCGCTGAGAAAGGGCTTTCCTTGCATAGTAAAGTTACTTGATTGTCATACAAAGTTAACAATGTTTATTACCTGCTAAGTTCTTTTGCAGTGACATTTCTGAGCAATTTGTGAGTCAGGAAACAACTTTAGACAACTCACTAAAATGATCATCAGCCAAGAATGGTAAATTATGCTCTGTCAGAAGGTTAGCAAACAGAACCTCTGCTTTAGTGACACTGTCTACTACTTTTGGCAAATTATGTGATTTCTTGTTTGAATTGTGCAGCATACTTTTCAAGTGCCTTGTAAGATCTTTTTTCCCCTCACAAGAAATTTTTCAAATGTGTGTTGCAAGCAGTGAAGTACACAAAGTTTTCTCCCTTTTCACTATGCTTCACACATTTAAATTCACCTATCCAAGCACTGTTGAACTTGCAAACATATTTCTTTTTTTTTTCGAAGGCATATTTTCCATCAAATCCATTATCAGACGTTTCAATATGACGCCATTAATGTTAAACCCCTGAAGTAGCTTTAGGAATACATCAATTTATATCTTTGTGATTTGCCTCTGGCAGAGTGCATTACTTACTATACAACAGCAAAGTGATGTGTATCCTTACACTGCCATATTGCTCCATGTGAAAAAAAGTAGTCCAGAATATTATTCTCAATGGAAACAAATTACATCTGAGGTTTATTTCTCGAATTGATGAAAAAGGCAGAGAACGTTCTGATTGTAATAACTTGATTAAAATAGAAATGGATAGATTGTACAAATTGGGTTTTTACAAATGGGTCCTTTCATTTGGAGTCATAAGAGTGACTGAGGGGATATGTTATCTCTAAGTGACTTCTGTCTTAAGTCATCCAAAACATTTTTAAAAGATAGTCATGTGATTTGTTCACAGAATTTAAATTCAGCATATTTGTTAAATTACTCAGTCATGTGATTTGTCACAGAATTTAAATTCAGCATATTTGTGAAATTACTCATAGTCATGTGATTTGTCACAGAAAATAAATTCAGCATATTTGTTAAATTACTCATAGTCATGTGATTTGTCACAGAATTTAAATTTGGCATATTTGTTAAATTACTAATAGTCATGTGATTTGTCACAGAATTTAAATTCAGCATTTTAGTTAAATTACTCTCCCAAGTATGCTTTGACCTATCAACCTTAATGCTGTTATCAAGCAGTTAATTATTTTACAGTAATTTTACCTAATTTATTCTGTTATCAAGCAGTTAATTATTTTACAGTATTTTTACCTAATTAATTATTTTACAGTAATTTTACCTAATTTATTCTCATTGTGTCCCTCAAAGTTAAATGGTTGAACTGAATTGACTATAGTTCGGCTTACTTGTTCTTTGTGACAATGTTTTGATAAGACCAATGTAAAAGATGTCTTTAAGATTGGATAGGTCAAGTTAATGGAACAATTTTGTTTCACTTGAAGACACATGTATCAACTAATCACTTTGCACTTATAATATTTATTAGTTATTGCCCTTTAATATTTATTACAGTTATTGCCCTTTAATATTTATTACAGTTATTGCCCTTTAATATTTATTACAGTTATTGCCCTTTTGTCTTATAATAGTCTAGGCACAATCTTATTAGTGCTTCTAAACCTGCAGCTTTTCATGCATTGCCATAGAACTTTGTTAATATTATGGTCTGAATGAAAAGTTATTCAATAAGAAGTTACGCATGTTAGAAAATCATTTTGCTCTGATATTTTGTATTAGAGTTATTTCCTCTCTGTCTTGTGGCAGTGCATCTAGCACGTCAAGTCCTGCGATTTTGGATGGATTGGTAAATATTATGGTGGTGCATATTCTCTACATACCTGAATATGCACATATCAATAAACCGCTCTACTGCTTCATTTTGTGTTACCGGTAGTCATCGTTCTTTTGTCTTGTAGCTTATTGCGATATGGTGACACAATTTTGTTATAGCAACAGGCTCAGCACTAATTGATGGATTGAAATAAAAATTTGTGAATTTTATGTTTATCACCTGAAGATACTTTAATTTTACATTCTTCAATGAATACCTGACACATTGATCCCTTGCTGGATCCAGTGCACTTGAAAAGACTTATTCGCCATATTGTTTTTAATATATATATATATATTACGATATACAGCACAGTTCATAGGTTAGACACCCCTGGTTCAATTTAGTTATGACTTTTATGAATTTTTGCCTAATTAATACTTGTAAGTTGCTTGATATCAATTTCAGGGCTATTGGAGAAAGGCTACAGTTCTGAAATGCTTGAATCAGCTGACAGATGCATACAAGGCATTTATGGATGGTTTCTTCAAAAGTGAGGGCACAGCAGAGGATATAAAGCAAAGCTTTCTGTTTGAGGCTGTTTGCCTCTTACACAATATCAGAGGTAGGTGGACAAGACCTTAACAAGATTCGTTTTCAGACTTTTTCCTGTGATGAGCAATAGGTTCAATACTTGGTAATGGAAGATGTTTAGAAATTTGTTGATGTAAGACCTGCTCAATTTAATTTTAGAGTCAGAAACACGAATGAGGTAAGTTTATGTCAAGATAACCTTGTCTTTTTTTCTATTTATGTTCAGCATATAGGTCACTGTGACATTGTTGTTTGTTGTTTCTTGGTGCTACTACCTAGGCCTGACATCGCAATTTGGTTCAGCTAATTTGTTCAGTATTCCTATTGATTTGCTCAGCTGTCCTAATAATTGTTTGCAAACATACTTTTAATTCGTATGGTCATCCCATTAATTTTCCTGGTTATCCTGCTATTTGTCAGGCCATCCTGTTTTTATACCCATCCATTGTGTTAATTTTCCAAGCCAGCTTGGTAAGCTGTCCAGCCATCATAGTGATTTGTCCAGCCATCTTGGTAAGTTGTCCAGCCATCCTGGTAAGTTGTCCAGCCATCATTGTGATTTGTTCAGCCATCTTGGTAAGTTTTTCAGTTATCATGGTGATTTGTCCAGCCATCCTGGTAAGGTGTCCAGCCATCATGGTGATTTGTCCAGCCATCTTGTTAAGTTGTCCAGCCATCTTGTTAAGTTGTTCAGCCATCATGGTGATTTGTCCAGCCATCCTGGTAAGTTGTCCAGCCATCCTGGTGATTTGTCCAGCCATCCTAGTGATTTGTACAGCCATCATGGTGATTTGTCCAGCCATCCTGGTGATTTGTCCAGCCATCATGGTAAGTTGTCCAGCCATCATGGTGATTTGTCCAGCCATCCTGGTGATTTGTACAGCCATCCTGGTGATTTGTACAGCCATCATGGTGATTTGTCCAGCCATCATGGTGATTTGTCCAGAAATGGTGGCCAGTATGACTGGTAGAGGTGGAACTCAGAGGGGAGAGACTCTGTAAGAACCACTAACCCATGTGAAGCAAGATTCCTCACATATTCTACATTGGCAGAACCTAAGACTTGAAACAATGAGGACAGAAGTGAGACAGTAGTGATGGCGATCACATTAGTAACATGAAAAGTTATGCAACAATACTGTTCAGTATAGTCATCATTAAAATATGTGTCTATCAATATTAATTAAAAAGCAATTATGTTCTTATTTAAATTACAGATCAGGAGCTAAGAAAATGTTATGACATGCTGAAGCCAGTTGATAAGAAAGAATGGGAACCCCTGCTAGTCAGGCTAAGCAAGGCTGCACATTGGTGGGCCATTGGATACTTGATGATTGGACCTGACCTCAAGAACATTGAGGATCACAACTGTAAGTTGAAGGAATTATCAAGTTTATTCATTGCAAGATGTCGCAGGTTTGACCCTGGCTGAGTCATAAAAAAAATATTTAAATGGTACTAACAGCTGCTTTCTAGGCACTCGGCATTGAGAGGTTAGTGTTTGAACTTGTCGGCCTGTTGTCAGGATAATGTGACTGGGTGGCACATCATGATACATGTCTGCGGCAAGATGCCCCAACCCTACGAAATGATCATGAATAATTCATGAACTGGCATGAACTGTTCTTGAACCTGGTTCATGAACAATCCATGAAAGTTCATCAAAAGGTTCATGAACCATTCCTGAATGTGCATGAACTGAAAATGGTCAGTTCATGAAATTATGAGTTCATGAACGTTCATGAACCAATAATTCACAACTGTTCTTGAACAGTTAATGAATATTCATGAACTGTTAATAAAAGTCAAATTGGTTCATCATCATTCATGAACATATTCATAAACTATGATGAACAAATTTTCACTTGGACGATTCATGTCTTCATAAACAATTCCTATTTACAAACAGTTGACTATTTGACAAACTCACAAACAACTATTTCATCCTGAATCATCACCTTACATGTGGGGTTTATAAAACAGTAAAAATAAAATGCAATGTATTATCTAACAAAACAGGATTTAATTTCAAATAAATTTCTAATATTTAACAAAGAACATGTATTGTAAATTGGCAAGCTATATTCTTTTTTAAATATTTGGATCTTTAACATTTCTGCAGCATTCACTATTTAATGTCTCTTCCACCTTGCCCATAGAACCATCCAGTTTTCAAATTTTCCTCCATAGGTAACAAACTTCTTCCTCTAATAATTTTACTTTTCTGCTGTCTGATCTGAAAGATAAAGTTAGTTAATTACAGATAACCTATGAGTAACTTTTGTCTTGAGCTTTTACTAGCACATTATTTTTGTACACCACTTTATTTACTGGAATAATCATGATCTAACTCAAAACTTTTTCATCCCTGACACTAAGTCTTAACACAACATTTGAGCATTTATATTGGAAAATTTTGTCACTTAGTTTTAATATTTTAACTGAAGTTGGAATCCTGTTTTACCGGTAATCAATAGAATATGACAGACTGTTTTGACAACATCGTTACACTAAATATCCTTATATTATTTCATGTTTTCAAATCTTTTCGCCATTTTCTATTGATAAAATGTCAGACTTGTGTCACAGGTTCTTAGTATGCATCCACTCCAACTTCACGTGTTGCTTACATCTGCTTCCGGTTTCATCCCGTTGTCATTATTTTGTATAATTTGACACATTAACTATTTTAGTTTTCTTGTTTTAAATTACCAAATTACATCAGATCATAGAAATAGTAACGTCAGGAAAAAGAAAATGATATCGATACCGGGTCTAGTATCAAGATCGAAAGGGGGTTGGGGGGGTTTAT
This sequence comes from Unio delphinus, assembly GCA_029339505.1. Taxonomy (NCBI): domain Eukaryota; kingdom Metazoa; phylum Mollusca; class Bivalvia; order Unionida; family Unionidae; genus Unio; species Unio delphinus. The sequence continues at coordinate 8,723,222 of JAQISU010000361.1, read as the reverse complement.
TGATTTTCAAACTTCGAAGATCACGTTTAAATTAGGTCTGAATAAAATCATGTATTGTTAGTTTGGTTCAAACTAATATGACATAAAAGCCAATACAATATATATTTATATAACTTTCACTGAAATAAACACAAAAGATCAAGAAAAAAGTTACTCAACATAATTTTAACGATCCTAGCTGGGTACGCTTTTCTGACTAATTTTGCTCTCAACGAATCATTCCCTTCATAATCGCTTCTCAGCACTTCTACTTATTTAAGAAAATGTTATTGAAAATATTCTCATCCATGGGAATCCATGGTGTTTGTTCAAGGTTTTAACATGTTAGAGTCGACGGCGTGCTTTTTCATTAGTGGGGAAAAGTTGGCTCAGCAGCTGAAATCTCGTGTGTATATTAACCAATCACATCACTTCTTCTTTCACAATCATCTAATCAGGACAATCGTTGTTTATATAGTTCAGTTTTTATGGCACATTGTTAACAAGCGACCAAGTCAATATAATAAATTATGCGGTTATGGCCAAAAACATTAGAACAAAGTCATTAACAGCTTTTATAGCAAATACATTTTGTTCATGCTGGCCAGAAAATATTTTCCCATATTAATACAGAACTATTCAGGTTAAGAACACAATTATGAACATTTTATCATATCATTTAAAAATGAAAAAAATATTTACATTTATTTATATTCAATAATATTGTGAGAAGTTTGTATCATGAATTTTCATAAAAAAATTTATGAATATAATTAAATAGTAATTTCAATATAATTTTTTTTTATAATTTCTTGCTGGTGCATCAAAGTACTTTGTTGATCAACCAGATTTTTCAAGACTTAAAAGAACAGTTCATGATTGTTCATTAAGTCATGAATTTATTTTCGTAGGGGCAGTGCTAGACATCACTATAAACTGCCAAACTGCAGACATTGTAGCAATATGAGTGAATAATTGTTAAAGCTATTTTAAAAATCCAAAGCAGCTGTGCTGAGAAGTTCAGTTGCAATACTTTTGTATTAGGATCAGAACTGTAAAAAATGCAAGAAAGATGCTTCTTTTCTTGAATAAATTATCTTATTATGTATGCAAATGCAAATGTAGCACTGATTATTGGTATCTCTTTAATTTTTATATCCCCATAATTTTATTTTTTTAACTGAGGAAGTGACCAATTTTGGCTTCATTAATTGACTGTCCTTGCATGTGCAGAAAGCCTTCAATTATAATTTGTCTCGCATGCTTTTGATATTGTTTACTTTTATTGTCTTGGAACTTCCGAGAATCAAAAGTGAACTGACGTATTTGAAATTTGTGGTCAAAATTAGTTACAGTGTGTGAAGTAGAAATCTTCCCTTGAAAGTCAGTTGTTGTTATTGTAGGGTTTAATGCCATTTTTCAGCACATGATAGGCTATACATTTCAGCCAGTATTAATGGTGGAGGAAGCAACCACACCACAACCCACGAGAAGTTACTGGCAAGCTTTCTCAAATACACACATTGGCCGAATCTGAGACTCGAATCCACTCAGACAGAGGCGAGATGGCAGTGATCGGTAATAGAAAGCACTTTAGACCACTCTGCGACTCAGGGCACCTTGAAAGTCAGTATGATGAGGAAAACAATTAAAACTTTATGGTTGTAAATCTCCACTTTTAATATATGTCGAAATTAGATAAAGTTTTAACTTTAAGGTTGAAATATTATACTATTTTTACTTTGTCTTAGTTCAATCAGACTGTCAGAGTCTTTCTTCTGTCAGCATCTGTCCAAAAGAAATACCTAGGACTCAAATTAGACAATTTAGATTTTCTCTTTAGGGTAGAAACAAATTGAGCTAAGTGCTGTTCCTTAGATGTTTTTAATAATGGTAAAATGTTTAGGGTTTTTCCAAGCAGCATTTTCAGTTTCATGAAATTGCATTTCTTGAAAACACCCAAAACCTGAATCAGGGATTGTGGATTTCTAGCAAAAGAAATTGTTTGTCATGCAAAACCAAAGTCAGACAAATTATTTGTGCTTCCCATAGTTTGTTGTGCACAATTCACACTGGTTCTTTTCTTGTTTTTTTTTTTTTTAAAGAAGAAAATTAAAAATAATGGTTTGTCAAATTGAATCTTGCTCATCCATTTTGTCAGTGATCATTCAGGCTATTATAAAGTAGATTTAATGTTTAAATATAAGCTTTTCTATGATTGAGATCTGCTTTGGGGTTTGCAGAAACTGCCCAGGGGCTCAAATCTAATAGACTACTAGAAATTATAACAAACTGATCCATTGATCAGCAATTATTGCAGAATTTTATTGAGTGTAACAAAACAGCAAGTTTTATTTATATGGCATCGGAAAAAATTGAGCTCGTTTTATAAGGTTTTGTTCCACATTTGGGAATTTGACTTTTTTGCTGTACTGGGATCATTTATGTATTTAGAAGCACCATTGTATTATTTTGTTCTTTATAGATAAAAGAACTGAGATCCAGGTTTGTATCAGTGGGGTTGCAGCAGGTGTGAGCACAGAAGATGTGATCCTGAAGACCCTCTTTCAGTTTTTGAAGGTGGAGAGCCCCAAGACAGTGGCAAGATGGTTGGACCCCCTTGTTACTTTTATGCTGATGCATTCAACAAGTAATATGCTTTTAAGCCTTTGTGAAAATGAAAATGACACGGCTCTACATGCAGCTGTCAGATTCTCTCTCCTTACAGGTAATATTCTTAAGTCTTCAGATGGTCAGGCATTTAACCACTCTTCAGATGGGGGCGGGCATGATACCACTCTCATAGGATGTGTATCTATGTATTAGTTTTTACCGGTATGTCAATACAATAATGTGTCTTGCATATTAATTACAAATTATATCATTCATATTGAATTGTATTGTATTGCTAGAAAATAGTTTACAAACGGATTGGAAATTTTTTACAAATATTGAGAGCCCCTTACATTGTTTTCAAGTAACTTTTACTGGAATAGCCCTAACAAGTTTCTGTCTTAATAGCATTGTTTAATGAGTTCTTTAATGAGTTGTTTAATAGCATTGTTTAATGAGTTCTTTAATGAGTTGTTCAATAGCATTGTTTAATGAGTTGTTTAATGAGTTGTTTAATAGCATTGTTTAATGAGTTGTTTAATGAGTTGTTTAATGAGTTGTTTAATAGCATTGTTTAATGAGTTCTTTAATGAGTTGTTTAATAGCATTGTTTAATGAGTTGTTTAATGAGTTGTTCAATAGCATTGTTTAATGAGTTGTTTAATGAGTTGTTTAATAAGTTGTTTAATGAGTTGTTTAATAGCATTGTTTAATGAGTTGTTTAATGAGTTGTTTAATAGCATTATTTAATGCGTTGTTTAATAGCATTTTTTAATGAGTTGTTTAATGATAATTACCAATATTTATTTCCTTTTTATTTGAATCAACAAATAACTTTTAGCAGGGTTGAATATGATAATTATCATGAAGACCTTGTGCAATTTATTGTCATTTCAGGAAAATACTATTCCGCTTGCTTTGCAAGCAAGTATTAGGTATCGTGGAAGCAATAGGTATCGTGGAATAAAGATTATGACTACACGGTCAGTTAGCTGGAATTTTTAAGTGATCCTCAGCTTCAGAAAACAGGAATCTATCCAGTTGGTTAGAGCTTTGGGCTTGTAATCAGCGGGTTGTGTGTCTGATAGCCACTCAAGTAGAGAATATGATCCTGTCCCATTGGCAAGAACCCTAAATTGAAAATTAAAAATAGTTAAACAAAATGCAGAATTTCCATTATGGCAAGTTACCCTGAAAGATTAAATACTTACGGATTAGTTTTTTCCTTAAAATGATCAACCAGGATTAATTAACAGTCACCCTAAAAACTTCATGAACAATCTTTTTTTTATTATTCCTCTTCAATGAACTGCACTTGCATTGTTTGCTTTGTGTGATTAAAATGTTAGTTACTATATACATGTACTGGCATCCCACAAGTTCTCATAAAAATGCAAACATTAATTTCATTTTTTTTAAAACAAGATTTTCCATTATTGTAATTTCCTGAATATATAGTTTGCCTCTTTATTCATAACAAATTGCTGCAGGTACCATGTCATTATACCTACTATTAAAGATACTTTTGGCTTCCTACTTATTCCAAAATGTACTTTAGTCTTCATTTTTACTCTGAAAGGTAATATAGACTTCATTCTTACTCTGAAAGGTAATATAGACTTCATTCTTACTCTGAAAGGTAATATAGGTTTCATTCTTACTCTTTAAGATGTTGTAGACTTCATATTTACTGAGTAATATAGGATTCATAGTTTGAAAGGTACCTTAGGCTTTATATATGTCTGAATGATATTCTAGGCATCATAATTACATTAAAACTGTAGATCTGATACTGACTTTGAATGGTACTATTCTCAGCATACTTGCTTCTAATGGTACTGTATTCTTCATACTGACTTTGAATGGTACTATTCTCAGCATACTTGCTTCTAATGGTACTGTATTCTTCATACTGACTTTGAATGGTACTATTCTCAGCATACTTGCTTCTAATGGTACTGTATTCTTCATACTGACTTTGAATGGTACTATTCTCAGCATACTTGCTTCTAATGGTACTGTATGCTTCATACTGACTTTGAAAGGTACTATTCTCAGCATACTTGCTTCTAATGGTACTGTATTCTTCATACTGACTTTGAATGGTACTATTTTCAGCATACTTGCTTCTAATGGTACTGTATTCTTCATACTGACTTTGAATGGTACTATTCTCAGCATACTTGCTTCTAATGGTACTGTATGCTTCATACTGACTTTGAAAGGTACTATTCTCAGCATACTTGCTTCTAATGGTACTGTATGCTTCATACTGACTTTGAAAGGTACTATTCTCAGCATACTTGCTTCTAATGGTACTGTATGCTTCATACTTACTCTGAAAGGTACTATTCTCAGCATACTTGCTTCCAATGGTACTGTATGCTTCATACTGACTTTGAATGGTACTATTCTCAGCATACTTGCTTCTAATGGTACTGTATGCTTCATACTTACTCTGAAAGGTACTATTCTCAGCATACTTGCTTCTAATGGTACTGTATGCTTCATACTGACTTTGAATGGTACTATTCTCAGCATACTTGCTTCTAATGGTACTGTATTCTTCATACTGACTTTGAATGGTACTATTCTCAGCATACTTGCTTCTAATGGTACTGTATTCTTCATACTGACTTTGAATGGTACTATTCTCAGCATACTTGCTTCTAATGGTACTGTATGCTTCATACTGACTTTGAAAGGTACTATTCTCAGCATACTTGCTTCTAATGGTACTGTATGCTTCATACTTACTCTGAAAGGTACTATTCTCAGCATACTTGCTTCTAATGGTACTGTATGCTTCATACTGACTTTGAATGGTACTATTCTCAGCATACTTGCTTCTAATGGTACTGTATTCTTCATACTGACTTTGAATGGTACTATTCTCAGCATACTTGCTTCTAATGGTACTGTATGCTTCATACTGACTTTGAATGGTACTATTCTCAGCATACTTGCTTCTAATGGTACTGTATGCTTCATACTGACTTTGAATGGTACTATTCTCAGCATACTTGCTTCTAATGGTACTGTATGCTTCTTACTGACTTTGAAAGGTACTACAGGCTTCTCACTTATTTTGTAAGGATCTATGTTGTTGTTGTAGTATTTAACGCCATTTTTCAGCACATGATAGGGTATACATGTCGGCCAGTATTAATGGCGTAGGAAGAACCCGGACAAACCCCAGAAAGAACCACTGACCCATGAGAAGCTCCTGGCAAGCTTTCTCACATGCCCACATTGGATGAATCTGAGACACAAACCACGCAGACAGAGATGAGATGGCAGTGATCCGTTATGGAGGGTACTTTAGACCACTCGGCCACCTGGGCCCCTTGAAAGGTGCTATAGTTTCATACTTACCCTGAAAGGTACATACTAGACTTCATACTTTGAAATGTACTGTAGGGTTCATAATTTCTTTGGAAGATACTATAGGCTTCATACCTACTTGTAAAGGTCATCTAGTGCTTCATACTCACTTTAATAGATATATGATTGTTGTTTACTTGGAAAGGGATTATAGACACTATGCCTACTCTTAAAGGTAGTGTCGGCTTCATACTTAATCTGAAAGATACTATAGTCTCAAAAGTTCTGTAAGCTTCATACTATAAATGTACTGTAGGCTTCATACTTGTATATATGGTACTGTACTTCATACTTGCGTATATGGTACTGTACTTCATACTTGTGTATATGATACTGTAGGCTTTATACTTGTGTATATGGTACTGTACTTCATACTTGTGTATTTGGTACTGTAGGCTTCATATTTGTGTATATGGTACTATGGACTTCATACTTATGTATATGGTACTGTATTTCATACTTGTGTATATGGTACTGAAGGCTTCATATTTGTGTATATGGTACTATGGACTTCATACTTATGTATATGGTACTGTATTTCATACTTGTGTATATGGTACTGAAGGCTTCATACATGTGTATATGGTACTGTACTTCATACTTGTGTATATGGTACTGAAGGCTTCATACTTGTGTATATGGTACTGTACTTCATTCTTGTGTATATGGTACTATAGGCTTCATACTTGTGTATATGGTACTATAGGCTATATACTTGTGTATATGGTACTGTACTTCATACTTGTGTATATGGTACTGTACTTCATAGTTGTGTATATGGTACTGTAGGCTTCATACTTGTGTATATAGTACTGTAGGCTTCATACTTGTGTATATGGTACTGTACTTCATACTTGTGTATATGGTACTGAAGGCTTCATACTTGTGTATATGGTACTATAGGCTTTATACTTGTGTATATATTACTGTACTTCATACTTGTATATATGGTACTGAAAGCTTCATACTTGTGTATATGGTACTGTACTTCATACTTGTATATATGGTACTATAGGCTTTATACTTGTTTATATGGTACTGTACTTCATACTTGTGTATATGGTACTGAAGGCTTCATACTTGTGTATGTGGTACTGTACTTCATACTTGTGTATATGGTACTATAAGCTTTATACTTGTGTATATGGTACTGTACTTCATACTTGTGTATATGGTACTGTGCTTCATACTTGTGTATATGGTACTGTATGCTTCATACTTGTGTATATGGTACTGTAGGCTTCATACTTGTGTATATGGTACTGTACTTCATACTTGTGTATATGTTACTGTAGGCTTCATTCTTGTGTATATGGTACTGTAGGCTTCATACTTGTGTATATGGTACTGTACTTCATACTTGTGTATATGGTACTATAGGCTTCATACTTGTGTATATGGTACTGTACTTCATACTTGTGTAAATGTTACTGTAGGCTTCATACTTGTGTATATGGTACTGTAGGCTTCATACTTGTGTTTATGGTACTGAAGGCTTCATACTTGTGTATATGGTACTATAGGCTTTATACTTGTGTATATATTACTGTACTTCATACTTGTGTATATGGTACTGTACTTCATACTTGTGTATATGGTACTGAAGGTTTCATACTTGTGTATGTGGTACTGTACTTCATACTTGTGTATATGGTACTATAGGCTTTATACTTGTGTATATGGTACTGTACTTCATACTTGCGTATATGGTACTGTACTTCATACTTGTGTATATGGTACTGTATGCTTCATACTTGTGTATATGGTACTGTAGGCTTCACACTTGTGTATATGGTACTGTACTTCATACTTGTGTATATGTTACTGTAGGCTTCATACTTGTGTATATGGTACTGAAGGCTTCATACTTGTGTATATGGTACTGTACTTCATACTTGTGTATATGGTACTATAGGCTTTATACTTGTGTATATGGTACTGTACTTCATACTTGTGTATATGGTACTGTACTTCATACTTGTGTATAAGGTAATGTAGGCTTTATGCATAGTCTGGTAGGTACTATAGCAGCGGTTCTCAACCTGTGAGTCGCGACCCCGTCAGGGGTCAAACAACGATTTGCCAGGGGTCGCTTACGACCATCGGAAGTATACATTTTTACAGTTATGAATGAAAATAATTTTATGGTTGGGTCGCCACAGCATTTGGAATTGCATTAAAAGGGTCGTGGCACTAGAAAGGTTGAGAACCGCTGTACTATAGGGTTCATTTTCACACTGAATGGTACTAATGGCTTCATATGTACTCTGGAAGGTACTATGCACTAAAAGAAAGAATAATTTAAATTTCATTATATATTTTGTATGAGAATCATGATGAGGAAATGGTTAATGAGGGTGGGGAAGATTCAAATTTGTACATGCAGATGATGGTTGACAGTACTTCTCATAATTGCAAGGCATGTTAATAGTTTAGTACATTTATGGTGCACACAGTTTTAAATAAAATTGATTACAGGGGAATGTTTTTTTTTTAATCATGCATTTTTAAATTGGTCACATAATGATTTGTCATATAACTAAACTTAATTTAGATCTTTTAGATAATGAACTGTGTATAAAGGCATCTTTCTTGTGTGTTTAAAGGCATCTTTCTTGTGTATAAATTGTGTATAAAGGCATCTTTCTTGTGTATAAAGGCATCTTTCTTGTGTATAAAGACATCTTTCTTGTGTGCATTTTTTCAGGCAAGACAACCCTGCTGAATGACTTCCAGGTTTTTACGAATCAAGTTTTCCATGGAAAACTTCCAAGTCCTGGACCAGGCTTTGGATTGGATGGAAATGGTGATACAGTTTTCCATACCATCACCAAATTTAGACCCATACCCAAGTCAGAAGTCCTGAAAAGTATAGCAACACTATCGCTGAGTGCAGGATTCAATGCTGCAGTAAAAAATAAGGATGGAAAACTTCCTGTTGATTGCCTGGACATAAGTCATGATCAAGAAATATTTGATCTCTTCCGGATGGCTTGCCGAAGTGAGTTGTTACATTCACATAATTCATTTACAGACAGCAAATAACTCTTGTTGCAACTGGATATTTATTGTGCTCTTTTTACTAACATTATATCTAAGTCCAGAGCTGGAAAGTCATATAAAACTATAAGCAGACAAATTACAAACTTTTGTGTGCAAAATCATCAGAATAAATGAAAACATGACATACCCTCATAACCTGCCTATGATTGATTATACACCAGTGTGTATGTAGTTTGTAATAGCATCAACCAATTATACTGGACAAATATAATATAAAAATAGTTTTCAACATTACACATATCGAGGGATACGGCAATTGACTGAGTGTCAAATTGTGGCGTACAGTAAATAAACATAATGCTGATATGTGGTATACCTCCATTTTTAGCCTAGAGGGATATTGACAGTTAAACAGAAATCTATTCAATAATATGACTTGAAGCTCTTGTTGTCAACAATCTGAACTTTGTTTGATTTCTGTGTCAATAATATGCAAAATAAAAACTGTTTCCTGCTTCATCGTTAAATTGTTAAATTAATGCATAATTGATACAGTATTTTGTGCAAGTTGGTGTTCTTAGAAGGGTTGTTCTTAACACATAAATCCCTGCTGCCTCAAAAAATCATCATACTTTACCTCATCTCCCGAGTGCCTCAAAAATATGGCTGAGTTTACCTAGCTTGTTTCCTGGGCGCCGGGTTTGAGTGGCAGTATTTGTCTATGCCTGTATCCCGACAGACGAGTTAAATCAGCGCAATCCATTGGCTGATTAGAAGCCATTTCCTAATTATGCAGGTAGTTTAACCTATAAATTGTTAGATTATATACAGTGAACATTGCTGAAGGAAGGAAACAAAATTGACTTTGATAGCGGCAAAAATAGTGTAAATATTAAGATTAAAAAATGAAGAAAATTCCGAGAATCAGCCGCTGGAAGTAGACTTTTACTTGACAGACTGAAGAAGTATTCACACGAGGTTAAGTTTGCAATAGAGATGACAAGTGGAATTTGATTATTGTGTTGATAGTGTTAATTATTCACTGTGAATTCATCATTGATTTTTATAGATTATTCATGGTAAGAGAAACAAATTGAAAATCATCTTATCTTTATGTATCAGTTTTATTTCTGAATGTAGCACAAAATTTGTATACCGTTTTTGTACGTAATTTTATTGAGGATTACTGTACCAAATTTAATGCTTCATTAATTAAATGAACATAAATAAGAAAATAACATTTATTACTTTATAGCTTTCTCTGAAAAAATCTACAAGCCAATTATTCTCAGCAGGTCTCAGGAATATGGGCATTTACTTGTAAGGCTAACACTGCTCTAGGTGATCTGTACAAGTATGCTGTAGGGGACTGCCTAGCTGTTAATGTGTCTTGTTCTTTACAATAATCACATTACATTATTGTTACTGTTAATTGGATCCCTACATTAATCAGAGCACTGTCCCTCCCCATTGTATTCGTGAGTTTGGTAGTCCCAATAGTATGATCTGACAAGTTTTCAGGGTTATATCCCTTTTGGGTAAAGAACTTTGTGTTTATTTGCCTTGCCAGTATCACTTTATTTTAGATATTTCAATGATAACAATGTTGTCTATGATACAGTTGTGCATATAGACTTGTGGAGATTCACATAATTGCACAATGCAAAGGCAAGAGATGTTGAATGTCATGTCATGTTATTATTTTCTACATTTCTGGTTTATTTTAGTAATTTTAGTAATGACTTGAATAAAAATGTTACTACATATGACTACAGTAGAATCTGTATTGAAAGACCACCTCTTTTTGCCAAAATATTATGGTTTCTCAAGACAGGTGGTCTCTCATAACAGGTCACAATGCTATAAAATTAATAAATTTGTGCACTGAGAATGTGGTCTCTCAAGACAGGTGGTCTCACATAGCAGTGGTCTTTCAAGACAGGTTTTACTGTGATATGAATATTTAAGGGTTAATGTTGTTATTTTGTTTCAGTTACAGAGCTTACTGCTGGTGATATACTACAACCAAGTGAAGAGGGAAGTGCCAAATTCAAAGCAGGGGACCATCAGGGTGCAATAGAAGCTTACAGCAGAGGCATCTGGGTCTTTCAAGCAAATGGAAGTCAAGTACCTGCAGGAATGACAAAGAGAGATATTGCTGCTTTGTATGGGAATCGAGCAGCAGTGTTTCTCAGCCAGAATAGATTTCAGGAAGCTCTTGATGATGCTGTGATAAGCGTGTTGAATGACGAACATTGGTACAAGGTACAAGCTGTTTTTTGTCTCACAATGTTGAGACAAGTTATTTTTTGTGTGGTGGTTGTGGTATAGGTACTGTTAAGATCCTATGTAAAGCTCATGCAGGTCATGGATCATCTACATGATCAAAGGTGCCAACTGTTCTTGACTTTGAAGGTAGAATTATTACATAGTGAGATAAAATTCAGTAAACAAAATTATGCTTACCAAATTCTGAAAAATAAAACATGTTTGAAATAAATTTTTGAGACGGTACTTTGAGTGTGCACACAGTTAGGGCAAAAGTTACCTTGGCACCATTATGATATATTAGCGCTGTCACATGGAAGTAGTTTCTTATTTCTATAAAAAGTAACATGAAATATAATTGTTCAGACAATTGAGAGGTGGAAAATGGCAGCAGAGAAAAGAATGATACAGATAATTCTTAATACAATGGGGTCAAAAATGTTGAAGGAATTCATGGTTATGGATTTTTAGAAATGCATACACCATTTATTCTCATTGGACCTTAAATGTTACTGACCATGTCACATTTGTATAGGCTTACAGGAATGGTATGGAAGTTTGTTGTATTATTGTATAAAAGTTGGTATTTACTGTGGCATAGTCATGTTGAATGTCATGGTATTACTGTGGCATAGTCATGTTGAATGTCATGGTATTACTGTGGCATAGTCATGTTGAATGTCATGGTATTACTGTGGCATAGTCATGTTGAATGTCATGGTATTACAGTGGCATAGTCATGTTGAATGTCATGGTATTACTGTTTCATAGTCATGTCGAATGTCATGGTATTACTGTTTCATAGGCATGTTAAATGTCATGGTATTACTGTTTCATAGGCATGTTGAATGTCATGGTATTACTGTGACATAATCAGGTTGAATGTCATGGTATTACTGTGACATAGTCATATTGAATGTCATGGTATTACTGTCGCATAGTGATGTTGAATGTCATGCTATTACTGCAGCATAGTCATATTATATGTCATGGTATTACTGTTTCATAGTCATGTTGAATGTCATGGTATTACTGTTTCATAGTCATGTTGAATGTCATGGTATTACTATGGCATAGTCATGTTGAATGTTATGGTATTACTGTTTCATAGTCATGTTGGATGTCATGGCATTACTATGGCATAGTCATGTTGAATGTTATGGTATTACTGTGGCATAGTCATGTTGAATATCATGGTATTACTGTTTCATAGTCATGTTGAATGTCATGGTATTACTGTGGCATAGTCATGTTGAATGTCATGGTATTACTGTTTCATAGTCATGTTGAATGTCATGGTATTACTGTTTCATAATCATGTTGAATGTCATGGTATTAATGTGGCATAGCCGTGTTGAAGTTCATGGTATTACTGTTTCATAGTCATGTTGAATGTCATGGTATTACTGTGGCATAGTCATGTTGAATGTCATGGTATTACTGTGGCATAGTCATGTTGAATGTCATGGTATTACTGTGGAATAGTCATGTTGAATGTCATGGTATTACTGTGGCATAGTCATGTTGAATGTCATGGTATTACTGTGGCATAGTCATGTTGAATGTCATGGTATTACTGTTTCATAGTCACGTTGAATGTCATGGTATTACTGTGTCATAGTCATGTTGAATGTCATGGTATTACTATGGCATAGTCATGTTGAATGTTATGGTATTACTGTGGCATAGCTATGTTGAATATAATGGTATTAATGTTTCATAATCATGTTGAATGTCATGGTATTACTGTTTCATAATCATGTTGAATGTCATGGTATTACTGTTTCATAGTCATGTTGAATGTCATGGTATTACTGTTTCAGAATCATGTTGAATGTCATGGTATTACTGTGGCATAGTGATGTTGAATGTCATGCTATTACTGTGGCATAGTCATGTTATATGTCATGGTATTACTGTTTCATAGTCATGTTGAATGTCATGGTACTACTGTTTCATAGTCATGTTGAATGTCATGGTATTACTATGGCATAGTCATGTTGAATGTTATGGTATTACTGTGGCATAGTCATGTTGAATATCATGGTATTACTGTTTCATAGTCATGTTGAATGTCATGGTATTACTGTTTCATAATCATGTTGAATGTCATGGTATTACTGTTTCATAATCATGTTGAATGTCATGGTATTACTGTGGCATAGTCGTGTTGAATGTTATGGTGTTACTGTGGCATAGTTATGTTGAATATCATGGTATTAATGTTTCATAATCATGTTGAATGTCATGGTATTACTGTTTCATAATCATGTTGATTGTCATGGTATTACTGTTTCATAGTCATGTTGAATGTCATGGTATTACTGTTTCATAATCATGTTGAATGTCATGGTATTACTGTGGCATAGTCGTGTTGAATGTCATAGTATTACTGTGGCATAGTCATGTTGAATGTCATGGTATTACTGTGGCATAGTCATGTTGAATGTCATGGTATTACTGTGGCATAGTCATGTTGAATGTCATGGTATTACTGTTGCATAGTCATATTGAATGTCATGGTATTACTGTGGCATAGTCATTTTGAATGTCATGGTATTACTGTGGCATAGTCATGTTGAATGTCATGGTATTACTGTGGCATAGTCATGTTGAATGTCATGGTATTACTGTGGAATAGTCATGTTGAATGTCATGGTATTACTGTGGCATAGTCATGTTGAATGTCATGGTATTACTGTGGCATAGTCATGTTGAATGTCATGGTATTACTGTTTCATAGTCACGTTGAATGTCATGGTATTACTGTGTCATAGTCATGTTGAATGTCATGGTATTACTATGGCATAGTCATGTTGAATGTTATGGTATTACTGTGGCATAGCTATGTTGAATATAATGGTATTAATGTTTCATAATCATGTTGAATGTCATGGTATTACTGTTTCATAATCATGTTGAATGTCATGGTATTACTGTTTCATAGTCATGTTGAATGTCATGGTATTACTGTTTCAGAATCATGTTGAATGTCATGGTATTACTGTGGCATAGTGATGTTGAATGTCATGCTATTACTGTGGCATAGTCATGTTATATGTCATGGTATTACTGTTTCATAGTCATGTTGAATGTCATGGTACTACTGTTTCATAGTCATGTTGAATGTCATGGTATTACTATGGCATAGTCATGTTGAATGTTATGGTATTACTGTGGCATAGTCATGTTGAATATCATGGTATTACTGTTTCATAGTCATGTTGAATGTCATGGTATTACTGTTTCATAATCATGTTGAATGTCATGGTATTACTGTTTCATAATCATGTTGAATGTCATGGTATTACTGTGGAATAGTCATGTTGAATGTCATGGTATTACTGTGGCATAGTGGTGTTGAAGTTCATGGTATTACTGTGGCATAGTCATGTTGAATGTCATGGTATTACTGTGGCATAGTCATGTTGAATGTCATGGTATTACTGTGGCATAGTCATGTTGAATGTCATAGTATTACTGTGGCATAGTCATGTTGAATGTCATGGTATTACTGTGGCATAGTCATGTTGAATGTCATGGTATTACTGTGGCATAGTCATGTTGAATGTCATGGTATTACTGTGGCATAGTCATGTAGAATGTCATGGTATTACTGTTTCATAGTCATGTTGAATGTCATGGTATTACTGTTTCAGAATCATGTTGAATGTCATGGTATTACTGTGGCATAGTGATGTTGAATGTCATGCTATTACTGTGGCATAGTCATGTTATATGTCATGGTATTACTGTTTCATAGTCATGTTGAATGTCATGGTACTACTGTTTCATAGTCATGTTGAATGTCATGGTATTACTATGGCATAGTCATGTTGAATGTTATGGTATTACTGTGGCATAGTCATGTTGAATATCATGGTATTACTGTTTCATAGTCATGTTGAATGTCATGGTATTACTGTTTCATAATCATGTTGAATGTCATGGTATTACTGTTTCATAATCATGTTGAATGTCATGGTATTACTGTGGCATAGTCGTGTTGAAGTTCATGGTATTACTGTGGCATAGTGGTGTTGAAGTTCATGGTATTACTGTGGCATAGTCATGTTGAATGTCATGGTATTACTGTGGCATAGTCATGTTGAATGTCATGGTATTACTGTAGCATAGTCATGTTGAATGTCATAGTATTACTGTGGCATAGTCATGTTGAATGTCATGGTATTACTGTGGCATAGTCATGTTGAATGTCATGGTATTACTGTGGCATAGTCATGTTGAATGTCATGGTATTACTGTGGCATAGTCATGTAGAATGTCATGGTATTACTGTTTCATAGTCATGTTGAATGTTATGGTATTACTATGGCATAATCATGTTGAATGTTATGGTGTTACTGTGGCATAGTTATGTTGAATATCATGGTATTAATGTTTCATAATCATGTTGAATGTCATGGTATTACTGTTTCATAATCATGTTGATTGTCATGGTATTACTGTTTCATAGTCATGTTGAATGTCATGGTATTACTGTTTCATAATCATGTTGAATGTCATGGTATTACTGTGGCATAGTCGTGTTGAATGTCATAGTATTACTGTGGCATAGTCATGTTGAATGTCATGGTATTACTGTGGCATAGTCATGTTGAATGTCATGGTATTACTGTGGCATAGTCATGTTGAATGTCATGGTATTACTGTTGCATAGTCATATTGAATGTCATGGTATTACTGTGGCATAGTCATTTTGAATGTCATGGTATTACTGTGGCATAGTCATGTTGAATGTCATGGTATTACTGTGGCATAGTCATGTTGAATGTCATGGTATTACTGTGGAATAGTCATGTTGAATGTCATGGTATTACTGTGGCATAGTCATGTTGAATGTCATGGTATTACTGTGGCATAGTCATGTTGAATGTCATGGTATTACTGTTTCATAGTCACGTTGAATGTCATGGTATTACTGTGTCATAGTCATGTTGAATGTCATGGTATTACTATGGCATAGTCATGTTGAATGTTATGGTATTACTGTGGCATAGCTATGTTGAATATAATGGTATTAATGTTTCATAATCATGTTGAATGTCATGGTATTACTGTTTCATAATCATGTTGAATGTCATGGTATTACTGTTTCATAGTCATGTTGAATGTCATGGTATTACTGTTTCAGAATCATGTTGAATGTCATGGTATTACTGTGGCATAGTGATGTTAAATGTCATGCTATTACTGTGGCATAGTCATGTTATATGTCATGGTATTACTGTTTCATAGTCATGTTGAATGTCATGGTACTACTGTTTCATAGTCATGTTGAATGTCATGGTATTACTATGGCATAGTCATGTTGAATGTTATGGTATTACTGTGGCATAGTCATGTTGAATATCATGGTATTACTGTTTCATAGTCATGTTGAATGTCATGGTATTACTGTTTCATAATCATGTTGAATGTCATGGTATTACTGTTTCATAATCATGTTGAATGTCATGGTATTACTGTGGCATAGTCGTGTTGAAGTTCATGGTATTACTGTGGCATAGTGGTGTTGAAGTTCATGGTATTACTGTGGCATAGTCATGTTGAATGTCATGGTATTACTGTGGCATAGTCATGTTGAATGTCATGGTATTACTGTGGCATAGTCATGTTGAATGTCATAGTATTACTGTGGCATAGTCATGTTGAATGTCATGGTATTACTGTGGCATAGTCATGTTGAATGTCATGGTATTACTGTGGCATAGTCATGTTGAATGTCATGGTATTACTGTGGCATAGTCATGTAGAATGTCATGGTATTACTGTTTCATAGTCATGTTGAATGTTATGGTATTACTATGGCATAATCATGTTGAATGTTATGGTGTTACTGTGGCATAGTTATGTTGAATATCATGGTATTAATGTTTCATAATCATGTTGAATGTCATGGTATTACTGTTTCATAATCATGTTGATTGTCATGGTATTACTGTTTCATAGTCATGTTGAATGTCATGGTATTACTGTTTCATAATCATGTTGAATGTCATGGTATTACTGTGGCATAGTCGTGTTGAATGTCATAGTATTACTGTGGCATAGTCATGTTGAATGTCATGGTATTACTGTGGCATAGTCATGTTGAATGTCATGGTATTACTGTGGCATAGTCATGTTGAATGTCATGGTATTACTGTTGCATAGTCATATTGAATGTCATGGTATTACTGTGGCATAGTCATTTTGAATGTCATGGTATTACTGTGGCATAGTCATGTTGAATGTCATGGTATTACTGTTTCATAGTCATGTTGAATGTCATGGTATTACTGTTTCATAGTCATGTTGAATGTCATGGTATTACTGTGGCATAGTCATGTTGAATATCATGGTATTACTGTTTCGTAGTCATGTTGAAGGTTATGGTATTACTGTTTCATAATCATGTTGAATGTCATGGTATTACTGTTTCATAGTCATGTTGAATGTCATGGTATTACTGTTTCATAATCATGTTGAATGTCATGGTATTACTGTGGCATAGTCATGTTGAATGTCATGGTATTACTGTGGCATAGTCATGTTGAATGTCATGGTGTTACTGTGACATAGTCATGTTGAATGTCATGGTATTACTGTGGTCTAGTCATATTGAATGTCATGGTATTACTGTGACATAGTTATGTTGAATGTCATGGTATTACTGTGGCGTAGTCGTGTTGAATGTGATGGTATTACTGTGGCATAGTCATGTTGAATGTCATGGTATTACTGTGGCATAGTCATGTTGAACGTCATTGTATTACTGTGGCATAGTCATGTTGTATGTCATGGTATTACTGTGGCATAGTCATATTGAATGTCATGGTATTACTGTGGCATAGTCATATTGAATGTCATGGTATTACTGTGGCATAGTCATGTTGAATGTCATGGTATTACTGTGGCATAGTCTTATTGAATGTCATGGTATTACTGTGGCATAGTCATGTTGAATGTCATGGTATTACTGTGGCATAGTCATGTTGAATGTCATGGTATTACAGTGGCATAGTCATGTTGAATGTCATGGTATAACTATGGCATAGTCATGTTGAATGTTATGGTATTACTGTGGCATAGTCATGTTGAATGTCATGGTATTACTGTTTCATAGTCATGTTGAATGTCATGGTATTATTGTTTCATAGTCATGTTGAATGTCATGGTATAACTATGGCATAGTCATGTTGAATGTCATGGTTTTAATGTGGCATAGTCATGTTGAATATCATGGTATTACTGTTTCATAGTCATGTTGAATGTCATGGTATTACTGTTTCATAATCATTTTGAATGTCATGGTATTACTGTTTCATAGTCATGGTGAATGTCATGGTATTACTGTTTCATAATCATGTTGAATGTCATGGTATTACTGTGGCATAGTCATGTTGAATGTCATCGTATTACTGTGACATAGTCATGTTAAATGTCATGGTATTACTGTGGTCTAGTCATGTTGAATGTCATGGTATTACTGTGACATAGTCATGTTGAATGTCATGGTATTACTGTGGCATAGTCGTGTTGAATGTGATGGTATTACTGTGGCATAGTCATGTTGAATGTCATGGTATTACTGTGGCATAGTCATGTTGAACGTCATGGTATTACTGTGGCATAGTCATGTTGAATGTCATGGTATTACTGTGGCATAGTCATGTTGAATGTCATGGTATTACTGTGGCATACTCATATTGAATGTCATGGTATTACTGTGGCATAGTCATGTTGAATGTCATGGTATTACTGTGGCATAGTCTTATTGAATGTCATGGTATTACTGTGGCATAGTCATGTTGAATGTCATGGTATTACTGTGGCATAGTCATGTTGAATGTCATGGTATTACAGTGGCATAGTCATGTTGAATGTCATGGTATAACTATGGCATAGTCGTGTTGAATGTTATGGTATTACTGTGGCATAGTCATGTTGAATGTCATGGTATTACTGTTTCATAGTCATGTTGAATGTCATGGTATTACTGTTTCATAATCATTTTGAATGTCATGGTATTACTGTTTCATAGTCATGTGGAATGTCATGGTATTATTGTTTCATAGTCATGTTGAATGTCATGGTATAACTATGGCATAATAATGTTGAATGTCATGGTTTTACTGTGGCATAGTCATGTTGAATATCATGGTATTACTGTTTCATAGTCATGTTGAATGTCATGGTATTACTGTTTCATAATCATTTTGAATGTCATGGTATTACTGTTTCATAGTCATGTTGAATGTCATGGTATTACTGTTTCATAATCATGTTGAATGTCATGGTATTACTGTGGCATAGTCATGTTGAATGTCATGGTATTACTGTGACATAGTCATGTTGAATGTCATGGTTTTACTGTGACATAGTCATGTTGAATGTCGTGGTATTACTGTGGTATAGTCATGTTGAATGTCATGGTATTACTGTGGCATAGTCATGTTGAATGTCATGGTATTACTGTGGCATAGTCATGTTGAATGTAATGGTATTACTGTGACATAGTGATGTTGAATGTCATGGTATTTCTGTGGCATAGTCATGTTGAATGTCATGGTATTACTGTGGCATAGTGATGTTGAATGTCATGGTATTACTGTTTCATAGTCATGTTGAATGTCATGGTATTACTGTGTCATAGTCGTGTTGATTGTCATGGTACTACTGTGGCATAGTCATGTTGAATGTCATGGTATTACTGTGTCATAGTCATGTTGAATGTCATGGTATTACTGTTTCCTAGTCATGTTGAATGTCATGGTATTACTGTGGCATAGTCATGTTGAATGTCATGGTATTACTGTGGCATAGTTGTGTTGAATGTCATGGTATTACTGTGGCATATTCATGTTGAATGTCATGGTATTACTGTGGCATAGTCATGTTGAATGTCATGGTATTACTGTGGCATAGTCATTTTGAATGTCATGGTATTCCTGTGGCATAGTCATATTGAATGTAATGGTATTACTGTGGCATAGTCATGTTGAATGTCATGGTATTACTGTTTCATAATCATGTTGAATGTCATGGTGTTACTGTTTCATAGTCATGTTGAATGTCATGGTATAACTGTTTCATAGTCATGTTGAATGTCATGGTATTACTTTGGCACAGTCATGTTGAATGTCATGGTATTACTGTGGCATAGTCATGTTGAATATCATGGTATTACTGTTTCATAGTCATGTTGAATATCATGGTATTACTGTTTCATTGTCATGTTGAATGTCATGGTATTACTGTTTCATAGTCATGTTGAATGTTATGGTATTACTATGGCATAGTCATGTTGAATGTCATGGTATTTCTGTGGCATAGTCATGTTGAATATCATGGTATTACTGTTTCATAGTCATGTTGAATGTTATGGTATTACTGTTTCATAATCATGTTGAATGTCATGGTATTACTGTTTCATAGTCATGTTGAATGTCATGGTATTACTGTTTCATAATTATGTTGAATGTCATGGTGTTACTGTGGCATAGTCATGTTGAATGTCATGGTATTACTTTGACATAATCATGTGGAATGGCATGGTATTACTGTGACATTGTCATGTTGAATATCATGGTATTACTGTGGTATAGTCATGTTGAATGTCATGGTATTACTGTGGCATAGTCATGTTGAATGTGATGGTATTACTGTGATATAGTCATGTTGAATGTCATGGTATTACTGTGACATAGTCATGTTGAATGTCATGGTATTACTGTGGCATAGTCATGTTGAATATCATGGTATTACTGTGGCATAGTCATGTTGAATGTCATGTTATTACTGTGGCATAGTCATGTTGAATATCATGGTATTACTGTTTCATAGTCATGTTGAATGTCATGGTTTTACTGTTTCATAGTCATGTTGAATGCCATGATATTACTGTTTCATAGTCATGTTGAATGTTATGGTATTACTATGGCATAGTCATGTTGAATGTCATCGTATTACTTTGGCATAGTCATGTTGAATGGCATGGTATTACTGTGACATTGTCATGTTGAATGTCATGGTATTACTGTGGTATAGTCATGTTGAATGTCATGGTATTACTGTGGCATAGTCATGTTGAATGTGATGGTATTACTGTGATATAGTCATGTTGAATGTCATGGTATTACTGTGACATAGTCATGTTGAATGTCATGGTATTACTGTGGCATAGTCATGTTGAATATCATGGTATTACTGTGGCATAGTCATGTTGAATGTCATGTTATTACTGTGGCATAGTCATGTTGAATATCATGGTATTACTGTTTCATAGTCATGTTGAATGTCATCGTATTACTTTGGCATAGTCATGTTGAATATCATGGTATTACTGTTTCATAGTCATGTTGAATGTCATGGTATTACTGATTCAGAATCATGTTGAATATCATGGTATTACTGTTTCATAGTCATGTTGAATGTCATGGTATTACTGTTTCATAATCATGTTGAATGTCATGGTATTACTGTGGCATGGTCATGTTGAATGTCATGGTATTACTGTGGCATAGTCATGTTGAATGTCATGGTATTACTGTTTCATAGTGATGTTGAATGTCATGGTATTACTGTTTCATAATCATTTTGAATGTCATGGTATTACTGTTTCATAGTCATGTTGAATGTCATGGTATTATTGTTTCATAGTCATGTTGAATGTCATGGTATTACTGTTTCATAATCATTTTGAATGTCATGGTATTACTGTTTCATAGTCATGTTGAATGTCATGGTATTACTATGGCATAGTCATGTTGAATGTCATGGTATTACTGTTTCATAATCATTTTGAATGTCATGGTATTACTGTTTCATAGTCATGTTGAATATCATGGTATTATTGTTTCATAGTCATGTTGAATGTCATGGTATAACTATGGCATAGTCATGTTGAATGTCATGGTTTTACTGTGGCATAGTCATGTTGAATATCATGGTGTTACTGTTTCATAGTCATGTTGAATGTCATGGTATTACTGTTTCATAATCATTTTGAATGTCATGGTTTTACTGTTTCATAGTCATGTTGAATGTCATGGTATTACTGTTTCATAATCATGTTGAATGTCATGGTATTACTGTGGCATAATCATGTTGAATGTCATGGTATTACTGTGACATAGTCATGTTGAATGTCATGGTTTTACTGTGACTTAGTCATGTTGAATGTCATGGTATTACTGTGGTATAGTCATGTTGAATGTCATGGTATTACTGTGGCATAGTCATGTTGAATCTCATGGTATTACTGTGGCATAGTCATGTTGAATATCATGGTATTACTGTGACATAGTGATGTTGAATGTCATGGTATTTCTGTGGCATTGTCATGTTGAATGTCATGGTATTACTGTGGCATAGTCATGTTGAATGTCATGGTATTACTGTTTCATAATCATGTTGAATGTCATGGTATAACTGTGTCATAGTCATGTTGATTGTCATGGTACTACTGTGGCATAGTCATGTTGAATGTCATGGTATTACTGTGGCATAGTCATGTTGAATGTCATGGCATTACTGTTTCATAGTCATGTTAAATTTCATGGTATTACTGTGGCATAGTCATGTTGAATGTCATGGTATTACTGTGGAATAGTCGTGTTGAATGTGATGGTATTACTGTGGCATATTCATGTTGAATGTCATGGTATTACTGTGGCATGGTCATGTTGAATGTCATGGTATTACTGTGGCATAGTCATTTTGAATGTCATGTTATTCCTGTGGCATAGTCATGTTGAATATCATGGTATTACTGTGGCATACTCATGTTGAATGTCATGGTATTACTGTTTCATATTCATGTTGAATGTCATGGTATTACTGTTTCATAGTCATGTTGAATGTTATGTTATTACTATGGCATAGTCATGTTGAATGTCATGGTATTACTGTGGCATTGTCATGTTGAATATCATGGTATTACTGTTTCATAATCATGTTGAATGTCATGGTATTACTGTGTCATAGTCATGTTGATTGTCATGGTACTACTGTGGCATAGTCATGTTGAATGTCATGGTATTACTGTGGCATAGTCATGTTGAATGTCATGGCATTACTGTTTCATAGTCATGTTAAATTTCATGGTATTACTGTGGCATAGTCATGTTGAATGTCATAGTATTACTGTGGCATAGTCGTGTTGAATGTCATGGTATTACTGTGGCATATTCATGTTGAATGTCATGGTATTACTGTGGCATGGTCATGTTGAATGTCATGGTATTACTGTGGCATAGTCATTTTGAATGTCATGTTACTCCTGTGGCATAGTCATGTTGAATATCATGGTATTACTGTGGCATAGTCATGTTGAATGTCATGGTATTACTGTTTCATATTCATGTTGAATGTCATGGTATTACTGTTTCATAGTCATGTTGAATGTTATGGTATTACTATGGCATAGTCATGTTGAATGTCATGGTATTACTGTGGCATTGTCATGTTGAATATCATGGTATTACTGTTTCATAGTCATGTTGAATGTCATGGTATTACTGTTTCATAATCATGTTGAATATCATGGTATTACTGTTTCATAATCATGTTGGATGTCATGGTATTACTGTTTCATAATCATGTTGAATGTCATGGTATTACTGTGGCATAGTCATGTTGAATGTCATGGTATTACTTTGACATAATCATGTGGAATGGCATGGTATTACTGTGACATAGTTATGTTGAGTGTCATGGTATTACTGTGGTATAGTCATGTTGAATGTCATGGTATTACTGTGGCATAGTCATGTTGAATGTCATGGTATTACTGTGGCATAGTCATGTTGAATGTCATGGTATTACTGTGCCATAGTCTTGTTGAATGTCATGGTATTACTCTGGCATAGTCATGTTGAATGTCATGGTATTACTGTGGCATAGTCATGTTGAATGTCATGGTATTACTGTGGCATAGTCATGTTGAATGTCATGGTATTACTGTGGCATAGTGATGTTGAATGTCATGTTATTACTGTTTCATAGTCATGTTGAATGTCATAGTATTACTGTGTCATAGTGATGTTGAATTTCATCGTACTACATGGCATAGTCATGTTGAATGTCATGGTATTACTGTGGCATAGTCATGTTGAATGTCATGGCATTACTGTTTCATAGTCATGTTGAATGTCATGGTATTACTGTGGCATAGTCATGTTGAATGTCATGGTATTACTGTGGCATAGTCATGTTGAATGTCATGGTATTACTGTTGCATAGTCATATTGAATGTCTTGGTATTACTGTGGCATAGTCATGTTGAATGTCATGGTATTACTGTGCCAGGCATCATCATGTTTTTTCAGCATAATACATTTTTAAAATTTAAAAAAAAACATTTATTGATTCCTAGCAGTATTGTTGATTTATAGGTTAGAAACCATCAGCTTTCGACATTGGCTCTAAATAAATGTTGTCAGTGTTGAGGTTTTGAGGCATTGTACACAGTGCAGCTACATGTACTGAATGTCTGACAATGAAAACATTACATAAAGATAAGTGTCTGACAATGAAAGTGTTAGTTGCAGATATTTCTGACAATAAAATATTAGATGCAGATAATTGTTTGACAGTGAAATGTTAGATATAGATAAGTGTCAGAAAATGAAGTCATTGAATGCAGATAATTGTCATATAAAATGATTCAATTTATGAATAATGTTTTTAGAATCATTTGTGGTGTCATATAGAAGATGCAAGAGAATTAAGTCTAATATTATCTCATAGGGTCATGTGCGTGTTGGACGTGCACATAGAAAGCTTGGTAATTGGGAAATCTCCTTACGTGCCCTGCTCAATGCGTTAAAGTGTGCAGAGACTCAGAGTGACAATATTAAATTGGACATCATCATGGAGCTGACACAGACTTATAAGATGTTACCCAGAGACAAGTGTAAGCCAGTTATATCTTTAACCCTTCTACTTCTATTGATATCCACATCCTTCCTTGATTGTTTTCCATATATCCCATACATTTCATTTCCACTTCAAATAGATTGATTTCTATCTCATACATTTCATTTCCATTCCAGATAGATTGATTTCTATTTCATACATTTCATTTCCACTCCAAACAGATTGATTCTATCTCATACATTTCATTTCCATTCCAGATAAATTGATTTCTATTTCATACATTTCATTTACACACCAACTATATTGATTTCTATTTCATACATTTCATTTCCACTCCAAATAGATTGATTTCTATCTTGTACGATTTTCATACATTTCGTTTACACACCAACTATATTGATTTCTCATACATTTTTCATGCATTTCATTACCTCCCCAGATAGACTGTGCTAATCTGATATATAACATGGCTACTGTAGTCACAGTTTTAATAATCTTATCACTAGATAGAAAGACACTGAAATTTCATCAGAATATTAGTTATGATATCTAATTGATATCTAATTGATACTAATTAAAAATGCTGCTGATGTGACCTTGAATATGGTTGCCATAGCAACCATCTTGAAAATGTTATTGTAGCTGCTCCTTCAGTACTGATAGTCATTTTAGCATAGTGCCTTCAACAAAATACTTCTGGTTGGTCCTAAATTTAATTGGTACTGTAACAGTAAAAACTGCTATGAGTTATGAGCGACCACCTGTCATTCCTGATCACAATCGTAATGCACGAATTTATTTTGTTATATAAATGTTCTGTTATGAGTGACCATCTGCTCAATGTGGCCAGCGACCATGATGTCTTGGCAAAACGCATTTCAACACTGTTATGAACACCCGCATCGCAAATCGAGGATAAACTCCACCAATCTTTATTTAATCCCTTTAAAAAAATTACCCCTTATACCATGCTAAAAAAAGTATTAAAAATAGGCTGGGTATCAATGTCTGAATTTGTTTAATAGCTTCTGTAGTAAATCAGGCTAAAGTATATGTACATTATTTCCTAGTCTGGTTCCCTGCTTCATTTGCTCCCAGCACTCTCTGCTATTCATATAGGGGTGAGCAATGCTTGGAGCATCAAAAGTAGGGAACCAGACTAATTATCTCAGCACTTAGTCTGCTCCCTGGTCTTATCATAGGACATGGCATCCCTATCAAGGATCGTTTCATAAGAATAGACACCACTGACCTATATGTAATCAATTGTTACAATGACCGCTTGATTAGTAATGATTGTTCTGATTAAAAACAAACGTAAAAGGAATATTTAAAACAAAAGAATTGTTGCTACCAGTGATAGATGCTACAGTCCATATAACCAGGCTAATATACATGTCACAAATTGCTGTTGTAGTGTCAAAGTTGACATAGTGGTTGCATATAATGTTTGTCTTTAGAGTAAATAAGTATTGACAGGAGGTGAATAAGGTCTGTGTCTATATAATCAGCAAGAGAGACTCATTTGTGGGATTCAATTGATAGTTTTCAAGACTTGTGATGTGTGTTGCATCCCCCCCTCCCGATGCTAAGTGATTACATCCCAATCACAAAGCTGTCATCTATTCAAATTTTTTGGTGTTGAACTGGTTACACACTTTTTTTTATAAATTTAATCCCAATATGTCATCTTTGAATGAAGCCATTGACTTTTGTCTCTGAGTAAATCATTCTGTTTCTGGATGAGATAATTCTTTCTTTTTATTTTATTATTTCTCCTTTGAATACGTTCCCCAATCACATTACTTTAGGGATATTAGCCTGCTACCTCGCGAATCCAGCCCTACCAAAAGACGAAAATTCGTCTTTCCTGTCTATGTCATATAGACAAAGGGCAATAACTCTTGCCCATTACCTCCCCTTGCCGCCCGTTAGGTGTCGCTTCTTTAGTTTTTTAGCTTGGCTTACGCGAAAACACGTACAATTAGACCTCCAATGAATCCAAGCCATCTTAGTGTAAATTCTGACCATCCGAAGTTAAATTTGGAATTACTGTGTTGGATAATCATTCCTCTACAGGTCGTATACATTATTTTACAATATTTTCCAATTTGAGTGACTTTGTCACCTTTTCTAGACTTCGGACCAGGTTGCAACGTGGTCAAAGCATGTAATACATGTAGCACTCAATAATTTCGCTTATTCCGTATGTAACGTTTACGATATTAGCGACTAATAACGTGCTGCATTGATAATGTGTGCTGTATTTATCTTCTTTGACGTTTCAGTAGACTTCAAAAAAGTCTTTGAACGACCAATTGCGACTATTTAATGGCGGACTTCGTGTTGTAGTCACGAATTCACGCGACACTTAATCATTTCGCTTCCTCCGTTAGTTACGGTTATGGAATAGCGACTTAATAGCGTACTGAATTGTTAATTTGTGCTTTGTTTATCTTCTTTCCGTTTCAGTAGACTTCGTCTCTGAACGACCAGTTGCGACTATTTAATGGCGAAATTTCGTGTTGTAGTCACGAATTCACACGACACTTAATCATTTCGCTTCCTCCGTTAGTTACGGTTATGGAATAGCGACTTAATAGCGTACTGATTGTTAATTTGTGCTTTGTTTATCTTCTTTCCGTTTCAGTAGACTTCGTCTCTGAACGACCAGTTGCGACTATTTAATGGCGGAATTTCGTGTTGTAGTCACGAATTCACGCGACACTTAATCATTTCGCTTCCTTCGTTAGTTACGGTTATGGAATAGCGACTTAATAGCGTACTGAATTGTTAATTTGTGCTTTGTTTATCATCTTTTCGTTTCAGTAGACTTCGTCTTGAACGACCTATTGCAACATGCTCACGGTGATAACTAGTGTGGTCATTAAGAGTTAACATGGCACGGAATAATTTGACTACTCCGTTAATAACGGTTATAGTATTATCGAATTAATAATATGCTGAATTTTTTTTAATCTGTGCTTTGTTCTCTTCTTTTGTCGTTTCAGTAGCAAAGTCGACAACGAAGGCATGAATGGCAAAATGGGTGTTGGCAATGTGGAAATGGAGGAAATTATGTTGACATGGTTTAGGCTGCCCAGTGGATGTAAATTTCACCGCAGGTCCGTGCATGGCTTTCGGGCCTGTAAGTCCGGACGCATGGAGTCTAGGCTGGATCAATTGGATCCATTTTATTATGCACTTTCGCCGGCCGTCCAGCCGTCCGTCCAGCCGACACCGTCAGTTCAGCCGGCACTTCAGCAGGCACCAACCGGCACTAGCCATACATCCGGCACCGTCCGTTCAGCCCAAATGGCACCGGACGGCCAGCCGACCTTCCAGCTGGCATCAACAGGCACCGGCCGTTCAGCCCAAATGGCACCGGCCGGCCAGCCGACCTTCCAGCCTGCATCAACAGGCACCGGCCGTCCACCCGGCAACGACCGTTCAGCCCAAATGGCACCGGTCGTCCAGCCGACCTTCCAGCCGGCATCAACCGGCACCGGCTGTCCATCCGACAGCGACCGTTCAGCCCAAATGGCACCGGTCGTCCAGCCGACCTTCCAGCCTCCATCAACCTGCACCGGCCGTCCACCCGGCAACGACCGTTCAGACCAAATGGTACCTGTCGTCCAGTCGACCTTCCAGCCGGCATCAACCGGCACCGGCCGTCCATCCGGCAACGACCGTTCAGCCCAAATGGCACCGGTCGTCCAGCCGACCTTCCAGCCGGCATCAACCTGCACCGGCCGTCCATCCGGCAACGACCGTTCAGCCCAAATGGTACCGGTCGTGCAACCGACCTTCCAGCCGGCATCAACCTGCACCGGCCGTCCATCCGGCAACGACCGTTCAGCCCAAATGGCACCGGTCTTCCAGCCGACATCAACCTGCACCGGCTGTACATTTGATTTACGGAGATTATAGTGATGTACCCGTCAGTCAATCTGTACTACTGGTTACATATCACTACCATGAGAGAGATGTTATAGATGTATCTCCGTCCAATCAGACCATTCGAGAGGCAGGTGCCGGTCATAGCCGGACCTTCGCCGACATTCCGGCCGACCATATACCAGACAAATCAGTCGGTATCGCCGGTGTACACCTCCCGTCACGTCAAATACGTGTCGGTGTGATTTTAAAACAAGGGAGAATTAGTGACATTATCAGAGATGACGGAATTGAGTTATCTATGCCACTTGGTATGCGCTACCCAGATATGGCAGCTTTACCAGAACAGGACTTTCAGGCCGACCATTCGTCAGTTCAATCAGCCGTTAGTGCCGGCCGTCCATATGTTCACGGCTTCTCCACAAGGGAGATTTAGTGAAAGTGTCAATTATGACAGAATTGCGTCATCTAGGTCACCTGGTATGCTGTACAGATATGCAAGCTATACCAGAACCAACATTCCCTCTGAGCGAATGGTAGATGGGTGCACAGTGCTGGCCGCACTACATAAGCATTATGTAATTATTATTACCTTCTAGCCGGCACCAACCGGCACCGGACGTCCATCCGGCAATGACCGTTCAGCCATATGGCACCGGTCATCCAGCCGGCACTAACCGGCACCGGGCGTCGATCCGGCAATGACCGCTCAACCCAAATGGCACCGGTTGTCCAGCCAAGCTTCCAGTCGACACTTGCCGGCACTGACAGTCCATCCGGCTCCGGCCGTCCAGCCCAACAGGCACCGGTCGTCCAACCGTATGGAGATTTTAGTCATATACCAGTCCGTCCGACTGTACCGCTGTACCAGCACGGGGACTTTTATCATACCGCAATCCGCACAAATCGGATTGACGAAGATTCTAGTGATGTTTCCGTCTGTCAATCCGTACTACCGGTTACATATCACTACCATGACTCTGATGTTGGCGATGAATCTCTCGTTCCAACCCGACCATTCGAGCGGTCGGTGCCGGTCATAGCCGGCCCGTCGCAGGCGTTCAGGCCAAACATATACCAATCAATTCATTCGGCATTGCCGGCCGTCCATAGGCTATCAACTCATCCACAAGGGAGAGTGAATGCCTTTTTTAGAGATGACGGAATCGAGTCATCTATGCCACCTGGTATGCATTACCCCGATATGGATGCTTTACCAGAGCAAGATTATGCACATAGTGAGTGCGATGAATCACAGGCAAATCAGCTGTATGCAGATCCAACTATGGAACGGACTGAGTTCAGCTTCAAAGCCGCAGTGGAGGAAATTTTTAGGGTGTTAAGGCCCCTTCAGAATGCCCTCCACCTCCTGCTGCAATTACCGACTATAGGGTTAGTGCGTCGGTCGATCTGGATGAAGGGGAAGAGATTCTATCCTTCCGCCTCCTTCCCCAGTCGACAAAATTAAGGAAATTAATGACCGTCTGTCGACACGTATAGGGGATCCAGGAAATGCTAAGGCGTTCTTTTCTGAAAGCCATGTACCAGCGTCGTTTTCAGGTCGATGGTACAAAACTCACTCCGATGCGTTCAATACTGAGGTCCTGGCTCGGGATAAAATAGGGCAGCAGTCCATATGTCTGCGGCATTGTCTTATAAAGTGGACAAAACTGTGTTCAATGCCACGTCCAAGCTGGTTCGAATGTAGTCGCTACGTCTTCACTGTTAGACCTAGCCTCCCTAGCCATTTTCAGGATCGCTGAAAAATCTGGCAATGAACATGCTTGGGATTCGACGGCCCGGTTAGCTAGGGTTCTTAACAGGGCAGCTCACCATTCCATGGCCAATGCGCTGACTGCTTCTGCCAACCTAGACCTGATACGTCGTGACGCATGTCTGAAGGGCACGTCGCTTAAACCCCATCATATGCTGGCTAGATATGACCGACGCACATTTCACGTCCCTATCCCACGAGTAGCGGACATTCTCCGTTGTGCTTGTCGGGACTAGGCTTATCAGTTCCATGTCATACCTTTTGGCCTAAATTTAAGCACTTGGGTTAGTACCAAGGTTATGGGTTACGTCGTCACCCTGTTCCGCTCGACTTCATCTATTGCGTCGGCAGTATATTTGGATGACATCCTCCAGAAACATCTGTCAAGTTCTATTCTGCTCAAAGGCAGAAACGATCTTATATCACTTTACGTCATATAGGCTTTCTCGTGAACTGGATAAAGTTTGATCTCTGTCCAATCCGGATTTTGGTCCATCTGGGTGTGGAGTTTCTCCCGATCTGAATCTGGTAAGGCTTCCTCGAGTTTGCGATTATCCAGATAATTGCACTCGTAGAGTCCGTTTCCGACAGGATGCGCATTTTAGCGAGAGAGTTGCAGATCCTCGGATTATTCAATGCGGCAGCAGACTTGATCCCGATCAGCCGTCCTTTTATGCGCCCTTTACAAAGGACGTTGCTAGCGTAATTGCGCTCTTTTCAAGTCCCTTCGATCCCAGAAAACAGTCGTGCTCACGCCAGAGATACAATCATTCTTGAGTCTATGGCACAACCCCTGTAGGCTGTCCACAGGGATTACTCTGGAGATACCCCAAGGGGATAACGGTATGTTCCGCCACTAATACCTACGGTTGGGGTGCCCACCTGTTGCCGAACTTCGATACTGTCAGCGGCACGTGGGTGCCAGGGGCGAGCCCTTTCCACATCAACCTTTCAGAAATAACGGCTGTCATCAATGCCTTTCATTTCGGGCAGGATCAACTCTTATTACAAACTGCCCTCATTATGTCAGACAACATTGTGGTGGTGCCTTGCCTCAAAACAAGGGGACACCAATCACCAGACCTGTGCAATCTGAACTGGCAATTTCTACATTGGTTCGACAATCTCCACCTCAATGTACAATTCAGACACATTCTTGGCAGACTCAATGTCTTGGCTGACACTCTATCTAGTCATTCACACAGAATGGTCACTCCATCAATCGGACTTTCTTCCAATTGACACACTTTGGAGACGTCCGATGATTGATCTTTTGCAACAAGATGGAATCGCAAGTTCTCCACCTTTCATCTCACAGGTTCCAGACCCAGAAGCTTGGGTCGTGGATGCTCGATCAATCACCTGGGAAGGGTTGTGGTCATTCTCCTACCCTCCCACGGTCTTGGTACTGGAATTAATCCAGAAGTTAAGGGGTCAGAATTGTCAGATGGTTCTGATTACCCCTCTCAGATGGAACAACTCCTGGGTCTCCGATCTACTCAATCTAGGCGATAGATCTACCCAGGAAGATTACAGTCAGCACAAGTATTCACAAGCAACCGCGGCCAGGGGTGTTCCACCCCTGTCCGGACCGTCTTTATGTTCAAGCTTGGCTCTTGTCCAGACAGCCTTGCAAGACAAACAATTTAAATCTTTGATTGCGGAGAGAATCTCGAGAGCAAGAAGGCCCTCTACTCTGAAGGTTTACGAGGGCAAGTGGCATGTTTTCAGAGACTGGTACCATATCATTCACATTGTTCCTCTGAGTGTCACAATCCCTCAACTGGCCAACTTTTCTCTGGCTTTTCGAGGAGAAACATCTGGCTCTAGTTATTCTCAAATGTTACCGCTCCATATGATATCAGACACATTCCGCCATTCTGGTACATGTGCTATCAGCCATGACAAAGATTTGTCAGATCTTTAGACATTTAAAAAAAAAAAAAAAATTTAATCGACTTATATCCCTCACCCTGTTTTCAAATGGAATCTGTCCTGGGTTTTAACATGACTCAATTCAGACAGTATTGAGTCTTTAACCCACGATTAGTTAAAGCTACTATCATACAAATTGGGTTTCTTGATAGCATGCAGGGTGAGCGAGTTACATGTCCTTTCTAGTGACCCGAACTCTCTTTCGTTTTGATCAGAGGGTTTGATGGTCCTCTTGACGCAGCCAGGCTTCGTAGTCCAAAATAGATTACCATACATTGCGATCAACGAGTCGTCATTAGCTCGCTTTCTTTATAGATAAGTCAGGATCAACAGCCATGTAAGATCCTGTTTGGGCACTCTAGCACCATTTCAATGCATAGAGGTGAGTCAGGTCACATACTAGCACCTCTTTCTTCTGGTGATAGCTGGGATATGAGATATCACCATTCAAGCCCTTGCTTCATGGCTGTAGTGGGTTATACGTTCGGCGTACTCTGAGAATTCGCAAATCAGTCACCTTATAGAAGCTGTTGCAGAGTCAACCTTCTACAGTTTTATCTTCAAGTTTGTACTCGCAGAGGCAAACATTGATTCTAGTAGGTCCGGTGTTGGGCAGCCCAGACGCCCACCAGAGCCATGTGCAACAATCAGCACAGCCTATTAGCTTCGCTGGATTCGCCAGATAAATTTTCGTAGGTAAGAAGATTTCAATAACTATCTTCTTAACCGCATAAAAGGGTCACATATCACGTGACCCTGGGCTGTGTTGCTGATTGAAAATTAGGAGACCGGGTTATCATTCACATGGGGAATCCAACCATCATTCCCTAGAGGATACCCGGGGTGGAGGTCGGATGCTCCGCATTCCCTCCTCCTATTACTTATTCTCCTAAAGTAATGTGATTGGGGAACGTATTCAAAGGAGAAAGCAAATTTTTTAGTAAATTATGTTTCTCCGAGAATACTTACCCAATCACATTACTAAGAAACCCTCCCAACCACCCCGCCATGCGAGCATCCTCGTGTTTTATATATCGCTCAGCTTAAAAACTAAAGAAGCGACACCTAACGGGCGGCAAGGGGAGGTAATGGGCAAGAGTTATTGCCCTTTGTCTATATGACATAGACAGGAAAGACGAATTTTCGTCTTTTGGTAGGGCTGGATTCGCGAGGTAGCAGGCTAATATCCCTAAAGTAATGTGATTGGGTAAGTATTCTCGGAGAAACATAATTTACTAAAAAATTTGCTTTGTTAGATATGCAATGCATATGTGAAGGTTTTTCATATTTTCTTACAGCCCGTCAAAACATTCTTTACATTTGATATTACAACTGAGTACTAATAATAGAACTGTTATAACAATGGACAAACCTCTAACTAAAAAGAGACAAATTTTAAGGCTTGAGAAAATAATTATTTTAAATGAAAGAAGTGAAAAAAAGCAGACTACTTTCATAAAGCGGATTAAAAGTTGGTAAAACATTTTTAGGTTGTTATAAAGAAAAACGAATAATTTTGAAATGATTTCATATGCTAAAATCTGTGATCTTTCAAATGTGAATGTGATTTTATGTTTAATGACAGAAGTATATCTTTAATGCTATATAATTTTGAATTTAGATGAAAGCATACAATATTTTAGCAAGAACTATTAATAAATAATAGAATATATGTATAATGATTGTGGTTATTTTTCTTAAAATTGTTCTGAAACTGGACTTTGGAAACTGGTCATTTTTTACAAACCTTCTGTGAGAGACCACCTGTCTTGAGAGACCACTTTTTGTTATCAGAAGGGTCAGTTTCTCATAACAGGTTTTACTGTACCATCTTATTTTAAAGTTGGCTACCAGTATGGCTCTTTTAAGAATCTTTTCATCACTTCCAACAGAATGGATAGTTAAAAAATCTTGTATTTTTTATTTTAAAAAATCTTCTGGTTTGTCCTGTATGAAAAGGGTGCTGACCAGTGAGGGATGCTTTTAAGACTAGGCAGTAAAAATGAAGAAATATCTTCCTAGAAATTCTTTTTTGAAAAGTAAAGAACCAGTAAGATTGAGAGACTCTTGCTTGCTAAATTATCTCCCTTTTCAATCTGGTAGACACCACTGAGCCACACATTTCATTTCTGAAATGAATACTGTGATAACTTTATATGACAGAAAAAGTTTCACTCCTTGAGTTCAGTTATTTGCAGAATAATACATTTTTTTTTTTGTGGATCAGTGGTTCTTTCCGGGATTAGAGTACTGGGTTCATCCTCCACCATTAAAAATTGGCCGCCATGTATAATGTATAACCTATTGTGTGCTGTACAATGGCATTAAACCCAACAGCAACAACAGCAATTATTTATGCAGAGAATTTTGATGTTTTGTTTTTTTTGTTTGTTTTTTTTTAACTAAAAGATTGTGCGAGTAAACATGCTTTATTTAATGTCGTATATCAAATTTAGTCTTGATATTGTGTGCATATTTCATACAATCTGCTAATTATTATCCTATGCTAGAGATTAATCTAAAGTGATCGATTTATTTTCCTACTGATTAACATGAATGATATTAGATTAGCGTAAAATTTAAAAACATTTGTCAAAATCTGATAAATGTCTATATATTCTTTTCTTTCGAATTTCAGTTTATTGTTTTTTGTATTTATTTGCATATGGGGAAACTGTTGCATAATATGGTAATCATCATCATCATCATCATTATCATCACCAATAGCATCAACATTCATATTCTTCTTTTAATAATAATAATCATAACAGGCTTCTTCACTGATCCTGTCTGTTCATCTGTACACAAATCATTAGATCTGTTCTCGATTCAGTTTGTGCAGAACAACTCATGTTTTCCACCATTTACAATTTGTGTCTTTCTGGTTGACTTGCATTAAAGAAGTAACCAACCAGTTTTGGAAATAAAAAGTCACAGTAAGAATAAAAATGGATTAAACTCATACCATTAGTTTTTCTGCAAACTTTGAGGATAGTCTATACATTGGTTATACTGTATATATTGAGGATGAAAAAAGAAGCTGGCTTCTTCAGTGTTCGAAATTGAGCCTTTACAGACTTGGAGATAGTTTAAAAAATTATCATTTTCATTTTGGGGTCAAATGGCAAAATGTGAGGTTACTGCTGAAAGAAGAAAATGCTTTTTTGCATTATAACTTAACTCTTAACCAAATATCCTTATAGAAATGTATGGAGGGCTTGTACTTAAGGTATGGATAATGCCCATTGATTAAGGGATCAAAGGTCATATTCATTGTGGGTCAGTGAAAATGAGTTTGCAAAATAGTTCTTTTTCCAGTGAAATTCATTGACATGACAGTGGATTGTTTGCATTTATTAAATGATATAAGGATCAGAGGTTATGTTCACTGTAAGTTTGGTTAAAAAGCTGTGCTTTCTGCATATTAATGAGTTTGTTTCTTCAAAACATAACTGACCATAGGCTGAAATCACGAGGGAAAAGCGCAGACAATCTTGCCTATTTTCATATAATCCAGTATTATCCCGATTTAATCAATCCTCTCTGCACTGTCTGGTGCTTGAAGCAGCGGCAAGGAAGCACCATTGTAGCCTGTTGGCAGCTGTTGCTGGGGCAGTCTGCAGGGTGAGGCCTCTGGTCTTAAGATTTCGCTCCACGGTTTGTCGCCCGGTCTCTTTGGGTCTGCCATGGTTACTTTTCCCCTGTGGGGTCCATCTCAGTGCCACCCTTGGTATCCAGATTTATACAGTTCTAATTATTTTTCAGATAGAGTGAAGTTTAAGGCCTGTCCTTAAATCTTAAATGTTTTGATCTATTATAAATGTTATTCTCAAATGTATTGCATTTAATATTCAATTTTTTAAGTCCTCTTTCATTAAATACTTTTAGTTCCTTTGGAAGCCAAAATCCCAGAGACTCCCATCACACATGAGCTCCTTTGGTTCAGAGCAGCCTACAGTTTCATCAAAAAAGACTTTTGGGATGAGGCATACATTGCATATGTACAGGCATGTACAAATAGACCAGAGAGAACTCACTTCCCAGTCAGCTTGAAGCCTCTATGTAACATTGACAAAGCAAAGGTATACCCCTGGGTGATGCAGATCATTTGCTACTTCCTTATTTGTCACAGTAACCATCAGGAGATCTCATGTTATCCTGGAGATACATATTTCCATGCTGTTGTCTACATGACATTGAAAGCAGGTATGTTGACATATTTACATTTTCACAGTTTCCAAAGAGAAATATCATTTTATCTGGGGACACATAAATCCATGCTATTACTTACGTGACATTTAAAGCAGGTTTGTTGAGATCGTATTATTTGCATTTTCTGTCAGGTAGCTGACAGAAATCTCATGCTATTCTTGAGATGCGATACATGCTGTTGCCTACTCGACCATTACAGCAAATTTGTTGTGACAACATTATTACTATTTTCTGTCACAGTTAACTACAAAGAAAAACTGTGTTGAGATAATGTCATATTTTTGTCACAGTTACTCTCTTGAGATGATATCACATTTTTGTCAGTTACCACTGAGAAGTCTTATGGTCTCCCTGACAGTTTCTACTAAGTTGGCTATAAGACTATTTAAACTCATTAACCTTTGTCACTTCTATAGCTCATCATACTTTACCTTCCTCATCTCCCAAGTGTCATGATCACATGGCGCAGTTTACCTTGCTTGTTTCCCCTTAGCACCGATTGGCAGTATTAATCTAGGCTTGTATCTCTGATGACAAGTTAAATTAGCATGAATTGCTGTGTACATAAAGCCATTAATTTTTCTGGTAAATTTTCATACAGGAAACAGCACAGAACAGAAAGTTTATTCTTTACTTTTGTCCCCTGGTTATACACAACATATGCAACAGTGTAATACAGACCGGAGTGTGCTATAAACAGTATAGAAATATTGTTTTCTTTAGGTGTAATTTATATTTGTACTTTTTAACAGCTCATCTCTAAGTTTTTAAGCAATATGCAAGCATTTTGAAACATTTGTAATAAAGTTTATTTTCTGATTAGAATTTAAATTTGTAAATTTATCCACTGAATGCTGATATATTCTCTACCTTAAATTGGTAAAAGAAGTAAATATACATAGAAAATAATACTCATCTTCCACACAGGTGATATTTTCTTTAAGACATGGTTTGCAAACCTTTTTTTGAACTTTGATGTTTTGACGAAATTTTATCAAGGTCAACATTTTATTGTTTAATACATCCTTATTAATACATCATTATTGGGTTAAAGGTCATGAGACAGACATATTTAATTTTTCTTCCTTTAGCTTTTTGTTCATATTATTGTTATATAACCCTTGTTTGAAGATCAGCATATATTGATTACTTTGGTATCCATGTAGAAGTCGGTGTGTCCTTTGAAACGTTAGATTATGAACAAAGTTAAAATAATAATAATAATAATAATAATAATAATAATGAGGACTTTGTATAGTGCCTAATCTTTAGAAGCATAAGAAAACAAAAAACAAAAACAAACGCCATGAAATTGGAAAACAAACAAATGCTGAAAATATTTAAAGGTCTACTAGGGTCAAATACACATTATATAATGTTCGTTTTTTGCTGAATAACTCAGAAATGTACACTTTAGATGTAGCTTTTAACTAACAGGGGAGAAAATTAAGAATTTTTTGACCATAAATAGATGTTTTACAGAAAATGGTCCAGAAATATTTTACACTTCCGGTGAAAAATCAGATTTCCGGAAGTGATGCATAGTCGAGATGTCCCTCAAGTTTAGCGTATGTGGTGATTATGGCCAATAGTATGACACTAGCGAATTTATGGCAAATTTGTCATGCTTGTCTTCATTGTTTGAAAAAGGTGAACCCCTTGAAGATGGCCAACTTTATGAATCTGAATAAGAGTCTGCTCACCGTACAGAGGCGTAGCGATGATATTTTGCGCCCGGGGACAAACTATAAAATTGGCGCCCCAGCGATCATGTGACAGATTTATTACCCTTGTTTTCTTATTATAATGTAATGTTGCAAGCCTCATTTTGGCGCCCCTGTACCTTGGCGCCCGGGGACATATGTACCCCCCCGCCCCCCCCCTCGCTACGCCTCTGTCACCGTATCAATTTAAGCAAACAAGAATCAAGGCATTATAGAGCTTTGAAAAAATTGTAACATCAATAATGTTTATAGTTTATCTTGTAGGATCATATACTTGCCTATATATGTACTTCACAGATATATTTCTAAATTACTTAGCAGTTCTTCACCCTTAGATTTTTTAAATCTAACTGTTGCTGTTGAAGGTATATTCAGAATTGTGCTGATATGCTCACACACATACAAACACACACACACACACAAACACATGTACATACACATACAAAGACACACATGCACTAACACACATTTGAATGTATATTCAGAATTGTGCTGATATGCTTACACACATACAAACACACACACACACACAAACACATGTACATACACATACAAAAGACACACATGCACTAACACACATTTGAATGTATATTCAGAATTGTGCTGATATGCTTACACACATACAAACACACACACACACAAACACATGTACATACACATACAAAGACACACATGCACTAACACACATACACACACACACACATACACACACACGCACATGCACACACACATGTGCACTATATCTGCCATGGACAAAAAGTTTAATTGTATCTGTGCTGTTGTGTTACAGGAAGCTTCATGAACAAGATGAGCCATTGTCTGTTGCAGTACGTCCTAGATAATTTTGTACACAAAAACAATGAGCAGGACCTTCTGGACAAGGATGGAAACACGGCACTCCATGTTGTTGTGCGTGAACCTTGTCAGGATGATAGACATCAACAGCAAATCATAACGATCCTGGCTGATGCTCGGGTCAACCCTCATATTAAAAATAATATGGGGAAAACTGTACGAGATGTGACTTACAGTACCGATTTGCTGAATACAAATATTATTTCATCAATTGAAGGTAATGGTCATGTAAAAGTATTAATACTAACAAAAACCAGTTATAACTTGAAACCCTGGCTACATTTGATGGTTGTAAAATCATTTACATTAGGGCAAATAGTGTTAACCCTTGTCCATTCATACAGCAGTAGAAGAAAAAAAAAATAGGAGCCAGTATGACTATGTCTATGACTGGAGCAATAGAAGAAAACAAATTGGGGCCAGTCTGGCTATGTCTATGACTGGAGCAGTAGAAGAAAACAAATAGGAGCCAGTCTGACTATGTCTATAACTGGAGCAGTAGAAGAAAAATAATAGGGGCCAGTCTGGCTATGTCTATGACTGGAACAATAGAAGGAAAAAAATAGGGGCCAGTCTGACTATGTCTATGAATGGAGCAGTAGACGAAAAAAAATAGGAGCCAGTCTGACTATGTCAATGAATGGAGCAGTAGAAGAAAACAAAACTGGAGCCAGTCTGTCTATGTCAATGAATGGAGCAATAGAAGAAAAAACATTGGAGCAAGTCTGACTATGTCAATGAATCGAGCAGTAGGTTTTCACTGATACAGTCTAAATAATGCTTTACAATTTGTCAAAACAAGTCTTTCCTGCAGTCCAATTCATTCAAGTCATTGATATTTGAGTTTCTAATTAGGAACAAAAATGTTTATAATGTGTAATATACATTGACCTTAAAGATAATTGCAAGATTTTTATGGCTAGTTAAGTAGCTGTTACCAATAAGTTTAAAAATGGAGTAAATTTTGGAATGTGCGAAGCATGATTAAAATGTGTTGTTTAGAAATCATTATTAAAGGAGATTTTATTTTTGTATCATTTTACAGAGAATTACTACAGAATAAGACAATTGCATCATGAGAACCCTGAATTATGTCAGGCCAGACAGATACAGGTAAGAGAAATACTTCAGAAGAAATTTGAAGAAACTGAACCCAAAAAGCTATTTGAAGTGCCTACACAGGAGCAAAATGAAAGCAAGACAGGGAATGTCCAGGGACACGTTGAAAGTCCAGCAGCTAAGCAGCTTCCAAGCGGCTGTAAGGAATGTGAACAGCTGATCAAAGACAGTGAAGTGGACTTTAGTCAGGGAAACATGGATGATGGGTACCAGAAGTTGGTAATGGTACTGAAGTTCAGACATCAATCAAGGCAGCATAAGACAATTGTTAATAAAGTAATCAATATCATCATTGACAGATTAGGAAAAATCTTCACTCCTGGTAAGGTTAAATATTTTCTCAGTCTATATGATAAGAGCCTTTGACTTGTTTTATTATGCAGTAGATTTCAGATTTCAATTTTTAAATTTTGATGCCTACTTGTCTTAGGTTTATAAAAAGTGTAGCGTTTTTTTATAAAGGAAATGAGGTAGGTGACTGTATAGTTATTTCACATAGTTTTATTCCAGATATATATATATATATATATATATATATATATATATATATATATATATATATATATATATATATATGATATAAGATCATTGAAATTCTGTATGTATTTTGGTGCTGGTTCATCTTTATATTAGGCCCATTCACCAATCTAGTCTGTGAAATTTTCAACCTTAGATTATTTTGTGAATGGCTTCCACTTGTAAGAAAGAATCCTGTTGATTTTAATTATCAAGGCTGCTGTGACTGAACCAAGATGAAGTTTTCCTATATCTTACTGCACTTTTTGGATGTATTGCCTTTGACATGGGCAAATATTGTACAGATTTTTTAATCAAATGTCAGGGTCATTGAAAATGAAGTGAAATGGTCTTGTGATTAACAGATTAACTATAGTTTTTCAAACTTTATGGATAACTTGCACTTTGACAAAGAGAGAAACAGATTTGAAATTCAAAAGGACAAAGAGAGAAACAGATTTGAAAGTCAAAAGGACAAAGGTTAAAATCACTGTGACTTCCACATAATAACATTGCTTAAGGTCATGAACCTGAGCTAGATGTCATGGATAGCTTGAATGTTAGGTATGAAAAGAATCTGATTGATTTGGGGTTCAAATTTTAAAAATAACATGGTCACTGTGATGTGAAGAAAAATATATTTGTACATAGAAAATATTTAGTTTTTTTAATTTAAGACCAAGAAACATAGGTCAGCCTATCCACATGGGCCATTCTCAGTGATATTGTTATTAGGAGCATTACAAATATGCTGTTTATTTAGTAATGTGTCATTACTTGTGGGTTACACTGTATTAGGCTAACTGGGTATCCTTGCATATCTGCATTTCATACTATCTCATGTATGACTCCATAGTAACTTATGTTTGGAAAGTTCATAAAGAGTCACCTCCCTTGGGGTTGGAAAGTTTGGATTTGACATGATAAATTTGGATTACCAAGAGATGTCTGCAAGTTGATAGTGTCTGCTTTGACATGCTGAGGATTTGTCTTTGGGATTTTAAACTTTGGAAGAATTATATCTATTTGAGATGTCCTAATGTTGAATGTAATTTCAGAGTTACCCATGTCTGTCCATCAGTTATTCCAGCCACTTAATGTTAACATTTAATTTGTTACATATGACCTTAATGACCTTGGCTATCATGTGTCATATGAGAACTATAATTGTCATTGTAAATACAGTAATTCAGAATTTCATGGCTGATTAGGATAATAACACTTGACTTGTGTAGCCTTCCATCTGTATGTCAATTTCAGTTTGGTAAAATATTGTATCTAGGTATGTATCAGGCACTGTAACATGGCATCTGTATGTCACTTTCAGTTTGGTAAAATATTGTATTTAGGTATGTATCAGGCACTGTAACAGGGCATCTGTGTGTCTATTTCAGTTTAGTAAATATTGTATTTAGGTATGTATCAGGCACTGTGACAGGGCATCTGTGTGTATCTTTCAGTTTGGTAAAATGTTGTATTTAGATATGTATCAGGCATTGTGACAGGGCATTTGTGTGTCTCTTTCAGTTTGGTAAAATATTGTCTTTATGTTTATATCAGGCATTGTGACAAGGCATCTGTGTGTCAGGAAAATAGCTTTGTGTGTGTGTGTGTGTGTGTGTGTGTGTATGCAAAGTTTTAATTGAATATTTTAACTTTGTATGTATGTATGTATGTATGTATGTATGTATGTATGTATGTATGTATGTATGTATGTATGCAAAGTTTTAATAGACTACAATAGACACTGTAACTCAGTTAAAACCTGGTGAGTAATCAATCTAAACTATCAAATTACATTCTTTTGTTATGCAGAGATACCTGACAGCCTTACTGCTATGTCAGAGAT
Organism: Unio delphinus; assembly: GCA_029339505.1. Classification (NCBI taxonomy): domain Eukaryota; kingdom Metazoa; phylum Mollusca; class Bivalvia; order Unionida; family Unionidae; genus Unio; species Unio delphinus. The sequence continues at coordinate 8,680,210 of JAQISU010000361.1, read as the reverse complement.
CATGTGTGATCGTGTGATCAAGGAACTTATTAAGGGGAAGAAGTGGAGACAAGTGGATGCCATTGTCCAAAAATACCGCAACAAAAATGGCTCAGATAAAATGAAATGTTTTGCAACTTCTGTCAACATGGTTGAGGTGGTGGAGGACATCTCTTTCAGGACAGCAGAGGATGTAAAACTTCAGATAATGAATACAGTATTGGACAGTGGTGCTTCTCTAGGCAAAGATGGTGAGTTTGTATATAATTCATTCACAAAAGTGGTACTTCTCTAGGCAAAAGATGGTGAGTTCGTATTTAAGGCATTCACAACAGTGGTACTTCTCTCGGCAAAGATGATGAGTTTTAATGGATTTATAACATTCACAACCATGTAAACAGGGAAAATCCAGATCTGCTGGCATATTAAGGACTATAGTGTAAATCCAGCTTCATATACTTGGCAGGTAGATCAGAATCTATAATGTTATACCCATAATTCCAGAGCAACCTTTATATTATATGCTAGCATATGTCGACCATTCTGCCTATAGTTTCTAGTGTACAATATAGATACAGGTCTATCTTTACATAATTAATCCTTTAAGACATGTGCTGTTCTAGTTTCTAGTGTACAGTTTAGGCCCAGATGTACTTTCAGGGTCATGCTGTTCATAACGTCCCAGCAGACATAGATCTGGGAAATATCAGGCTATGATATTTATTTTGTCTTAGCAGACTTGGGTCATTGATGCTTGTAAAGTCCCAGTAGATTGGATCATTGATGTTTGTAAAGTCTCAGCAGATTGGATCAATGATGTTTGTAAAATCTCAGCAGATTGGATCATTGATGTTTGTAAAATCTCAGCAGATGGGATCAATGATGTTTGTAAAATTATAGCAGATTGGATCGGGGATGTTTGTAAAGTCTCAGCAGATTGGATCGGTGATGTTTTGTAAAGTTATAGCAGATTGGATAAATGATCTTTATAAAGTTATAGCAGATTAAGTGAATGATATTCATATAGTTCTAGCTGATTGGGTCAGTGATGTCCATACAGTCCAACAGATTGGGTCAATGGTGTTGGAACATTATTAGTAGACTTGGTTCAGTGACCAAGATGATACAGATCTATGATGTTTATAATTACTTAGCAGAGATGGGTCAGTGTCATGAAGCCAGTGCTGTTTATAAATGAATGCACCACATTTATCTATAAAAGGAGATTTATCATGTCTCTGGAATGTGCTTTTTAAAAAATCTTTAGATATGTATTTGTACGCATGGAATTTTGTTTACCTAGAAGTTGTGTACAAGAAATTGCAAGACTGTTTGAAAATTCTGATGAAACCTTTCATCAAATTAACTATGTGACTTTTTCATATTCCCTCTGTTGATAATTATGAACCGGTTGCCTTAAGCAGTACTCAAACTTGATTTTTTGTTTGTTTGAACAAACCATAAAAGTGAGGCCATCCATACTGAGATATGTTATGAAAAAGATACTCTTTCTACCATATATGGCAGGACATTATAAAACCTGAAATTATTTTTTTAAAAGTAAAATCAACATATGTCAGATTTGTTGAACCCATACAGAGTTATAACAGAGGCAATTTTAAAAAAAAAAATATCTTAAACTACACATTCATTGCATTTTGGAAATTAAATTTCATTTATTTTGTTTTATTGGTTTGCACATTTGTTTCATTTACTTTCCTCCTTTGATGAACATGTGCATGTACTGATAATAATTTTTAAAAATTTACATCCATTGTTTGATGGATGAAACATTTGTCTAATTTTCTTCTTTATTGTAGATGGAAGACGAGCTGTTAAAGCTGCCATAAGTGAAGGTCATTTCAAGGTTGTTACCGAGTTGTTGAAGAGAAGTGCTAATCCATCTGCTCTTTCCTTAGCTGCAGGGGATACACCAATACATGCTGCCCTTATGATTGCACTAGAGAAAGACAAAGGTTAATATATAAGTTTGTTTTCTTTGATTGCATTTCCTCAGATATGATGCAACTTTAGATTGATATAAATTGGTCATTGTATTTTTCTTTGTTTATTATCCATTGGAGGCACTACACAGTTTTCTGATTGAAGGTCAGAATATGGTTGCTGTGACCCGTCTCTCAAAAATAAATGTTAAGGAAATTGTCAAACATTGTTTGCATAAACACATTCATATTCTAAAGTTGGAATTACATTTGCCCAGGTAGCCTTCAAATTCAAACCTAATGATACTAATATGTTGGATAAATTAGTATATCGGAAAATGGTTCTAGTGTGGAAGTTTTCATTCCAGATCTTCTCTTCCTCGCTAGTTATTGCATATTATTAGCTCGTATTTCCTTTGATTATTCTGTTCTTTCTCTGAAATGATTAATTAGAAAGTAATGCAAATTTTATTTATTGCTAAATTATGCATTTCGTATTTATTTATATATTAACGAATTTAGTCATTTATATTTATAATAGCTCAAAACATGAGAAGATATCATTGACTTTATGAAAAAACAGTACACAATCCTAAATTGTCACTTGCCATGTCTGTTATTTTTATTTAAAAGAATTACTGCCAGAACTATTTGATTGTCAATGGTGATTTTGTCAATTGTTCCTGTCAGCAGACATTCTTTTTCAATGTTAACGATATGTACAGTCACATCCATGGTAGTAGAATCATCTGTAGTGGAAAATTGATGCATACAGCCATTGTGATCTGATTTAAATTTGTATATACTTGTAAACGTTACTGTAAAAAGTCTTAAGAAAATATTTCTTACCCATTTTATTTGTCATCTTGTTAGATAATTACCTGATATTATTAGCAGGAACTGTACATATACATTTTTGTGCATCCCTAAACTTTACATTTGACACTGTTATATTATAGCTGTTACATTATAGTTTAGATGTAAGGGAATTAAAGTGTTGAACAGAATCGAAGGTCCGTATCTTGTCCTTCTGGTAATGTCATCGTCACATTTCTGATAATGTCATTGTCACATTTCTGATTATGTCATTGTCACATGTTTGGTAATGTCATTGTCACACTTTTGGTAATGTAATTGTCATATTTCTGGTAATGTCAATGTCATCTTTCTAGTAAAGTCATTGTCACATTTCATGTAATGTCATTGTCACTTTTCTGGTAATGTCATTGTCACTTTCTGGTAATGTCATTGTCACATTTCATGTACTATCATTGTCACTTTTCTGGTAATGTCATTGTCACATTTCATGTACTGTCATTGTCACTTTTCTGGTAATGTCATTGTCACTTTCTGGTAATGTCATTGTCACCTTTCTGGTAATGTCATTGTCACATTTCATGTAATGTCATTGACACTTTTCTGGTAATATCATTGTCACCATTTTAGTAATATTGTCAGCTTTCTGATAATGCCATTGTCACATTTCTGGTAATACCATTGTCATTTTTCTCATGTAATAGCCATGTTTCTGGTAATAATTGTCAACTTTCTGATGATGTCATGGTCACATTTTTGTAATATGATAGTCATATTTCTGCAATTGTCATGGTTATATTTCTGAAAATGTCATTGTCACCTTTCAGGTAATGTCATTGTCACCTTTCAGGTAATGCCATAATCACTTTTCTGGCAATGTCATTGTCACCTTTCTAATAATGCCATTGTCACTTTCCTCATAGTCATGTTTCTGGTAATGTCTTTTTCACCTTTCTGGTAATGTAATTGTCACCTGTCTGATGATGTCATAGTCATATTTCTGCTATTGTCATGGTCACATTTCTGAAAATAGCATTGTCACCTTTCAGGTAATGTCATAATAATGACTTTGTGTTCAAATTGTTTAAATCATGAATTCATCTAGACAAATTTTCATATTTAAATTAAACTTTGTTTCATTATTACACTTGAGTTTTTTTTATTGTAAATTTCTGTGTCACCTGTCTAATTTTTTTCAATAATATATTCTTAATCGTCAACAGAAAGAAAGTTAACTTTTAATAATGATGTCCCCATGTCAGGGTCAGAATCATCAAAACATTTGTCTCATCTTTTATGACATTAATTTTCAAGAATATTAAACACGTGTGTTAATAACCTTTCTCACTTGTTCTTTTGTAGAATACCTCACACTGTTTGAGATGTTACTGAAACAATTTGACTCTGATCCAGAGAAATTTGCTTGTTTAGACCCATCTCAAGTTGACGCTAGCGGAGATTGCTTATTCCACCTTCTCGCAAAGTGTAAATTTAGTAACACAGCACTAAAAGCTGTTGAGATGCTTTGTGCTCGCAAACTAAATTCCAGTGTTCGCAACTTAGAGGGAAAGCTTCCAATAAATTACATTACCAAGAAGAATGATCGAAGGAAAGAGTTCCTTAAACTAGTTGCTTTTGCAGAAGTGCCCCAAAATAGAACTAGTTCATTTGCAAAAGAGAACATTAGAGAAAATTCAATACAGGAGGAAAGAATTGATCTGGCAGCTAGAAAAATTACAGAAGTGGTGAAATGTTCCACAAACAGAGAGACTCAAAAGAAGAAAATTGAAGGAATGATCCAACTGCTGGAAGACAGCAAATTATCTGTGTATGACTTGTCAGCCAGCAGTCCTTGCACTACGATAACAAAGCAAGTACCAGCTGAGACTATAGAGCCATTGACATCTTCTGAACTGAGTGGTGTTCAGGTTACAGAATCAGGTGAATCAACAAATCTACTCAATAGACAAAAAAATAAGGAAGGTGTGCAGCAAAAGTCAGATAATACTGTCGATACAGATGTCATGAAAGCAGAGGAAAAGGAGGAGGTGGTCATTGATTATAAGGTATGTTCTGGTATTTCATTTGAATATAGCTTATAGGTTGTCATATATTAGTTGATATTTTGACTGTACATATTTTTGTGTCTCTGTCATGAAATTAAAACAAAGATATCAGCCAGTATACTTTTCATAATTTGTTCTACATGTTTTTATATTTTGATGTGTATTTTTTGTATACAGTGCATCATTCTTGGCTAAACAATACCACAATAATAACATTATTTGCTTCTGGTTGCTGTAACACTAACTTTGTTTTGACTTGATTATTGTTTGTTTATGCATTATTGCATTGGACATTTTATACCAATGTACCAGTAGTTATGTTTTCATTTTGAATTGAAATTGTAAATATCTATCTCATTAAAATATTATCCCAGTATGAGAACAATGAACAACAATAGGGTTTGATTCTATTAGGCTTGTGAGTGTATTTGCATAATGGAGCTAATGCATGTACAATGTAGTTATGAACACAAGCTGAATGAAGTACATTGTAATTATGAACACGAGCTAATGCATGTACATGGTAGTTATGAACACGAGCTAATGCATGTACATGGTAGTTATGAACACGAGCTGAATGAAGTACATTGTAATTATGAACACGAGCTGAATGAAGTACATTGTAATTATGAACAAAAGCTGAATGAAGTACATCGTAGTTATGAACACAAGCAGAATGAAGTACTTTATAGTTATGAACACGAGCTGAATGAAGTACCTCGTAGTTATGAACACAAGCTGAATGAAGTACATCGTAATTATGAACACAGGCTGAATGAAGTACATTGTATTTATGAACACGAGCTGAATGAAGTACATTGTATTTATGAACACGAGCTGAATGAAGTACATTGTAATTATGAACACGAGCTGAATGAAGTACATTGTAATTATGAACACGAGCTGAATGAAGTACATTGTAGTTATGAACACGAGCTGAATGAAGTACATTGTAATTATGAACACGAGCTGAATGAAGTACATTGTAATTATGAACACGAGCTGAATGAAGTACATTGTAATTATGAACACAAGCTGAATGAAGTACATCGTAATTATGAACACAGGCTGAATGAAGTACATTGTATTTATGAACACGAGCTGAATGAAGTACATCGTTTGGATTTGCATCATGGGCACCACTGCACTAAACTTTAATGATAATTCCACAATGCAGTAATGAAGGTTTTAGAAAAATGCTTTTGAAATTATGCTAATACCGTAAAGATAGAATTGTAGTTTGATTTGATGTAAGCAAACTTACATTCTGTTTTACAAACCTATGGTAATCGTGTTAAAATTATGGACTGAAAGGCAATTATACCTCAAAGTACTGGTATAGTTGCCAGTCAAATTCCATCTTAACCCAAGCCAGTTTCAGAATTTTAATGATTAACTGGCCTGTATTGATGTCGGTAAACAAAATAAAAATCCGCTAATTATAAATAAAGAAAAAACCAAATGATCCCGCTTTTAATAGGTATTTGATGGTTAGGTCTGTGAGTTAGAATGTACCAATGACTTATGTATGCTTTTAACACATTAACCCCTGCTACCTTGATATCTCGTCACACTTTACCTCCCTCATCTCCCAAGTGCCTCGATAATGGGGCTGAGTGTGCAAAGCTTGTATCCTGAGCGTCGAGTTTAAGTGGCAGTATTTTTCTATGCCTGTATCCCAAGCAAGTTAAATCAGTGCAAACCATTGGTTGATTTAAAGTCATTTCCTAATTATCCAGGCAGTTTAACCAATAAAAATGTTAGCTTATATAGATAGAGTGTACATTGCTGAAGAAAGGGAGAAAAAAAATTGACTTTGATAGCGACAAAATTATTGGAAACATTTAGATTAGAAAATGAAGAAAATAACAAGAATCAGCCACTGGAAGTAGACTTTTACTTGACAGACTGAAGAAGTATTCACAAGATGTTTATAGTATACAATAGAGATGACAAGTGGAATTTGTATGTACATCAAATGGAGTGAATTTCATGTGTTGATAGTGTAAATTATTCAGTGTGAATTCATCATGGATTTTTATGGATTATTCAGGGCAAGAGAACTAATTGGTATGAAAATTATTGTATCTTTATGTGTCAGTTTTATTTCTGCATGTAGTTTGAAATTTTTATACCATTAGTGTACGTAATTTTATTTGAGAACTGCTGTGCCAAATTTTCTGCAAGCCAAGTGTTCTCAGCAAGTCTCAGGGATACAGGCACTGCTAAGGCTAACACTACTCTAGGCAATCTCTGCAAGTATTCTGTCAGGGACTGCCTAGCTGTTTGGCTCAGGGGTTAATGTGTTAATTGGCTTGGTATGGGAGGTAGAATGTACTGATGACATGTGTATGCTTTTAACAGGTATTTGATGATTTGGCCTGGGAGGTAGAATGTACTGATGATGTGTGGAAAAAATTGTTGGATAAGCGCATACCTCAGAACATAAAGAACAGAATTGTGCAAAAAATCCACCTGCTGGCCAGTGGGGAGTGGCTGCCACACCTGTGTAAGAAATTGAAGAAGGTGCCACCTGAACTGCAGCTCTATGAAGCCAAGGTGTCTAAAGGTATATATGACAATTACAAGTGATCATTATTATGGTACCCTTCCTCATTTGTATGAGGGGCATCTTGATTTGTTCTGTCTCGTTTATCCAGCCAGATAAGCTTGTTAACATGATTGTGCATTTTGAAGGGAGTTTAAAATTTAATTGGCTTGGTGCTTTATGACACCACAGCACAAGTATTATTTATTACACAGGTAAATAGAGTATAGTACCTTGCCAAAGGGCACACTATGGTAGCTTACCCAGGCTTTTCCAAAGGTAGGATTCAAACCCAAACCGTTTCAGTCATGACACAGTTTCACTTTTGGAGCTGCTTTCTTTTCCCAGTTAGAAAATGATATCTGCCCTAATGTATGCTATTCAAACCCATATTTCCATATTTAGCTCATTTCATTTTTATTTTCTTGCTCCTCTCTCTCTCTCTCTCTCTCTCTCTCTCTCTCCAGCAGGATATAGTTCTAAAAAGTTACAGTCAAGTATACATTTATGTAATTATTGAGAAGACACCATCAAGAAATGACTAAAAATAAACAAAAACTAGATCTCATGTATTGTCTATAATTAGGTTTTGGTATGAATAATGGAAACTGTCAGGGACTGAACTTACATAACATATTGCTAAATTATATTCTGAGTCACCAAGATTATTCATGCATATGACAAACAGTACACATTTCATGAAAAAATACTTGATTAAATTTGGTAATAAAAATGTTTAATATGACAAACAGTACACATTTCATGAAAAAATACTTGATTAAATTTGGTAATAAAAATGTTTAATATGACAAACAGTACACATTTCATGAAAAAATACTTGATTAAATTTGGTAATAAAAATGTTTAATATGACAAACAGTACACATTTCATAAAAAAATACTTGATTAAATTTGGTAATAAAAATGTTTAATATGACAAACAGTACAGATTTCATAAAAAAAATACTTGATTAAATTTGGTAATAAAAATGTTTAATATGACAAACAGTACAGATTTCATGAAAAAATACTTGATTAAATTTGGTAATAAAAATGTTTAATATGACAAACAGTACACATTTCATGAAAAAATACTTGATTAAATTTAAAAATGTTTAATCATAATGCAAGCAGTGGATAAATCAGGCATCAATGAGTTGCATTAATGCTGATTGCAAACTAATATTAAGTCACAATCCAAATTTGTTTGCATTGTTTGTTATTGAATTAGACAGCAAACTTGTCACAGAAACACTTGTAATTAAATGCAGAAATAAGAATAATGACAAGAACGAAAATAATTACAAGTATACTCAAATATTTTGTTTGTACATGTTACTCTCTGTAGTCTGTTTGATACAACTATTCAGACATGTTTCAACCCCTCAAGTCCTGTCAATGAAAGTTTTAAGTGAATCCAAAATGGAAGGTGATGACCTCTATAATAGTCAGTGTTGTACTGATGTGTCAGCAGTCTCATATTGAATCACAGAAAATATTATTCCAGTTTTTGAATTTTTGTATAAATTCCAGTCAATGTCTTTGTGCATGATTTATCATAGCACTTTTGTTGTTTCAGGGAAAGCAATCACTTGAATTCAATAATCTGAAGAAATATAAAATTCAACCTATGGGGCCCCGAGTGGTCTAAAGCGCTGTCCGTTACGGACCACTGCCATCTCACCTCTGTCTGCGTGTGTTCGAGTCTAAGGTTCTAAGGTTCGGCAAATGTAGTTATGTGAGAAAGCTTGCCAGTAGCTTCTCGTGGGTCGGTGGTTCTTTTCCGGGGTTTGTCCAGTTTCTTCCTCCACCATTAATACTGGCCACCATGTATAGCCTATATTGTGCTGAAAAATGGCGTTAAACCATAAAACAAAACAAAATTCAAAACTGTCACTGACTTTTGGAACAAGGTCAACAACTAGATACAATGTTTCTATTCTTAGCTGTTTACATCGAAAATAAAATTAAAAAACTCTAAGTCTGGTCAATGTCAAATCCAATAAATAATGTAACACTACAGTGGCATGTAATTGAATAAAAATTTTAAAACTAACAAACACTTAAATTAAATATTCATAACAGTGGATTTGGGAACTATCCGTTAGGTTTTCCAAAGAAGGTCACCTCATTTACAATTTAATTAAACTTAAAGATATGCTGACTCATAGGATGTGGATAGGTTGCCTCCCATTTGATGGGGTTAGCTTGTCACCCTCAGTCCCTGACCAGTTTTGTTATGTTTGTAATTCAAGAGAGGAAAATGGTCTTGTTGATTCAACTGATAACTGTGTCTTAGATGCATTATCTTTTATGTCACGATTGTTTATATTGTTACAAGCTATTGTTGCAGCTGGTGTATTTATTTCCAGATTGTATTGATGCAACCAGGTTTTTAATGACATAATGACAGGTCTTTAATGACATAATGACAGGTTTTTAATGACATAATGACAGGTTTTTAATGACATAATGACAGGTTTTTAATGACATAATGACAGGTTTTTAATGACATAATGCTTGGGATTCGGCTTTGTAGTGGTAAAAACATAATAACCAAAAATATGTTTCTTTATAAAAGTAGAGTTTTTAAAAAAGTGGTTAGATAATTTGTTTGAAATATTTATTTTGTAATTACAAGTGTAATGTATTTTGTATTGTATAGATAAATACTGTTAATGCTTGTATTGCTAAACATAAGCTGTATAGGTGTGTGGTTATTTTTTTTTGTCCATGTTTATGCCAATCGTGCTGGGATTAATGGAGTATTCACAGAATGGAATGAAACGGATCTTTGAATATAATATCTGTTTTCTGAAGCTGTTTTGGGGGTGACAAGCCAAATGTGGTCAAATGGTTTCGACTGGCGTTTAGTTTCAGTGCATTGTAGAGCTGATTATGTCCTCAAAAGATTATCCTGCAGATGAAATGATTGCCATAATGGCTGGAATATCAGAAACAGAATCTGATCTAATTGGATTGGACCCATAATGTATCTGTTTCCCATATGCATCAGGTGTAATTGAGCTAAATCAGCATGCAGTAGTAATTTAAATTATGTTGTTTCAATTTGCTTACATATGCAGGTATTGAAATATGAAAGAAAACAAATGACAGTGCAGGTATTAAAACTCACATTGTTTCCCATGCATCTCATGATAAACAATAAAATTTGCCTTGATATAAGAAAGTAAGGGGGAGAATGAAAAAGATTTCAGCCCTTCTTAAATTTAATTGAATGTGTAGTACTTCTGATAAGTCAAGCCAGGAGTAATCCTGTCAGTAAAATCAAAAGCAAACATTGATGATTTAATGTGATTATAAGCCCTTTTCAGCTGCATGCGTTTTTAATTATGTGTGTTTCTAATTTAGCTGGAAGAATACTGTGGGAGCTTGCAATAGCATTCTCCCCACGCTGCAGTGGGACAGCAGACCAACAAGGGAAAGATGCAGCTGGTTCTCATTCTACCGTTGGTGGAAGAATCTACTCAGAAATAATCCGGGTGTGGGATATTGAACTTGACCATGGTAAACTGTACAGGTACATACATAATTTTAGCTCTACCTTCATGCAGATGAAAGTGTTGACTATGAGTAGGAATATTTGGTAGAATATGTTAATTCAAATTATGTCAGCAGTCACTCACTTAGCAATGGTATGGCTTCCTTGGCAGCTGGGTGGAAAACATTTTCAACTTTTATTTTTGAATGGCTCAGACTAGTTATAAATTCGGTATGAATGTTGTTAAGGAATGTTCTACAAACAAGTGTTGTAAGTACCTTCCATAACAATAGTGTGGTTTTGTAAAAATAAGTTGGTAAGGCTATATTCTACTCATTAGTTAGCTATTTTTGATAAAACTTTATTTTAGGACATGCCTAATCATCAAAGTTATTACAGTTGATTGTGCATTGTCCACTAAAAGTTATACTGTTAGGTTATGACATTGGCTAATAAACATTGTTCCATATATTGTGCATTGTCTACTAAAAGTTATACTGTTAGGTTATGCCAGTGGCTTGTAAAAGTTTCACTATTAGGTTGTGACAGTGGCTTGTAAGTCTCACTATTAGGTTGTGACCTGCTAAATGTTATATTGTTAGAGAGTGTTTACTAAAATTTATATTAGGCTGTGACAGTGGCTAGTAAAAGATATACTATTAGGCTGTGACAGTGGCTAGTAAAAGATATACTATTAGGCTGTGACAGTGGCTAGTAAAAGATATACTATTAGGTTATGACAGTGGCTAGTAAAAGATATACTATTAGGTTATGACAGTGGCTATTAGAAGTAACTCATTAATTATATTGTTACAGTATTAGGAACTGTCAATTCAAAAGCACATACTATTCAACATCAGCATTTGTACAGTGAACATAAATTAAATAACATGTATAGTGAACTTAGAGTGGTTATGTTAGCGTGACTAAGGTATAGCAACATAAATTAAATAAAATGTATAGTGAACTTAGATTGGGTATGTCAGCATGACTAAGGTATAATAACATAATTGTTATATATATATTGTGTGAACTGAGAAAGGGTATGTCAGCATGACTAAGGTATAATAACATAATTGTTACATGTATAGTGTGAACTTAGAAAAGGTATGTCAGCATGACTAAAGTATAATAAAATAATTGTTACATGTATGAAAACATCCATAGGATGACAAGACCTAACCTGGCAATATGAAGAAAGCTTTGCTGACAGCATTACTATATTTCCTGTCTTTCCTTGTCAGTGCCCCAATCAAATACCCAAAGTTAATGAAGATGAGTCCAAATAGCAAACAATACTAAAAACAAGCCAGTCGTCCATTGGTATTGTTGTTTTTAAATTTCATACCAGAGATTCTCATTGTTATTAAAACTTTGAAAAAAAACAATAAGATTAAAAAACAATATGTAAAAAATGAATAAAGGTAAAAAAATTATTGGCTGTAATAATCTATGATTTTACTTTTAAGTTCTTTTTAGTGACACAAATCAGTTATATTTTTTCTGCACATGTCAGTTTTAATAGAATACTTTTGTGTTAAAAATTGTAGGATTTAATGAAAATATCAAGTTTTATGTAAAAGGATATTTACATTTGATCACCATTTGTTATGACCCTCTTTATTGCACAAGTCATGGTAATAGATTTAACAATATGTATTAAATTGACATAGTGTGCTAGATATTAGTCTAGGCTCATTGCCAATGGTTCTTGAATCTTGTCCAGAAATTAATATAATGTATCTCTCTGGGTAAGGCACTTCCATCCTTTAAATGTCTGTCCTGCATAACAGTATGTCATGGTGTATCTCTCCATGTAAGGCACTTCATTCCTTAGGTGTCAGTACTCCATAACAGTATGTCATGGTATATTTTCCCATGTAAGGAACTTCATTCCTTAGGTGACAGTCCTTGATACCAGCCTGTCAAGGTGTATCTCTCTTTGAAAGGCACTTCTATTTTGTAAGTGTCAGTCATCCAATGTCTTGTTATATTTCTCTATGTAAGGAACTTCATTCCTTAGGTGTCAGACCTCCATAACAGTACGTCATGATGTATCACTCCATGTAAGGAATGCCAATCCTTAGGTTTCAGTCCTCCATTACAGTTCGTCATGATGTATCTCTCCATGTAAGGAATGCCATTCCTTAGGTGTCAGTCCTCCATAACAGTATGTCAATGTGTATCTCTCCATGTAAGGAACTTCATTCCTTAGGTGTCAGTCCTCGATACCTCCTGTCAAGGTGTATCTCTCTTTGAAAGGCACTTCTATTTTTTAAGTGTCATTCGTCCAATGTGTTGTTGTATCTCCCTATGTAAGACGCTTCCATTCCTTAGATGTTAGTCCTTCCTACCATTCTGTGTATTTTCAACAATTACAGTTTTTCTTCTAGTGTCAATTTGCTTTTTATTTGATCGCAATAAACAAAATGGCTACTTTTACAGGTCTGTTCAGAGATCAGCAGAAAGAATAATTAAGTCGCACAATCGTGGAGAGACATGCAGTATTAAAAAGAAACTTCAGGGAATTACATCTTTTGAAACCCAAAACAGTATGAAATGCCGGATCCCTGTACTTTATGCTGAAGCAGAAGCGGTAAATGAGCAACAGAAAGAACTGCAACCACATTTCCCACCAGCAAGTCCAAATGAGAAAGAGTACCACATTCTCAAGTTCTACTCCTTTAACTCTGCACTTGTCAGACATGTTTTGCAGAATATTGGCATCACAGTGGACTTTCCATTCCGTGTCACTGAAAGTGAACATGCGATCATCACACTTGCATCAAAGGCTCCCTTACTGCTAATGGGTCGCAGTGGTACAGGTTATTAGAATTTATAGTACATACAATTATTCAAACACATTTCAGTATTGTACAGGCATTAACAGTAATTTAAAAGGGCATACCACATGTTAGAGGAATTAAGCTTCTGATACAGTTCTGTGGAACATGCTTTGACTACATGTAAAATCTGCTGAAAATATTAGAGTATTTAAGAAGAGATATCATGAGGATGTATGTGTTTCTAATTGATAATGGAATTTAGTATTTCCTCATTTGCCTCATACAAAAAAACAAGTAAAATTGAATTTTATCCTTTGGTATATACATTCAAAAGGTACTTAGTATTAGCTTTGTAATTAGCTTTGTTTGAATATGTTGGTTTTTCACAGTCAGCTATGTTTTGCCTTGAGGACCATTTCTCAGGTATTTTTCCTTGAGGACCATTTCTCAGGTATTTTTCCTCGCAGCTACTTAGTGATGCAGTTTGGCATAAGAACGCCTCTTAATGCAACAAATGCCGATAAATTTAATTTAGTTTGACCTCTTCATCATTGTCTCAGTGCCAGTCTTGTGATAACTTCAGTCACATTTTTGGCTTCATGGTTTTCTTGTGTGTGTTGTGTTGAATAACGGCATCATATTACCATACTTGGATAACTTTGGCTGGTTTCGCATGAACCATCAACATATTTTTGATTATTTGTGTTCAATATACATGTATATGATTGATCTCTTTTACCAGGAAAGACAACCTGTTGCCTCTACCGTATGTGGTCACAATTTAATTCATACTGGACAATGGTCAAGGAATCTGGTGTTCCCCTTCTACCTCGTACTGTAGACTACATACATAGTAAGGAAAGAGGGAAAGAAGATGGAATGGATGAAAATGACTTGAGTAATAAAGAGACATCAAAAGGTTTGCACCATTTTGGAAAGATAAGATCTTATTTGATGGATAAATAATTATTGTTCTTAGACATTTCCAAGTTATTCGATTTGTTAATATCAGTAATACACTGATGAAATTACAAAATCTTTTATGATATCATCATGTTATGTTTGCCCCAATATAGATGCTTTACCAGCAGATTTTTGAATAGGAGGAAATAAAAATGATGTCTTATTTTCCAAGATCTTGGGACATATTCTATTTCTATTTTCAGTTTGAAAATATTGTATGTAATTGATTTTTTAATTTTTTAACAGTTACCATTGGTTGATAGCCAGTACTGTGCTGAAGTGCTGTTAATTGATACTAAATACATGCATTCCTTTCAATTGTTGTGTTAATAGAAAAAATATATTTTCAAATATATGCTACCAGTAAAGTCCTTACGTATAAAATCCTTGTACCTAGCACAGTAGTACAGTAATAAGTGTTATAGCAGTACGTTAATAAGAGAAGAAGTGCAATAATTGATGCAATAGTACCGAAATCAGTGCAGTAGTACAGTAATAAGAAAAGTAGTGCAGTAATTTATGCAATAGTACACTAGTACAGAAATCAGTGCAGTTGTACAGTAACAAGAAAGGTAGTGCAGTAATTTATGCAATAGTACACTAGTACAGAAATCAGTGTAGTTGTACAGTAACAAGAAAAGTAGTGCAGTAATTTATGCAATAGTACACTAATACAGTAATCAGTGCAGTTGTACAGTAACAAGAAAAGTAGCGCAGTAATTTATGCAATAGTACACTAGTACAGAAATCAGTGCAGTTGTACAGTAACAAGAAAGGTAGTGCAGTAATTTATGCAATAGTACACTAGTACAGAAATCAGTGTAGTTGTACAGTTACAAGAAAAGTAGTGCAGTAATTTATGCAATAGTACACTAATACAGTAATCAGTGCAATTGTACAGTAACAAGAAAAGTAGTGCTGTAATTTATGCAATAGTACACTAGTACATAAATCAGTGCAGTTGTACAGTAATAAGAAAGGTAGTGCAGTAATTTATGCAATAGTACAGTAAAAAGAGAAGGAGTGCAGTAATTGATGCAATAGTACACTAATACAGTAATCAGTGCAGTAGTACAGTAATAAGAGAAGTAATGCAATACTTTATACAATTTTACGGTAGTACAGTAATCAGTTCAGTAGTACAGTAATAAGAGTACTGTAGTAATTGATGCAGTAGCACAGTAGTGCAGTAATAAGTGTTAAAGCAGTACATTAATAAGAGAAGCAGTGCAATAATTGATGCAATAATATACTAGTACAGTAAGCAATGCAGTAGTACAGTAATAAGAAAAGTAGTGCAGTAATTGATGCAGTAGTACATATATCAGTACAGTTCGACAGTAATCAAAGTAGTATTAGATAGGAAACTTAAGCTTAAAATCACATAATTGAGTGGTTATTTTTAGTGGTACTTGGAGAGTGTTACATCATTACGATTAAGTAGGGAGATACATGTTTAGAAAATTCATAAAGTTTTACCTTTGATTATCTTGGTAGTTGATCTTTAATACTGTAAGAATTTCAAAATGTTGAATTTGAGCTTAAATTTCATGTGCTAAACATATTGGCATGTGATTTCATTTCCATTGACTGTAGTTGCTGGCAATACAGCAAAGGAGAATTCCAGTTCCCAATACAACCACATTCATCAGATCTTTGTCACCAAAAATTCTGTTCTGTGTAAAGAGGTGAAGAAGAACTTCCGTCAGCTGAGCCATGCATGTGATATCGTCAAAGACCATTTCAAACGAGAGGCAGATAATCTACCAAGCAGGCTTCAGGATGTGGATGAGTTTTTGTTCCCACTGTTTCCCACATCTCGACAGCTCCTGCTAATGCTGGATGCATCGATTGGTGCCCCGTATTTTTTTGAAAGGAAGGAGGATGGTAGTTTGAAGGTAGGGTTACATATTGGACTTAAATCTCTATGGTCTATGTGTGTGCATGATGAATCAGAAATATAATGGATCTGGTTTTTCACATTCTTTCCATTTGTTTGGTGTTATTTTGTTGTATTTTCAGTACATATTTTAAAACAATGTGAATCAAGGTGCAGTTTAGATAAATACACTTATTCATTTCTGCATTGATGATGTGTGCTGGTTACATTTTCATTAATTTGGGGGTGGGTGTAAATTGGCAAGATTTTAATATTTCCTTGATATGTTTTTTCATGGCATAAATTGCAGCCAATAACAGAAGAAAAGAAATAAAGAAATAACTACTGAAAAGTAGGCTTTTGAATTTCAGAAGAAAATGATACATGGATACTGTCCTAATAGGGACAAAATTATGTCATGGATATTGTCCTTATATGTACAAAATGATACATGGATACTGTCCTAATAGGGACACAATTATGTCATGGAAATTGTCCTTATATGGACAAAATGATACATGGATACTGTCCTAATAGGGACAAAATTATGTCATGGATATTGTCCTTATATGGACAAAATGATACATAGATACTGTCATAATAGGGACAAAATTATGTCATGGGTATTGTCCTTATATGGACAAATGATACATGGATACTGTCTTAATAGGGACAAAATTATGTCATGTGTATTGTCCTTATATGGACAAAATGATACATAGATACTGTCATAATAGGGACAAAATTATGTCATGGATATTGTCCTTATATGGACAAAATGATACATAGATACTGTGCTAATATGGATATAATGTGACACTATTCTAATATTCATTCCTATAGTTTCAGGGGCAGGCATGTGGGGCATATTGACACATGTCAGTTTGCAATGACTTGTCAATGGGCATTTAGCAATATAATTGTTAATGTACTACCTATGTGCAAACCTTAATGATCTTAAACTAAATACAGTTTCATTGTTACGTACAGGAAGATATACAGGGGTGGTCAGATGGTGATGGTCCTCTTAGCAGATTGCTGCTATTAGATGAGGATCCTGATGTGGAGAAAGAGGAGGCATATGTTGAAAGGCATGATGGTGCTGGAACTGATCAGGTATATTACGTTCATGACAAGTAAGGTTCAGAAGGGATTGTATTACAAGTAGGTAAAATTAGTGGAACTGGCAGAAGGATCGGATATAATCTTGTCACATTGATCTTCTCTCTGTCATCTGTCAATCAGTATTTCATATTATTTGCACAGTCACCAAACTTACCAAGAAAACCTGAGCTGTATTTGATAAGTAAATATTTGACTTATTTTTCAGAATGGCATCACTGTTATTGGTCTAACTTGAAAATTATATTACTGAAGATATAGATGCCCCAAGTGGCCGAGTTGTCTTAAGTGATCTCTGTTACGGATCACTGCCATCTCAACTCTTTCTGCGTGGGTTTGAGTCTCAGATTCAGCCAATGTGGGTATGTGAGAAAACTTGCCAGTAGTTTCTAATAAATCAGTGGTTCTTTCCAGCAATTTTCCTGTGCTCTTCCTTCACCAATAATACTGACTGCCTTGTATAGCCTATCGGGTGCTGAAAAATGGTGCTAAACCCTACAATAATAACAACTTAAAATATACTATACTGAAATTGACTTTTTATGGGTTAAAAATAATAATCGTGTAGCTTTAGCAATCCACAGTAACTGCTTTTGTGACAGTATCGTTTGAACTGTAGAGTCAACTTTGGTCAGACTGGTTAAACATTTACTGAAGATATTTACCTCTGACAGACAGTATAAGTAGATGATTGGAAGGAAATTGCTTGCATGATAATAGTACAGTTTTCTTCCAATCACACATTCTCCTCCATTAGTTAAAAATGATTTGAGCAGGGATGTCTGTATATATTATGGTAAAGTTTAAATTCCTGGTTCATTAGTTTAATAAAGTGCTGAAAACAAGTTGTATGAATATGTTGTATTACTAATGTTAAATGAAGCTTAGACATTATTATGTCAAACAAGACCATATGTAAATGTGTGTGTATCAGTGATTCTTTTTGGACTTGTGTTAAAGATGAACATTAAAGCTGAAATTGTTGCTTTCAGAGCAAAATGGACCCTAGACGTGAAGTGACATATGAAGTATTTCTGGAGGAGGTGTGGCCACAAACAAAAACTATAATGAAGCATCGTTATCACCCATCTCTAGTTTGGATGGAGATAATGTCTTTTATCAAGGGATCATTTGAGGCCCTTTCCAAGTCTTGTGGATACCTTAGCATGGAGGAATACATAGAGATTGGTCGAAAAAGAGCCCCCAATTTTTCAGGAGAAAGAGACAAAATTTATGAGTACTTCACTTGCTATGATCACTTCAAGAAGCAAAATAGACTTTTTGATGAGATGGATCTTGTTCATGATATCTACAAACGTCATCAGAATCTGAAGGTGGTTCCATGGGTTATTCATCAGATCTTTGTTGATGAGACTCAAGACTTCACACAGGCTGAACTTTATCTTTTAATTCAGATCTGTCAGAACCCCAATGAGATGTTTTTGACTGGAGATACAGCACAGAGTATAATGCGTGGAATCTCTTTCCGATTCAGTGACCTGCAATCTCTTTTCTTCCATGCTCAACAGTCGATGCAAGCCATGGGGAAAACTGGAGCTGTTGAAGTCCCAAAACAGGTCTACCAGCTAACACACAACTATCGTTCCCATGCTGGAATTCTCTCCCTTGCGTCAAGTGTCCTGGACCTGCTAGTGGAATTTTTCCCCGAGTCGTTTGACCGCCTGAATAAAGATCAAGGTCTTTTCAGTGGTCCACTGCCACTTCTACTTGATTCTTGCAGTGTTAGTGATCTTGCCCTGCTTCT
The DNA here is from genome assembly GCA_029339505.1 of Unio delphinus. NCBI lineage: Eukaryota > Metazoa > Mollusca > Bivalvia > Unionida > Unionidae > Unio > Unio delphinus. The sequence goes on along the minus strand of JAQISU010000361.1, from coordinate 8,660,841 downwards.
GGATGGAAATCGTCGGAAGACCTCACATATTGAGTTTGGAGCTCACCAGGCCATCTTGGTGGTGAATGATGCATCTCGAGACACGATTCCAGAGGAACTCAAACTTGGAATAATCTTGACAATCTATGAGGCCAAAGGACTGGAATTTGATGATGTGCTTTTGTACAACTTCTTTAAAGACTCACAGGTAGGAAGGTTGTAATGGCTTATGAAGAAAATAGAAATTATATATTTTTATCAAACCTTTTAATAACAATCTACATGGAACAAGTAAAAATTCATTCTTATAATAAAATGAAAACATGTGTTTCTGTTCCAGGAAATATGTATATAAATTAAATTTTTAATGAATGCAACTTGTGTGATCTCATTGCATTCTATAGTGTTTTGAATTCAGTTGTTATTTCAGCATCAGTCAAGCCATAGTGAATGAAATTTTAAATAATTGAACAAAATATGTTGATATCGTCAGCTCTGTTATAACGATTCATTTTCAATCTCAAGGCATCCAAGGAGTGGCGTTTAGTGACAGGTTACTTGGAGCAGTTATGGAAAAATACAAATATTTCCCATGAAGAAAATGCATCCATCACAAAGGAAAGTCTGATAGAAATTGATGCAGGTAAACTAGTTATCTCTCATTCAGGTCACCTTGTTGAACATAGTTTTGGTTGAATTAGAGACGTTTCTAAATGTTGCAGTCAAAACCATTGTTTAATAACACTAATAAAAACTGCAGCTATATTGCTTGTAATGCCAAGTCCTCAGTCGAAGCTATGTTATATCATTCATATAGTAATCCGATGGCAAGAAAAGAAAACACATTCCCAGACTGATGCCTTTTTATGTCTAAAATGCATAAAATGAGTCTCTTTGTCCTTGCACTCCTAAGAATAAACACATATCAAGATGCTAAATTGTCCTCATGTTTGCATTTATATATCCATTTTGGTGTTGTTTGAGTCATTTTCTCCCTAATTCTTGCCATATTTGTGTGCATCTGGTTTCATTTTTCTGAGGGTTTTTGTGCCATACTTTACAAAATAGTGTCTCAGTCAATTTGTACCATATTTAGAACTGGTTTGGAGGTAAGTATCACCTGCCCACTTTGCGTTGTAGTATTTTGTATTGTAGGTTTCTTTTTCTTCTTCGGGTGTTATTTTTGTCCTTAGGTGTGTGTAAATGCAGGTATAGGAAGGTCTCATTGGAATACGATGTCTTTGTTTATCATGCACTTAGTGGTCAGTTATCTGTGGCTGTCCTGTTTGTTGACTCGGGAAAGAAAATATGGCATAGGGCATGGCTGAAAGCCGCTAAACTTACTGAGGAAAGAAGAGGGGTTTCAGTTCCTCTTCTTCATTTAAGATTCCTCACTTCCATTTCCAAGAGAGGTCCTGGTCACTTTCATGTATTAATGTCCAGGAGCACTTTTGGTGATTCTTAAATTACATGTGACAACTGACCATTTCTTCGTGCCACTTAATTACATATGGGGACATGGAGTTGGGCATTGCTTGCCTGGCTAGAAAAGAGAATTGAAGCATCAATACTTTGCCTATGTTCCCTTTTAATCCTAGTGAGTGAGATTTGGTAAACCACATTACCCGATATTCAGTGTGTCATCCCCCATGACATAATGGTTCCTACTTTGGTCTTGTCCATCAAAAAGGAGGTGAGGCACTACATATCATAGATAGTTGAGAAGGATTGTCCAACCTGCAGAGGGCAGATTCACATGTCCACCTCTTGCCCTTTCAGCAGTTCTGAGAAAAGCCACAATTTAATGGAAGCCAGGATGAATATATAGAATCTATGTTGGGGTTTGGACTGAGACAAAGAAGTAACGTGGAGAGATGTAAAGTGTAATCCCCACAATTGGGATTTCTTGTGTCAGTTGGGAAGATAAACATATTTATGTATTGATTGATTATCTATTAATGTCAGTTGTTAAGATAAACATAATTATGTATTGATAATCTATTAATGTCAGTTGTTAAGATAAACATAATTATGTATTGATAATCTATTAATGTCAGTTGTTAAGATAAACATAATTATGTATTGATTATCTATTAATGTCAGTTGTTAAGATAAACATAATTATGTATTGATAATCTATTAATGTCAGTTGTTAAGATAAACATAATTATGTATTGATAATCTACTAATGTCAGTTTGGAAGATAAACATAATTATGTATTGATAATCTGTTAATGTCATTTGGGAAGATTAACATAATTATGTATTGATAATCTGTTAATGTCAGTTGGGAAGATAAACACAATTATGTATTGATAATTTGTTAATGTCAGTTGGGAAGATTAACATAATTATGTATTGATAATCTGTTAATGTCAGTTGGGAAGATTAACATAATTATGTATTGATAATCTACTAATGTCAGTTGGGAAGATAAACATAATTATGTATTGATAATCTGTTAATGTCAGTTGGGAAGATTAACATAATTATGTATTGATTATCTACTAATGTCAGTTGGGAAGATAAACATAATTATGTATTGATAATTTGTTAATGTCAGTTGGGAAGATTAACATAATTATGTATTGATAATCTGTTAATGTCAGTTGGGAAGATTAACATAATTATGTATTGATAATCTACTAATGTCAGTTGGGAAGATAAACATAATTATGTATTGATAATCTGTTAATGTCAGTTGGGAAGATTAACATAATTATGTATTGATTATCTACTAATGTCAGTTGGGAAGATAAACATAATTATGTATTGATAATTTGTTAATGTCAGTTGGGAAGATAAACATAATTATGTATTGATAATTTGTTAATGTCAGTTGGGAACATAAACATAATTATGTATTGATTATCTACTAATGTCAGTTGGGAAGATAAACATAATTATGTATTGATAATTTGTTAATGTCAGTTGGGAACATAAACATAATTATGTATTGATTATCTACTAATGTCAGTTGGGAAGATAAACATAATTATGTATTGATAATTTGTTAATGTCAGTTGGGAAGATAAACATAATTATGTATTGATAATCTGTTAATGTCAGTTGGGAAGATTAACATAATTATGTATTGATTATCTACTAATGTCAGTTGGGAAGATAAACATAATTATGTATTGATTATCTACTAATGTCAGTTGGGAAGATAAACATAATTATGTATTGATAATTTGTTAATGTCAGTTGGGAAGATAAACATAATTATGTATTGATAATCTGTTAATGTCAGTTGGGAAGATTAACATAATTATGTATTGATTATCTACTAATGTCAGTTGGGAAGATAAACATAATTATGTATTGATAATTTGTTAATGTCAGTTGGGAAGATAAACATAATTATGTATTGATAATTTGTTAATGTCAGTTGGGAAGATAAACATAATTATGTATTGATAATCTGTTAATGTCAGTTGGGAAGATTAACATAATTATGTATTGATTATCTACTAATGTCAGTTAGGAAGATAAACATAATTATGTATTGATAATTTGTTAATGTCAGTTGGGAAGATAAACATAATTATGTATTGATAATCTGTTAATGTCAGTTGGGAAGATTAACATAATTATGTATTGATTATCTACTAATGTCAGTTGGGAAGATAAACATAATTATGTATTGATAATTTGTTAATGTCAGTTGGGAAGATTAACATAATTATGTATTGATAATCTGTTAATGTCAGTTGGGTAGATTAACATAATTATGTATTGATTATCTACTAATGTCAGTTGGGAAGATAAACATAATTATGTATTGATAATTTGTTAATGTCAGTTGGGAAGATAAACATAATTATGTATTGATAATCTATTAATGTCAGTTGGGAAGATAAACATAATTATGTATTGATAATCTATTAATGTCAGTTGGGAAGATAAACATAATTATGTATTGATAATTTGTTAATGTCAGTTGGGAACATAAACATAATTATGTATTGATTATCTACTAATGTCAGTTGGGAAGATAAACATAATTATGTATTGATAATTTGTTAATGTCAGTTGGGAAGATTAACATAATTATGTATTGATAATCTGTTAATGTCAGTTGGGAAGATTAACATAATTATGTATTGATTATCTACTAATGTCAGTTGGGAAGATAAACATAATTATGTATTGATAATTTGTTAATGTCAGTTGGGAAGATTAACATAATTATGTATTGATTATCTACTAATGTAAGTTGGGAAGATAAACATAATTATGTATTGATAATTTGTTAATGTCAGTTGGGAAGATAAACATAATTATGTATTGATAATTTGTTAATGTCAGTTGGGAAGATAAACATAATTATGTATTGATAATCTATTAATGTCAGTTGGGAAGATAAACATAATTATGTATTGATAATCTGTTAATGTCAGTTGGGAAGATAAACATAATTATGTATTGATAATCTATTAATGTCAGTTGGGAAGATAAACATAATTATGTATTGATTGATTATCTATTAATGTCAGTTGGGAAGATAAACATAATTATGTATTGATAATTTGTTAATGTCAGTTGGGAAGATAAACATAATTATGTATTGATTGATTATCTATTAATGTCAGTTGGGAAGATAAACATAATTATGTATTGATTGATTATCTATTAATGTCAGTTGGGAAGATGAACATAATTATGTATTGATAATCTATTAATGTCAGTTGGGAAGATAAACATAATTATGTATTGATAATTTGTTAATGTCAGTTGGGAAGATAAACATAATTATGTATTGATTGATTATCTATTAATGTCAGTTGGGAAGATAAACATAATTATGTATTGATAATTTGTTAATGTCAGTTGGGAAGATAAACATAATTATGTATTGATTGATTATCTATTAATGTCAGTTGGGAAGATAAACATAATTATGTATTGATTGATTATCTATTAATGTCAGTTGGGAAGATGAACATAATTATGTATTGATAATCTATTAATGTCAGTTGGGAAGATAAACATAATTATGTATTGATAATTTGTTAATGTCAGTTGGGAAGATAAACATAATTATGTATTGATAATTTGTTAATGTCAGTTGGGAAGATAAACATAATTATGTATTGATAATTTGTTAATGTCAGTTGGGAAGATAAACATAATTATGTATTGATAATTTGTTAATGTCAGTTGGGAAGATAAACATAATTATGTATTGATTGATTATCTATTAATGTCAGTTGGGAAGATAAACATAATTATGTATTGATAATTTGTTAACGTCAGTTGGGAAGATAAACATAATTATGTATTGATAATTTGTTAATGTCAGTTGGGAACATAAACATAATTATGTATTGATTATCTATTAATGTCAGTTGGGAAGATAAACATAATTGTGTATTGATAATTTGTTAATGTCAGTTGGGAACATAAACATAATTATGTATTGATTATCTATTAATGTCAGTTGGGAAGATAAACATAATTATGTATTGATTATCTATTAATGTCAGTTGGGAAGATAAACATAATTATGTATTGATAATTTGTTAATGTCAGTTGGGAAGATAAACATAATTATGTATTGATTGATTATCTATTAATGTCAGTTGGGAAGATGAACATAATTATGTATTGATAATCTATTAATGTCAGTTGGGAAGATAAACATAATTATGTATTGATAATTTGTTAATGTCAGTTGGGAAGATAAACATAATTATGTATTGATAATTTGTTAATGTCAGTTGGGAAGATAAACATAATTATGTATTGATAATTTGTTAATGTCAGTTGGGAACATAAACATAATTATGTAATGATTATCTATTAATGTCAGTTGGGAAGATAAACATAATTATGTATTGATAGTTTGTTAATGTCAGTTGGGAAGATAAACATAATTATGTATTGATTGATTATCTATTAATGTCAGTTGGGAAGATAAACATAATTATGTATTGATTGATTATCTATTAATGTCAGTTGGGAAGATAAACATAATTATGTATTGATTGATTATCTATTAATGTCAGTTGGGAAGATAAACATAATTATGTATTGATTGATTATCTATTAATGTCAGTTGGGAAGATAAACATAATTATGTATTGATAATTTGTTAATGTCAGTTGGGAAGATAAACATAATTATGTATTGATAATTTGTTAATGTCAGTTGGGAAGATAAACATAATTATGTATTGATAATTTGTTAATGTCAGTTGGGAAGATAAACATAATTATGTATTGATAATTTGTTAATGTCAGTTGGGAACATAAACATAATTATGTATTGATTATCTATTAATGTCAGTTGGGAAGATAAACATAATTATGTATTGATAATTTGTTAATGTCAGTTGGGAAGATAAACATAATTATGTATTGATAATTTGTTAATGTCAGTTGGGAAGATAAACATAATTATGTATTGATAATTTGTTAATGTCAGTTGGGAAGATAAACATAATTATGTATTGATTGATTATCTATTAATGTCAGTTGGGAAGATAAACATAATTATGTATTGATTGATTATCTATTAATGTCAGTTGGGAAGATAAACATAATTATGTATTGATAATTTGTTAATGTCAGTTGGGAAGATAAACATAATTATGTATTGATAATTTGTTAATGTCAGTTGGGAACATAAACATAATTATGTATTGATTATCTATTAATGTCAGTTGGGAACATAAACATAATTATGTATTGATTGATTATCTATTAATGTCAGTTGGGAAGATAAACATAATAATGTATTGATAATCTGTTAATGTAAGTTGGGAAGATAAACATAATTATGCATTGATAATTTGTTAATGTCGGTTGGGAAGACAAACATAATTATGTATTGATAATTTGTTAATGTCAGTTGGGAAGATAAACATAATTATGTATTGATAATTTGTTAATGTCAGTTGGGAAGATAAACATAATTATGTATTGATAATTTGTTAATGTCAGTTGGGAACATAAACATAATTATGTATTGATTATCTATTAATGTCAGTTGGGAAGATAAACATAGTTATGTATTGATAATTTGTTAATGTCAGTTGGGAAGATAAACATAATTATGTATTGATTATCTACTAATGTCAGTTGGGAAGATAAACATAATTATGTATTGATTGATTATCTATTAATGTCAGTTGGGAAGATAAACATAATTATGTATTGATTGATTATCTGTTAATGTCAGTTGGGAAGATAAACATAATTATGTATTGATAATTTGTTAATGTCAGTTGGGAAGATAAACATAATTATGTATTGATAATTTGTTAATGTCAGTTGGGAACATAAACATAATTATGTATTGATAATTTGTTAATGTCAGTTGGGAAGATAAACATAATTATGTATTGATAATTTGTTAATGTCAGTTGGGAACATAAACATAATTATGTATTGATTATCTATTAATGTCAGTTGGGAACATAAACATAATTATGTATTGATAATCTATTAATGTCAGTTGGGAACATAAACATAATTATGTATTGATTGATTATCTATTAATGTCAGTTGGGAAGATAAACATAATTATGTATTGATAATCTATTAATGTCAGTTGGGAAGATAAACATAATTATGTATTGATAATTTGTTAATGTCAGTTGGGAAGATAAACATAATTATGTATTGATAATTTGTTAATGTCAGTTGGGAAGATAAACATAATTATGTATTGATAATCTATTAATGTCAGTTGGGAAGATAAACATAATTATGTATTGATTGATTATCTATTAATGTCAGTTGGGAAGATGAACATAATTATGTATTGATTGATTATCTATTAATGTCAGTTGGGAAGATAAACATAATTATGTAGTGATAATTTGTTAATGTCAGTTGGGAAGATAAACATAATTATGTATTGATAATTTGTTAATGTCAGTTGGGAACATAAACATAATTATGTATTGATTATCTATTAATGTCAGTTGGGAACATAAACATAATTATGTATTGATAATCTATTAATGTCAGTTGGGAACATAAACATAATTATGTATTGATTGATTATCTATTAATGTCAGTTGGGAAGATAAACATAATTATGTATTGATAATCTATTAATGTCAGTTGGGAAGATAAACATAATTATGTATTGATAATCTATTAATGTCAGTTGGGAACATAAACATAATTATGTATTGATTATCTATTAATGTCAGTTGGGAACATGAACATAATTATGTATTGATAATCTATTAATGTCAGTTGGGAAGATAAACATAATTATGTATTGATTGATTATCTATTAATGTCAGTTGGGAAGATAAACATAATTATGTATTGATAATTTGTTAATGTCAGTTGGGAAGATAAACATAATTATGTATTGATAATTTGTTAATGTCAGTTGGGAAGATAAACATAATTATGTATTGATAATCTATTAATGTCAGTTGGGAAGATAAACATAATTATGTATTGATTGATTATCTATTAATGTCAGTTGGGAAGATGAACATAATTATGTATTGATTGATTATCTATTAATGTCAGTTGGGAAGATAAACATAATTATGTATTGATAATTTGTTAATGTCAGTTGGTAAGATAAACATAATTATGTATTGATTGATTATCTATTAATGTCAGTTGGGAAGATGAACATAATTATGTATTGATAATCTATTAATGTCAGTTGGGAAGATAAACATAATTATGTATTGATAATTTGTTAATGTCAGTTGGGAAGATAAACATAATTATGGCTCCATTGACTTTTTAAACCTGCTCTTTTTTTTCATCCCATGATTATTGTAACAATAATCTTTCCTCCAACAACACATTTTCTCCAGGATATGAGATTCTGCAAATACAATATGAATTCAGTAAATATCCCTCCATTTAGAATAAGTGAATGAATGAAAAGCACACACACATTTCTGAGATCTTAATAGAACCAGTAGCCTTCATTATATTAATATGTGCTAATCATGCAAGCACATGATTTCAAAATCGCATAGAAATATCAATAACCTAAGAGGCTGTGTATGCTTTTGAGCATCGGCACACTTTCCTTGATTATCTAGTTGTTAAAAGCATTTATTTAGCACATTAACCCCTAGCGCCGAGTTTACAGGGCATGAAGTAGTAGCCTACTTCCAAGATCTGTAACATCAAGGTCATGTATGATACACTAAAGTTGGTGGTATTATAGAAAAGCAGACAGACTTAGCTCTACAAATAATCTGGACATTTTAGCTGCACTACAGAGGGAAAACCTAATATTTGGACTCGTTTTGTTAATCCACCCAAAATTTGCCCATGGTCGGACTCCGATTTTGTGTCAATATTTTAGACTTTATGGCTTCAGATCCACACCAGCCTGAAGTACACACAGACAACTGAACCTGTGCAAAAGGTAGGATATGCTGGATATTTTGAATAAAGAGTATTCTCCATAAAAAAAATTATGGGTCCGTTAAACAGCAAAAAAAAAAACAACAAAAAAAAACAAACACTCCAGTTGTTTTACCTTTTGCTCATGTGCCAGCAATCTAACCAATGGAAAACTGTTTTAGCACAATAGTCATTGATCTAATGGAAAACTGTTTTAGCACAATAGTCATTGATCTAATGGAAAACTGTTTTAGCACAATAGTCATTGATCTAATGGAAAACTGTTTTAGCACAATAGTCATTGATCTAATGGAAAACTGTTTTAGCACAATAGTCATTGATCTAATGGAAAACTGTTTTAGCACAATAGTCATTGATCTAATGGAAAATTGCTTGGAAGTCAGTCTATTAGGATGTATTCAGAAATTGTCCACAAAATGTGTTTCCTACTCGCATTTCATGCGAAAACAGCAAAAAGCTTCCAGGGGTTAATGTGTTAACAACTGCACTATTGTCATGAGGTGGTTATATGACATATCTTGTTTTTTGTGAAGAGTGGTACTATCTCTGATACTGCATGCAATTCTAATTCATTTTATTGTGTCATTGTAATAATTTACAATCCCTGCCGTTGTGCAGATAATTGAAAAGAAAACATTTGATCATTAATCACTGAAAGTTATTGATTAAAACATTTCTTGTTGAACCACAAGCATTGTAATCATAGATACTGTCCTCATGTACAATCGGCCATCAATTAAAAATAAATACCAGCATTACACAAATGTCAGAAATAAGATCCTAATAAATTTCCAGGAATTGTGCATGATAATTGGGTTCTCATTGTTTGCAACACCAAGAATAAAAACTTTTTACACCTGTCAATGCTCAATAATGTATCACACTATACAGTTATAGCCATTTAAAGTTAAAAGGGCTTTTATTTTTAATTTGGAATTATTATGTAATTGATAGAGGTGACAAGTATTTATATTTAATGGTGAAGATCAAGTTTGTATGCTGGTTTAACAATATGACTGTCTTTCTTTTAGCTGTGCTTCAACAGAAGGGACGACCTCGACCCTTGGCTTTTGATCCCACCCAGCACAAGGTGCTAAACTCAGAGCTCAAGCACCTGTATACAGCCATCACAAGAGCACGGGTCAATGTATGGATTTTTGATGAGGATCTTGAGAAAAGGGCACCAATGTTTGAGTACTTCAAGGCACTAAAACTTGTCAGATGTTTCAGTGTGAAAGAGTTCAATAAAGCCAGTAAGTTTAATAATCTCCTTTAAGATACAGTACCTTTCAAAGCAAGAAGTAAATTGAGATATTGGTATTTCTTGATTGCCTGGCTTTGGCAATGAGAATTGTTTATCCATAATAGGAGATCATGCTCTTACTATCAGCTGATTGGCTGATTATTAAATCCAGTTTAAATCAATTAATGTAATGACACAGGTTAATGACAAATCCAGTTTCAATCAAGTAATGTAATGACAGGTTAATGACAAATCCATTTTAAATCAATTAATATAATCACACAGTTTAATGACAAATCCAGTTTTAATCAACCAATGTAATGACACAGGTTAATGAAAAATCCAGTTTTAATCAACCAATGTAATGACCCAGGTTAATGTAAAATCCAGTTTTAATCAGCCAATGTAATGACACAGGTTAATGACAATTCCATTTTAAATCAATTATTGTAATCACACAGGTTAATGAAAAATCCAGTTTTAATCAACCAATGTAATGACACAGGTTAATGACAATTCCATTTTAAATCAATTAATGTAATCACACAGTCTAATGACAAATCCAGTTTAAATCAATTAATGTAATGACACAGGTAAATGACAAATCCAGTTTTAATCAACCAATGTAATGACACAGGTTAATGACAAATCCAGTTTTAATCAACCAATGTAATGACACATGTTAATGACAAATCCAGTTTAAATCAACCAATGTAATGACACAGTTTAATGACAAATCCAGTTTAAATCAGCCAATGTAATGACACAGGTTAATGACAAATCCAGTTTTAATCAACCAATGTAATGACACAGGTTAATGACAAATCCTGGAAATCTTGTTAGCATGTTTACAAACTGAGACCTCTGTATTTTCAGTTTTGTGTCTAGTTGCAACATATGGCCTTCAAATAACTCGGATGAACAGGATCGTTGGAGTAGATTTCTCTGTGATAAAGACTGTCATCTTAAATATAGTTAAATTGTGTAAATTTACTCCCTGACCTTTTAGATCTCTGACCATCTCAAAAATCTTGCTAGAGATATGGTGTCAAATCCACAAAATATTGATTAAAAAAATGTAGTTATTTCTGTCCTTAATTAGATGGCAAGATTAGAATATCAATTGGCAAATCAACAGTTGTTCATTTTTATACATGTTTTGAACTTGTTTACTTTATGGTTTGAAAAAAAATAGTGCTAATAAACACATAAACTACATAATTTTTTGATGAAACATATATAATGTATATTTAATTTCTTTATTTTCACATGTAAATATTAGTCTTCAAATCAGAAATCAGTGAGTTATTGGTTTTAAATTAGCAGTGAGTTATTGGTTTTAAATTAGTTGTATTCCATTCAACATATTGAAGAGAAGAAAAAACATTCTGACATTGGTATGACTTAGGTTTTTGGTTTCAGTGTTGGTGATAATAAAATTATGCTTTGAATGTATTTAACATTTAACCTGACATGCATAACAAATACAGTGAATGAATCTACTTCAAAAACATTTCTTTTTCTAAAGAAATATTACTTGTACATTTTATTCTAGCTATCATATCTTTATAGCAGGACATCTCAAACAATTTCTATTTTCTTCTATCCTTGATATAAATTCAAGGTCAAATAGTATGATTAAGAATTTTGTATTGAATTTACACTTGTTTGTGAACTTGTGATACCAAACATAAGAAAATAGTCTTGGTATGAAATAGTACAAGTCGTATCATTAATGGTGGTGTTACATCACTAAGGAATGAGACAAAGGGAAAGAAAACATGATAGGAATAGACAGAGTTCTGCAAGTATTGAAAAGTATTGAAAACAAAATTAACTGAGATAGCATAGAATCAAAAAGGATAAAGGAGTCATAGATGAAACATTACGGTACTATTAATGGAAAACAGGACAGGCAGTACCATCATATAAATGATGTTGGGGGAAAACCTAGATAGAAAAAGATATGAGGTTAGAAATTAGTTGGCAAGTGACTGAGGACTTGAAGATGAAATTATGAATACTATTTTTTCTTGCGAATAACATTGACTGCAATACACAGATTCAAATATAAAGATGAATAAAAGTGACTTAAATACACAGATTCAAATATAAAGATGAATACCATTGAATGCAATACACAGATTCAAATATAAAGATGAATAACACTGACTTCAATACACAGATTCAAATATAAGGATGAATAACATTGACTGCAATACACAGATTCAAATATAAAGATGAATAACAGTGACTTAAATACACAGATTCAAATATAAAGATGAATAACAGTGACTTCAATACACAGATTCAAATATAAAAATGAATAACAGTGACTTAAATACACAGATTCAACTATAAAGATGAATAACAGTGACTTAAATACACAGATTCAAATATAAAGATGAATAACATTGACTGCAATACACAGATTCAAATATAAAAATGAATAACAGTGACTTAAATACACAGATTCAAATATAAAGATGAATAACATTGACTGCAATACACAGATTCAAATATAAAGATGAATAACAGTGACCTAAATACACAGATTCAAATATAAAGATGAATAACAGTGACTTCAATACACAGATTCAAATATAAAAATGAATAAAAGTGACTTAAATACACAGATTCAAATATAAAGATGAATAACATTGACTTAAATACACAGATTCAAATATAAAAATGAATAACAGTGACTTAAATACACAGATTCAAATATAAAGATGAATAACATTGACTGCAATACACAGATTCAAATATAAAGATGAATAACATTGACTTAAATACACAGATTCAAATATAAAAATGAATAACAGTGACTTAAATACACAGATTCAAATATAAAGATGAATAACATTGACTGCAATACACAGATTCAAATATAAAGATGAATAACAGTGCCTTAAATACACAGATTCAAATATAAAGATGAATAACATTGACTGCAATACACAGATTCAAATATAAAAATGAATAACATTGACTTAAATACACAGATTCAAATATAAAGATGAATAACATTGACTTAAATACACAGATTCAAATATAAAGATGAATAACAGTGACCTAAATACACAGATTCAAATATAAAGATGAATAACAGTGACTTCAATACACAGATTCAAATATAAAAATGAATAACAGTGACTTAAATACACAGATTCAAATATAAAGATGAATAACATTGACTTAAATACACAGATTCAAATATAAAAATGAATAACAGTGACTTAAATACACAGATTCAAATATAAAGATGAATAACATTGACTGCAATACACAGATTCAAATATAAAGATGAATAACAGTGACTTAAATACACAGATTCAAATATAAAGATGAATAACATTGACTGCAATACACAGATTCAAATATAAAAATGAATAACATTGACTTAAATACACAGATTCAAATATAAAGATGAATAACATTGACTGCAATACACAGATTCAAATATAAAAATGAATAACATTGACTTAAATACACAGATTCAAATATAAAGATGAATAACATTGACTTAAATACACAGATTCAAATATAAAAATGAATAACAGTGACTTAAATACACAGATTCAAATATAAAGATGAATAACATTGACTGCAATACACAGATTCAAATATAAAAATGAATAACATTGACTGCAATACACAGATTCAAATATAAAAATGAATAACATTGACTTAAATACACAGATTCAAATATAAAGATGAATAACAGTGACTTAAATACACAGATTCAAATATAAAGATGAATAACATTGACTGCAATACACAGATTCAAATATAAAAATGAATAACATTGACTTAAATACACAGATTCAAATATAAAGATGAATAACATTGACTGCAATACACAGATTCAAATATAAAAATGAATAACATTGACTTAAATACACAGATTCAAATATAAAGATGAATAACATTGAATGCAATACACAGATTCAAATATAAAGATGAATAACAGTGACTTAAATACACAGATTCAAATATAAAGATGAATAACATTGACTGCAATACACAGATTCAAATATAAAAATGAATAACATTGACTTAAATACACAGATTCAAATATAAAGATGAATAACATTGACTTAAATACACAGATTCAAATATAAAAATGAATAAAAGTGACTTAAATACACAGACTCAAATATAAAGATGAATAACATTGACTGCAATACACAGATTCAAATATAAAAATGAATAACAGTGACTTAAATACACAGATTCAAATATAAAGATGAATAACATTGACTGCAATACACAGATTCAAATATAAAAATGAATAACAGTGACTTAAATACACAGATTCAAATATAAAGATGCCCAAAGCAAGCAACATTAAATATTTCAATTGTACTGAGAGATTTTAATGTTATTAAGGTTGGATAATCTTTGAGGTACCAGAAAGTGGATTCTACGTGACCTTTGAACCGATATGAAACATGGGCAAGTGTAAACTGATCAAAATTGCTCACATGCATTAAAAGCTCTTGAAAAGGAGGAAAAGGAACTTCAGATTTACCATGCCTCTTAAAACAGGAGGAGAATGGCATGACCCTGGCAGAGAAGAGAAGACAGAAAATGCCCAGAAAAATTGGAGTTTTTAGTTCAGTTGCATTTTTTAAATAACTGAAACAAACATTCATCTGTCTTGAAAAATTAGATGAATAGGTGAATGATTATTTAAACACTAAAGATCTACAAAAATACAGCTTTCAAACAACAGTTTAGAAATACAAGTTATTTACATTTTCTTTACCAGGATATTTTCTTGTTGTTGAAATCTGATGTAAGATATTAGATGTTATCATCTGTGTTTTGATTCTTTCAGAAGAGAAAGATCTTCAGGCTGATAGTGTTTCTTCAGAACATGGGCGTAAGTACCAATAATACCCTGCTAGCTTTTTGCCTTCCTTACTTTTTCTTTTTTTTAATGGTTTTGTTTTCCATTTTGTTTACATTCAGTTGCTTTTGTAACAAAGCTATGGCTTCAGTATGGCTAGGTAAAGTTTTAGTTTCCTTTATTGCAGATAAATTGAACTGACTTTGAACAGTTGATATATATTTTCACATTTAACATAAGCATAATTATACTTGTTTCTATGTGTTCTTTGAAAATTTCTTATCATATCTGAAATGCAGTACAAATTGTTTAAAGGTAATCTCAAGAAATGATGACACAATATACCAGTATGATGTTAATGAGAAATTTCAGTGGCTTTTCATTTTATAATCATAAATTTAATAAATATTGTGTTGTGGACATTTTTAATTTATATTTTTTTACTTGATTTTTGGATTTCACCCTTTAATAAACTTGTTTTTACTGCAAGAATTTAAGTTGCAGTTGTAGTTTTTGTAGGGTTTAACGCAACTTTTCAGCACAACACAGGCTATACATTGCAGGCCAGTAATGGTGGAGGAAGAACCCGGGAAAACCCCTGGAAAGAATCACTGACCCACGAGAAGCTACTGGCAAGCTTTCTCACAAACCCACACTAGCCGAATCTTAGACTCGAACCCATGCAGACAGGGGTGAGACGGCAGTGATCCATAATGGAGAGCGCTTTAGGCCACTCAGGGCCCCAAGAGTTTAAAAGTAATTAGTGATGCTGGAATTGAAGTTATTCTTGATATGTATTTCTTTTTTGTTTCTCTTCTTAAATGAGCATAAGAACATGATAAAATTTAAAGATGGGATGTTGCAACTTTACAAATTAAATCTTTATTCCTTTTATCTTGCCATTATATACACTGTCAGTAATCATTACAAGACTTACCTTATACAAAACCTTCACTAATGAATATAAAACTTGAAATAGTGAGACCTTCATTAACAGGGATGAAACTTGCCATTTCAACTCATTCAGTAATCAATAAAAACCTGCCATTATAACACCTTTACTAATCAATATATGATTGATTATAATAACCTTATCAATAAAAAAAACCCTGCCATTATAATACCTGTACTCATCAATAATATACAGTTATAATAACCTTCAGTAATCAATATAAAATGTGCCATTATAACACCTCGTTGATCAAGATGAAAAATGGATGTCCAGAATGAAAAATATACATGGATATTCTTGAGAGAGACATGTATATCCCAGATTAGAGAAGATCTTTAGAACTCATCAATCAGGTACCAGTATTCAATGAGAAAAGTTTTGAACATTAATCTATATTGGTGACCTGCTTACACATATGACCTGCTTATATATATATATATATATATATATATATATATATATCTTTTTATAAGAACAAGAAATTCAAACTCACAATGTTTTCAAGTGCATGTTATTACCAGTAAATTCATTTAACATAAAAATTGTCTGATACCGATAAATGCACTTTTAGAACATTTCCCTGAAACAATACACACCTGAATTGACTACATTTTGTTTTGAAATGTAGAACCAGTTGGTTATGTTAATAGCATATTCAGGTTAGTGTTTTTGCAGGAGTTTCTCCAGTTTCATAATCAGAATGGAGTTCCACAGTAAGAGAATGTAAATATTTTGCCAAATGCATCACCCCATTGTAACTTAAATGCTTTTCATTTCTTTTGTTATTGCCAAGATATATATATATATATATATATATATATATATATATATATATATATATATATATATATATATATATATATATATATATATATATATATATATGAATAAGAATATGCCTAGATTGGTTGGGGTGTAATATTTTTTTAACCATTATAATTGTAAAGTAAATTGCAAGGAATTCTTACAATCTTAAAATTCATTTATGTTGATTTGGGAACTGTGGGTACCATTATTCTATTCGAAGGCAAATTATATAACATAGTCCTAACATTTTGCTATATAATCTATAATTTATTTGTATTATGTCGCTAAATATTTGATGCTTTGTCTCTTTTTACCTCTTTGTCCACTCTCTCTCTTTCTCTCTCTCCCACACACCCCGAAAGATTGAAATGTTCTAATGTTCAGTTTTCACAATTTAGAAACCTACAGTTTAAGTTAGATGGAATATTGTTCTGATGTAATCTATTAAGTCAATTTAAAAAAAAAAATTAAAAAAGAAATTGAACAAAACAAATTTGGTATGTTTGTGTTTCTCGTTAATATAATCAGAGATGATTGAATACACATTAGTTGTATGGCAAAAACCGATGTTATCTTAGAACCCTGAAAATTCATTATGGCCATTAACGATTTGCTTCAAGAATACCTGCTGGTTCTTAAGTTTTAAATCTGTTAGAAAAATAATATTTTATATCAGAATAAACCAAACTATCCAAATTTAGATCATGCTGTCAAGGGGGTTTTATTTGACTTGCTTATTTCATCAGTTTTAATTAAGCTTTTCTGAGACATCAATTAGCTGAATTATAATTTGGCTTTTGATGCTAAAATCTTTCAATTAATATATTATAATATGACTTAGATTCATCTCATATCTTAATTCATCCAGATCAATTTGAAAAAGCATTTGCTGAAAAGTCCAGCCCAGCTGACTGGATTCAAAGGGGTGAATATTTTATGAAGAATGCCTTGTATGAGGTGGCAGCTAAATGCTTTGGGATGGCAGGAGATACTGTGAAACAGAAGGTTGCACTTGCCCACCAGAGGGCACATGTTGCTTTACAGTTAAAAGACAATCCTCAGGCCATGTGTGAAGAATTTATGAAGGCAGCAGAGCTGTACCTGGAGTGTGACCAACCTGCCAATGCAGCACGTTGTCTTCATAATGCAAAGGAAAGGGAGTTGGCAGCTCAGATTTTTGAGAAACTTGGAGAGGTATTCTGCCATTTAATATGCAATGGTTTAAGGAAAGAAAGAGTAATGAATTGTATGAACAGACTTCTTAACATTTTATTAATAACTACACGCACATTCTGAAGTATATGTTATGTAGTCACCATCTTACCTATCTAAAACTTTATACATAACATTATTCTGATGAGGTTCAGAAAACAAATGGATAAATATGGCTTACCACAAAATGTAGATGTGTAGTTGTTCTTGTTTTCTTGTTTGTCTTAAAGATTATGTGCATCTTCATGGTCTCCTAGAAACGTATAAATGAATCATGACGATAGCTGAAGAAATGCAACTAATTTTACGGGAAAAAAATTGCTGCTTTTATCTTGAATGTGCCCATATATGTAAAACACTGACAATATAGTCATGACTCAGTAGTATTTCTGTTTTTGTTTCCTTTCTAAATGCTAAAAATATGATTTGAAATGTTTTATGTACAGAAACAGTGTGACTGATATGAGGAACAGAGTTGTCTTGGTATCCAGGTAAGAGCCAGATAGGTGAAAGAGATGATGTACAGTAAAACATGTCTTGAGAGACCACTGCTATGAGAGACAACCTGTCTTGAGAGAATAGGATCTTCATGTACAGATTTATTGATTATATAGTGTTATAACATATATATATATATATATATATATATATATATATATATATATATATATATATATATATATATATATATATATATATATATATATATATATATACTATATACAGTCATGTAGTGTTATTACAGTAGTCTAAATAGGGTCTTGAAATCAATCCTTCTGCCAAAACATAATGGTCTCTCATAACAAGTCATAACATTATATAATCAATAAATCTGTACATGGAGAACCTATTCTCTCAAGACAGGTGGTCTTTCATAGCAGTGGTCTCTCAAGACAGGTTTTACTGTATAAAATATAGGCAGGAAGAAATAAACTTAAAATTAGATAAGGAATAAAGTAGATGATCATTTTTAAATATTCAGTGTTAACATAATTGGTTGCTTTAAGCAGGTGGTTGATAAATGCAGGTGCCTTGTAAAGGAAAAATATAAGAGACTAAAATGGGTCATCTTGTGAACGTGATAATATTTCTAATGTAACATATTTCAGTTTGAGAGGGCAGGAGAAATATATCGTCGACTGAGGCTACCTCTGGCAAGCAGCAGATGCTATGAACTTGTGGGAAATTTCAACCGTGCAGTGGAGGTTCTGTGTGAGAATGAAAATTACGACATGGCCATCGATACACTCAGGAGATACAGGATGGAGACAGAGGTATTCAACTTTAAGTTTATAAATTTTTCACTATGGTTTTATTAAATTTGAAGGAAATAAGAATAAAGTACATTGTTTATAAAAAAGAATCTGTAATATTTTTATGTTTTCAGGTGAATTTATTTTAATTATTTAATTTATTGCTAATGGTTACATTACTATTTCAGAATTTCATGAGACATCAACTGTAGTCAAGATTTGTCATGAATCAAGGACCTGTTCGGTCAGACATAAATTCGGCAAATCAGATTTTCAAACTATTCGCCAGCAGACAGCTAGCTATTAGACATGGACCCAGATTTTTCTATAATGGCATTAATCAAGAGGAAATTGTTTTTATTTTTCTTTAATATGAATTGATATTACATTTAATTCAACATTTTACTGATATGTTTGATATGTTCAGTCCATGTATATTACCTACCAAAACTCCAATTTGTCTATCATGACAGACCATTTGCAAAATTTGTATCCTTCCGTGGATCACTATCAAGATTTGTCCCTTTTTGTCTTGTTGAGATAAGTAATATTTTAGTTTTACCAGTATTTACCACCATGCCATTGCATGTGCACTAGTTTTCCAGTTTGTTTAGGACATCCTGTAAAGAAATTTTGAGTTCATGCTTTGTTTTGGATGTCTGTATAGAGATCTGTAGGTGATATTGTGTCCCTTAGTAAAAGTGGTAGGTCATTAATAAATAAAATAAATAGTAATGGACCTAGAATTGAGCCTTGTGGTACTCCATATCTAATTGTTTCAGGTTCAGAGATAACATTATTTTATAAACAATTATGTTGTGTTATAAACAATTATGTTGTGTTATAAACAATTATGTTGTGTTATAAACAATTATGTTGTGTTATAAACAATTATGTTGTGTTATAAACAATTTTCATCACATTGGTAACTTTTCAGTTTTATCAAAAGGATTTTATGATCCACTATGTCAAAAGCTTTCCTGAAATCTACAAAATTCAGATCCTATTATTTTACCTTGGTCAAGTGCTTGAAGCCATTTATCAGTTAGCAAACTCAAGGCAGTCTCACATGAATTTTTCTGTGTAAAGCCTGGTTGATTAGGGTGTAACAGCAAGTGTTTGGTTACATATGACAAGAATGAGTCAAAGACATGTTTTTCAATCCATTTTGACAAGTTTGACATTGGTTGGTAGTTATCAGCATCATCCTTAGAACCAGATTTTGTAAATATGAGTTACTTTTGCAGTTTTCCATATTTTGGGGACAGATGAGGTTGCAATACTTAAATTGATTATGAATGTTATTCTATCTAAAATTAGCCGAGGCAGAAAATTTAATGAATCGTGTACCAGTCTGATCAAGTACTGTAGTTTTCTTGGTATGAAGTTCACTGGGACAATTTTTAACAAAGTTGTTTTTATACTGATGGGATAGAGAAACATACATGTACCTCCTTAGAGATTTAGCTGTTGCATAACTTTTTCAGTTCATTAAAGTTGTTTTACGTTTGTGGTAATATTGGTGAAAAAATCATTGAAAACATTTGCAGTGTCAGTGTCATCAGTTACTATGGTGTCATTTACCAGAAGTGAGTGAATTTTGTTTTGTCTGATCATTGTGTGTTCCTCTAGTGAGTTCATTGAAGGCTATCCAAATAGAGTTTGTGTTGCTGGTTTTTTTTCCAGGCAATGCTTTTCTAGCTGTTTTAACCATAATCATTATCTAGCAATGGTAATGTTTTTTATATAGCCTTTTTAATCACACTCGTTATTTGGTTTCTCCATACTTTATATTGTACATGTTTTCCCATAGCCTTGAATTGGTCTCGTGTTTTCATAGCATCTAGTATTTCAGTAGTAACCCAGTTAGGTTGGATTTCATTCTTTACTCGATGTACTTTCAGTGGTACATGCTTACATCCATAAATAAGTCAGTCCTCAACCTCAGAACTTTATCTGTCATCAAAATTTGAAAATTTGAGATCATATTCCATGGAACTTTACATACTGAGAATATGTTCTACATTAAATATTCCATGGAACTTTACATACTGAGAATATGTTCTACATTAAATATTCCATGGAACTTTACATACTGAGAATATGTTCTACATTAAATATTCCATGGAACTTTACATACTGAGAATATGTTCTACATTAAATATTCCATGGAACTTTACATACTGAGAATATGTTCCACATTAAATATTCCATGGATCTTTACATACTGAGAATATGTTCTACATTAAATATTCCATGGAACTTTACATACTGAGAATATGTTCTACATTAAATATTCCATGGAACTTTACATACTGAGAATATGTTCTACATTAAATATTCCATGGAACTTTACATACTGAGAATATGTTCTACATTAAATATTCCATGGAACTTTACATAATGAGAATATGTTCTACATTAAATATTCCATGGATCTTTACATACTGAGAATATGTCCTTCATTAAATATTCCATGGAACTTTACATACTGAGAATATGTTCTACATTAAATATTCCATGTAACTTTACATACTGAGAATATGTTCTACATTAAATATTCCATGGAACTTTACATACTGAGAATATGTTCTACATTAAATATTCCATGGAACTTTACATACTGAGAATATGTTCTACATTAAATATTCCATGGAACTTTACATACTGAGTATATGTTCTTCATTAAAAACAAAAATATGATCTGTTAGAGATAGTTTTGTGTGTATTTTTCTTATTTCTCTTGCAAAATGTTAGGATAGTGGTCACTAAGACCATCATTGGTACATTAGCACAAGCCACATTGTCTGGTAGGTTGGTATAAATGTGATCAATAAGAGTGCTTGATTTTTCTGTTACCCTTGTGGGCTCATTTACCAGCTGGACTAGGCCTAATGATTCAATAAATTCCATCCAGTTGTTCCTTTTTTGAGTATTGAGAAGGTTTTCATTTATATCGCAGAGTATATGTTTCTTTCTCCTGTGCAAGAACATTTTCCATTTGTTTCAAAAAGTTGTCATCCCAAATTGCAGAAGGTGGCTTATAGATGAAACCAACTAGGAATGATTTTGCAATATTTTGAGAAATTTCCACCCAGATACCCTCAATTTCATGGGACTTCAAGTCAAGTCGCCTTTCTACATTTACATCTTCTCTAATGTATACAGCAAAACACCCCCTGCTGTCTAGCTGTCCCTGCATAATGGTTTATTTTAGCCTTGATAGTGAAATAGATTAACATTGTGGTTAGCATTTAATTTGGTTTCAGTGAGACCTAAAACATGTATATTTTTTTCCTTGGGAAAAAACATTAACTTAATCTGGTTTATTTTTCCCACTATACCTTGCGACTTATATTAATACCTTTTGTATTCAGTTTTATATCAATTATATATATGTCATCATGCAATGGGGTACTCACTATAATTATATATATGTCATCATGCAATGGGGTACTCACTATAATTATATATATGTCATCATGCAATGGGGTACTCACTATAATTATATATATGTCATCATGCAATGGGGTACTCACTATAATTATATATATGTCATCATGCAATGGGGTACTCACTATAATTATATATATATCATCATGCAATGGGGTACTCACTATAATTATATATATGTCATCATGCAATGGGGTACTCACTATTATTATATATATGTCATCATGCAATGGGGTACTCACTATAATTATATATATGTCATCATGCAATGGGGTACTCACTATAATTATATATGTCATCATGCAATGGGGTACTCACTGAGATTATATATATGTCATCATGCAATGGGGTACTCACTATAATTATATATATGTCATCATGCAATGGGGTACTCACTATTATTATATATATGTCATCATGCAATGGGGTACTCACTATTATTATATATATGTCATCATGCAATGGGGTACTCACTGAGATTGTCTACATACTACTTTTATCAAACTGACATCCTATTTCCATATTTAAATGTTATTAGCAACCACGAAGTCACAAACAGACCCTGAAAATTCATTAATGATTGCATTTACAATAAATTCATTGAATAGTTAGAGTCAAGGGTCTCACTAGGTACATTTTGATTTGTTATACATGAAGCACTGGCATTCTCCTCTTTGCCAGCTTCCTAGTATGTATAATACATTGATTGACATAGTCTTTGTGTCGAAATATTTGGCTTTTGAAATAATGGATATAATGATGTATTTTAATGTTAACAATACAAAGTACAGTGTAACAACCTTATGTGCAATAGATTGTATCATTTTTATGACAACTTGCTGAGTATCAATTCCTCCATCAGACAGAACAACTTCAGCTCATTCTGATATGAGTTGAATAATTTAGCAAACAAACATCCAGGTAGAACAATATAACTATTTATAATAATGAGTACTGAAGAGAACACTTGAGGATGTTTCAACAATCAATGAAATGCCTGTTTTTTATATTTTTATTGTATTCATTCAATGTTTCATAAAAGACTGGAATAAATCATTCAGTCGGAGCCTAAACATTTTTCTTTCATTGCCATCACTGCTGACATGTTCTTGTGACATCAGTAAAATAATATCAAGTTCATAATACAGTAAAACCTGTCTTGAAAGACCACTGCTATGTGAAACCACCTGTCTTGAGAGACCATAATGTTTTGGCAAAAGAGTTGGTCTTTCACAACAGGCTCAGACTGGACTCACTGACTTCATCCAATTTTCTAGCATGCATTGAAAAAAGTAGATGATAATCTGATTGTTTATCCCTGTCACTTATTATTGTAATTTTGACAGACATCAATTCTATCAGATAAAATGAACTCATTTTTTTGGATAATTAATGTATTATTTTTTGCAGAAATATGAATCTAATGGAAAACCCATTCCTCAGATTTTGATCACCAACAAGCCATCCAACAAGTTTAATGAGGAGAGACTCAGCTACTTGGCTGCGGACTTATTTCACAAGTACAAGAATCAGGATAGAATGATGGATGCTTTAGACAGATTACCACGCTGGCAAGACCGAGTAGAATTTCTCAAACAGAAGAAATACCTGGATGAAGCTGTACAGATCTTGGAGAAAAATGGTTAGTTCCATGGGCTTTTGCACAATCTGTGAAAAGTGTTTAGATTTTAGGATTACTTTCAAAAGTGTTTCACCTGGGGCCAAATCCACTAATCCTGGCAATGTGCTTGAAAACAATTTGTTCTTTAAACAAAATGCATTATATACAAACATTAATTTACTGTCTGAAATATGAAGTAAAAGAATAAAGATATGGTAGAAATAGCTGTGTTAATTATTTATTTTTAATTGCACATAATGGTCTTGTCATATATTCAGTATGAACTTTTGTTGGGTTTTGTTGTTGTAGGGTTTTAACGTCATTTTTCAGCACTAGATAGGCTATACATGGCAGCCAGTATTATTGGTGGAGGAAGAACGTGGGAAAATCCCGGAAAGAACCACCAACTCAAGAGAATCTACTGGCAAGCTTTTTCACATACCCAAATTGGCTGAATCCATGACTTGAACCCACACAGACTGAGGTTTATCTCCTTACTTTCAACTACATCTTTTTTCTGCTGTCCTTTTTTATTTCTGGTTTCTGTTCTTCTATCTATCTATATACATACATCATAATCCCACACCCTTTCACCACATACCTAATATGATTGGCTAACCATTACAAAATGAATGACAGCTCCCTTACCCCTCCAATCATACCATAACTAAATAGTGCTGAAACAGCAGGAATATGACCCAGTTATCCAAATATATCATGATGCTGACCTGTTTATCCAGATTTGTCAAAGCCTTCCTTAAACCCGAAAACTTTACTTGCTATAATTTCCCCATTCTCACACCCACCTTACATTAGTTTATATGATGATGGCCTAGTTACCCAGATTTATCATTGCTTCCTCCATATATATCTCTAAAATTTATATTCCAGTTGAGATTAGAAATGTCCACTCTATTTCCATCTTCCAAACCCAATATATCCAGTAGCTTCTGAGATGCTGCTGAAATAAATACATTCCTTTGTCTGAGGGCCTCAAGGTAGATTAGTTCTTAGCTAATTGTGTTACCCTCTTTAAGTAAAGTCATTATTATTATATATTTCTCAAACTCACACATCCAACATATTACCAGATATTGGTACTGTGCTATATTTTACTTTTTCCCGTACCTTTGGTTATATGTACTAAGAATGCCTTTGGTCATAGCATCATGGAAATCATGTAAAGAAAGAACATAATATTTAATTTAGACATAAATTACTTTAGAATAAAAAGCCATTTCAGGGTCAGAGGCCAAAGCAAACATGAGTGTTCACTCTGATTTTATGTAGATGAGTGTTAACTCCGATTTTATGTAGATGAGTATTAACTCTGATTTTATGTAGATGAGTGTTAATTCTGATTTTATGTAGATGAGTGTTAACTCTGATTTTATGTAGATGAGTGTTAACTCTGATTTTATGTAGATGAGTGTTAATTCTGATTTTATGTAGATGAGTGTTAACTCTGATTTTATGTAGATGAGTACATACATATCCTATGTCCTCCTAGCTTTTACCTTCTCCAGGGCCAAGTTAAAAATAAAATTATTTCAGGGTTATTTTCTAGGAATGAAGTTATTAAATCTGAAATTGGATAGACTTGGCAAAGTATTATATTTTTACTAATTTATTTTTAGAGTTTAATAGGATTTATAACTTCTTTAAATGTGCTTGAAATTCTTGATGCCATATCTGTATTGCAATGTACTCCTGTGTGTTCAACATGCTTAAAGTTCTTGATGTGATGTCTGTAAAAACTCGGTTCCCGGATTTTTCATATAAAGTTCTGAATTAATAAAGGGGGTCCTGTCATAGGTTCTTAAAAATCATTGCTTAATATTGATTTTTTACATTTGTATGTTACAGGAACTTTAAAATCCACAAACATTAATACAACAAAATATGTGATGTAATGAATCCACTTTATCATATGAAAATAATGTTCATGCCTTTACACTGAGTTCAAGCTGAAATTTCTCATGCTAGAACATCTACAAGACCATTTCTGCTTATATATAATTTCTGGCATAAACCATTTCAGGCCAATTTGTTCAGATAGCAGTAATCTTAGAGTCCCATAAAATACATTACAAGATCAGCATTCAAAACATAAATGCTAAAATCTTTTGGGGATTTTGCATTTGCTATAAACCACAAATTCAAAAAAAGTCAATGAGTAATGATTCTTATGTGGACAAAATAGTTGTCCATACCATATACACATACTTGAGGCAAAATCTCATTTGTTAAAATGCTTTGAAAAAGACTAATTCGCAGTCATTACAGTGTTTTTATCAAATAAATTTTGTCAGACTAGGTAGATAGATGGTGGTGTTCTCTTCTTGTGTCACTGGATACAAACTTCTGTTAATATGTTCAATATGTAGGATATGGAGGTGCTATTTACATAAAAGATACAGTATTATGAATTGAGGCCATGTTTTAAAGTTAGATCTTTGATATGTCATATTCATAATTAAATCAGTGGAATGCTGTGTTAGCACTTGTTATACCATTGAAATATGTAAACTGATTAATGATACAACAGTTAAAATGTCAGTCACAGAAACCAACAGATTAAAGACAGATGGAAACTGAAAGTGCAGGTTTAGCCTGCCAATCTAAATCTTTATACATACTGTACAGCTCAAGTGGCATAGTGGTTAGAGTGTCCGCCGTGGAAGCGGGAGGTCATGGGTTCAATCACCGGCTGAGTCATACCAAAGTGTTATAAAAATGGTACTAACAACTGCCTATATATGCACTCAGCATTAATCGGTTAGGGTTAAGACTGGTCGGCCTCGTGTCAGGATAATGTGACTGGGTGTGACATCATGCTATGTGTCTGCATCATGATGCCCCAGTGCTAGACATCACTATAAACTGCCCCACTGCAGACATTGTAGTGATATGACTGAATTTTTGTTAAAGCAACGTTAAAAATCCTAATCAAACAAACAAATACATATTGTATATTTCAATATTACATAATATCTAGGTTACTGATTCCAAATCTTGTGTTGGACTAACATGGAATTGTTGGACACTAAAACATTTTTGAGCAACTAATTATGGTCTGTCTTTAAATTCTTGCCAGATTCTTTGAGATTTCAAACTTTTGTAAGATTGAAGCTTTTGTATGCTACTTAAATTGACTGAATTGTTTTTATTGCATGCTGGACATAAAAAGTCAGGTACCTACCCTTCTCATTGTTACATAATTTCCTTCCTTGAGCTGACAGTTTTTCTTATTTCAGAAACAAATTTGTTTCAGTTTTATCCTATTTGCATATATATATATATATATATATATATATATATATATATATATATATATATATATATATATATATATATATATATATATATATATATTCAACCATTTGTGTTGTATTTTAGGCCAAGGAAAAGAGGCAGTCAAGCTTTTGCTGATTCATGGTCAAAATGAACAAGCTTTAAAGACTGCCAGAAAGACACTGCAGGAAAATACAATTGCCCAAACTTTGCTGGTAAACTTGCAAGTTGACATGTCTAATGAACCTGATAAACGTCCATGTAATGAAGATCTGCAGAGGAGAGTAAAGGAAGCTAAAGCATTGTTCCAAAACTGCAGAAATGTTGATGGTTTTGCAGAAGCTAGCCTTCTTCTTGCAGATCTAAAAAAAGGTGTACCAGACCTTACAGAAAGTGTTTTGCATATTAAACAAGCTTGGAAAGCTTTTCTTGACTCAAAGCCATATGGTAATTTTGCTGGTATGCTGGAGTGTGTGGAGTGGATTGTAACTCACAAACAAATCACCAAAGACAATTTATCGTGTCTTGTTCAAGGATTTGACTACCTATTCAGTGTTGCTCAGACTCTATCTTGTCCAAAATCATCAGAAGACAAGGAATTGCTTTTGAAATATGACAGTTTCTATGGTTTATTCTCCACCAAGCCAGATTATGTGATATATTGTCCAAAACAGAATCCAAGATGTAAGAAAATGATAAAAGACTTGCTCCCATCCAAGGAACAGGTAGAGATTGAGGCTGACATGAAAGAAGCTCATGAAATGATTGCCGTGTATCTTTTGAATAGGGCCAAAGGTTGGCTAAAGAATGTGGTGGAGTCAGTAACAAAAATGAGAAATGAAGTTCGTCAGTGTTATTGGATCCAGGTTGGTCTTCCATGCCCAGATATGAAGAAGCAAGAAGGAAGATGCCCAAAAGTTCATTATCCCCTAAACAAAAGAACGTTTGAGGAATTGATTGAAATTGACAGAAAGTTCATTGAATTGCAGCGAAACATAGAGTTGGGAGCTAAGCATCTGAGAGTGACCTGTCCAACAAGTCTGATAGAACATGTGGAGTTCTTCCTTGGGTACTCTTTTTCTACTCCCTGTGAAAAAGTTGACAAATTCACCTCCTGCAGAATGATCATAGAAGACCTAATACCAGTGAGCTATCATTCCCGTATGCTGTCAAGTGGATACCCATGTGAAGTTCTTACAAAGATGAATTTACCTGTTAAGGAGTACATGAAAGTATTCATAGAGGAACGATGGAAA
This sequence comes from Unio delphinus, assembly GCA_029339505.1. NCBI lineage: Eukaryota > Metazoa > Mollusca > Bivalvia > Unionida > Unionidae > Unio > Unio delphinus. Next base: position 8,631,551 of record JAQISU010000361.1, on the reverse strand, counting down.
GAAGACACAAAAGGTGGGAGGATATTCAGAACGATTGCTGTCAAATCTGCAAATGTTTTCCTATTGGTTGGATTTTGGTGTCATTTGTTCAATATTGATTTTGATTTTGACAAGAAACTGAGAGAGTTTGAAAGTGTACTCAGCGAGGAGCAGAATCAGGAAAAGAAAAAACGGAAATGGAAATATCTTGCTTTGATGACAGATCATGAATCACGCGGTGACTCTGGCAGTAACTGGATTGTGCAATCCCTGGCACGCAGATTTTATGACAGCTATTATCACCTGACAAAACCAACAGCAGATCCACTGGAGTCTCTGATCCAGTTTACCAAGTTTGTTGCTCTGATTAGCACGAAGGCAGAAGAAGTCCTGCCTGAACCGAAATTCTTCCTTATGTGGCTTGAGTTTTACACCACCCTGTCATTTTTCCTCCATGCCAGGATAAATAAAGAAATGCCGATGCATTCTTCTGAACAGCAAGATGCCTCATTTTTTGTACCAGCCAGTTACCTACATTTGGTGAACTATATTGAGGGCACTTTTCCAAGACATGCAAATTTCATCCAAAAGGCTGTAAGCCATTTCAGTCTCAAAAGGGCCAGTCATGCTTTGGTTCAAGAGAGACTGAACCGCATCATTATTATGGTAGGTGGTACTATAAATTGTACGAGTCTCCTCAACGTCCTCTTCAGAGCTGATTTGGACCATGTTTTCAATTGTGTAATGGCAGAGAGAGTCCTTGTTCTGGCCATGACACTGATCAGCAATGTTGGAACATTTGTATCAATATCATCAGAAACAGTTCTCTTGCAGGCTTTGACCAAGCTACAACCTCCTGAGAATTGTCCAAATAGGCTACGGTTGGCACTTGAATCTGTACAACAAGCACAGTGTATACGTGATGTGGGAGCTGCTTTGAATGCCCTCTTGAGAGAGAGGGAAGGAGAGCATTTGATGTGTTGTAAATGGATACCATCAAGCCATCGAAAAGACCAAAGAGATCATATTCAATCAACTCCACTAACTAATGTTGTACTCCTACCTGAAATTTTCCCTGGAGAGAAAACTTTAGCAGCTATAAGTCATGAATCTGGATTAGGGAGGTGTCCAGATTCAGAGGTGATGGAATTAGTTGGTGACAATGAAGAAGAAATACAGATGTCAGTGGAAGAAAAAATGAAATGGGAAAGTGATGCTGCAGCTCGGGAAAAAGCTCACACAGAGAAGGAAGCTGGCATTAAGATTCTCAGATTGTTTAGAAGGCTGGTGTTGGCTGCCAAATGTCATAACCTGAAGGCTAGAGTTCAAGAACATATGATCAAAGAAGAGCTGGATAAAAAAATGAAGCTTTTTGAGACAGCTAAAGTGACTGATGTTATGTGTGGAATATGCAATGTATATTTTGAATATAGTTTGGATCAAAGCATGACAAAAGACATGGTCCATGATTGGTCTGAGAAGACCAATGCTAATAATACAGGTAGATTAGACTTTGAAGGTAAAGTAGCATCAGGTTCTATTGCAAGATTAAACCAGAATGAGTATACTGCAGAAAGTGGAGATATTGATAAGTCAGTCGACAAAGAGTTGAACAAAATGAGAGCATTGGAACTGGAGAAAACTAAGGTGGAACATACCCAGTCTTGGGAACATATTCAGAAACAACTAGAGTTTCATTCCTTCCGAAATATATTTCTGGAGAAATTTGAACCCAACATTAAGTTCATACAAGAGAAAATCCAGCAATACGAACTTAACAATCCACACATTAGAAGTACAGTGTACACCAATTGGCAGCTAGACGTAAGCAGGTTACTGTCTTGTATGACGGACATAAATCATGAAATAAACACAATCTTGCATGAGAGGTCATGGAAAACCACTCAGAATCTACAGCATCTCATTGATGATATGTTTGGGGCCTACAGTGCAGTGCAACAGTATGTGGATAAAGCTTACATAACATTTAAACAGGTTAGCTAAACAATTGATTTTCAACTTTTAATGAAAACTATAATACTAAGCTCTGTGTCCATTGTCAAATATTGACTTTGTTTTTCCTGTTATCCTTTGCAACATTGCCCAACATATGTCAGTTCTCATACAGTGTCCTGAATGGAAATGTTTGCTTGGGCATGATTGAAATTTCAAACCCAAATGTTTACATTAATTTTGGATGTAAGTTTTTAATGTAACATAATATGGAAATAATTTTAGCCGAATAGTTTTCTTCTATTGCACTGTCACACAGCACAGCATGTTATTATTTCATGATAAGTTGTGAAATAAATTATGTGATGTATCAAACAAAATGGAGGTTTTAGTCACTTTAAACACATTAGGCTCTATGTGCCATTGTCATTTTTGATGCATTATACCATCTGACTGTATAAAAATCTCATATTAATGCCTAATAGGGTTATCTTGTGAAGAGATGTCACAAAATGTGTAATGTGTAATGTTTTGTCAGTTTTTATATCTATAAAATCCCACAAGAATACAGTGTTACACAGAATATTACAATTGTATAGCACATAGCTTTGGGAAGTTAAGCCATTTCAAATGAAGGATAAATTTCAAAGATGCTTAGTAAACCACTTATGACAATTATAAAAATAAAAATTAAGCAGGAAATTATTAATATTAAATCTTTAAATATAGGATGATATTTCATAAACTGCATTTTTTTCAGAAAGTCCATTAACTGCATCCTTTATAAAAATCTGACATTTTCTAGTAGAACTTGCTCACTAGCTTTTCAGAGCTCTAAGAACGAACCATATGAATATGAGAACTGTCTAGATAGAGTTTGGGAGACATCTGCATGTGTATGTATGTGTATATATATATATATATATATATATATATATATATATATATATATATATATATATACATACACATTGACACACAAGTCTCTTCTGCATTTGAAAAAAATAAAATCTTTCTGAGTTTCCATAGCTTTTAATTGTCCTTTATAATTAATCAGTGGATGCTGAGTGTATAACAATGGAACTTGATATCACACACACAATCTGCCATCACAGTGAGAAATATCAGTAATAATGACACAAAGAATATAGTTCTTTTAGAAACTGTGTTAGCTTTGTTTATCTGGAATGCTTATGTTAGCAGCCTTTTTGATTTTTTTTTATCATATGCGTTCTCAATACCTACTAGAAACATATCACACAAGGGGAGGCTATCTATATTACCCAAATGGAGGCTATCTATATTAAAATGCTTTACATCAAGATCATTGTCTTTTCTAGTCCTAATTTTAGGAAGACCTCTCTCTATATAGACCATTTTTATACTCTTTAGTATGTAGAATCTCTTGTTTGTCCTATAAAGAGCATTTTTATACACTTTGGTATATAGAATCTCCTATTTGTACTATACCAAATATTTTCCTACACTTTGGTATGTATAATCTCCTATTTGTACTATACAGAGAGTGTTTCTACACTTTGGTATGTATAATCTCCTATTTGTACTATACAGAGAGTGTTTCTACACTTTGGTATGTATAATCTCCTATTTGTACTATACAGAGAGTGTTTCTACACTTTGGTATGTATAATCTCCTATTTGTACTATACAGAGAGTGTTTCTACACTTTGGTATGTATAATCTCCTATTTGTACTATACAGAGAGTGTTTCTACACTTTGGTATGTATAATCTCCTATTTGTACTATACAGAGAGTGTTTCTACACTTTGGTATGTATAATCTACTATTTGTACTATACAGAGAGTGTTTCTACACTTTGGTATGTATAATCTCCTATTTGTACTATACAGAGAGTGTTTCTACACTTTGGTATGTATAATCTCCTATTTGTACTATACAGAGAGTGTTTCTACACTTTGGTATGTATAATCTCCTATTTGTACTATACAGAGAGTGTTTCTACACTTTGGTATGTATAATCTCCTATTTGTACTATACAGAGAGTGTTTCTACACTTTGGTATGTATAATCTCCTATTTGTACTATACAGAGAGTGTTTCTACACTTTGGTATGTATAATCTCCTATTTGTACTATACAGAGAGTGTTTCTACACTTTGGTATGTATAATCTCCTATTTGTACTATACAGAGAGTGTTTCTACACTTTGGTATGTATAATCTCCTATTTGTACTATACAGAGAGTGTTTCTACACTTTGGTATGTATAATCTCCTATTTGTACTATACAGAGAGTGTTTCTACACTTTGGTATGTATAATCTACTATTTGTACTATACAGAGAGTGTTTCTACACTTTGGTATGTATAATCTCCTATTTGTACTATACAGAGAGTGTTTCTACACTTTGGTATGTATAATCTCCTATTTGTACTATACAGAGAGTGTTTCTACACTTTGGTATGTATAATCTCCTATTTGTACTATACAGAGAGTGTTTCTACACTTTGGTATGTATAATCTCCTATTTGTACTATACAGAGAGTGTTTCTACACTTTGGTATGTATAATCTCCTATTTGTACTATACAGAGAGTGTTTCTACACTTTGGTATGTATAATCTCCTATTTGTACTATACAGAGAGTGTTTCTACACTTTGGTATGTATAATCTCCTATTTGTACTATACAGAGAGTGTTTCTACACTTTGGTATGTATAATCTCCTATTTGTACTATACAGAGAGTGTTTCTACACTTTGGTATGTAGAGTTACCGTTATGGCTTATAAAAACCCTTTTTCTACACTTCTTTCAGATAACAAAGTAAATAGTGAGTGACAATCTATATTACCTTGCATTTCCTGTTCTGTTGAAATGGTGGAATTTCATAAACAGTAAACTCTAGGTTATGTTAGGATACTTATTCATAAGTATTATGTACATGTGTTTTCATTTAAATGTTACAATTTCAGATTTTCTATTTCAGAGGCAGGCTGCTATGGCATCACAGATAGAAATCCCAGAAACCGAAAATTGGGAGGATGAGATTGAAAATGTTTTGGTTGATTAAAATCAGATAGAGCTCAAGAATAATGTCAGATAACGGACACACATTAATTAAATGGCACATGAAATGACAAATAACGGACACACATGAAATGACACATAATGGACACACATGAAATGACACATAATGGACACACATGAAATGACACATAATGGACACACATGAAATGACACATAATGGACACACATGAAATGACACATAATGGACACACATGAAATGACACATAATGGACGCACATGAAATGACACATAATGGACGCACATGAAATGACACATAATGGACGCACATGAAATGACACATAATGGACACACATGAAATGACACATAACGGACACTCATGAAATGACACATAACGGACACACATGAAATGACACATAACGGACACACATGAAATGACACATAACGGACACACATGAAATGACACATAATGGACACACATGAAATGTCAGATAACGGACACACATGAAATGACACATAATGGACACACATGAAATGACACATAACGGACACACATGAAATGACACATAATGGACACACATGAAATGACACATAATGGACACACATGAAATGACACATAATGGACACACATGAAATGACACATAATGGACACACATGAAATGACACATAATGGACACACATGAAATGACACATAATGGACACACATGAAATGACACATAACGGACACACATGAAATGACACATAACGGACACACATGAAATGACACATAATGGACACACATGAAATGACACATAATGGACACACATGAAATGACACATAATGGACACACATGAAATGACACATAATGGACACACATGAAATGACACATAATGGACACACATGAAATGACACATAATGGACACACATGAAATGACACATAATGGACACACATGAAATGACACATAATGGACACACATGAAATGACAGATAACGGACACACATGAAATGACATAATGGACACACATGAAATGACACATAATGGACACACATGAAATGACACATAACGGACACACATGAAATGACACATAATGGACACACATGAAATGACACATAATGGACACACATGAAATGACACATAACGGACACACATGAAATGACACATAACGGACACACATGAAATGACACATAATGGACGCACATGAAATGACACATAATGGACACACATGAAATGACACATAATGGACACTCATGAAATGACACATAACGGACACACATGAAATGACACATAACGGACACACATGAAATGACACATAACGGACACACATGAAATGACACATAATGGACACACATGAAATGACACATAATGGACACACATGAAATGATACATAATGGACACACATGAAATGTCAGATAATGGACACACATGAAATGACACATAATGGACACACATGAAATGACACATAATGGACACACATGAAATGACACATAATGGACACACATGAAATGACACATAATGGACACACATGAAATGACACATAACGGACACACATGAAATGACACATAATGGACACACATGAAATGACACATAACGGACACACATGAAATGACACATAATGGACACACATGAAATGACACATAACGGACACACATGAAATGACACATAATGGACACACATGAAATGACACATAATGGACACACATGAAATGACACATAATGGACACACATGAAATGACACATAACGGACACACATGAAATGACACATAATGGACACACATGAAATGACAGATAACGGACACACATGAAATGACACATAATGGACACACATGAAATGACACATAATGGACACACATGAAATGACACATAACGGACACACATGAAATGACACATAATGGACACACATGAAATGACACATAATGGACACACATGAAATGACACATAATGGACACACATGAAATGACACATTGGACCTATGCAAGGTTCCTAATTTTCAATAATTTATTTCCAGAACAAGTTAGAGCACTGTCAGATGTAGAGAATGCCTGAGATGGCAAACCATGTAATAATTGTAGTTAGATCATGCTTTTAAATCAAGTGTAATTTTCTAAGTTTGCAGTTCATGGCTCATATTTTGTCAAAGAAAATGAAATAGTGAGCTTTAATTATTTCAAAATTGTGGTTTAATTTGCAGTTTATGTATTTTAAATATTATTTGTACAGAATCCACGGCCTTGTATGCAAAATAGTCTTTAGTGTGAATGTTGATCATTATACATCATTGTATTAGAAAAGACAAGATATTACTAACACACTTCTCTAGTGGCCTAAGTGGATAGAGCATCTGACTTGGATGTGGTAAGCCTTGGATTTGAACCTCATTCCATTCATACCAAAGACTTAAAAAATTGTACTAACAGCTGCCTTGCTTGGCGCTCAGCATTAAGAGGTTAATGTTAAGACTGGTTGGCCTGGTGTCAGGATAATGTGAATGGGCCTGGACATCATACTACATGTCTGCAGCATGATGCTTCATTGCTAGACACAACTATAAACAGCCACACTGCTGACATCCTTGTGATATGCCCGAAATGTTTTTAAAGCTACATTAAAATTGAAATCACACACACACACACACACACACACACACACACACACACACATGATATAACATTTGGGACCAGTCTTTGTACTAGAAAAGTGAATACAGTAAACCTGTCTTGAGAGACCACCTGTCTTGAGAGAATAGGTTCTCCAGGTACAGATTTACTTATTATATAATGTTATAGCCTGTTATGAGAGAACACCTGTCATGAGACCATTATGTTTTGGCAGAAGGATTGATTTCAAGAAGGTTCCACTGTATGACCAATGTTTTCTTTCATTCACTGTTATCACAAAAACTAGCCACTTTTTACAATTTTGTTCTAAATTTGCTGAAGTATTGAGTTTTTCATGAAATTTCCGTGCCACAAATTATTGTTGAAGAAATTTTTTGAACAAATTAGTAAATAAGTATACACAAAAGTTTTTTGCATTGATACAGGATATGAGAAAAATAAACAGTTTTGGGTGTAGATTATAAGCAACCAGTCAGTTAGATCATAATGATGACAGATGAAGAGAAATGCAGACATGATGACTGTAAATTCTATGGATATTGTTAGAAATATAGAAGGAAGGTAAGACACTGAAATCAGAGAAATGGACGATTTTACTATGTGTGCAGATATGTATAGGATCAGGGGAATGGACATTTTTACTATGTGTACAAATATGTATAGGATCAGGGGAATGGACGTTTTTACTATGTGTGCAAATATGTATAGGATCAGGGGAATGGACATTTTTACTGTGTGCAAATATGTATAGGATCAGGGGAATGGACGTTTTTACTATGTGTACAAATATGTATAGGATCAGGGGAATGGACATTTTTACTATGTGTACAAATATGTATAGGATCAGAGAAGATAAATTATGCTTTGATAGAAATTTTTTAATTTCTCTGAGTGTATTACCAGATAGTTTTCCTTAGCCTAGCAATGAAATATATCACACTTTTCTTATGTCTGCATGTCCATATGAGTTTCTGACCTTGTAAGAAGGAGTGATTTTTTAGAAGGATTTGAATTTATTGCATTTCATCTGTAAATACTAGGATTTAACAGGTGGCATAATGTATTCTTTAGTATTATATATTTACTTTTTATTGATTAGCTAGAATGTATAATAAGTGAATCTGCTGTGTGCAGTCCTCAGTGGGATACAGTTTTATAAAACAGATTGCTTTGATTGTCCAGACAGTATTGTAATTCACATAATAGTTGAAGTGGGAAATGATACACTGTTGTCATGAGCCAGAATTTGCTGCATCTCAGAATGTTTTACTGTAAACACGGAATAATCACAAACAATACAACAATTCTCTGATAACCTGATGTCCCACGGCATGTGCATTAAACTGAAGTCATTACAATTTAGCCCTCTTTGACCAAAATGAAGTACGATATTTATGAGATACTTGGTTTATCAAATTGGTTGATGTACCATTTTTTAATTTTTAAATAAGTATATTCTTTTGCTTTTTTTCATTTTTTTTTCAACTTGCATTAATAAATCATGATAAAAATTATGCATTATCATCATAATAAGTGACTCTAATATCCCAGATCAAAAGGAGCTGGGCCTTGCAGATATACAAAGTTTATCGTGGTTGTCTGGGCCACTACCAAACAGTCCCTGGAATTGTATCACTAGTTCATGGATGAATGCATAGGCCCAGACTACCGGTAGTCAAATACAGTGTAACGGGCCGATGTAAACGACTCCTATGATAGATAGGGAAATTTGAGTTTAAGGTAGCTGTACACAAACCAGTAGCCATTGATATATGTTATTGAATTAAGATGCAGTGATATATACTTATATTTTTACTTATGTATGTACATTATCCATACAAGTCTGACAGCTTACAAAGCGCTCTATATGGCAATGCTGTGAGTGGAAATGAAGTAAACCTCGAATAAGTCATTGTGTTTTGATATGTTTAAGCCAGGATTTAAATCCATGCTTACAAAATGTATATTCTGCATAATTTTGTCCACAAGCAATATTGTAATAATTATAAGATATACCGGTAACTACTGCAGAGAAAGGTTGTAAACATCTAATGATATTCCTGTTCTACAGAAAATTATTTAAAAAAAATATTAATTGCTAGTAATTTGCAGATAAAGTTTATGCATAGAAATCTTAAGAATGCTTGAGATGTTCAGAGTAAGGTTGATTGTAAGCATTGATATTACCATCCAGTAATATGCTTTTGATTGGCTTTGTCTGCATTCTAGACCAAGAGAAAGAAGAGTTTATAAGAATTAATGATCTTTTGTGGAGAGTATAGTACACTGTATTTGTTTATTCTGGAACTTGTTTGCGATGTTTTTCATTTCCTTGGTAACATTACTATGCATGCTCTATGTTTCTTAAGAGTAATTGATTTAAACAGACTGTAAATAAAGCCATCCAAAAATAGCCCACTGTACAGTATGATTTCTAAATAATTAAGGACACTGTACAGTATGATTTCTAAATAATTAAGGACACTGTATAGTATGATTTCTAAATAATTAAGGACACTGTACAGTATGATTTCTAAATAATTAAGGACACTGTACAGTATGATTTCTAAATAATTAAGGACACTGCAAACTTTAACATGTAGAGACGAGTATTTATGAACACTGTAGAAGTTTTAGTGATTTTCAAATTTGTTAAAGGTTTTATTTTTGTAAATAGCAGATCTCGGCAAAAACAACTGAGGCAAAATCATTATATCTCTCAACATTAATTCATAAGTGTTAATTTACAGAAATATGATTTAAAGATATAATGAACCATCTTATGAAATTATGACTTCAGTTACAAATGATTAAAGGATTGGGTTTTTTCTTCTTTCTATAAAGCATTATTGTGCATGCAATATTTTGACTAAGAGATCGTAAGAAAGTTTAATGATGTTAATTCTGTTGAATCCACATAATAATTAGTATAGCATTTTCTTAACATCAGGACATAGTTTGGACATTGTATAATTATATTAGATAATAATTTATGGTAATTAGTTAAGATTTCACAAAATTAAATATAAATTTACATTTGTAAATGTTATAGTGAATTGTCCAGGTTAACTAACCATGAATTTTAAAAAAAGACGATTGTGAGAATAGTACAACATGTCTTGCTTTCCAAGACAAAAGAGCCCAGCTCAAGTATGTTGAATAAACATTTTGATTGACAGCTGTGAAAAGGAAGAATTTGAAAAATTGTCAAACGGCACTTTCTGTTGACCATCATAAAGACGTTATCACCTTTTACTCACTATTTCCATGATTTTTTAAACAAAATTGGTACTATTTATGTTAGTGCAATGTGATCAACCAAATATGTATTGTATGTATTGATCTTTTTCTTTTGCTAAAGTGAGATTTTCTGTTATCCATATGAAATAGTTGAATGTTATTTCAAATAATAATACACTAATAGAACAGAAGATAACCAAACACCATTAGATTCATTAAAAATGACTCATGTCATTCATGAACTATATATACATATATCTATATATATATATATATATATATATATATATATATATATAAGAAAACTGCCCATAGTTTCTTGTGTGTTGGCCTTTCTCTCAGTGTTCTTCATCTACCAGTTATGCTGGCAACAATATATTTGCTATCTTGCACTGACAAAGGACATTAAACCCCAAAACAACACAAATAACAAGACTTTGATGGCTTTCTGAAACTGTTTTCACCTGAACAACCACACATTTAAATTAATTACGCTGTTATGCAAAGTGCACGTGATCTAGTTGAGTTACAAATCATATTGAAAAATTGTGAAAACAAAAATAGCCATATCATATTGTTTTATGATGTCACAATTGCAATTCGCATCATCAAAAATCATTAACAAAAGAACTTATGAAAGTTAAATTTAATTAGATAAGCACCAGTAATGACTATGGTGGGCTTTGTAGTACACTTTTGGATTTGTAATGCAGTTATCTGATGTTTAAAATGATTGCATCATGTAAGTAGAAATATGGTGGCATTTGTGCAAACTAACATACAGTAAAACCTGTCTTGAGTAACCACTACTTTGAAAGACCACCTGTTTTGAGAGAACATTATTCCATGCTCCATGCACAAACTTATTGATTATATAGTGTTACAACCTGTTATAAAAGACCACCTGCCTTGAGAGACCATTAATTTTTGGCAGAAGAGGTGGTTTTTCAAGACAGGTTCTACTGTATTGGGAAATGGTTTTTTTTAAAAGAAAACATTTTGTTGGTGTAAGATATTCAAGCAGCAGAGAGGGTGAATCCTACAACGTTTTTAGACAAAATTTGATTGAAATCCTAAAACGAGCCGTCTTATAATCTTATTTTAACCAAAAAAAAGGCGAACCCTACAACGTTTTCAGACAAAAAATTGATTGAAATCTACATACGAAATCATTTTAACTAAAAAAATGAAAACGATTTTTTAATTAATTTTGGTCGCAACTTGTTGTCATCTACCCTCTCTGCTGCTAAAGTTTTCAGTTCTGGGTTAACAAAAATAATAAAATGATTTTAACCGAATATTTGATCAAGTCCTTAGGACGAAAATCACTACGATTTCACAAACAGACTAATCGCTAACACCTCTTCTTGTAAATCAATCAGATTATTTGACTGGTCGGTGAGTTTGAAATTAATTCTGGTTAATGAATTATTATGGCATCGCATATAGACAGGATTAATTGGGTTTTCAATAATTAGGAATCCTGGAGGAGCTGTTGGTGCAAATGAATAAAGAATATATCCTTGCTGAGCTTGATTTGATCGTTCGAGATTAATTTGATAGCTTCCTTCGATAACATCACACACTAAATTAAGTGCAATCACCGTTGAAATATTCACGTTGAACGGAGCGATATGCCTACCACCATCATCTGGATCATTATTATGTTTGAGGAGGACAGTTGAGTCTGATTTTTGTAGTGCTTTGATATCGGTTTTAACAATTTTTGCTAATTCATCAGCGTTGTATTTCGGAAACTTGAAATTACGCAGATTGTCTTCTGTGATATTGTAATCGGTTAGGAATCGTTGTTTATTGTCGCTGTTGTCATTAATTATTGTTTGAATAATTAGTTCATAGATATATTTCATGTCCGATATAAGCTGATTTATTATTTCAACGTGTTTTTGCGATCTTGTTTTCCGTAGTTGTTCTAGTTGTGTGTCATATAATTGTTTAATCTCATTAAAATAACCACGGACGTCAGTTAGCGTAAATGAAATAGTAACAGATGAGTCGGTTGTTCTTTTAATGATAAAATCCCATTGCAATGTGTCTTTGTTGGTGAATATAAATCTATCGGCGATTCTTCCTTTTCTTATATCAGATAAATTATCTTGATAACTGGGATTGATTTCATGATATGATTGTACATCCGTGGTTAAGTCGGTGGTGGATTTTTCAGGTGGTTTTTCAGGCCATCCTAGTACGGTTCTAATAGAACTTTGATAGATATCTACGACGTATCCTTCTGTGCTTATCTCAATTGCGGATGATAGTGTCGGCTCATGAACTGTTATAGCGATTTTTGATTCTTTTCCAGTAATCGATTTTATTCTACGCGCGAATTCATTATTGATTTGTTCGATTTGGTATGACCCTGTTGGTATCGAAACGACGTTCCAGTCTGGAGTTCCGTCGGGTTTATTCTTATTTGCAAACACTAAAGAGTTATTCGGTTGTTGACCACCAAATGGTTTTGATCTGATATTAGGCCAACTGTGATATACTCGTAGTTTTGCAAGCGCGATTTCACTCACAGGAACCGGAGAGGGGAAATTCACACTAAACTCGGGTTCCGTTGATGTAATTGATATCATACTCGTTTGTACTGGTTTCGTGTTCTCCACTATTTGTTGAAGTAATTCCTGCTGTGTCGTCATTATACTCATGATTTATTTCTAATTTTGGTATCGAGGAATCATAAATACTGACCATCACTGAGAATTCACAATCTGGTAATGTTGATATTATTGAGATCATTTTGTTTTTTGGGTTCGTGTTTTCTGATTCCATCGGTGTTGTCATTGTTATTATACTCATGTTGTCGCTCTAATTTCGATATCGCGGAATCAAAAATACTGACCATCGCTGAGAATTCACTATCTGATATAATTGTATTATCGAGTGACGACGATATCATCAATGATAATTGCGAGTATGCGGTTGATGCAATATAAAATTGAAGTAAGTAATTCTGCAGTTTACTCTGGCTGCATGATGATATCTTTTTTGCTATCCCGGTTGATATACCCCCGATTGTAGCCACCGCAGAAATGCAAATTGGAACTACGACCGGGGCAATCATTGTAACAGATGCTAGTATTATTCCGGCACCAGTGAGAACGCTTGACACCGAGCATATAATAACATCAATTGCGGTGATTCTTCGTCGGTATTTTTTTATTTTTATTTGATACTCCTCAGTGAGGGTTTTGAGTCTATTCTGAAATTCTCTGACCTGATCATAGCGACATTGCGTTGATGAAATCATTGTTATTTTAAAAACGCTAGCGTTTTCAATTGTGAAATCCGAAGGATTTTCCTTTCAATTATCCTATTATTGACCTGGTTTTAGGATCTGAAGAGGGGACACCGGATACAAATTCTATTATCCAGGGTAGTGACTCCCTAATCACAGACTCGTCGGAATTCTTTATAACAATCGTAAGCGGGATTGGTATAGCAGGTGGAGGTTTTGGTATTTTCTCTAGTATATACATCAATGTGTTAACACCGCTGATACCTGTGTTGCTGAATTCCAAATCAAATTTACGGTGATGTATTATTGTAAGTCGGTAGCAACCTGGTGCACCAGTATGTCTGTTGCCAACACGAAGATAATTTTCATTTCCCCGGATCCAATCAAAGGTTCCACTATCAACCGTGTACACGATGTTATTGACGCTTACACTATGTGGAATTTTTACCTTATTGATAGCCGCGATAATTTCAACGAGAGTCATAACTGCCACAGGTGGGGTTCCAAAAAACTTATTAACAATGTCATTGACTGGTTTTTGATTTTCTTTTAGTTTAAGAAGATCGTCGGAAATATCGAGATAATTTACCCTGATTTTGGTAGGATCTATTGTTTTTCCACTCTCCTCCTTGTTAGAAAAGAATGAAACCAGAAGTTCGTTGATTCTAATCAGTGCTTGGGTTTTAATATGGTTGTCGATGTTAGAAAATTTCGTCGTGATATCTTGGAGGCTACTGCCCTCAAAGAACTTATTAACCATTTCATTTGTGAGCTTTTGTTCGTCAATAGCTTTTTTAACTTCAGCGAGGGTTGGACCTGTCAACGATGTGGTTTCAGAACCAGGTGTTCTCCCCAAAAATCTATCCACGATGGTATTAAGTGTTGTTTGTCTCATCATAAACATATTAATATCTTTGAGAGTTATTATAGATGTAGCCGGGATACCAAAGAAATTATTAGCGATGTAGGCATTGTGAGTGTGCTTGCCGATAAACTCACTGATTTCAGCGAGAGTCATGCCTGCCACAAGCGGGGTTCCAAAAAACTTAACAATGACGTCGTTAGTGGGTTTTTGATCTTCTATTAGTTTAGAAATCTCGAGATAATTTGCCTTGATTTCATTTTCATTCATCATCCCTCCCGCGTCCTTGTTAAAAAAGAATAGCGATAGATAGTTTTTAATTTCAGCGAGAGTCATGCCAACCACAAGCGGTGTTCCAAAGAATTTATGTATGACATTTTTGCGAAAATTATTATAACCTCGTATAAGATCATTCAGCTCACGTTCGTTGGTAGCAATCGCGTCGGTGATCGTAGACACAAGTGCGCCTGGTTTAAGTCGTCCGTCGTTGGAATACAGCGCAATAGAGTTTTCAGCGGCGTCGCGCTGCCGTATCAAAATGTCATTCAATGACACATCACTGGATTTCAATTTACCCTGTTTGTCTTGAAATACAACTATTTCATTAGGATCAACATTTGTTAAGTTCAACGTCTCAGCGATTTCATCTTCAATTATTTTTTTTATATCCTTGACAGAATCAGGTGGTGCAGTGTCATCGGGTTTGGGTTTCAAAGATCTCCCCCAAATATCAATCATGTTATTGTAAAACTCTTTCTCTCTCTAAAATCGTTTCGATTTCCAGCGATTGCTAGTGTATTCATTCACGACAACATGTGGTGGTTTTCCGCTTGGGTTACTCAAGGAGTTAGAAATAGCGTCAAGGACATTTAATACTTCGCTGCCACATATTGGTGGGTCATTCATTTGTTGTGTTGGTAGCGTAGAATACCAAGTCTTCATTGGAAGGGTTTTTATATACCGCATAAACTCTTTTGGCGGGGCTAATCCATATGAATCAAAATAGACAATCCCACGTGGATCAATAGCGTATGCAACCCAGTGAGTTCCAGGTCCGGTGCTGTTATCTAAATTAATGATTCCGGTTTCAACGCTGTTTGGTTGATGTGGTAATTGATCTTTCATAAAGACACCTCTGAAGTTTTTAATCGCGAGTTTTTTAGCCGCATCCATTAAATCAAAATTGGACATGGGAACCATAGGTTCCTCAATTAATAAATCGTTCCTGGTAGTCTCAGGCCTGATCCGTGAACGGATCTCCCGCTGTACCACGAATACGGGGTTCCTGGTAGTCTTAGACCCAATCCGTGAACGGATCGTCCCTTTTTTTTATATCCTTTCCCAGTTGCTTTCTTTAGTGCCATTCCTGCTGCAGTACCAACGGCTCCTAACGCCGCTGCTTTAGCCACCGCTGGGGCTGCTGCTGCAATCAATGCTGGAATCGCAGCTAACAACGGAAATATACCGCCTGTTTTAATCATATTTTTGATAGCAGCCGCAGAAAGAGTAATCTGAACACCTTTTTTGGCTGCAAGTGCATCATTGAAATGTTTCACCTGACGAGTTGTCAGCGATAATTTATTTGCACCACCAGTCATTTGATTAGGTTTCAACGTGATTGTGGTTCCACATTTTTTAGCTGATTCCGATTGCAATTTTTTTAATTGACCGGGAGTTAACGTAACACTAATAACACTATATGACATTATACATAATAGATTGATTCTAAATCGTTTACAATTTCAATTACATGTTTTCTACTGGTGCATCTACCACTCTCATTCTTCCTCCAACACCTTCGAGTAGCATTGATTTGTCGCTGAGAATGACAGCAACCGCTCTATAATTAGCAATAGCACCACGAGTCACATTAGCTCTAAAGTGTATATCAACGACGGACTGTCTTGTTAAATCGAGATGTTCCAGTGAGAAGTAATAGATCGGATACAGATTTTTAAAATCATATTGTGATATTTGCAAACCAGTATCGACATTTTGATCACGTGCCATAAATGACAACAGACGATGATACACGCGTGCAATATGATTTTCTGTGTAATTAAGTTGTATATCCTCGGATGGTTCCTGTTGGCCGTTTATTCTCAGTGAGATGTCTTTCACACCTAACTGATCAAATATCATATGACTGAAACGTTGATCGCCAACTCGTGTGTTATCCTGTAACGCTACGAATATATGACGTGGCGCAGCAACACCTTGTTTTGATGCTAGATTCCACGTGAATAACCCGTTGAGATTTGATTGTTTAACATCTGTACTCACGGTTAACCAACTCAACAACGACTTTCCTCCTTGGTCCATAAATGATAGTAATCGTTCTTCTGCGGTGATTGCTGGAGTCAACACTGGCATCCACAATGATATTTTTGTTAAATTGACTTTACCGGCATCAGCATTGGGATTTGCAGCATCTGCTGGAATCCTCCAGATTGCGTCATTATCATCACTCTTTCGTACAAGCGATACTGTATGCTTCGCCCCATAAATAACTTTTCGGACGTTTCTACAGAATCCAAATATGTGATGCAGTGGAATCGCGCATGAAAATGATTTACGCGCTCCTTGCAACATTGAAATACGTGTTGCAGCTCCTAGATTGAAGTTAGGATCGTTGTTTATAATCATATTCTCGACATCAACATTAGCAGCACCAGCATTATTCTGTGGTCGTCTTATAATAAATTGATTTCCTCCAGCGGTATTTTTAACATCCTTTGCAAACATCATAGAGGGTCCTGCTGATCTTGTATAATCATCGGAATATCTCGCTAACCCGATTATTGTTGTAGCCACATCAACGTCACGATCTATGGACTCAATTTCTTTTCCATCAATGAGATATCTAGCACTCTCAAATAACGCCATAATACCATTATTGACAAAACCGACTTGAGTACCAGCTGGATACTCTGTATCATTTGTTCTTATAATCTCTCCTTCGATTTCGATAAACGCTTCACAGGGCAAAAAATATTTACTGGTATCATGGACTTGAAGTTCAATTCGCGATCGACTATTTGCGTCTATTGCATGATAAGCGTAATATTGATAATCGCGTACAGAATCATCCTTGCCAACTGGGGCGTCTATATCAAACGCCGGATAATGTGATTTTTTGAACATTTTATTCTATTTATCAGAGTCTAAATCGTAAAAATCCGTAGGATTTTCATCGACGTAGTTTTTTAAAGCCGCTTCCTGCTATCATATTTGCAATATTGCTTTGGTCCCCTTGATTTACCATCGACGCTAGTTTTTCATCTACTGCGTTATTTATAATTCTACTAACACTTGCAGGCATTTCCGCTGTAGACGGTAACGGTTTCTTTTTTCGTGATTTCACTAATGATGTTATTTTATTCTTCGCAGTTGAAAACGCTTTTCCAGCAAGATCTCCAACAGCACCAATACCCTTATCACGAATAACTTCAATTGCTTTCATTCCTAGTTGTTTAGCTAACGGCATCACTTTTGGAGCCATTCTCGCAAATAACCCTGCAATGGTATTGCCTAAACCATCTCCGTAGTATGCTCTATAAACTGGAAACCGTGAATTAACTACGTAGACGGGGGTTGGTTTATCATGATTGTAGTGTATGATCATTATTTGAAATCAGAAACCATTTTTCAATTGGAAACGCTAGCGTTTTTATTCAGTCTCGGTGATTAATCACTGTGATACCCACTTTCCACTAACTCGCCAATGAAATCTCGATATGTGCTGATATCCATGATACCACCCTGAAATAATCGTCTACAGATATCAGATGCTTCATTAATTATTTCCGGTGAGTTATTTCCAGCTCGGAACCCTCCTACAAGAACTTCTAATCGTGATATATCATTGATAACACTACCAGGACATACCCCACTTTGGGGTCCACTGGAATCTTGCAATCCACTTCCGCTATAACCAGTTGCTTCATCCTGTTTTTCTAAATCGGCTTCTTGTAATAAATAATCAAGAAAATCATCAGCAGGTGGTAGTTGTTGTTTTTTAGGTGAAAAAGATATTTTCTTTGCAGGTTGCTGTCGCTTTTGCGGTTTTTGTTTTTCATATTGTTTATACACTATATCCACCGCATTGATATATTCAATGTATGATGCACTATCTGTCTTAATTTGACTTTTTTTAGTTTTGATTTTGTAGAATATATCAGCCCAATGAGTGAAATTCTTAACATATTTATGATGTTCTGGTTTCAACATTTTTTTTCTGTTTTCATAAGTCATAACAACAAGCGCAGGAATTTCTGGTGGATCAGTCTTATCAATTGCTGCTAACCCTTCCTCGTTAAATCTCACTCGTAAATCATCTACTGTTCTTTTTGATTCCATCTTTTGTACAGTCTGTTTTGTTTGTTCAGTTTTCGCTGCTATTTTTTCAAGTTCACCGATAACAGATTTCCCCGTCTCGGGATCATTCCCCCGTATAGCACGCTCTACCCCGTACGTTGCTGTGGTTACTGGTTTAAACAATTCTTCGGATCCCGCAGCAAAATCAGTTTGTAAACTCTGTCGTTGTTGCAGTTTATTTCTTACAGAGTCACGAATTGGTACAAATCTCCTGATTGCATCCAGTCGTTCACGAGCCAATCGGGTTGTTAATGCTTCATTGACCATTATTTGAAATCAGAAACAATTTTTCAATTGCAAAACACTTTTTCAATCCGACCTAACACCATCGGATGATTTTTGACATCCCTTGAGGGTCGGCTAAAAAAAAATGATTAATGGTCGGGCAATCAAATAATGATAAATAGTCGGTCAATCAAATAATGATAAATGGTCGGTCAATCAAAATTGTTCATTTTCTTGAATTAACGCCCGTAGGTTTCTAACTTTAGAATTAACCTCCTTTTTCAATTCGTATTCGTACCCCAATTCTTTTCGTATTCGTTCTACGATGGTATACAACGGAGCGAACACACTTACGTCACTGGAAAATGCGAGAGAGTCCTTAATAGAATTCTGAATTCTTTTGATGAGCGCATACTTCTTTGGTAGCATATATTTATTGTTGTTAACTCCGTATTCTATATCCTGAAAATCAGACATGATTTGATCAGGATTTAACCCATCTGATAGTTCAATATCCCAACCTTTCAATTTTGAAATCTCGGATATGATGCTATTCATGTTTTCAGAATTCATTATTCTATAATAATGATATATTTCTAAATGAAAAATATGACGCATTAGACGTAACTAAATTTAACTTTCTGTCCTGTCTTTTTTGAAATCGCCGATCGATAAATCCCCTCTGCAACTTTTCGTACTGAGGATCCACAAATATTGAAATACTTGCCGGCTTCATATATTGATTGAAATATTTTTTCTTCGTTAGTTATTGTATTCAAAGATTTTACGGGTTTCGCTTTTTTTGAACAAGTGCCAGTCCTTCCTCGTTTGGAATTCTCACTCTGTGTGATAGCTTGCAGATTTGATAAAGAATTGTTCTTTCGATTAGAATCCTTGTGATCGATAACAAGACCATCCTCGATCAATCCATTAAAACATTCAAATATGAAACGATGATTGTGATATTTCTTCTTTCCAGCGCTAAACATCAAATACCCTTGATTAGTCACAAAACCGACCGTTTTCTTCAAAATGCAGTGTCTGACAGTACCATCACTGGATGCTTCATAATTTAAAATCAAGGGATGCTGTCTGAATTCTTGGTTCATTCGTATACATAATACTATTGTTTGTCTAATTCATTGTTTGGTTTAATGATGAATCTTTCGATGTAGTCTTGAGGGGTTCTTATGATTTTGTCAGTGACAGTGTCAGTGTCAGGGACTTTTTCAGGGTCAAAATTTCTGATTGATTGTCCATTTTTTATTCTTTTATCATAATAACGCTTCAATTCCCTGTATCGCTTACCACCGCAATTCAAACACAACCGTGATTTCCCCCTAACCCCAACCCCACATCGTATGCACGGTAACGGACCAAGGCTTCCACGACGAAAGCTTTGCATATGATACCCACAGAACTCATTTCTGCATGATTTGTTACACGGGATTACTGATCCAATCATAAGCCACTTGCAGTGATTCATTATATAAAAATCTTTCATTTAAATGCTTGTTTTAATTATAGCATGAAGGAATTAGGGAGAACGCCTTCGAAAAATGCTGATAAGGAGTTTAAGAGATTATTAAAAATCAATCCTAGATTTAATCTCGATAAACCCAAAAAACGTAACAAACGTCCAATAGACGGAAACATGAAAGAGTTTAAGAGATTATTAAAAATCAATCCTAGATTTAATCTCGATAAACCCAAAAAACGTAACAAACGTCCAATAGACGGAAACATGAAAGAGTTTAAGAGATTATTAAAAATCAATCCTAGATTTAATCTCGATAGACCAAAAAAAAACAAAAAACGTCCAATAGACGGAAACATGAAAGAGTTTAAGAGATTATTAAAAATCAATCCTAGATTTAATCTCGATAGACCCAAAAAACGTAACAAAATCAATCCTAGATTTAATCTCGATAAACCAAAAAAACGTCCAATAGACGGAAACATGAAAGAGTTTAAGAGATTATTGAAAATCAATCCTAGATTTAATCTCGATAAACCCAAAATCCTTCGGATTTCAAAAACATCCAAGAGAGATTACCCCTGGAAAGATGCTCAATTCAATCTCGATATAGCTTCTAATACACCAAAGAATACAATTCTTGATAAAGCCATGATTAGTAAAATCAGAGATTGTTTTAATGAATTTAAGCGTGATGGAGCATCTTATTGTTGGTCAACATTTCGAATTGATGGTGTTGTTGATGCTACCATGAATGATGAAAAAGCAGCAGTGATAATTTCACGTGCTGGGGAAAAACGGCATTTTTTCCGAATCAAATTCATTATCGAAGTCGATGGCAAATGGATTATTAAGGATAAATTTGAACCAATCCTCAAGAATAAAAAAGCTGTCATTGTGAGTAGAGATTCCAAACCAGGGATTCTAACCGGCATTGATAAACCATACTACGAAAGATCTTATCCCGTAACAGCAATGGTTTATGGGATATATCCGTTAAATGATAAACCCGATATCGCAAAACTAGCTCCTATGAAATATTCGTCAGGGCTTAATTGTGTAGCAGAACGAATAATAGAACACTTCACAAATGCATCCCGAGGAAATAAACTAACTGATCTGCGACGTAGGAAAATAACCGAGTGGGAACTGACAGTGAAACAGCATGGTGCAAAGATTTCTGATATAGCTAAATTAGAAACATCATTAAGATTTCCAATAACCGTTATGACGATAACGGGAGAGGTTTTATACGAACCGAAATATAACAAAAATGGAGCGCCAATACAGATTATTGATCATAACAAACACGCGTGGACACCTGCGGTAACAGTATTTCCACGAGAACGAACCGTGAAATATATCCCTAAGGAGTTCGTCGGGGATGTTTTCTATGAAGAGAAATTATTCGATGCTATTCATGCGTTGTGTAAGGATGATCCTGTGGCAGTGTGGTTACTTAGAAGTGATGAAGAATTCGATCAATTTGTAAAACCAAATGGTGAATTATATCGCATTGAAGAATTAGATAACAGAATGAGAAAAATCGCTAGTGATTTTTCACCGCAGAATTCCCATGAAAAACTATTCACGGATAGTTTTACTATTCCATCAGTGGTAGCTCACTTCGCAAGAGAAAAAAACTCATGGCGTCCAACACGAAATGATTTTCTCGAGGATGTTAAATTGAGTTGCGTCGAATTCGGTCATGGAGGACTGTGGAATACGAAATACTCATGTGATGGTATGATTTCAATTGATATATCCGCGTGTTATCCCGGAAGTTTTCTCGGATATGGGGAATGCGCTGAGTACTTCAAACGATTTGGACACCCCACGCATGAAATGACTCGTGTTGCGATTAATGGACCATTGCCTGATTTTGATTTAACCGGATTCGCTCGTGTGATATCATTTGAATTAGCTACAGGGTTACATCCGTGTAGTTATGTTTGGCTCGGTAGACACCTATCTGAAAAGGCCTGGATGCCAATAGTGCTATTGAGATATATGATTGATTGTGGTATGCTAATATCGTTGATTGTTTCCGAGGCTATTATATGCTATCGAGCTCAGAAAGAAGTTTGGCTACCACAACCCAATCTAGATAGAATAATCAACGAACTACGAAAACAGTTTCCAGATTTCAGTGAAGAAGAAATCATAAATTGGTCTAAGAAGTTATTTGAAATTAAAAAAGAACAAGCAAAAGATCTCGGAAGAAGAATAATCGGTAAATTTACCCAGGGTGGACGATACGATAACGCAAAATATTCTTCGCGGTTGATCATAGATGTCGCTGAATACGATTTTATTGTAGCGGATTTAATGAAACAGGGAAAACTTGTATCCCGTAAGGATGCTTTTCTATCCAATGGTGAGAAATTAGGTACGGTTGTTACCTACTGTGATGGATATAATTCCCAGTACACACATTTGAGAAGTTCAATGCTAGCCTATGCTTCTATTAATCTATTTTCGATGATAAATAGATTTCCTAATACCGCGGTTAGAGTAGCCACTGATTCGATGTATATACACAATAAGTACAAATCAGCTGTAGCGGCATTCACAGATCCCGAAGAAAATTGGGGGCGTTGGCGATTTAAAAAGGAGATGCTACATGAGTATTGTGAATCCGCAGACGTTGCCATGGATGATAAATATCTTTGTTGTAACCGTATTGAAATTCAATCAGAATTTTCTAATGCACCACCGGTATCTGATCCAGTATGTAGATACAAGACAGTTTATTTAAACGGTTGTGGTGGGTCAGGAAAGACAACTCGTGCAATTGAATTATATCGTGGTGGTGGAAATACTTGTATTTCTACTAACATGATTGTGCTAACACCGACTCACAGACTCGCCAGAGAGATGATACAACGAGGGGTAAATGCTTGCACTTATCACAGTTTTTTTCGATGGAAAGGTGAAAAATGGACTCCTGAGCGTATGGGTGATAAATTCATTCCTGAAATCATAATTTGGGATGAAATATGCACAGTGTCATTAGATGTATTAAAAACATTTCTTGAGTGGTTGTTAACCAAAAACACAAAAGTCGTCATGTGCGGGGATCACGGCCAACCACCACCATTTGTCGGTGCATCTCCACATGAATGGCTAAAGGGTTTTGTAGACTACTATGAAGAAATCACCACTGATTATAGATCACTTGATGAACGATTACGCGAGTTCAAAGCGCTAATTAGATTACAACCGGATAGAATCCAATGCGAAATAACGCGTGAAGTGATTTCAGAAACCCCAATGAATGATTTCTGGGAAGCGTGGAGACCAAACGATTTGATCATTGCAAGTAGAAAAATAGTCAGGGATACACTTCAGATGAAGTTATTTGAATTGCATAAAGAAAAATTCGCAACGCTTCCAGTACCCCTTTGTTATAGGCCATCGGATACACGAAAACAGAATATTGAAGTTGATATTCCAGGACAGAGTGAAAAACAAATTCTGGTATTAAATGATATTGTGCTGGTTGATATCAATGTCGTTGAAGATGCATTGCGTGCTAATAAATCCCCGTGGACGCTAGGATACGCAGCAACAATACACTCTTCACAGGGATTGACTATATCGGATACAATTGTTTGGATGGTAGATAATCGCATCGAATGGTCAAATTTAGTCTATCTCGCAGTATCCAGAGTACGAAACATAAATCAACTTCGAAGAGTTGTTTTCGATGATAATGACACAACAATAAGTGATATTGATGTTAGCATCATTAATAAAAAAGTCTCCGGTTACAAACAACAGGACAAAAAAAAACAACGAGAATTTGATATTGATGCTAAATTAATAATCACTTTGAAGAAACAACAGAATAATCACTGCGCGAGTTGCAATTGTATAATGCGTTGGCAGTATTCGGATAAGGATCCTCGCCAATTCACCGTAGACAGAAAAAATAACAATCTCGGTCATGTCAGAAATAATGTGATGTTGACTTGTCTTGAGTGCAATAGACGCAACGGCGCTAGTTAAGACCATGCGGTGGCAATTGAGTATCCTCGGGAATCACTTGCAGTTGTTGTCGAGTAAATCCTCGCTGAGGAGCAGTTGAATCCAGTTTATAGACTGGAGGTCTACCAGATGATCGTGTTATACTAGATATCTTATGCGTAGTGACGCTCCAAATAGGATCAGTAGCCCTTTTTCTACCCCCTTCAAGCTCTCCTGGTTCGTATAAGTACCTCACAATGACATTACTACCAAGAATTGGTTGGGAAATGCTAGCGTTTCTAGGGAAATCTTTTTGTGGTTGTACGGGTATTGACTTCTTTTTAATCGCGTTGATAGGTTTCATGTTGATTGTTCTAGTAATCTCGTTATTCAGTGCAGTAATCACAGATGGTAATCTTTTAACCCATTCACTGGATCGCTTTTCTTGAATGAATTCTTTTGCGTATTGATATCCAAATAACCGCTCAGCAATCGTCCGATTAAATCGTTCTACAATGGCCTGATCGCGATGTAGCGCAGTATGCCCTCGTCGTATGGTGACATTATGATGTTTCATTGTAGATAACACTGCACCCTGAAATTCCTTGCCAGGATCAACTTGTAACAGATTTGGCCAGTGCAGAGGACCTCGTCGATAAATCCTTTCAAATGCAGAAGCGACTTCAGTGGCCGATTTTGTTTTCAGCGGTTCTGCTTCTTTGTATCGACTCGCAACATCAACTACGGTTAACGCATATTTGTAACCACGATCATGTGGCAGAAATAATATATCAGCCTGATGAACTTCATTAGGAGCGGTCACATCAAAATGCGAGAATTGAATTTGTTTAGGCGGTGGTAGATAAATTTGCCATAGTGCCTGTTTGGATAACCAATTAGCCGCAGTGGTTTTTTTCACTTTTGCAGCTCTAGCGAGTTTATTGATTGCAGCGTTACCCCTCCAGTATCCCGTCGGAGAATAATAAATTGATTCCATATTATTAATTACCAGCACCTAACATCAATTTACTTTTCATAGCCGATTTTATCAAAAATGAAGACAATTTTTCTTTGAAGGATTTATCAGGAATAGCATTTAACGCATGAATTAATTTCACATCCGCGAGATGCCTGTTTTGCAGATTGCTGCTTTTATAAGCAACATCATGAAGGTGACAGGCCTTATCAATGGCATTTATTGGTTCTTCACCGGGGTTGGGTTGATTTTGATTATTGAGTCTGATATCAAGTCTGGTTCCTGGTCCACAGTAGCTATATCCTGGGAGGTGCTTTTCTCCGGGGTATTTTGCCCATGGGGTTCCAGGGAGTTTTGCTAATTTGGCTGCGATATCACCTCCTCGTTTTTTTTTAAATCAGATTTCATAGACACAAATCTAAATTTCTTTGTTCCACATTGCACGCATTTACCAGAAAGCGCTGATAGGTTATTTTTAGTTGTAATCGTCGTCACATCATCTGTGCCAGTACGCGTTTTACACTTCACACAATATAGATCCATAATTTATGTATAGAAATATGGATATAATTGATTTTTCAGCGACGAAAACAAGAGAACCAATTAAGCATCATGCAGCGCTACCAAACTCTATCCGGATGATTATAATCGGGCCATCTGGATCCGGTAAAACGCAATTGTTGCTCAATTTAATAATGAGATGGATGAAGTGGGATAAGTTGTATTTAATTGCCCCTAGCGTAGATGATCAACGATGTTATGAAGTGCTAAAAGATTTTAACGACAGCGCGGTAGAAAAATCCGGAGAGGGTATTATTGAGTTTATAACCGATATCGATGAAGCACCGAGCATTGATGATATTGATGGAGATATTAACAATTTAGTCGTATACGACGATATAATGTTAGATAAACAAAAAAATCCTGCTAGAATATTTTCCCGTGGGCGTCACAAAAACACTGACGTGATATATGTCACTCAACGCTACACTCAGGTTCCAAAAGTCATCAGAGATAACTGTAATATTCTTTCTGTATTCAACGGAGTTGATACTCATACGCTACGAAATATTTGGCAGACATGGTGTTCTGATATGGACTTCAATCAATTTAGAGATTTCTTTAGTCATGCTCAGTCGACTCCGCACGGATTCGCAACAATAAATTTACATGATCCTCGGACACGATATCGTATCGGACTAAGCAGCAGAGAGGGTGAACCTCACAACTTTCCGAGCGTCGATTCGGAAATCTGAGGCTTCTGCCAAATAGTAAAAAAAATGGCGTCTATTCGATAAAATAAGATTTCCTTATATACGCCAACGTCGTTGTCATCCACCCTCTCTGCTGCTAGTGATTTCATCACTAGTGATTTCATCACTGGGTTAACAAAAAATAATAAATGATTTCAACCAAATATTTGATCGAGTCTTTAGGACGAAAATCATTTATGATGAAAGTCCTTAGGACTTTACAAACAAACTAATCGCTAACACCTCTTCTTGTAAATCAATCAGATTATTTGACTGGTCGGTGAGTTTGAAATTAATTCTCGTTAACGAATTATTATGGCATCGCATATAGACAGGATTAATTGGGTTTTCAATTATTAAAAACCCTGGAGGAGCTGTTGGTGCAAATGAATAAAGAATATATCCCTGCTGAGCTTGATTTGATTGCTCTAGATTAATTTGATAGCTTCCTTCAATTGCATCACATACTAAATTGAGCGCAATCACCGTTGAAATATTCACATTATGAGGGGCAATATGCCTACCGCCACCATCTGGATCATTATTATACCTGAAGAGGACAGCTGAATCTGATTTTTGTAGCGCTTTGATATCGGTTTTAACAATTCTTGCTAGTTCATCAGCGTTGTATTTGGGAAACTTGAAATTACGCAGATTGTCCTCTGTGATATTGTAATCGGTTAAGAATCGTTGTTTATTGTCGCTGTTGTCATTAATTATTGTTTGAATAATTAGTTCATAGATATATTTCATGTCCGATATAAGCTGATTTATTATTTCAACGTGTTTTTGCGATTTTGTTTTCCGTAGTTGTTCTAGTTGTGTGTCATATAATTGTTTAATCTCATTAAAATAACCACGGACGTCAGTTAGCGTAAATGAAATAGTAACAGATGAGTCGGTTGTTCTTTTAATGATAAAATCCCATTGCAATGTGTCTTTGTTGGTAAATATAAATCTATCGGCGATTCTTCCTTTTCTTATATCAGATAAATTATTTTGATAACTGGGATTGATTTCATGATATGATTGTATGTCCGTGGTTAAGTCGGTGGCGGATTTTTCCGGTGGTTTTTCAGGCCATCCTAACACTGTTCTTAACGAGCTGTTATATATATCTACAATGTATCCCTCTGTGCTTATTTCGATCGACGACGAGAGCGTCGGTTGATGAAGATTAATAGCTATTTTTGATTCTTTTCCAGTGATTGATTTTATTCTACGCTGAATTTCAGCATTGATTTGCTTAATTTGGTACGACCCAGTTGGTAACGAAACTGTTTCCCACTCTGGAGTACCATCGGGTTTATTCTTATACGAGAACACCAGTGTGTTATTGGGTTGCTGACCATTAAATGCAACCGATCTGATATTAGGCCAACTGTGATACACTCGTAGTTTTGCTAGCGCTATCTCCTTCACTGGAATCGGAGAGGGGAAATTCACACTGAATTCTGGATTCGTTGATGTTATTGATATCATACTCGTTTGTACTGGGTTCGTGTTCTCCACTATTCGTTGAAGTAATTCCATCGGTGTCGTCATCGTTGCTATACTCATGATTTATTTCTAATTTTGGTATCGAGGAATCATAAATACTGACCATCACTGAGAACTCACAATCTGGTAATGTTGATATTATTGAGATCATTTTTTGTTTTTTTGGGTTCGTGTTTTCTGATTCCATCGGTGTTGTCATTGTTATTATATTCATGTTGTCGCTCTAATTTCGATATCGCGGAATCAAAAATACTGACCATCGCTGAGAATTCACTATCTGATATAATCGTATTATCGAGTGACGACGATATCATCAATGATAATTGCGAGTATGCGGTCGATGCAATATGAAATTGAAGTAAGTAATTCTGCAGTTTACTCTGGCTGCATGATGATATCTTTTTTGCTATCCCGGTTAATATACCCCCGATTGTAGCCACCGCAGAAATGCAAATTGGAACTACGACCGGGGCAATCATTGTAACCGATGCAAGTATTATTCCGGCACCAGTGAGAACGCTTGACACCGAGTATATAGTAACATCAATTGCGGTGATTCTTCGTCGGTATTTTTTTATTTTTATTTGATACTCCTCAGTGAGGGTTTTGAGTCTAGTCTGAAATTCTCTGACCTGATCATAGCGACATTGCGTCGATGACAAAGTCATTGTTATTTTAAACCCGCTAGTGTTTTCAATTATTTGTCATCGTTAGCGGGAATTGCTAGTACTTCAGTCGGAAAAATGAGCTACGAGTTCTAAACACCAGGCTATTTTTGATCTAATGGTGGAGCTATCAACCGCGACGACATTAAAGCTTTTTTTGCGACCATCCATAATTAACGTCGCGGTGCCACCAGAGTAGGTTTTACCGTCCGCGATCATATTAAATTGATCGATAGAGATCCACGTTAGCCTGTAGATACCATCGGCCCATGTTGGCTTGTAGTCAGGGCCCACTATGCCGGGGAGACCCAAGATACCGATGGATAATGTAGTATAACCGTCTCTTATCCAATCCATGGTTCCATGATTAACCGTATACACGATATTTTTAACGCCCGTGTAGTGATGTGGAATCTTTACCTTTTCAGATATTCTTTTCAGGTTAAAAAGATCGTCGTAAATATCGAGATAATTTACCGTGATTCTGGTAGGATCTATTGTTTTTCCACTCTCCTCCCTGTTAGAGAAGAATAATGAAACCAGAAGGTCTTCAACTTTTTGCTCTGCTTGGGTTTTAATATGGTTGTCGATGTTAGAAAATTTCGTCGTGATATCTTGGAGGCTACTGCCCTCAAAGAACTTATTAACAATATCGCTGGTGTGCTTTTGTTTGTCAATAGCGCTTTTAATTTCCGCGAGAGTCATGCCTGTCAACGATGTGGTTTCAGACACAGGTGTTCTCCCTAAAAATTTATCCACGATGGTATTAAGTGTTGTTTGTCTCACCATAAACATATTAATATCTTTGAGAGTCATTGTAGATGTAGCCGGGACACCAAAGAAATTATTAGCGATGTAGGCATTGTGAGTGTGCTTGCCGATAAACTCACTGATTTCAGCGAGAGTCATGCCAACCACAAGCGGGGTTCCAAAAAATGTATGTACGACATTTTTGCGAAAACTATTATAACCTCGTATAAAATCATTCAGCTCACGTTCGTTGGTAGCAATCGCGTCGGTGATCGTAGACACAAGTGCGCCTGGTTTAAGTTGTCCATCGTTGGAATACAGTGCAATAGAGTTTTCAGCGGCAGCGCGATGCCGTATCAAAATGTCATTCACGGATATATTACTGCTTTTCAATTTACCCTGGCGATCTTGAAATACAACTATTTCGTTCGGGTCAACACTTGTTAAATTTAACGTCTCAGCGATTTCATCTTCTATTATTTTTTTTACATCCTCGATAGAACCCGCAGATGTTTCCTCGGTGGGTTCCAACATTGACAGAGGTTGTCCCCAAATATCGATCATTATTGTTAGCGTAACTTGTGTTTTCAATTTATTGATCCTTGTAATTTCCCACTCGTGTATTCGTTTACAATAATATGAGGTGGTTTCCACGGAGATCCAAAGGATTTTAATGAAATCTCCGCGAGTACATTTAATACTTCACGGCCGCATATCGGTGGATCATTTAATTGTTGTGTTGGCAGCGTGGAATAAAAAATCGGAAACCCTTTGAGTTTCATCGAGGAATTTATATACCGCATAAACTCGCTTGGCGGAGCTAACCCATATGAATCGAAATAGACAATCCCACGTGGATCAATCGCGTATGCAACCCAGTGAGTTCCCGATCCGCTGCTGTTATCAAGATTGATGATACCGGTTTCAACGTTATTTGGTTTTCTCGGTAATTGATCTCTCATAAAAACCCCTCTGAAGTTTTTTATCGCTAGTTTTTTAGCAGCATCAATTAAATCAAAATTGGACATAGGAACCATAGGTTCCTCAACCATAGGTTCGGAAATCGAAGATTTGTAAATCGAAGATTTTTCAACTAATAAACCGTTCCTGGTATTTTTCTTAGACCCGATCCGTTCACGGATTTGCCGCTGTACCATGAATACGGGGTTCCTGGTAGGTACAACCCCTTTCCCTTTTTTTTATACCCAGATCCACGAGTGGATCCACCAGTTGCCTTTTTCAACGCCATCCCTGCTGCGGTCCCAACGGCTCCCAACGCTGCCGCCTTCGCCACCGCTGGGGCAGCCGCTGCAATCAATGCTGGTATTGCGGCTAACAAAGGAAATATACCACCTGATTTTATCATGTTCGCGACTGCAGCTTTCGAAAATTCTATTTGAACTCCTCGCTTATTTTTCATTGCATCATTGAAATGTTTTATTTGACGATCCGTTAATGATATTTTATGTGTACCTCCGGACATCTGCGCTGGTTTTAACGTTATTGTTGTTCCACATTCCTTAGCGGATTTTGATTTTAATTTCTTGACCTGACCATCAGTCAGCTTGACACTAACAACACTATATGGCATTTTATTGTAAAACATATTTATTCTTTCAATTGATCTAATTGGGGAAATCCTATGGAAACTTTTCAAGTTTCATTTACAGATTTTCCACTGGTGCATCAACAAGTCTCATTCGTCCGCCAACCCCTTCTAACAACATTGATTTGTCGCTGAGAATGACAGCAACCGCTCTATAATTAACACCACCAGGAGCTATACGAGCCCTAAAATGTATGTCAACAACGGATTGTCTCATTAAATCAAGATGTTCCAGCGAAAAGTAATAAATCGGATACAATTTCTTAAAATCGAGTTGAGATATTTGCAAACCAGTATCAACGTTTTGATCACGACCCATATATGACAGCATCCGATGATATACACGTGCTATATGATTTTCTGTGTAATTAAGTTGTATATCCTCGGTTGGTTCTTGTTGTCCGTTTATTCTCAGCGAGACTTCTCTAACACCTAACTGATCAAATATCATATGGCTGCGTTGTTGATTACCAACTCGCTCATTATTCTGTAACGCTATAAATATATGACGTGGAGCTGAAACGCCTTGTTTTGATGCCAGGTGCCATGTGAATATATCATCGACATTATCCTGTTTGACATCAGTCGTTGTTGTTAGCCAACTTAGCAATGATTTGCCACCTGTTTCCATAAATGAGAGTAGCCGCTCTTCTCTGGTAATTGATGGGGTCATTACTGGCATCCACAATACCAATTTAGTTATTTTAACTTTACCCTCAGCGGCACCAGTACGCCAAATTGCATCGTTGTCATTGCCTTTTCGCACTAACGCGATTGTGTGTTTGGCTCCATAGATGACTTTTCTGACATTTCTGCAGAATCCAAATATGTGATGGAGTGGAATTGCACACGAAAACTTTTTCTCTTGTCCTTCCAATGCTAATTTTCGTGTTGCAAACCCTAGATTGAAATTACCATTAACGCCTCCGAGAATATCAAACGCAGCTCCGGGTCTAGCTCGACGTTCTGGATTAGTTGCTTCTCGTTGATTATCAACTGAAGTGTCTTGCGGTGTTAACACTTTAATGTATTGAATGTGGTCAGCGTTATCAGTAGTATCCTTTGCAAACATCATAGACGGACCAGCCGATCTTGTATAATCATCGGAATATCTTGCTAGTCCGATTATTGTTGTTGCAACATCAACCTCGCGTTCTATTGATTCAATTTCTTTTCCATCAATGAGATATCTTGCACTTTCAAATAACGCCATTATGCCATTGTTAACGAACCCAACTCGGATATTTGGGTCATCTGCATATGGGGTATCCTCTGCAACATTTGTTACGAGTTTTCCTTCGATTTCGATAAATGCTTCACACGGCAAAAAGTATTTACTGGTATCTTGAACTTGAAGTTCAACTCGCGATCGTAGGTCGGGTTGTATTGCATGATAGGAATAGTATTGATAATCGCGGACGGAATCATCCTTGCGCATTGGGGCTTCCATATCTAACGCGGGATCAGCTGTTCGTTTAAACATTTATAACATACTAGTGTTTTCAATTGGTGAATTGCAAAGCAATTTCATCTTTGTAATCATCGTCGTTGAAAATTCCTCGAATTTCTTTTTAGTTTCAAACCACTTCCTGCTATCGCGTTCATGATAGCGTTATCTGTTACTGGCGAAGCTGTCAATTGTGACGAAGTCAATTGCGCTAGTTTTTCTTCCACTGCGTTATTTATTACTTTGCTGATTTTTGCAGGCATCACTGTAGTTGATGGCAGCAAAATCGGAGATTTCGTTGGTTTCTTTCGCACCAATGATGCTATTTTATCTTTCGCAGCAGAAAATGCCTTTCCAGCAAGATTTCCAACGAAATTGATTCCCTTATCACGAATGATATCAATGGCTTTCATTGATAATTGTTTAGCTAACGGCGCCACCTTGGGAGCCATTCTTGTAAATAACCCCGCAATGGTATTGCCGAAACCATCTCCGTACCACGCGCGATAAACAGGCAATCGTGAGTTCACCACGTAGACACTTACGGGTTTATCATGGTTATAGTGTATAATCATCTTGTTATAAAACTAGTAGTTTTTCAATTAGTGATCAATCGCTTACATCCATAAGATTTTCATCGTTGTGATTTTCAACTAATTCAGCAATAAGTTCTCGATATACATTAATGTCCATGATACCACCAGCAAATAATCGTCTACAGATATCAGCGGCCTCGTTAATTATCTCGACGGAGTTATTTCCGGCTCGTTTCCCTCCGATGAGAACCTCTAACCGTGATATATCACTGAGAATATTACCAGGACATGTCACGGTAGAGTCAAATACATCCTTTGGATTTTTAATCGAATATCCCTTTCCGCTTGTTTCCTCAGTTGTACCAGTTGCGCCCTGACTATCATCAAGTAATTGCCTTTGTCGGCCTCGACTTTGTTTTTCTCGTTCTTGTTGTTTTTGTATACCATAACTATCAACTCCTACTTTAAAAGATCTATACTCAATTGTATCCTTTTTCAAATTACCAATAATCCCCTTATTCGTTTTATACAACCAATTAACCCATTCATATCGGCTTATTCTACTGTTTTTATACTCGTCTTTTAAAAAATCCTTTCTAGAATCAAAGCTTTTGGCGGCGAAATCACCAAAAGTCGTATAATCCTGGTGTTTCTCCAATTGAGGTCGTTTGATTTCCTTTATAGCTCCTTCGGTGAGTTTGTCTATAAAGGAAACACCTCTTGGGGTGACGACATCAACAAGTTGTGGTTCAGGTGTGGAATCATCAATATCAGCTAATCGTTCATACTCACGCTGAGTTTTTATATCACTGGATAACTGTTGTATCCCTGCGCGTGTTTGTCCGGTCTCTGCTGCTACCTTTTCAAGCACACCAAGAACAGGCACTTCTCGTCGCTTGCCTTCCTTAGGAATATCTCCGTATATTGCTCGTTCAGTTGCTGTTTTCACATCGCTGGTCGCCTTAGTTACCGGGGCGAACAGTTGTTCACTTGACACAGAAAAGTCAGTCTGCGCTTGTTGTCGTTGTTGAAGTTGATCGCGAAGTCTGTCTCGAACCGGTATAAACTTTTTAATTGCTGCTAGCCGCTCTCGGGCTAATCTAGTTGTAAGCGATTCACCAACCATATATTGTTTGTGAACTAAATTTTCAAATGTGAAATCCGGAGGGTTTCCATCATAATTAAAAGCTTAGTTATTAAATAACTTAGTTATTAAATAATGTACCATCAAGCTAACGTATTCATCTTCGACAGGGTTAAACTGTACGACGCTATTCTCGAGTGTTTCAGAAATAACATCGCTGGGGATTTCAGAATTGTAATATCTGAGAATGGCGATGAACGATTTGTGTTAACGACGCGGCAACAAGAACAATTACGTGAAAATGGAGGCGTCGCGGTGATTACTTGCTACTACGACCAGATCATCCATTATGCACATAACTGCATGAGCAAGTCCAAACTGATGAGTATCCTTTCAGGAGAAAATCCTATGTAACAAGTGTTACAAAAAACGCTAAAAAAAAATAAATAAATTATTTAAATTATTTACGAAAGCCTATATTATTTTTTAGTAACACTCACGTGGTTAAGATACGGGTCGCTCCTCGTTTAACATTTTTCTAAGATCACGAACTTTAGAACCAATTTCAGCTCGTTTTTGATATTCTTGGCCAAGCTTTTGACGTATTGCTTCAACGGTGCTAAATAGCGTTATAAATAAATTAATGTCGTTACCGTACAAACAACCATTAATGGATTTTTGAATTCCTTTCACGAGCCTGTACATCCTAGGTAAAACATAACGACCCTTACTAGACAGATATTCAATATCTTCATATTCCGAGGTAATCTTGTCAACGTCGAGACTTTCAGATAATAATACCCCTTTATTATTTAAATTTGAGATTTCAGCAATTATAGCATTTACATCATTGATATCCATTATTTATATTTTTATATAAATAAATTTATTTATAAATATAGTATACTGTATCTCTAATTAATAAAAATAAAACATATATGACAACACATCTTTGGAACTCCTTGGGTGCCTTCGCATCCAAGTAAGCCCAAGGGGGGACCCGAAACATACATCTCCGGAAGGGAGGCCTAAGGTGGCAAACGCCATCTTAGACCGCCCAGAAGATATGCTTGAGGTATAACGTCACAACATGGACGGCACAATGCCATATATTTCCGCTCGAGTGTTGCGGCAAATTTTAGGCATAACATATACTTAATTAACTTAATTAAGGATGGATTATAATTCAATGGAACGATGATGGTATGATATATTTCCGCTCGAGTGTTGCGGCAAATTTTAGGCATAACATATACTTAATTAACTTAATTAAGGATGGATTATAATTCAATGGAACGATGATGGTATGATGTGGGCGTGGTAAACCAAACCAACATGGCAACCCATGAAATCTCATTCATGGTTGCATGAGTTGGAAAAAAACACCAACCCACGCTACCGAGAATGCGATAGCATGGGTTGCCATGTTGGTTTGGCTGAGGGGGACCGCCCCACCCCCCCCCCCCCCAATTAATAGAAAAAAACATCTTCCGTTTCGCCATCAAATAATGTATCTGCTATGGGGACCGAACACGTAGTAGTTGATAGCTATGTTTACAAGACAAACACGATACCATTACACCACGGACTAGTCATACAGAATAGAGATTTTTTAATATATATATATATATCTGATATACTTAACAATAAGAGATTTTTAAAATAGACAATTTTACTGTATCCATCGTATTTAGGAATATAAAATACTAAGTACACAAAAAAAAAATTAATTTAACTGTTTGTAAATATCAATCACGCATGCCTGCGTCAGTGAAATACCGATCATACAGGGTGGGAAACAGAAGTGTGTACTGAAGGTCACATGAATACCGATCAATATAGAGGAGAGGGAAGACATGTATACTTAACAATAAGAGATTTTTAAAATAGACAATTTTATGCTGCAACAATGAGAAATATTTTAAACAAAATAATCCAGTTGTTTAATAAAACAGCGTTTTATATACTCTGTTATAATTCTCTAGATAAAATACATTCACATACAAGGAATTTTAACCACGCCCACCTACTTCAATGAATAGGAAACACTCGCGTTCTGGCTGAGCGAACATAGGTAATGCGTGGATTATAAAGAACGTCTGTACTGAAAAGAACGAGTTAGCTGTCTGCTTTACTGCTAGTCCACCCACCCCAAACATGAGATATGTAGATAAATAAAACTAATAATGCAGTTTTAGCCCACAAGTGACAATAAAAAGTTTTATTCTCTATCGAAAACTCATGCATTATATCTCCATTACAGTCACGTGGGCGCGCCTAGTCAAGTACAGGTAATATAGCAGGCGACAAATTCCTTTGACGTCATAATACAAGGGAACTTAGTAGGTAGGGTGTGAATTGTAGTGCGGATTTATCCATAAAGGATTTATCTCCCTTAAATAGTTTCAGTGTATACGAACTTTATTTTATGACCATTTTTTTTAGACAGAGATGTTTTAATGATTTTTTCAGCAACAAATCGAATGGAAGTACTGCAAATATCGAAATATTTTCCAGCCGCATTTATCGACTGAAAGCTTCTCTCTTCATTATTTTCTAAATCAAACGATTTCACACCCTTGGGATGTTTCGCGTGCTTACCAGCGTTGCTTTTTAAAAGGTTATCGCGCTGCGAGACGGCTTGAAGATTCCCAAGACAATTATCAGTCTTCACGCCATTTATGTGATCAATCACAAGACCGTCTTCGATTAATCCGTAAAATGCTTCATAGATGGCTCTGTGACAGAGATACTTCTTCCTCCCAGCTGAAAACATCAAATACCCCATATTATTCAGATACCCAACAGGTTCTTTGAGTCTGCGGTGCCTGACAACACCATCACTAGAGGCTTCGTAATTAGCAAGCACTGGGTGAGGTCTGAAATCTTGGCTCATTTGTATAATAATACTACTTGTCTAATTTATTATCTGCTTTAATTATAAATCTCTGGATATAATCTTGAGGGGTTTTTATTACTTTGTCCTTGATTTTATCAAGGATGACGGAGTCAATGATTCGTTTGTCATAGTAGCGTTTTAGTTCCCTGTATCGTTTACCCCCACAAGCAAGGCATAATTGCGATTTTCCTCTAACACCCACCCCACATTGGAGGCATGCGAGAGGGCCTTTTGAACCGTTTCTCACGCTTTGCATATGATACCCACAGAATTCGCTTCTGCATGATTTGTTACACGGGGTTGTAGATCCAATCATTAGCCACTTGCAGTGATTCATTATACTATATTTTTCTATTTAAATACTTGTTTTAATTATAACATGGAGGAGTTCAAGAGATTATCGAAAATTAAGCCCTGGAAAAATACTAAATTCAATCTTGATAGGGAGTTCCAAAGATTATCGAAAATCAAACCTTGGAAAAATACTAAATTCAATCTTGATAGGGAGTTCCAAAGATTATCGAAAATCAAACCTTGGAAAAATACTAAATTCAATCTTGATAGGGAGTTCCAAAGATTATCGAAAATCAAACCTTGGAAAAATACTAAATTCAATCTTGATAGGGAGTTCCAAAGATTATCGAAAATTAAGCCTTGGAGAAATACTAAATTCAATCTCGATAGAGTCTCTGATACACCAAAACGTCTAATCGGTGATAGAACTATACTCGGTAAAATCAGGGAGTGTTTTAATGAATTCTACCGAGACGGTGCAGCATACTGTTGGTCGACATTTCGAATTATTGATGAAGATGTCAATGTACCCATCATCGATGCTACTATGAACGATAAAAGAGCAGCTGAGATAATTTCACACCTTGGTGAGAAATCCAAAGGTGGAAATCCAAAGGATTTCAAGCAAAGCAATTCCCAACAAAGCAATTCCAATCAGAAGTATTTTTTCAGAATAAAATTCATTATCGAAGTCGAAGGCAAATGGATTATTAGGGATAAATTTGAACCAATCCTCAAGAATAAAAAAGCTGTCATTGTGAGTAGAGATTCCAAACCAGGAATTCTAACTGGAATTGACAAACCATACTACGAGAGATCTTATCCCGTAACAGCAATCGTTTATGGGATATATCCGTTAAATGATAAACCCGATATTGCAAAACTAGCTCCTATGAAATATTCACCATTGACTTCGTCAAGGCTCAATTGTGTAGCAACACGGGTAATGGAACACTTCACAAATGCATCCCGAGGAAATAAACTAACTGATCTGCGACGTAGGAAAATAACCGAATGGGAACTGACAGTGAAACAGCACGGTGCAAAGATTTCTGATATAGCTAAATTAGAAACATCATTAAGATTTCCAATAACCGTTATGACGATAACCGGAGAAGTATTACACGAACCGAAATATAAATTACAAGGAGCGCCAATACAAATTATTGATCATAACGAACACGCGTGGACACCTGCAGTAACAATATTTCCACGAGATAGAACCGTGAGATATATCCCCCCGGAATTTTCCGGGGAATTTTCCGGGGAATTTTCCGGGGATGTTTTCTATGAAGAGAAATTATTTGATGCTATTCATGCGTTGTGTAAAGATGATCCTGTGTCAGTGTGGTTACTTAGTAGTGCTGGTTCCGAATCAGGATTTGATCAATTTGTAAGACCAAATGGTGAATTATATCGCGTTGAAGAATTAGATAACAGAATGAGAAAAATCGCTAATGATTTTTCACCAGAGAGTTTCCATGAAAAACTACTCACGGATAGTTTTACTATTCCATCAGTGGTAGCTCACTTCGCAAGAGAAAAAAACTCCTGGCGTCCAACACGAAGTGATTTTCTCGAGGATGTAAAATTGAGTTGCATCGAATTTGGTCATGGAGGACTGTGGAATACAAAATACCATCGTGACAGTATGATTTCAATTGATATATCCGCGTGTTATCCTGGAAGTTTTCTCGGGTATGGAGAATGTAGTAACTATTTTAAACGATTTGGACACCCCACGCATGAAATGACTCGTGTTGCGATTAATGGACCATTACCTGATT
Organism: Unio delphinus; assembly: GCA_029339505.1. NCBI lineage: Eukaryota > Metazoa > Mollusca > Bivalvia > Unionida > Unionidae > Unio > Unio delphinus. The sequence goes on along the minus strand of JAQISU010000361.1, from coordinate 8,591,811 downwards.
TTGATTTAACCGGATTCGCTCGTGTGATATCATTTGAACTCGCTACAGGGTTACATCCGTGTAGTTATGTTTGGCTCGGTAGACACCTATCTGAAAAGGCCTGGATGCCAATAGTGTTACTACGATATATGATTGATTGTGGCATGCTGATATCGTTGATTGTTTCCGAAGCTATTATATGCTATCGAGCTCAGAAAGAAGTTTGGCTACCACAACCCGATCTAGATCGTATAATCAGCGAACTACGAAAACAGTGTCCAGATGGAAATTCTTCGAATTTCAGTGAAGAAGAAATCATAAATTGGTCTAAGAAGTTATTTGAAAGTAAAAAAGAACAAGCAAAGGATTTTGGACGAAAAATAATCGGTAAATTTACCCAGGGTGGAAGATACGACAATGCAAAATTTTCCTCGCGGTTGATCATAGACGTCGCTGAATACGATTTTCTTGTAACGGATTTAACGAAACAGGGAAAACTTGTATCCCGTAAGGATGCTTTTCTATCCAATGGTGAGAAATTGGGTACGGTTGTTACCTACTGTGATGGATATAATTCCCAGTACACACATTTGAGAAGTTCTATGCTAGCTTATGCTTCTATCAATTTATTTTCGATGATAAATAGATTTCCTAATACCGCGGTTAGAGTAGCCACTGATTCGATGTATATACACAATAAGTACAAATCAGCTGTAGCGGCATTCACAGATCCGGAGGAAGCGTGGGGGCGTTGGCGATTTAAAAAGGAGATGCTACATGAGTATTGTGAATCCGCAGACGTTGCCATGGATGAAAAGTACTTAAAATGTGATGAGATTCAATCAGAATTTTCTAATGCACCACCGGTATCTGATCCAATATGTAGATACAAGACAGTTTATTTAAACGGTTGTGGTGGGTCAGGAAAGACAACTCGTGCAATTGAATTATATCGTGGTGGTGGAAATACTTGTATTCCTACTAACATGATTGTGTTAACACCGACTCACAGACTCGCCAGAGAGATGATACAGCGAGGGGTAAATGCTTGCACTTACCATAGTTTTTTTCGATGGAAAGGTGACAAATGGACTCCTGAGCGTATGGGTGATAAATTCATTCCTGAAATCATAATTTGGGATGAAATATGCACAGTGTCATTAGATGTATTAAAAACATTTCTTGAGTGGTTGTTAAACAAAAACACAAAAGTCGTCATGTGCGGTGATCACGGCCAACCACCACCATTTGTCGGTGGATCTCCACATGAATAGCTAAAGGGTTCTGTAGACTATTATGAAGAAATTAATACCGACCATAGATCACTTGATGAACAATTACGCGAGTTCAAAGCACTGCTTAGATTACAACCGGATAAAATCCAATGCGAAATAGCGCGTGAAATAATTTCAGAAACTCCTATGAATGATTTCTGGGAAACGTGGAGACCAAATGATTTGATAGTAGCAAGTAGAAAAATAGTCAGAGACACACTTCAGATGAAGTTATTTGAATTGCATAAAGAAAAATTTGCAACGCTTCCAGTACCGTTGTGTTATAGGCCTTCGGATACACGAAAGCAGAATATAGAAGTTGATATTCCAAGCCTGACAAAGTCAGGAAGTGAAAAGCAGATTCTCGTGTTAAATGATATTGTGCTGGTTGATATCAATGTCGTTGAAGATGCATTGCGTGCTAATAAATCCCCATGGACGCTAGGATACGCAGCAACAATACACTCTTCACAGGGATTGACTATATCGGATACAATTGTTTGGATGGTAGATAATCGCATCGAATGGTCGAATTTAGTCTATCTCGCAGTATCCAGAGTACGAAGAATAAATCAGCTTCGAAGAATTGTCTTCGATGATGAAATCATTGGTGGCGATGATGAAATCATTGGTGATGATAATGACACAACAATAAGTGATATTGATGTTAGCATCATTAATAAAAAACTCTCCGGTTACAAACAACAGGACAAAAAAAAACAACGAGAATTTGATATTGATGCTAAATTAATAATCACTTTGAAGAAACAACAGAATAATCACTGCGCGAGTTGCAATTGTATAATGCGTTGGCAGTATTCGGATAAGGATCCTCGCCAATTCACCGTAGACAGAAAAAATAACAATCTCGGTCATGTCAGAAATAATGTGATGTTGACTTGTCTTGAGTGCAATAGACGCCGGGGTGAAAGCACAATGCCTCTGGCATCGGGTGCTAATTAAGACCATGCGGTGGCAATTGAGTATCCTCGGGAATCACTTGCAGTTGTTGTCGAGTAAATCCTCGCTGAGGAGCAGTTGAATCCAGTTTATAGATTGCTGGTCTACCAGTTGATCGTGTTATACTAGATATCTTATGCGTAGTGACGCTCCAAATAGGATCAGTAGCCCTTTTTCTACCCCCTTCAAGCTCTCCTGGTTCGTATAAGTACCTAACAGTGACATTACTAACAAGAATTGGTTGGGAAACGCTAGCGTTTCTAGGGAAATCTTTTTGTGGTTGTACGGGTATAGACTTCTTTTTAATCGCGTTGATAGGTTTCATGTTGATTGTTCTAGTAATCTCGTTATTCAGTGCAGTAATCACAGCTGGTAACCTTTTGACCCATTCACGGGATCGCTTTTCTTGAATGAATTCTTTTGCGTATTGATATCCAAATAACCGCTCAGCAATCGTCCGATTAAATCGTTCGACAATGGCCTGATCGCGATGTAGCGCAGTATGCCCTCGTCGTATGGTGACATTATGATGTTTCATTGTAGATAACACTGCACCCTGAAATTCCTTGCCAGGATCGACCTGCAATAGATTCGGCCAGTGCAGAGGACCTCGTCGATAAATCCTTTCAAATGCAGAAGCGACTTCAGTGGCTGATTTTGTTTTTAACGGTTCTGCTTCTTTGTATCGACTTGCAATATCAACTACGGTTAACGCGTATTTGTAACCACGATCATGTGGCAGAAATAATATATCAGCCTGATGAACTTCATTAGGAGCGGTCACATCAAAATGCGAGAATTGAATTTGTTTAGGTGGTGGTAGATAAATTTGCCATAGTGCCTGTTTAGATAACCAATCCGCCGCTGTAGTTTTTTTCACTTTTGCAGCGCTAGCGAGTTTATGTACTGCTGATTTACCCCTCCAGTATCCTCTTGGGGAATAATAAATTGATTCCATATTAAAATGGTAGCATTTTCAATTACCAGCACCCATCATCAATTTGCCTTTCATAGCTGATTTTACCAACCACGAAGCCAACTTTTCTTTAAAAGATTTATCAGGAATAGCATTTAACGCATGAATTAATTTCACATCCGCGAGATGCCTGTGTTGCAGGTTGCTGCTTTTATAAGCAACATCATGAAGGTGACAGGCCTTATCAATGGCGTTTATTGGTTCTTCGCCGGGTCGGGGTTGATTTTGATCATCAAGTCTGATATCTAATCGTGTTCCGGGACCACAGTAGCTATATCCTGGAAGGTGCTTTTCTCCGGGGTACTTTGCCCATGGGGTTCCAGGGAGCTTTGTCAATTTGGCTGCGATATCACCTCCTCGTTTTTTTTTAAAACATCTCCGGATTGTAAAATCTTTGATTTTGTAGAAATAAATCTAAACTTTTTTATACCACATGTTGCACATCTACCAGTTAGTGCTGATCTGTTATTTTTAGTTGTAACCGTCGTCACATCATTTGTGCTAGTACGCGTTTTACACTTCACACAATATAGATCCATAATTTATGTATAGAGATATGAATATAATTGATTTTTCAGCGACTAAAATAAGAGAACCAGTTAAGCATCATGCAGCGCTACCAAACTCTATCCGTGCAATTATAATCGGGCCATCTGGATCCGGTAAAACGCAATTGTTGCTCAATTTAATAATGAGATGGATGAAGTGGGATAAGTTGTATTTAATTGCCCCTAGCGTAGATGATCAACGATGCTATGAAGTGTTAAAGGATTTTAACGAGAATGCATCAGAAATTAAAGGTGAGAATACCATTGATTTTATAACTGATATTGACGAGGCGCCATCCGTGGATGACCTTGATGGGAGCATTAACAATTTAGTCGTATACGACGATGTGATGTTAGACAATCAAAAAAAACCCAGCTAGAATATTTTCCCGGGGGCGTCACAAAAACACTGATGTGATATATGTCACTCAACGCTACACTCAGATTCCAAAAGTGATCAGAGATAACTGTAATATTCTTGCTGTGTTTAACGGCGTTGATACACATACGCTACGAAATATTTGGCAGACATGGTGTTCCGATATGGACTTCAATCAATTTAAAAATTTCTTTAGTCATGCTCAGTCAACCCCGCATGGATTTGTAACAATAAATTTACATGATCCTCGGACACGATATCGTATCGGACTCGATCAAATATTTGGTTGAACTCGTAAATGATTTTTTGTTAACCCAGTGATGAAATCACTAGTGATGAAATCACTAGCAGCAGAGAGGGTGGATGACAACGACGTTGGCGTATATAAGGAAATCTTATTTTATCGAATAGACGCCATTTTTTTTACTATTTGGTGGAAGCCTCAGATTTCCGAATCGACGCTCGGAAAGTTGTGAGGTTCACCCTCTCTGCTGCTGACTAGATAAAATATTCGGTTAAAATCATTTTATTATTTTTGTTAACCCAGAACTGAAAACTTTAGCAGCAGAGAGGGTAGATGACAACAAGTTGCGACCAAAATTAATTAAAAAATCGTTTTCATTTTTTTAGTTAAAATGATTTCGTATGTAGATTTCAATCAATTTTTTGTCTGAAAACGTTGTAGGGTTCGCCTTTTTTTTGGTTAAAATAAGATTATAAGACGGCTCGTTTTAGGATTTCAATCAAATTTTGTCTAAAAACGTTGTAGGATTCACCCTCTCTGCTGCTATTCAGCTTCATAGAATGTATAGCTGGTGAGAAAAAAAAATGGCAGACTTTTAAAGAAAGTTGAATTTATTTCAAAGAAGTAACAAAAATGCATGACAGTTTACTAATTTTATTGAATATTAGACTTCAGAGTTACAACAATTATTAGACAATGAGCATATCCTATGTCACAAAACTCTATATATCAGTTAACCATGACAAAAATTTTAAGAAAAAAAAGATTTATTATAATCAAGCTAACCTGTTTGTCTACAAGCCATTAAATATATTTGACAAGTAAATGTCAAGATTTAGCAGTGATGACACAGTTTGCAATAACACAGTGTGAAGGTTTGGCCTTATTCAGTTTGGGGTGGCAAATATATTAGATGTCGATGTGGCACATTTATCAAGACCCCAAGGTCAATACGTCTTTCCAATGAGGATCAACGATAACACAATTTTTCACAATTGCTTAAATGGAAGATATATTAGATGTCATTTTGGTACTATTTGACATTCCATTACACTATACAGGGCATACAAGACTGTACCATAACAAGAACATTATTTTCTTCGATATTTAAAGTAGAGAAGCTATGATAAATTGGTATGATCAAAGTCTGTTTATTAAATCAGATTGTAAAGCTGCTTTAGAAGCTAGTATCATTTTCTTGCATTCCTTATCGAGACAAATTTACTGCCAGAACTCCGGTCCCAAAAATCGGTATAATGCCTTACAAGTGACAATAAAGTGTAAAGGGAGATAACTCTGCATTATTTTGTTTCTTCTTAATATTGAGAGCTTTCACCAATTTTGAAAATATTGTATATTTAACTATTATTTTAACTGAGATTAACATTTAGACATGGAAGGTCTAAAACGGTCAGAAACTGATGTCAATACCTTTATATTTACATTATTCTCACTATGAAAACAAAGTCAAATAGACAACGTTCTTTTGCATACCAGGCCCAGCAACGTAGAATGAATTGCCCATTGAAATTAGATCTGGAGACAGTGATCCCTTTCGACTGCAAGAACAAACTTAAAGACCTAATAATGTTTCCTACCTAAAATATTTTCAGAATGTTTTTATGTTTTCTGATTTCAAGGTGTTTTGCTTTTTGAAGTCATATCATTATAGATGTTGTAAAGTGTTTGCACTTAGAGCTTCTAAAAATTAGGCGCTATGTAAAGTCATTATTATTATTATTATTATTATTATTATTATTATTATTATTATTATTAAATATGTTGAAAATCATAACACTCTATGCAAAGCCACTTCTGAAATCATTATGTGAATGAAGTGATACGTGATATTCGTAAATTCATGATATGATGCTGCTAATGTGTTAATCTAAAAAGTGCAATTACTGTGAAGCTATTGATTGTTTGCTTAATTTTAGAAATTTTAAGTATACGCTAAATATTTTACCATAAAGCAAAACCTGATGCAGTCTATTCAACTGTACTATAAACCTCTAAGAAACGTTTATTGTATAGGGATTTCTTTTAAAGAATGCTTCACATTCTTTTGTAGATAGAAAGAAGCAGCAAATATGAGAAAAATAATCACATGTATTGGTGTGTGACAGGGAAATACCACTTTCAGGTTCCTAATTCATGGGCAGGAACTCAGCGAAATCTCATTCCTGCCCATTCATTATGTAAAATAAATACATAAGATATATTCTATTAGTCAGTCCCTAGAAGCCAAATATCAGTCATAAGCTTTGAATAACAATGGAATAGCGGCCAGTCTTATAAACACAGTCGGACTGTGAATAATCAATGAGTGACAGCTAATATTATAATCATAGTCAGACTTTGAATCACGTGACTGACAATAATATTAATACAGTCCATACATCATTATATATCTTAAAAGCCACTACGGTGTATGTCTGACATGAAAATAATATGCCTATCGAATTACGGTACTCATTTATACAACTGAACATCAGAGTTATCCTCATCTAACTATTATACTCACTTCACATCATTAAACATTAGAGTTATCCTCATCTAACTGTTATACTCATTTCACATCATTAAACATCAGAGTTAACCTCATCTAACTGTTATACTCACTTCACATCATTAAACCTTAGAGTTATCCTGATCTAATTGTTATACTCACTTCACATCATTAAACCTTAGATTTATCCTCATCTAACTGTTATACTCACTTCACATCATTAAACCTTAAGAGTTAACTTCATATAAAGTTTTCCACTGAAAAACAATATATTTAGTCCTGCTTCGAATTACAATCCAGGTATAAATGTGCCAATCAAATTTATCTTAGTCATTCATATATAGAAATGCTACTCGGATATGAAAACAGTTACCTGCCTAAAAAAAGTCGCCATGACCAGCACTTCAAGAAATCTACTGGCATCGCAAATTATGTCATGACAAGCACTTTAAAGGTTAACAATTAAATAAAAATGCTCAGAGTATACTTATATAAGCATGACATTACAATAATGAATGGAAGTTCTTTTGTATCACTGCTTTCCAAATACGTTAATTCACTCTAATTGTGTACATCTCTCAAGATCTAGATGATCTTTTATTTTGTTTAATTAGCATGAAATGTAAAGAGACAGTCACATTTTAAAACTATGTTACAAAATAAGTTTTTTTTTACATACCAACAAGTTCTAGAGACAGTTTTCTTTTCTCCTTAAGCTCAAACCATTTATCAGTGACAGTTCATAACAAACATCTCAGTAGTGAAGAGAGTATTCAGGGCATCAATCTTCCAACACAATCTTCTCTTTCAAAATGTCCATGCTAATTGTACACAAAAGTATAAATGACACACAAGTTCTAATCGATCAACTCATGTTATTTTTTTTTTACTTCTGGAAAACACTGAATCATAATTATTAAATCGTGTTGCACCCTGACCATACCTATATGCTGGCAGTAGTTTGGCAAACTGCAGGAAAGATATTCGCCAGAATTCTACTGAACCGCCTCACTACTCACCTTGATCATGGACTCCTGCCACAAGGCCAGTGTGGAATCCAAAAGAATGTGGGACCATCGATATGGATTTTGCTGCGAGGCAGCAACAAGAGAAATGTCATCTGCAAAACACCGACCTTTTCTCCATCTACATCGACTTGACAAAGGCCTCTGATACTCTCAGTAGAAATGACTTATGGAAGGTAATGGTAACGGATCCCCACGACAGTTTATATCCATGGTACAACATTTCCAGAATCGCATGCAGGCACGAGTTCAGGACAACGGAGAGAGCCATTACCAGTAACCAATCGCGTCAACCAGGGTTGTGTTCTGGCACCGACACTGTTCAATCTATTGTTTTCCGCCATGCTGACTAATACTTCCAGAGACAGAGAGGTTGGATTCGGCATCATGTACCGTACTGATGGAAAACTATTCAATCCCAGGAGGCTTCAAATGAAAAACAAGGTCGTGACAAATACCATCAGGGATTTCTTATTTACTGCTGATTAAGTCCTCAATTCTGGCTCAGTAGCTAACCTGCAGTGTAGTGTTGACAAGTTCTCCAACTCCTGTACAAGTTTTGGTCTCACCATCAGTACCAAGAAGACTGAAGTTATGCATCAGCCGACCCCTGGAAAGCCCAATATTGAACCCCACATCACCGTCAACGACCAAAAACTCAACCGCTTCACCTACCATGCGAACACAGTGTCACAGAGTGGCACTATCAACGACGGGGTCAACCTTCGCATTGCCAGATTGTATGCCAACGTCAGGAATAGAAGAGGCATCAGCACCCAGACCAAACTAAAGGTCTACAGATCAGCTGTGCCCCACACACTACTTTACGTATGTGAAACGTGGACGGCGTACCAATGCTGAGCCAGGACGCTGAACAACTTTCACACCACAAGTCTTAGGAAAGTTCTGAGCATCAAGTGGCAGGACAAGGTTCCAGACACTGAGGTACTCGCCCAAGCAGGTCTACCCAGCATCAACAGTATCCTAATGCAGTGCCAGCTACGCTGGGCGGTACATGTTGTGTGCATGTCAGACCACCGGCTATCTAAGAGACTCTTCTAAGGACAGCGATCACACGGAGTAAAAAACGCTTCAAAGACAATCTGAAGCTGCATTGAAAGCGTTCAACATAAACCCTGATTTCTGGGAGCAAACAGGAAGCGATCGAGTAACATGGCGTTCTCCGTGCACAAAGGCTCCAAGTTGTGTGAATCTAGCAGGACAGCAGCTGCAGAGCTGAAGAGACAAGCCAGTAAAGCAAGTACCATCAACCCACTAGGAGATATCCCACCCATCCCATGTATCTTATGCAAAACAAAAACTTTCTGTGCAAGTGTTGTCCTCACCAGCCACCTGGGCACGCACAGAACAGAACCGAGCCAGCCCTTCCAACCCTCGGATGACTACAGGGGTCCTCGTCGAATCAATGGACGAACAACACTGGTGTACAGCCTGTACATGTAGCAGTCACACACGCTAAGTTCATTAATTTAAAAAAATATACCTGGGTTTTTCTCCCGTCGCTACATTGACATGTTGGTACCGTGTGTCTAACAGGTATGACAGTACCAATTAAACAATCCCAGGTGAGCGGAGGTTAAGGTGTAGGGAACATTGTATTCAGAAATAAACAACCAATCTAGCTGTGATTGGTGCGTTATGTAAGAGTTATACTTTCTGCAGAGCTTAAAAAGCTGATCCTTTTGGTAACATGTGAAATTATGTTAATTCATATATAGATCATATTTTGTATTTTTTATGATTTTTTTTCAAAAATGTGGTGAAAATGCATCTGTTGTGACTAATTAACTCTTAAATGCAATGGAGTACCTGGTTTTGTCCTTGTCAAATTGAAAATCTAACATTGTTCTCTATGACAGTGTGTGACATGGGTATTGAGGTAGGATAGAAAGTATATTTATTTTACAAAACATTAGCATTGAGGTCTATGGAAAAAAACAATTGGTATCGTGATACTTAACGAGAAGAACAGCCTCACAGTGTATCCATATAAACACATACATGTGGGCGGAATTTATGTACTGTACTAGTTTGAAGACGAAATTGATGCTGAACAGCTTTGGTCAAATATTTAAAAATTAAATGTAGGAAATCTTCAGAAAATATCACAAGTTGGCTTTTGATGGGGGCTTTTGTAATTATAACTATAACATATGGTAATAAATTGGAGTATGCATATTTGATAGCGCCCCGTTTTTAAGCAATTCTTTGATTTATTTGTGTGATTATTTGGTATTCGGCGCCATGGAAATATTCCTAGCCCGAAATAATAAGCCAATTATTACGGGCAAACGTGACAGAGCCGAGTGTTAGTGAATTTGAACCATGCTAGGGTTTGTAAGTAGTGAATTTAGGTCCAAGCCGAATGACTGTCCCTGGTTGTAACATAGTCCATATTAAAATATAGTGGTGTATAGTAGTGTTGTGGTTGAGATGGCAGTATTTATGGTAGAAAACCAGTAACTTACATAATGGAATCAATAAGTTGGGACTTGGTAGATACCGTTTATGTGTCCATAGTGGAAAATATGCTTGTTACATAAGCGTGATACACCGGAAAATGTGTGGATTGACTGACCTAGGGCGGCGCAGTTAAATAGTTCCCAGTTATAAAGGGAATACTAGTGAAATTTCTAAGGCATAACGGGCTGGCGATACGGAAATCCGATGATAATGAAGAAACACCATGCAAAGGTGCGGTTAATGGATTATTGGGCAAGTTATTTCATCTGTGATCGCCAATTGATTAGAGCAAAATTTATCAAATAAAGACAGACACGTCTGACGTTTCATTTTACAACTCAAGCTGTATGGAAGTATTTGGAAATTTGGGGAAAACATATGACTTCCAGCTGGATTCGCGCTAGGGTTTTGACATCGCTCGGTTAAGTGAATACCTTTGTGCGTGTAACAATATATAGACTGGTGGCTTTACGCCTGTGTAGTCAGCTCCAAGATTAGCATACAGGCAAAAAAATAAGTTATGTAAAGATAATATAGTTGTTTTGGGCCAAATAGAGACTATTTTACCTGCAAAAACCGAAATATCATGTGTACGAAAACAACTATCTTGTTCTTGTGAAGATAAAGCAAGATAGAGAACGTTCTAGGTACACTTGTAGATGGATCACTTGTGTAATGCAAGATATTCTAATATAAGTAATTTTAGGTAATTTATCAAAGATATGGTATCCCTTCCCATTTGATTTTAATTGTCCTGCTCTAATTGTCCAATTTTCTACACTTTCCTGCCTTGTAATTGGGCATGCAGTTTAAGTAGATAAGTTCTTTTGCATTCCCTTTTGTTGAAGTAGCAGGGAATTCCAACAGACAAGATCAGTTTCTTAAAGTTAGCATTATCCATTGATACTTGTAGTGTTCTTGTGGAATTTCCATATTAGGTCAAACAGTATTGAGTGATAACCATATTAGTCACATATAGACCATTCCTTCCATTCAAGACCACAGTGTTCTTCAAACCTTGCATCCCATCATAAGAATCCAAATTGGTATGGGATCATAACTGCATGTTTATGGAAGGCCGCACTCCACATGCCGCCATTGTAGAGAACATGAACTATGTGATATAAAATTACATCACTCTTGATGTCTCCACTATATAGAAGCTTGAATTTTAGGTTCTCGCTTTACCAGTAATGTAGTTTTGGATAATTTAATTGCGTTGAAGTTAATACAATGTGTTCATGAACTCATCTATCGTACATGGATAATACACTGGAGGGGAACAAATAACACACCTTATGCATATCATTCAGTTATCTCCCTTACACAATACATAACAAATTAAGAAATAAAAACTCACATTTTTAGTGATTGGTTATGAAAATAAAGAGACGATTTGCAAAGTATTATTTTAGACCTCAGTCTTGTAGAAAATGTAAGTAGAAGTAATTTAATAATTTCTTCCAGTTAAGTTTACAATTGTAAAAACTGATAAGTATGTTTTGTTTGATTTAGGTATTTTTCTGCCTGACTGAAGCCCATTATTATAATTTTCTGTGTAGAAGAAATATAAATTGTATGCACCTATATTATCTAAATTATTCACACTTTTATATGGGAATGAACACCACTGGACTTGAAATTTTGGTAAGGGATATTATTATTGCACATGTGCCTTTAAACTGCCCTTGGACTTATGGGACAGTGTTTCCATTGTCCAAGAAAAGGTTACCAAACTTTCTTCACTTCTCATTTTTCTCATTGCTGCTTTAGTATCTTTTAATTACTTTATCACAAGCTACATCTCTATTTTAGATCTCTTTACTCCTGTTTAAAACTCCAATGGACTCACTATACTTATTGTTTATGTTTGGCATTTTTCTATATTTTATTCCCCAATTTTCACCCCAAATCCAACATAACCACTTAGACGCTGTGATCTACTTAATTTGGTGTCAGATTTGCTTACTGCATTAATTTTATTCACAGCACAATGCATGGAAGTTTTCTATTTGTGTGACAAAGAGGATGGAGAGGTTGACTTTTGTGTGAGGACTTTGGGTGATGACATGTAACTGCAGAGTGTAAAGTTTTCAAAGCCTATACTTTATAATAAGATTGGGTTTCTATGTTAGGTTCTGCATCTGCCATACATATATAAAGTCCTTTATTTGAGGTGAATTGTACTTTTTGAAATAGGAGATTACATACTATTTAGCACATTTACGTTTGACCTAATAATATGATATTGTTGTTGTGGTTGTAGGGTCAAGTTTAACGCCATTTTTCAGCACACGATAGGCTACACATGGCGGCCAGTATTAATGGTTTAGAAAGAACCCGAGAAAAATCCCGGAAAGAACCATCGACCCAACGACTACTGGTAAGCGTTCTCACATAACTACATTAATCGAATCTTAGACTCGAATCCACGCAGACAGAGATGAGATGGCAGTGATCGGTAACGGAGAGCTCTTTAGACCACTCGGCCACTCGTGGCCCCTCATAATGTATAATATGATTGATCCCATATCACCCACGTGAAGTTCAATAAATGCTGATATGAATAAAACACAACCCATAGTTAAAACAATTCATTTTATTCCCAAAATATAGTTTGGTAGTAAAGTACAAATAAACAGCAGCTGTAATAGTTTAAAAACCTTTACATACAAGACATAACTTGGTATCTCCTAAAATGTGTCTGCTGCTGTGACTAGATAACACTTACTCCTGTCTAGTGCCAGTAGAGTTATCTCTCTTAAATGCATTGGAGTGCATGGTTTTGTCCTTGTCAAACTGACAATCTAACATTATTCTGTCAGACAGCGTGTGACATGCACACTGAGGTAGGATAGAAAGTATATTTATTTTACAAAACATTAGCATTAAGGTATATGGAAAAACAATTGGTACCGTCGTACCAACAGCGATTGCTATCAATGCCATGCGGCCTCCAACAGTCATAATCGGGATTGGCGCAGTAATAACGATCAATCCAAGCCTCATATAGGTCATCATCATCATCATCATCATCATCATCATCTCTCTCTCTCTCTCTCTGTCTCTCTGTCTCTCTCTCTCTCTTTCTCTCTCTCTCTCTCCAATCTTCCGGGGCTACCTCATAGTGTTGTTATTTATCCACAGATTGGCGGCTGACGAAATGAATGAATGATTTATCTGCAGTGTCTGTCAGAAATTATATATATATATATATATATATATATATATATATATATATATATATATATAGGGATCTCAAATGGGTAATGAGATAATATTGAAATTATGAAACGAGTTGAATAATGTCCTGGACATTTATTGAACGAGTTTAATAAATTTAATATTAAATCATTACCCATTTGAGATTCTTTTTATCACATAGCTTTTATTTCAGTGGAAATTATTCAGGTAGAAGAACTGATTATTTCGATACTGCATATACTAGAGGAAAACAATATCTACTATGTGATATACAAAAAATAAAAAATAAAAAACATATCGGCCATTCGGTCATACGAGACTTCTTAACATTTGGGCACTACCTAATTGGTTAAGTTTTAAAACTCTAAGCGTTGGAAAAAGGCAAGAAAACAAATACTGGACGAGGCGATACAAACTCTTGGGACAGAGTGAAAGACCAAGATAAACAAACAAAACACTTTGTATTGAATATAAACTTACGACAATATTATCTTATCGCTCGCATACTTAAGGAAATGACGAATTTTGTATTTGTGACTTTGACTTTACCTAACTGGTGGATAGTATGCTTAGTACGTGGAGCAACGCATTGGTACACGAGTGATATGAAGGGGTACGTGGCTAATTAAGCAAGATAATAATAAATAAAAACCACATTCAAAAGATAAAATAATATAAATTAATTTTATTTGTCCTACAAAGTATCACGCTAACACACATACACGCGCACACATAAAAACACACGCGCTCGCACGCGCACATACACACAGACACACACACGCACACTTGTACGTCTTTCCGTTCTCCTTATAATCCTTACATAAATGACACGTGGTCACTCAGTTCATTTTTCTGATAGTTTGGGTTAATGACCACCTCGTACATTGCAATTACGTATGGGTCAGGTCCTCGCCAGCATTGCTTGCTAGCCCTGATTATCTGGGCTTAGTATTGTCCTATATGATTCAAGTTGGGGAGAGGGGTATCCATTTGTGACACTTCCTTGTATTACATGCAGATTTTTTTTCAAAATTGTTGTAAAATAACCCACATACAAGATAACAGCATGAGGACACGCGTATACATCATGCGATGTTGATCTAGATACTTAATTTATGGTACCATACATTTTAAATGTTGTTGTTTATTTGGGAAATGATAGAAAGAAGAAAGTATATGGATTAAAATAGTCTTGTTCTATACACAGTTGACATGAGAACATCACTGGTGTGTGTGTGTGTGTGAATATGAGACGTCACGCAAAGTTAATAGAAACTATCACTTAAGAAAAGGAGATCCGTTGCGGAAGACGTGGAACGAAAATTAAAAGAAAAATAGCAATGATAATGTCAGTCTGAGCATTATTATCATTACTATTATGTTAATTCAATACATCGTCTGAGCATTATTATCAATATCCTCATTATATCGTCTGAGCATTATTATTTTTTTTCCTATTTCAGTAATATCGTCTTAGCGTTATTATTATTATTGTGCTAATTCAATGTCATCTAAGCATTATTATCAGTATGATAATTCAACATATCGTCTGTGCATTATTATCATTTTTCCAATTCATTAATATCGTCTGAGCGTTAGTATCATTTGGCCAATTCATTATATCGCCTGAGCATTATTATCAGTATCCTATTTCAATACATCGTCTGTGCAATATTATAATTATCCCAATTCAATACATCGTCTGTGCATTATTAGCATTAGGGCATAACCGATTGGCATTTTTCTACCGATTTCCGATTCCGGATTTTGGGCATGAAATTTTTCCGATTCCGGATACGATTCGATTAATCGGAAATGCTAAATCCGTATTTTTTTTCTAAAAAATTTCATCTTCCGTTTCCGGGTTTCTGGTATCTGGTTTTGCCGTGTCTAGCATGTTACTTAGTACTTTACCATATCTGGCTTCATTTCCGGTTTTCACCCGTCGGTTCAAATAGATTGTCTGACAGCGTGGTTGTGTTGACCATATTGGACTTTTCTGACTTCTTATTTAACTTTATTAACGCACTATCGAATGACACGCAGTGTTAGACACGGTGCTATAGAAATTCAACTTTATTATTTTTATTATCCGGATCGGTCGTTCCTGCCTTGTCCGAATCCGATTAACCGGAAGTTCATACTATCCGGTGGAATCCGATTTCCGGATCAAAAGTCGGTTATGCCCTAATTAGCATTATCCTAATTCAGTTTGTCGTTTAAGCAGTATGATAATTGCACTAATTCTGTACGTATTCAAATCAACAGTATCATAATACTAATTCAATCTTTGCAGTTATAAAGATCGCCCAAAATTAAGTTATTTTCTTAAGCTGAAATTAACTGCCTCTAAAGTGCTAAAACTTACCGCTCGTATTCTATCACAGTGCTAGCATTTACCGATTGTATTCTATCATAGTGCTAGCAATTACCGCTTGTATTATATCACAGTGCTAGCAATTACCGCTCGTATTCTATCATAGTGCTAGCATTTACCGCTTGTATTATATCAGAGTGCTACCAATTACCGCTTGTATTATATCACAGTGCTAGCAATTACCTCTTGTACTATATCACAGTGCTAGCAATTACCGCTTGTATTATATCAGTGCTAGCAATTACCTCTTGTACTATATCACAGTGCTAGCAATTACCGCTTGTATTATATCACAGTGCTAGCAATTACCGCTCGTATTCCATCATAGTGCTAACAGTTACCGCTCGTATTCTATCACGTTTTGAAAGATTTCAGAGGTAAATTATAAAAAGAGAACCGATAATTGTTTTTATATTTTATATAATTTGTAGTTTATTCGTTGCTTTTTCGGACGTTGGTAATGTCTATTCTGATAAAATTCCTTTTCGCTGTTTTAATAAGTACTAACAATAGTGTACTTTAGATTAATTCAGGCTGAATTTTGAGAACACGGGATAAGTCATTTTCACAGTTAATTTCAGTAGCATATGGGGATGTCAACATTCTCTCCATTGTACATGCTGCAAATACAAACCATTTCACCTTACACCTGTCACTCTCAGAAGTTCATAACAGCTACAGAGTGCCACCACCTCAGTTATTTCTACGACTGAATTAACTTTAGAATTGCCTGAGAGGCTGAAAGGATAGTTCGATCATTTGTAACAGCATGGTCAATCCTTGCTTTATAAATAGCTAAAGGTACGTGTCCGTAACGCTTACCTCGAAATAGAGTATACAATATAGGGGTTGGGAGGGCCATGAATGGGTGGTGGTGCTGGTGGTGTTTTGACGCCATTTTTCAAAACTTAATAGGATATACATGGCGAACAGTATAACCGATGGAGGAAAAACCCGAAAGGGGTGGGGGGGGGGGAGAAGAAAAAAAAACTCAATGAGAATCACTGACCAATGGGACGTTAGTGGGAAGATTTCTTATCCACATCAACCGAGCCAGAGGCTGGCACCCACACGGACAGATTTGCGATAACTCGGCTACCCAGAGCCCCATGGTGTTTGGTAATGAAAAGTACAACTTTATAGCACAAGAGAATCATTCATCATAAACAGTGTATGGTTCATATCGATTTATGCCAACGGATGGCAGATTCACAGGTTTAAATGTTTTATATGGCTTTATATTGCGATGTACATCCTGTCTTCTAGGCAATCAAAATGCAATTTAAGAGATACTCCCTTGTTCTGCTGAGGTATTAAAATCAATACCTGGACTGTTACATCTTGCTATATCTCATAATTCCTTGTTAATATTTAGGGCAGTATCGGGAAAATGTATATTATGACTTGGTTGGAAACTGACTTTAGGTGGGGAGGATATATATATATATATATATATATATATATATGAGTTGATGTTTTTATTTCATCATTTTTTTTTTACATGCACGGGTTGATCACTGCAGCTCAACTTAAACAATAAATAACAGTTTTCCATTCTGTCGCAGCCAGTTTCCAATCTGAAAATCTCTTAAATGCATCTTAGACAGAATGGATAACATAGTGATGTTAAAAACAGGATACAACGGTCCAAAATTGTATGTCTTCAAAAAGTGCTCTCTCTCTCTCTCTCTCTCTCTCTCTCATTAACATATAAAGAATGGCCGGAAGACACGACGGCCGAAAAGGACGTTGCGTAACGCTACTCAGGATAACATAAATGAATAACTTACTTATCATATACTTGTTTCATTGCAAAGTGTCTAATTTGTACACCATATCAACTTCGAGAGTGAAAACTGAAAAAGAACTTTCGTGTGTACTGTTGGCGAATGTGCCTTTTACCTAATGTTTGACGCGAGTGCCGTGTGCATTCTTGTAAACAGACATGGGTTTTCCATTGAATTGCTAATTGCACAGAATTTAAATGTGCTAATTGGACGGGATTTTTAATGACGCTAACAATGCGGTTTGCGTCCTTTCTCAAGACAGTTTTTTGAAAAATGCTGACCCATGTTGCATGCAAAAATTTAACCCGAACATGCTCGGGGAAAGAGAAACACACGTCGTGAATCATAACATTCTCAATCTTTTCTATCAAAGGGTAATCATAACACAGTTTATCAGGGAGCTACTGCTATTTCTACGGTTTAAGAAAAGTAACATCGAGAAGAAACGGTACGAAGAAAAAACAGTTTCACCACTCGGAACTTATGTCATTCCTTGTTTCGTAACAAGCCGAATTTGTCCGAACTGCTTTTTTCGTACTAAATTCGACGTATGATCCGCATGACTAGCATCATCAGTAGACGAGTGCGTTCTGAATTAAAACTTCAGATGTAAATGGTACTCATTCACCCTTTATCATCTCCGCTGAGTTTACTATATTTAATTTTGGATAATATCCCTACGCCTGCCGACTCAGTGAACGCGTCTTTGTACTTAAACTCATTAAAATTTATAAATGTGTTAGCATGTGATTTTTTTTAAACGTTTAATATGATATGACTGTTGCAGCACTTCAGCATTTCAAATCTCCAGTTTCAAAGGTCCCTGGGTAAGGACGTTGTCAAGCTCTTCGTATTGAAGAAAATCTTGCATGTAAGTCCTCAATCCCATAATGCCTAAATAGAAACGATCGCTTTTGAAGTCTGGGTAGACGATTCATGTTCTAATTGAGCTCACAATGATCTGACGATTTGTCGTAACTAAATGCAACGTAAGCAATATTTAAAGACCATTTAAACTGAATGATATCATAAGTTTGTTTTATCCAAATGTTCCAGTAATGAAATTACTAACTAAAAGTAAAGGTTTTTGTATAGTTATCTTTTTTCTTCTTTTTCTGTGTGTCGGGGTGGGGTGATGTTGGGTTATAAAAATAACTGAACGCCAATTTTCAGGGTATAATAGGCTATACAATGAGACCAGTATAACTGGTGGAGGAAGAACCCGGAAAGATCCTAATATAATAATAAAAAAAGAAATCTCACGGTAATCTAATGGAAAGCTTTCGCACATATCTACAATGGCCGAGCCTGAAACCCGAACCCACGCGGACGGAAGTGAGATTGCAGTAATCGGTAAAAGTGCAGGCATTTAATTGGTGACTCAACTTCTGGATAAGCCAATTTAAATCCCAAGTTTTCATTAGGAAAATCTATTATACCTATTTAGACAGGAGTTCGTCTACGAAAAACTTACAAATTTGGGATGCATCACCAATGTTTAGTCCAAGTCTTTTCAGAGAGTCGAAGTTATTTGATTCTCATCGGACAAAGACGATGTGTTCCAAATGGCATATGACGTGTCAATTGGAGACCTAGACTCTGTCTGACTATTATAGATGATAGACTGGGATAGCTTTCAGATACGACGACTTATGCATATATCGGCAATTTCGCACATCGATGTGCCATCGCGTACAATTTCGTAAAGCAATGAAGTTTTCTATGTTATGCTGTACTGATAAACAGTACTGGCGCTACTTGACATGTATTAATGGCACATTAATCAATTTTAATGCAACCCGTCAGCCAAAGAGCCCCTACTTTCCAAAGTCACATTTATGGTTGTTGACATATTCAATACAGGTCATGAAGTTTTCATGATCTGGTGTAGGTCCGCAGCCAACAGTCACAATAGAGACTATGTATCTGTATAGCTGATGGCCACATGCGAATTTCTTTTTGACACACATGTATGCTTACAAATATATTTTTTCGATTGAAAGTAAACCTTCATTGAAATTTTACTTTTTACAGATGTACAATTCTTTCGCACATATATCAAACTGTTGCTGACTTGAGTAAAATAAATAATTTATTCCACATATTTGATAATTAAAAACAAAACTATTTAACGTATGTGAAATCCTTGATCTCACGTAAGCACATGTCAAATTATTTAATGTAAGTAAACAGGAATTCCTCATATCTAAATGTTATTTCGAATATGCCCAGTGTGGTTCTACTATTAAAATAATTGAGAACTAACTGAAAAAAAATCAAAAGTTTGCTTATAGAGTGGACAAAGTTTAGGTGGTCAATTTGGACTGACCTCGTGTAATTTGTACGTCATGATGTTCTCATTGACCCCAACACGATCTGGTGACGTGCCATTGCTAAGCAATTTTTAAAGACTTTTTCTGAAAAAT
The DNA here is from genome assembly GCA_029339505.1 of Unio delphinus. Taxonomy (NCBI): domain Eukaryota; kingdom Metazoa; phylum Mollusca; class Bivalvia; order Unionida; family Unionidae; genus Unio; species Unio delphinus. The sequence continues at coordinate 8,571,639 of JAQISU010000361.1, read as the reverse complement.
TTCTTCTGGGTTTGTTAATTAGAAATTTGAAGTAGTGAAATTACAAAATAAAAGTGCATGTTTGTTTTGCGTTTTTTAGGCCATTTTTCAGAACGAAATAGACCATACATGACAGTTAGTACAACTAACTTGCAGACGAAGAACCCGGGAAAAAAAACCGATAAGAACCAATGACCGACCGAAGCTACTGATAAGCTTTCTGTCCTATCCACTTTGACAGGCCCGAGACTCGAACCCACGCGGACAAAGGTGAGTTGACGGTAATCGGTAACAGAACAAGTATTGAATTGGTGGCGATTCGTAGACCCCCCCCCCCCTCCCAATTTTCAGTGCTTATATGTCATTATGAAGACCTATTATTGCTATATAGCCTACATGAAACTTAAAAATGTGAGAAGTATGACAAAGGTTAACTCCGAGTCTCTTTTAGAGAGTTGTATCGCAAAGGGACAAAGCGTTCCGAATGGCAAATTACCTATCTGTAAGAAACCATAGCTTTGTGTAACTATTATAGATAAATGTGAGATGCCGTCTAGTTATTGAGCTAAGAAATTTTTAAACTTATCGCAGGGGCGATATATATATATATATATATATATATATATATATATATATATATATATATATATATATATATATATGCATGTGCCATCAACGTTAAATTTCGCAAGGCAATGGTGTTTCCTGAGAAGTTTGTCTGCAAGGACTAATTGTACTGACACTATACGACACGTATTCTTGGCACGTTAATCAATTCTGACGAAACCCGTAAGCCAAAGGGCCCCTACATTCCCTTATGACATTTATAGATGTTGACCTATTCATGAAATAACAGGCCAGGAATTTTTCATGATGCGGAGTAAAATTCTTTGTCCGTAGTCAACACTATTCCAATATATGCTAACAGCATTGCTGATGACCACATGGGAATAACTGTCTGACACACGTGTACGTGGATAAATAAATTTTCCAATATAAATTAAACCTTACGTATTACGTATGTAAATGTTTCCTTCATGTACAATTCTTGCTCACATGTGTGAAATTCTATTAGACTCGCTCTAAAGAAAATAATTGCTTTCACATATTTGAAAATGTTTTTTTCTTTCTTTCAAAGCAAAGAATATTTTTACGTACGTGAAATGCTTTGTTAAATATGTAAGCAAATGTCAAAGTATTTCATAAGTAAAAATGAATTCTTCAATTGTGAATGTTGTTTCAAATATGCGAAACACTATTTCACACACACACACACATACACACACACACAAGCACATGTAACCGCGTTTAAACATATAACAAAACCTAGCATGCGAAATTTAATTTACATATTTTAAATAAACCATTCTGATCTGACAACATTTATAACACTTGAGAATTTGTCTTCTATTTTTTTAATTTAAAAAAACGATATGGAAGGCGTCATTTTACGTTTGTATAGAACTATGGTTACTGACTTTGTTCGCATGTTAAATTCTTTTGCACATATGCGAGATATTTCTTTTAATTTCTAAGAAATATTGCAATAGGTAAGAATAAAAATAAAAGCATTTTAAATAACTATGACACAACTGCCTCGACGATGCCTTCAGTATAACCTTGCTTTGTACATTTGTGAGAACTGTTTGACAAAATCAACGTTGTTTAATAGAGATAGAATTCCCCTGTGGGGGGAAATCCCCAAATTGTCCAATGTTGGAGAGTCTACAGCTATCAGTATTTAGACGAAATAGACTCAAACAGCTCGTCTCCTTCAAGAACTGACGAACTGCACCTTTTTAATTGTTTGCCACAAATTCTTACATATATGAAATACCAAGCGACTTACCTAACAGCCCAGCTATGTGTGAATACAAACTTTATTCAGCACTCAATGACCTCAGTAACCATGACTAATCGCGCAATTATTTACGCTTCAATGCACGTGTACCCCCACCACCCCCACCCCTTTTTGTGAGGGTTCCAAAGCCTGCAATAAGTAAATGGGTTCACTGTTTATCATTGCCCCACACCCATTTTTCTTTTTTTAAAAAAATGAAACAATCTGCTATTTACAGCCAATAACATCATAACGGTCGAAGTGATTTTCATGAGTCCTATGCCCAGGTCAATATAATGGTTCGAAGGTGTGTCGCACATCAAAACAATGCACTACTTTTACAAGATTCTCAAAAGATCTCCTTAAATAGAGATTGGACACGCTCTTCCCTGTAATACTTCATACATGTTTTTGGTAGAGATAGCAAACGATTGCAATAAAATGTGGCACATATAAACATTTTAACGCAATAAAATTCAAGTCTTTAAAGAATTCCTAAAATTTGAGGAAACCCTCAAAAGTTCCCCAGAGACAAGGCAGGTGATCATTTAGGACAATTTTTAAGATTTTATCAATTTAGCTGAATCCCGGATGCCTGTTGAATATTCGGTTAATAAATAACTATAACCAAATGAGCAATTAAAGTTAAAATGACCACGATTTTAGAAGGATGTTGCTAAGTTGACTTGTATTGGGGTCAGACCCTCCCCCTCCCCCAATTCCTCTTCAGTGTTGCAATGCAAAATATGACTTTTAGCCAGGTCTGAATTGTAACTTTAAACCACGTGACAAATTTTGAATAAGCATCGATCCTTAAAGTTGGATGCAATGAGCATTAGAATTTTATCACATTTAAACTGGAGAAGTCTTTGTGAAGAATCATTTCGACCTTTCTCATTTCCCATGTCAGTGTTAATCTTCAAAGGCGCCAGCTTTTCGACTCAATTAAATTGACCGGATATTTTAGCACGGTTTTGAGAAAGAGACAGCTGAATTTCCGATTCATGACAAATAGTCATTAATTGTCTTAGGAAAACGTTTTGAAAACATTACTCATAATTGGTCAGAGTGAAATTAACTCGTAAACCTTGGAAGTACAGTAATACTACTTTAACGTGACAACCTTAGCCAACATTCTTTAGTCCGAAAATTCTCGAGAGGATAAGTTTGGCTCATACGTAACCTGTTCATCTGGGTTCTGTCGGCGTTTAAATTTTAGCGTGCACTAGATAATTTTTTCTTCAAATTATGCAGCTTACTTCTAAGATGAAGTCAGACATTCAACGTTGGTTGACTATGTTTTATTAAATTAGCAGTATTAATCCTTCATCGTTTAGGGAAGTGGGGGTGGGGTCAAGCTTTGCTCGATTTTTGCATACGTAATGAATGGATACACATGTTCCTACTTATGTTATTCAACTTCCCTATAAGGAAAGATGATATGATTGATAAAAAAAAAATAGGAAAATATGTTGGTTGACTGATTGGGCATGACCCCATTTGGGGACCTGTCAAATCTACTAATTTACAAGTAGATCTAAATTTAATCAGAATGCAAGATGCATCCACATTCCAGTGGATAATATTGAGAATCTGATCCAGCCACAAAACCGTAGTTACTTAAAGATGAATTTTAGGTCACATTGTCCAAAATAGGTCAACAGGTGTTGTACACTGTATTGCAATCTAGAATCTTATTGTTGTCTTGTGTTGTATTGCAATCTTATATCATATTGTTGTATTGCAATCTTGTATCATATTGTTGTCTTGCAATCTTGTATCATATTGTTGTCTTGCAATCTTGTCTTATTGTCTTGTAATCATGTATCTTATTGTTGTCTTGTATTGCAATCTTGTATCATATTGTTGTCTTGCAATCTTGTATCTTATTGTTGTCTTGCAATCTTGTATCTTATTGTTGTCTTGTGTTGTATTGCAATCTTGAATCTTATTGTCTTGTGTTGTATTGCAATCTTGAATCTTATTGTCTTGTGTTGTATTGCAATCTTGAATCTTATTGTCTTGTGTTGTATTCCTATCTTGTATCTTATTGTTTTGTGTTGTATTGCAATCTTGTATCTTACTGTTTTGTGTTGTATTGCAATCTTGTATCTTATTGTTTTGTGTTGTATTCCTATCTTGCATCTTATTGTCTTGTGTTGTATTCCTATCTTGTATCTTATTGTTTTGTGTTGTATTGCAATCTTGAATCTTATTGTTTTGTGTGCATTCTACAAGCAACTGATCCAAAATAAAATGTAAAACTTGGGGTGTAACAATGAACAAGGTAACAATTTTAAGCAACATCCACCTTTGTGACAAGACATAGAAAATTATTTTAAAAAATACCAACTGTACCCGTTTACCAGCGTTTTCAGACCCCGATTTTCTGCGGAATAAATGCAACATAAGCTTTGTATGTTGTTGGACTAAACTTCTTTGTACACCGTACTGTAATACAGCATCAGTGAAGTAACATACTGTTCTTTCAAGTGGGTGAAACTCTGCAGTCAGCTTAACTCGAACCAACAATTCTATCCCAAAATTTTAAACGCGAATACAAATCTTATTTTTGAAGGAAAGACTTTTTTGGCAAATGTTTTAGACTTGGATTTTAAATAAAAACAAACAATTATATCTGGTCATTTGTCTACCTCAGGGTCACCTAAAATCTCAAGTAATGCCCATCACTCAACAAATTTAAATATAAATTATGTAGTAACTATGATGAATAAAACGTTCACCATATTGTTTAGTATAATAAATTGGGTTACTTCAAAGATCTAGATTTTCACAAAAAATACTAAACAAAACATGGAAACTTATTTTTTGCCAAGTTCTCCATGATGATTACCTTATTCAGCCACAAAAAGATATCTACCCGATTGATAGGTTATATGTGGATATGTGGAATATAGGTTGGCCATGGTCATGCATGGGCGAGTGGAAGATAGGTTCGCTTACATGTCTTGCATGGGTGTCTGGAAGGTAGGCTGGCAGATTGAAAGTGTGGATGTTAGACTGACTGAGGCTATGTGTGGATGGTAGGCTGGCAGACATGTCCTGTATTGGCATGTGGAAGGTTGGTTGGTCAACTCTTGGGGCATAAATGGAATGTAGGTTGGCTGACAGAGGTCATGTGTGGTGTGTGGAAGGTTGGCATATGTTTTGCATGAGCTTGTGGAAAATAGGTTGGTTGACTGATTTGGCATGAATGGAATTAAGGTTGGTCGATTGACAAGTCGCATTGGAAATGTAGCCTCCCTGATTGATTGGTCACATTGGCTGTGGAAGGTACAATGGCCGATTGATATGCATTTAAGTGCAGATGGTTGACTGATTACTAGGTTCTCTGGGTGTGTGGTTGGTAGGTTAGGTTTGTGGATTGACAAGTCATGCATGGAAGCTAGGTTTAATATCACTACTTCATCATAATTTGAGTCAATTACATCGGGAGATGCAGAACCGATAACCATTGCATTACGAAATTGACATTTTACAAATAAAGTTATTGTGGCTCCTGTTTAAGGACTAAATAATAGGATGTACTTGTATTACAGCGTTTTATTTTGATTCTAAGAGTTCTGAAATCTGGTCATACGATAATACAGCATTAGAACTTGACCATCGCCACATTTATTTTGTTTGCAATGAACATTTAGTAAAACTCTATTCTTGTACGATTTTTGAAGCAAGTGTATTCCAGTTTAAATTCAGTACTAAAATTGTGGAGCAATCACTTGCACAAAGACATTATACCTCAACACATCCATGACTCCACCCAGTCCAGATTTTCTGATGCAGATACCAATGGAAGTCTGAACAGCATCATTGCTATGTGCCAGGTAATAATTTGTGTAACTGCAGACCCACAAGTGTGTAGAGACAACTTTTGAGACACTTTATATAGAATATACAAGTTTTAACAGCTACAGTATTAATTATGCAATTTTCTGCAAGAAGCAACGTTGATATTTTATCTATATGGATATCACTGCAATAAGGATTTATTACAAAAACACTATGATATTGTGAATTCTTGCAATCATCGGTCTATCAATATGACCATTTGCAAAATGAATTATCCAAGTCAAATATGTGTGTACCTAAATAAATTATAAACCTTATCCCATGTAAAATGAAGTCGCACTACTAGTCGAGTCAATTTTTTTATTGTTTATATTTAATTGAATGCCATAGAACACTTTGCTATATAGGTATAACTGCAAAAAAATATCTGAACCTAAATAAATTAAATTATAAACTATGATGTACCTTTTAACCTACACATGTTGGCTAGTGACAATATATGGTAACAATATGCGTAGAGATGCCAACCGATTCACATTATTAGGAATACTTTAACTTAAGTTAGCTCATCTGGAATGAATAGTAAAAACATTCCTGATATCATATTACATCTTCCCATCTACTTGTACATAGCAACTACACTGGCTCTAATGGGAATAAATGGTGAATGAATTTCTCGAATTCATGGGCTTTCAGTTCCTTCAACATTTTTGCCAAAAAATACCTTATCTGATTATTTTTCTGTTCAATAATGAAATCACGGTTCAACTATTTAGTTTGATTGACTGGTACGTTATCTTAAATCTGCCTCGCTGAAAAACTATATTGTGTTCCAATTGATCCTACCACTTGTCCCTTTGTTTTCTCAGAATTTCAACAATGTAACTTGGAAGATTGAATATGGACAAAACATCTGAAGTGATTCTGCAAAATCCAGACAGGTTGGCATCTCAGCACAACTGGTACCATTTCTGTGCCAATGTACATCTTAGAATCTTTCATCTCAACCATATTTTATCATGTCTATCATACATTCTCATATGAACATGTAGCCCCAAAGACACGTATTCACAAAATGTTTTTACCAGGAAACTTTAACTAAAGTTGATGTACACAAGCTCGAACATTTTGTAACTTTGATTACAACAAAGAATCATGTAACTGTCTGGATCTTCTTATAACATCAGCTCCCCTACGAGCGAGGTAAATTTTTAAGTACACAGTCATGCTTAAGTATCACGTCCCACTCTGAGGTTTAGAGCTGAAGTTTCTTGCTCAAAAAGTGTGGAGAAGATGGGAAAAGATTGAACGTCATTACAGACAGATCTGGATTTATCTTCTAAGTAACAAATAAGTACACTACAGTTCATCTGGGTAAGCACTCTTTGCAAGCACGAACCTGTTGTACATGGGTCATTTTCCTAAAATGGTTCTAAACCCTCACCAACACAAAAAGTGAAATGGCAAACAAAAATATCAAAATAGGGTGTCAAGGTCTATGCAAAATGTTTCACAAATACTGCTTTCAAATGCCACACACTAACATGCTTTACTGATTGAGAAGGTGAATAAAAGATATGTTTGACCCCGTCATGAAATGTTTGGAACATCATATTGTAATTTATTTATTTTTCAAAGCCAATTTGATTTTTCAGTTTGAAGACCATTCAATTTAATATATTGATGCCAACTAAAACTATTATTTAAGCGATTTGCCTAAAGCCACATATTCTTGTCTTCAATTTTATCTCATTAAATATATGCCATTGTTTCATACTTTATTATAACTTACCCCCATACCCAATCCAAGATAGTTGAGTGCAATTTATATCACTTGAGTATAGAGCTGAGCAATTATCTAGAATATAATCTTATAATCTGCCTCACTGCATCGTTAATGAATTGAGTAGGTAAAATATATTACCACATTATACATGAAATTTGGATATTAACATCATTATTCTATTCTACATTTCTGCAGACTAGTTACAATGTGTAAAAACCAGAACCAGATTAAATTCTTTTGAAAAAATCTAACCTCGATCCCAATATCCTAGAAGTAACCATGTTTTGCAATGAACTGTCTTAACTTCAAAATGATTAACCTAGAGTTTGAACAAACCCCATGAAGGCTTTGAGAAAATAGGAATGAAACTTTCAATCCAAATCGAAAACTTCAATGGCTATGACATTGACTCTTGAGTCAAAGGTGAAGGAAATCATGTTACTAAATGAACTGCCTTGGTTTCATAATGAAACATCCCATGTGTGAATAAAATCCATCAAGAACTTGAGGAGATGCAAGGCATATGCTCAAGATGCATGAAGTGTCTTAGCTTTATAATCATTGATCCGATGTATGAACAAAATCTTTAAAAGGGTTTATGAAATGTAAACAGATTAAAAAAATGTAACCAAGTCCCCAACACAAATTATCAATGACTGCCATCTTTGATCCCAAGGTCGCAGGGTTAGCACGGATGTCACGGAATTGTTTAGCTTTCATAATGATTAAAGCCAAGTAAAATGAACATCAAAGGTTTTCGGAAATATTTGCAAATAAACACTTTAACCCAAATCATAACCTGCATTTGCTACCTTCACTAGAAAAACAACTGCTTGTCTTGCAATGGGGTTAGACAAGAAGTAACTCTGAGCCTTTCAATTCTGTTAATATCTGCCCGAGTTACATATGAAAAATTAATGTTAATTTACCCGCACTAAAATCTTATTTGAATTAGAACATTAAGACAAGCAGTCACTAATTTGATTTAGCTGTGAAAAGAGTGACAGATAAAAAACAGTTTTAACTTATAAAAGGTAGTGTAAGTCTTGTTTGTTAGATATATCACTCTGAAAGGGTAACCCAACTTTAATAATTTCATTCTGGTAAAGAATATTTATGCTCGTGTGGTGGTTTGCTTTTGGTTTATTAATAGCTCTGACAGACATACAGAAGGCTTAAATATCAATAAAAAGAACAGAAAAAAATATGGGATTTCACACCATATGAGGCACAATTAACATTACAGATACAGCAAAAGTTTACAAGCATCAGTACAATGGCACTTGGGAGAGATATTACATACTGGAGTACACTGTAATTAAAAAGAATGCACATTTTCAGCAGTTCTAAAATAGAAGCTATAGGCTAAATAAAATCAATTAGAAATTGTAGTAGTAGAGGTAGGGGTAACGGGGATAAAAGGGACAAACAAATACAATTAACAAATCTGTACCTATTATTTTATAGAAGATACACCTGTATTGGACACACAGAACAAATTAAACTACTATTAAGGCTTATTGCATGTCAATCAAAAAGAAGTTATGTTGGTAATTATCCGCATATAGTTTAGTAAAGAACTGAATTAAATTTCTCTTTCAAAGCTTCGATTAATGAGTAGTACCACTACACATGGCATAAACATAAATTTTATTGTCAATAGTGGTAGAAAAGAAAAAAATGGAGAAAAAAAGACGAATGCAGCACTGTTCCACCAATATTCAAAAGTCACCATGAAGTTACTTTCGCTCGTATATCCAATACACACTTCTTTTCATCACAAGGTTATTTCTTTATAACCAAATTGGCAGTCTTGAGAAATGACTCCATACTTATATTTCTGCCAATAATGTCTCCACGTTCACACTGTTCTACTACTAATCAATCAAATTCATCCCTGTGTGTGCCAACATACCAAAAATACATCCTGAACATTAAACTTCCATGAAGTGGCAATTTAATATTCAGATTGATTCAGGTTATACAGTGAATACAGCTCGATGATACAGCCAGCAGTCAATTCACACGAAGCTAAATCACAATGATCAGCAATGACAAAAGTTATGATTAAATATCAAAAGTTGTACAATTTCCCCTCAAACCAAACAGCAGCAAAATACTTCTTCTGTTATCTGACAAATTAATCTTGGCTGTTGTTTTTATTCCACACAGTTGGAAAAGTACATGACTAGTGGTAGTTGGCCAATATTAGTTGTATCAAGGGACGATGAATACACAGTGTTGCTCCTCTACTTGTCATCAACTTCTTGCTCATTTTGTTCCTCTGCCTGGGTATCAGATGTCCACAACTGAAACGGAGCATAAAATGCAGTCAAAATGAGAGATAAATTGTTGTGTTAACATATCATTGAAAACTTTAATAGGTTCGCATATTTCATAGGTTTATATTAAAATGCAAAATTACAAAAACAACTTAAAAGCAGATTAATTTAAGTTATGTGTTTAAAATGTTTTGAGAATACACAATTTTGAATCAACACTAAAATGTTTTAATGCTTGAGGTTGAGAAGCAAACAAACTATGCACAGGATATAAAATTAAATAAATTATACACTACCTTTATTACTACAACAGACGACATAAAAATACAATAGTTCCAAAAATGTAGCGAGTTTGATGAATGAAATAGTTTTTGTTGGCAGCTGATTTTCTGTCTCTCATATTAACAGCTTGATTATTGTTTTAGAACGGCATTTTTCAGCACACGATTACACTATAATGTAGCCTAATGTAGACGGCATTTTATTTTATGCTCAGCAGTGAATTACTTGATTTTCTAGATAAAATAATATTGATATTTCACTGCAGTGAAAAAATAACAATATTTTTTCACTACAGGAACTACATAAAATACACTTGAAATGTCCACTAGATCATGTATATATGTTTTAAAGTTTCTCAGGTGATCCTGTAGTCTTGCTATTTTTGCCAAATTCAGCTTCATTCACTCACAGTTATCACCGATTCAAATGTTAAAAATGGCGTCTCGTCAATTTCACCCTGGTTTAACATTTTTAATATTTTCTTGCACGCTAATAACAAATTTTTTTGTTATACATCGATGAATTACTTGTGTTTTTTTTCTTATTAATAATCACTGTCTGTTATCCTTGAAACTTGTAGTTTATTATTCTGGAAATAAAAGTTATTTTTTACCAATCTGATGTGGAACTAATTTTGTGCGCAGGTACACATAGAACATGTACGGTAAACAGCTGACATTACTAGAGCTGTACCGATGTCACTTTTTGCCGATTATGCCGATACCGCGTATAGCCGATTATCAAAATTGCCGATACCGATTATGAGACCGATTATTTGATTATCATATTATGTACTCAGGTATAAGCCGACAAATTTAGAAAACAATAAAGGCCTGGAATGGGGGGGGGGGGGGGGGGCTTATCCGTGGGCCAATGTCAAAACTTTACAGGTTTTAGGTGTTTTTGTTGTCTATTGTAACGGCAGTACATCTTGGGACAAAAATATCCGTGTTCTAAGACATAGGCATGTTAAAAAAGTAACTTTCAGTGACCCGAAAATTATTAACCTTTTATAAAGTACTATTTTTTTTATTGATTTTGTTATTATTTTACATGTGCATATTTTCTGATTTCCACAACACGAAATTACATAAAAGTAAAATACAGCCTTCATAATTCGCGGGTCGGTCGAGTTTACCAGGGAGACAGTAAATTACTACTCTGTTGTCCACAGACCGTGGGGGGTGGGCGATTTTTTTTTGTTTTTTTGCAAACAGGAAAGTTTCGCGGCACAATAAATATATTCTAATCACCATGTAAATTGAGGCAATGCTTTTGAGTTTATTGCCGACTTTCTATGAGCAAAGGTTGTCGGCTTGCTTTGACGACAACAAATACTTGTTATTGCTGCGGCAACATCAGATAATTGTAAAACATTGATATAGAATTGTTTTATTTGTTTAGTATATGTCGGTGCTTCAAAGGTACAGTAAAACCAGTTATGACTTATGAGAGACCGCCCCTTCTGCCAGATAGTGGCTTGGTGAAACACTAAAAAAAGAAATAAAAAATAATTTTAAAAAATCCGGAAATGATTCTCACTTACTAATATTAAAGACAATGAGTTCGTTCATCCTCCAGGCATTATGGATTAACTGAAAGACAGATGACGTACTCAAACCTACACTGAAGCCCTTTCAAACAATTTCTCACTGGGACATAAGGACTATCGGTGTTTTGTGAGTTTTCATAAAGATAAAGAAAAAACACAAACCTCAAAATTGACTGTGTATATATCCATCATTACTCCCTTTGATGTTAATCTTACTGGCTATTCACATGACTTTGGCACTACAATGGCGGTTAGCGACATGTACTTTAGTCTGGTTTACTGCAGTTTACAAATGTTACCGGACGCTGGAGTTGAAAATTTCGCACAACTGGCAGCAAAATAAATTCTTTTTAAATACTTTATTAGAGCAATCTCTTTGCTACAAAAGATTAATTGATGGTTCGATGTGTTCATCTCGATATATGGTTATTCGACTATACAGTAGTGTTAGTTAATGAGCAACTTGTTTGCATACTGCATTTATCCCGAGCTCTAGTGTTACAAAGGATTAAGTTACGGTCAGTCAAAACGCGACTGTATATACAACTTTTATCAGGAAAAATTGGTTATTTAAAAAAATTATTTGCATCGGCACCGATTATTTTTGCCAATAGCCGATTATACTGATTGTGCCAATAATCGGACCGATTACGCGTACGGGCGATTAATCGGTACAGCTCTAGACATTACCGTAATAAATCTGCTCTTTCACTGTGTCACAAACTTGAGGTAGCCAACGTATGTGAGCATAAAATAAAAAGAATATTTGCTTGAAATGAGTGAATAACGGATACATTTCATCTCTTGGATAAAAAACTAGTATTTTCACTCGTGGCTTCGTCACTCATGAATATACAGAGTTTTTCATCCACTCGATGAAATATATCCGTTTTTCACTCGTTTCAAGCAAATATCCTCTATTTCACAAGAGCACAGTCTGTATATAATGATGCAATCAGAAAGGTGATATCACATTCAGCATATCCTTGATGCAAGTCAAATAACTCCCAACTCTCAGATACTGAGATAAACATGATTATACTTTCTCTAAGGCAAGTTCATCTGCCTAGAGGTAAGAACAGATTCTTTAATAATTGATTGGTATTGAAAGTAACATTTGACAATATTTCAGTAAGCTATGAAATAGTTCCTTTTACTTTTTTATCATTACAAATCGATGTGTCCCTTTACCCTCATTTGCACTTCAGAGACCAGACCCCCAAATTTTTAATTTGACCCCCTTGCTTTGATACCAAAGTTTGTTATTTACTCAGTCTGACCCCAGTTGTGACACAAAGGAGAGATTTGACTCAGTCATACACTGCAAATGCAACTGTGTACAGAAAATTGTTGAAATTGTTCTTTCAATGTGATGACACACCAGGTAGCCATTATGATGTCACAGACATTTTACGATGCAATAACCACAGACTGCATGTTTTGAAAAAGATCTTTATACTGATTTGTCTCACCTGTTGGAGAAAAATATCCTATATAGGCATTCATGTTACTTACTGTGAGATTATCTCTGAGGAGCTGCATTATCAATGTACTGTCTTTGTAAGATTCTTCATTTAAAGAGTCTAATTCAGCAATAGCGTCATCAAAGGCCTGAAAACAAAACATACAAGAGCATTAAGCACAATATTCTTAGATAAAAAAATATCGTCTATACACGCATTCAAGCCAGATCCAACTGCACCCTGTATCGACCAAGATATGCCATCACATTGTGTGACAACAGTTCAGGGTCTGTGTAGTTGGTTAGAAGTAATCAGTAAAACAAACACCCTGACCCAGATCTTCAAGTGCATTATGTAATTATGGATGAGGGTCTACGCTGCTGGCCCCCATCTACAACCATGCAGTAATTCAGATCCCATTTATAACCATGTAAAAACAGGAATTCAGACCCCATTTACAACCATGTATACAAGTAACTCAGATCCCATTTACAATCATGTATACAAGTAACTCTGATCCCATTTACAACCATGTATACAAGTAACTCTGATCCCATTTACAACCATGTATATAAGTAATTCAGACCCCATTTACAACCATGTATATAAGTAATTCAGACCCCATTTACAAATTCAGACCCCATTTACAACCATGTATATACAGTTATTCGGACCTTAACCTACGGTTGTATGTGTTAACATCTGTGAGCACTGTACCTTTTTAATAATAATGTAAGGTTATAACAGGCCAGGAATATACTTCATTATATCAACAACATTCAAGACTAAAATTTATCATCAACTTTTTCAAAGCTTAAACAACTTGACACTTGAGAAATTTTTCATATTCTGGTCTGCATAATTGCTAGAGGTTAGAATTAAGTACACCAACATAATGGCAGTGTAACAAATTAATTAATCCTTATTATTGCAAACTTTCGGTGTTAACTGACAGTTTCTTTGGTGGAAAGGGAGATTTTGTTTGCAGAGAAAACTATGCAGCATTCATTGTGATCATTCATGGGTTTGAAACTAATTGGGACAATTTTTTTTTCTACAGTATTTTTGTAGTGCTTAAAATCTTAACCATTAAAGTGCATGTCGCGACTATAGTCACGCTGTTGTTTTTGGTCCCTTAGTGTGTCGCGACTATAGTCGCTTTCGAGGTGAGCAACAATGATCACATTCTATAACTCCCTGTAAAACTATATTTGATTGGTTTAAAAAGGCCCGGAACACGCATTCTGCAGTACTTTACTATATTATTAACGATGTAATTTTACAAATGCTCGCTTTTAAACACATGGCACTTGTGCAAAGCTAAAATGGCCAACGCTCAATACGAAGGTGATTTCTTGCAATAAATATTCGCTTCTGATAGTGATGCTAATAGTGATTTTGAATAATTTGAGAAAAATGACATCATTGGAGCAAGCGAGGTATTGATGGAAATACATATGAATGATTTTGAGCCAGCAATTTACGTGGAACTGGAGTCGGATGTACATGCTCGCTTGACGTGAAATGATGGCGCGTCTGTCAACCCCCATTCACTGGTAATTCAAAATTAAATGTCGAGATGGCGAATAATGAACCTACGGACTATTTAAGACTTTTTCTTAGATAACGAGTTATGGCATCTGATAGTAGATCAAACAAATCGTAATGCAGATAAGAGAGTTCATGGGGCAGACTTGAAGGAAAAAAGTCGCATGAAGAAATGGCGGCCCGTCACACCCGAGCATCTAAAACGTTTTTGCATTGATTAAAACTATGGGTTTGGTACATATGTCTGTTCTCGATTCCTAATGGGCTATTGATGATGTGATATCAACCGCATACTTCAGCAAAAAATAAGTATGGGATAGATTTCAAGCTATTCCAAGCAATTTACACCTGTCAGACCATGAGAACAATTAAGGTGACTCTTCACACAAAATCAGCCCAATGATTGAACAAAAATAAAGCCTTTGCTGAGGTTTAATCACCAGATGTGGACCTCGGTTTGATGATATTATAATAAATAACAGGTGATAGTTTTTCATGAACATTACTTGCTGACTGGAGGGTTTAAACTTACCTCTGATATTCATGGTGTGGATTTTTGCAAAACTGTCACCCTTCCTTTACCCGTGATTTTCACAATTTATATATAACATGGTGACAGACATAACATGTGCATGGTTTGACTACTAAAGAATATAACATTTCTTAGATATATTTAAACTTTTCCATCAAAAACAAACAAAAATACTGATGAAATACAATTGTAACTTGTCATTTTACCTGTATTTACACCTTTACCTGCAACTATGTTAAACCTACACACGTGTCTTGATGCTAATCTTAAAGTATAGACACGCACCATCATTTTTCATATAGGGTTTGTCTATCAATAGTGTATATTTAATGAAATACATGCAATTTAAAGACTTCAGTTTTCTTCTTTTCTCCCCTGAAACAATTCACCACTGAGGGACCTTGCACTGCAAAACAATGCAGCACTTTAAGGGTTAAATTTACATGAATAATATTTAATATTAATCTATTTACAAAAGACAAAAGCTGTCGTGTGCTATTAATTATTTCGTCACTACAATATTCACAAGTGATAAAAATGGCATCTGTGGATTGATATCTATTTAGTATGATGCATGTACTTCTAATCAAAAGAGAATATATCCTACCTTTTTAGCAAGAGCACATGCTTCCTCTGGACTATTCATAATTTCATAGAAAAATACAGAGAAGTTGAGGGCCAGTCCAAGCCGTATAGGGTGAGTTGAAGCCATTTCTGCTTTAGCTAAATCGTAGGCCTTTTGATATGCTTGTTTAGACTTCTCTACAACTTCTGAAAATGAAAAGCAAAAGAAAAAAAAAAACGGTCAAGAAATTATTTTTTTTTTGTATTTGGCAAAACCGGTAAAAAAATTTATAAAAAAAAATTGCGATTCTCCTGGGATTTTCATACAGAGGTGTAGGGCTGTCAAAAATCATGAAAAACTTACCCGGGTACCTGTTACGCCATTTAACAGGTACCCATTAGAAACATGTAAGACATGTGCAACCCTAAACCAACTAATTGTTATCCGCCTTTCTTTAATATTTTGCCTGGCGATAGAGACTAACCGTGTAATGCACTACTCGGTCTGAAGCGTCCGCACCATGGTAGCTGCGAATAATCGGACCACACACGAATAATTAATCCATTTATTTAGAACAACATTTGTACCAGACAGCAAGTATAATCCAACTTCTAATGATCAGCTGTGTCAAATCCTTTAGAACACTCATCTGTTTTTAGTATAAATCGCTGTCAGAACAGAACACGTGCATTCATCGACTGTTGACCTCAGATTTGAATTACCTGCGCATGCGTGTAAAACAGCTTTACCACATGGTAGGAGTAACAGCTTTACATGGTAAGAGCAACGTGTTAAAATCATCTTGTGTCTGTGTGTGTGTGTGTGTGAGAGAGAGAGACCACGCAGTTGCAGAAGTGATATGATTTTGGAATTATAATTCTTAAGATAGTTACGACAAAAATGTAGTAGGGTCGAGAGTAGAAATGTCGGTACATGTACGATGGCTAATTTTCAAAATTAGCAGAGCTAGTCGACTCGAAAGGCTTTTCAAGGTGTCTAGGTGATAATCGTTAATAATATAATGTGTGCGATTTCTTTGACATATCTGTTCGGAAATAAAAGATAGGCATATGGATTTCATTAAAAGAGCACACAATGTACCGATCATTTAGCACCCACAATAGTCATCATCTACAAAGTGGTTTATTACCTGTAGAACAATGACTATGTTTTAACCTTGGCATATAATGCCTCGGGTATAAGGGGTTTGTTTTGTTGCACAATGACAATGAATTTTATTAATCCAAACAGACTCTCTGATGTATTGTTTATTTATATTAAGCAGGGATCTGGTTTCTAATTAAAGCCATAACTGTCACACCTGTTTGAAGTGGTTTCATGTAATGATTTAGTAGTGGGCCGCTGATGCATAACGGGTGGTCCAACTCCTAAATATAGACTGGAGCTGTAACCGAGACAAGCGTACTGCTGACGATATGATATTTTGATAGTGTTGGCGAGTCTGGCGACAATTTAGTTTTGTGAATGGATACCCGCGATTTATTTTCAATACCCGGGTATTTCACTACGGTCGGGTACCAGAGTACCCGTTGACAGCTCTACAGAGGGGCAACACACCCTTTGGCATTATCATAAGCTAAAGAGCTTTACATTTTTTTTTCATAATGGTTAGTTTTAAATGAACCTATCATGATTAGATCCCTTTTCTGTCTCTTTTAAGAAAACCAAGTTATAAATGTGTGCTTATTTTAAGTCATAGTACAAGACTACATAAAGTTTGTAATACTTCTAAGAACTTCCTTATTGTAATGTAGATATTATACTTGGATTATCTCGCGAGTTAAGCTTGAATTCAGTTAGAAATCTCGAGACAAGCATGTACATTCCGAATGGTGAATTTTGATTCAAAATGACAGAGTTCGAAACAAGACAAGAATGAAATGTCAGATTATGGTTTATCAAAATATTTTATTATTGTGACCTCCTTACACAATTGATTGAAAATGTGAGAAAACATCTTGAGATGCATTTGAATGTGCTTGTGGGCGACAGTGATGACGATGAAGAGGACTTTAAAGGTTTTAAACCAGACGAAGTGTGAACTCCAAGTGTTTTTGTTCTCGACGAACCAAAGGAATTTATTTCATTTTTCTGAGTTTGACCCATCAAAGTGTTAGATGGCTCCAGAAAAGCTTTGGAATACTTTGATTTAGATGAAGTGGTTGAAAATATTATTCATGTAATGTGGTAAATAAATAATTGCTTGTGCATTTTACATGTTGTGTTACCTGTTTGCACCTGCATTGTATAATTTATAATATATATGCACATTTTATTGAATTAGACATATAAGTTGACTTTTAACCTTTATTTATTACCAAATCCAAGCAGATATCTTTAAAGTTGGCAAAGTTGTATTCTTTTAAAGTCCTGGCTATTCTGCTTTACAAGTCCAAAGCGGTTCAGGGCTCATGCCTGCAATGTTCGTTAGTGATGAAATGGCTAAATGAATGACTATAAAACATCTTCATTATCAACCAGTCAAGCATAGTGGTAAAAATAACCTATTATTTCCTTTGGCCAATTCACACAGAAAATACCCAATACTACAGAAAATCAATGTGCCCTCCCAATCCAGAGACTGGAAAATTTTGCCCCAAGACAGTACAGTTATCTTCATAATCTGTAGTGGAAGCAGTCCTACACCTATGGCACTATTGTATCCATTGGAACTACATGTAACTGCTGAGACTTTGAAGTTGTTTATCTTCATAATCAACAGAACAAAAGCAGTCATACAGCAAAGGAACTGCATTGTATCCATTAGTGGCAGTGAACTGTATCCATTAGAACTATCACCTAAAACTGATGCATCCCTGCCATTGTACAACCTCACCAAGACAATTTGGTGGAAGCTTTCAATAAATAAAATATTACTCAATTCAAAATGTCAGTTACTTTTAACCTTTATATTTATGTTGATCAAGAAATCAAATGTTCACAAAGTTTATAAATTGTATAACATGCATTACATAATGATGACGACTCTCATGGCTAAACAAACTACTTGTGCTTGATTTGTTTATGGAGGGACATTAATCCACTTGTGCAAATTACATTGATGGGCCGACAGGCAGTGAAGACCAGCTTGCCATCATGGTGAAGAACCTAGAATAAACAATTTCCAGATCTGACATGGAGCAACAATTCAGCACTGAGGGACCTTTTACTGCAAAACAATGCAGCACTTTAAGGGTTAAGGAGTTAATAAAGTTCACAATTTATTGATTAAATGTTGAATTGTGTAAGGACATAAATTTAGTCTCGTTATCACAGACTTTACACACCTTCAAATGAATCAAATCTTGCCAGTGCGTGCCACCAACTTCAAATATATAAACAACTGAAAATTTCAACATGGCAAAGTAATAAATACCTTGCATATTTTTGTTATTATTATTACCGGAGTTGCTGTTGTAATTATCTGACATACCAAAAATGGACATGTACAGATAAACAAGCCTGAACAAACTGGAATTCCCCCTTTTTGGGAGGTAAAATAATAAAAGAAAAACCGATATTATAAAGGCAGCTTCTATTAGAACAACTATGGTAGGTATAAATAGTTAAGTTCAGCATTTCCCAAACTGTGGGTCGTGACCCAAAAGTGGGTCGCAGAGCTTTGGCAAGTGGGTCGCGAAAGTTCTTCTTATTTCTCTGTTAATTTCAGTATTTATTCCAGTAACCCTCAAGCGTCATACTTTATTCCGTTATAACTAGCGAAACAACGTTTGACCATGGTTGGGCTATAACTAGCTTCTACTTGTGCGTGTATGTGAACAGGAAACAGCGCACGACACTTGGCAACGAGACTTAGCAACGCATGATTATTAAAAACGTCTGCCATTCAAAAATAAACGTGTATTTCTAAATGCTGGATGTAAATCAGCATATCTTAATCCCGATTTATGATGCAATCCTTAGCTAGTTTAGTAGTACTCTGTACCTAATTTTGTTTGGTGGGTCCAGAGACAGAAAAAATATTCCCAAGTGGGTCCGGAGCCAGAGAAATTTGGGAACCTCTGGTTAAGTTAATTAAGTGGCATCAGAAGAAGCAATTTAATTTGCAAACATTTAAAAACTCCATCAATAGATTCACCAAATTTACTCTGTAAACATCATGCCTAATTGGTGTGAAGACACCATTTCTCATACACATATTATAGGGGTGATTATGAGCTCCATTCAAACATAACAAGATTTCCAGCATAAATAAGAAATTTGATAAATTTACAAAATAACATTACATATACCTTCTCTACCAGGGGCTGGTTGTACTTCAGCAAGGTAACGGTAGTAGTCTCCCTTCATTTTCAAATAGAACACTTTACTCTCCTTATTTGAGGATTCCTTATTTATCAAGTGTTTTTCAAGTAATTCCTGAAAAAAAAAAAAGGAACAAGAATTTTTCAAACCATGAGATATCAGGGTATAGCAGTTTTATTATCTTGTAATTGTAAAGGTCGTATCAATCATGGTAATTTGTATCAATTTGAAATGAAGCACCATGTCATGTATATGAATGTAAGCAGACCTGCCAACCCTGATGAGTCCATCTCAGTAAGGCAGTTGATTAAATACCGTAAGTTTTACCAGTTTTCAGTAAGGTGCAACAAAATATCATAAAGTGCTATTGTAAAGCCAGAAAACGAAATTAGAAGTTCAGTATTTGGAACGTGCAGCAATGATAAACATATTCAACTGAAATGTTTTTGTCAAGGACGCATAGACTTTATTTACCACTACAGGACTCAAAATTAGTGGTAGTCCGATAGCCTGAGACTAGTAGGTTTCCCGTCGGGCTAGTAACTTTCATAATGTTAATAGTCCGACGGACTAGAAAGTTTCTGGTTATCAACAGTCAACGTTTGTTTACTCAATACCCTAATAAAGACGTGACTTCGGCAGATGTTCTTTAGAATCAACGCCATGACTGTTGTAAACAGTCATAACATATTAGCATGTGAAGATGAAGTCAATTTCTGCCTCGGAAATGTGTTTCTATTACAAGAAGCCATCAGATTATGATTGTTTCACTTAACAGTGCCAATTTAGGTACTGTCATTAACAACGGAAGTTTGGAAATTGATCCGCATTAATCTGATAGCGAATTAAATGGTATCAAGTTTATTCCATCGACCACAGTCACAAATTACGAAATGTTACACCACACAAAAGAACATGGCATCAACTATTCAAAGAAATTAGTTTATACGTGTTTCTTGAAGGTATTTTCTTTTGCTGCGCACTTCATGTGAAGGGAGAAAAAAAATCTAAACAAACAAATCAGAGTGACAAAAATACCTTAGAAAAATATCCAAGGAATATTTTTGGTATTTTTGTCGCTATGTATGATTTTATTCCTTTTGATTACATGTATTGTTTTCTTTTTCATTCACATCAAGCTCGTGTCGAGCACCTGAGTTAAATACAATGCGCCAAGTCTGATGGCTTCGTTTGATGGGAGCACACATTTTCGAAGTTGAAACTAACATTATCATTTGATGTTTTAATATTTTATAACAGTCAAGTCTTTATTAACTCATTTGGCCCCGATGCCGCATGTACTCGTAATGCAGTTTCTGCTCGGTGGTCCAAATGTATGGTCGAAAGAAAGTCTCTGATTGGTTACAAATGGGGCTTTTCCTAGCATCAGACCCACTTGTAGCCAATCAGAAATGAATTTACATTCGTTTGGGCAAACTTTAAATGTTCGGAAACCAAGGATTACTACTTAGGATCCGTTTCAATACACGTTTTTTTTTTCATAAAAAATCGTAAAATGATGGCGGAGGCACGAGTGGTTTTTTGATGGCGGTGAGGGTGAAAATGAGGAGTTTCTCGTGTTTGACCTCGAAAATATTGAGTAATTAGAGGAGAGATGTTCGACAGTTGGATAATTTGCAAAATTTTGAATGGGACATAGAAGATTCTCGAGATTAAATAGTCAGAAAAAGCGGATGCTGATAGCGAAAATGAAAGAGTTTCTGCTGATCTAGCAGATTGGAGCGATCTTCTTCTGTCTATCCAAATCAATGATTTTAGTGGAATGAATCCTGGACCTACAACATACAATGACAAATAGACAAGGAAAAAAAGAAATCTATCTTTTTTCACTTATTATTATTTCCGGAGAAACTGTACACGGACATTGCGAACGAAACCAATCCATATGCCTAAAAATGCACATTGGCATCACCAAACAAACGTAGTATCCAACCTACAAAATGTGTTTATTGAACAAAATTCTATCTTAACCAAAAACTGGATGTGAACATTGCCAAGTAATGTATGTACAAATTGTTTCAAACCATATCACATATTAAATTTTCCTGGTTTATTTTCATGACCTTAAGTGCTGATGATGTGATATTCCTAACAATGCTGCACACAATTTTGTAAAATAATGTATATTTGTAAAATAATGTACAAATAAATTGTGAAAGATTTGGAAAAATAGAAGGAAAATACATCACTGTGTAGACAAATTAATTTGGATTAATTGGTGAAATTATCATGGATTAATATTGGATATAAGAAGAGAAATTAAAGTAAATGTGAAGGCATGTGCATGATTTCTACAAAATTTTCCAAACAGGTAAAACACTCTGGGGCACAAGCAGCTAGTCACAGCTTAGTGTGGCTGGGGCACAGTAACAGTGCTACTGAAAAGTTTCATGGGGCTAAAAGAGTTAAGGAGAAGCCATTTGATGGAAGGGGGGGGGGGGAAGAGGCGGGCAAAGGCACGTGTTTTTAAACGGGTTTCTTGCTCAGACTTTTTTTAATATATAAATGACTGTGTCATTCCTTTTCTTACTTCAAATAATTCGTGTCAGTCATACTGTAGCATCTCATATTTTAAAACTATGTACAATTCCCGCCGTATAAGACAGGCAAAATGTGGTGTTTTATAGAAGGTGTTCAGTCTCCGGACAAAAAGCAAAAGTTGAATGAATTTTTTGATGATTTAAAGTAGAATTTATACTTCTGTACTTCTACATTTTATATGATAATGCTATTTATGAAATACAATTTTTGTTAATCTCGATGCGAGGGTGTAACATTGTTTTGGGGACAGGGCTAGTAAATGTTTGGCAGGGCTAGTAAATTTCTCAGTACACTAGTCCGTCTGGCTAACAGGAAATTTGTGTTAAATTCAAGGCCCTGCACTAGTACAGTTACACAAATTTTAGTTCCAAACCCTATGCAGCTTAATGGCTTGTTGCTATCTTTCAACTTGATGTAATTCTTGGAAATTCTTTTATTTCCATTTAACATGATGGCAATTGTATTTCCTGCCACGAGTCCTACTCAAATCTGCATGTGATGTCCAATGAACATAAGTGTCCCTTCCTGCTTGTATTCACAAGAACCTGATAATTTCTTTTATATTTTTCATGTGTTGATTATTAACACTTTTGAAGAGGCTTCTTTTCCCTTTCATCTTGCTGGACGACATTTTTTTTTAATGATCATGCAGACGCTTTGCATGAACAATAGGTTCAGTTTTAAGCGTCTGTTGTGCTGTTGTAAAGTTAGTCTGGTTTCCTGACCAATTTCACTAATTATAATATGAAACACGGATTCAAATCAAACACAGGATGAACAAATTATCCAGATTTTTCCATAGTTTTTGCTTTTATGCTGTTAATCAGTAATTAAAGGGTAATTTGACTTAAAGCAAAATCGTACGAGTTGGCAGGTCTGTGTATGTATGCATGTATCAGACAAGCCAACCTTAACAAGACTGTCATTCTTTCCTCATCGTAAGTTATTGAAATTGGACCAAAAAAATCCCATCTGGAACGCTATAGAACATGTACTTCATGAAGTTTCTCACAACAAAAATTTCTTTTCCCAATGTTTAATATTTCTTTTTTAAAGATGTGCATCTATACTTTAAACATTTCCCATGTTGGTGGTAGGGAAGTACACAAATATTTGTCACGTACAACACGTACTTCTAGAGACACTACACATGTACATACAGTAGTCCCCCTCTTATACGGCCACCCCTGCTGCACCGGGAAAGTGGCCTTATAAAAATGGCTGGCGCTGAATACGAAGGTGATTTCTTGCAACAAATATTCGCTTCTGATAGTGATGCTAATAATAAGTTTGAATAATTTGAGAAAAATGACATTATTGGAGCAAGCAAGGTTTGGGCAAATGTTCAGAAACCAAGGATTACTACTTCAGAGCAGTTTCAATTTATGAGATTTTGAATGGGACACTGAAGATTCTTGAGATTGAATCGTCAGATTAACAAGATGCGGACAGCAAAAATGAAAGAATTTCTGCCAATCTAGCAGATTGGAGCGATCATCATCTGCCTGTCCAAATGAATGATTTTAGTAGAATGAATCCTGGACCTACAACAAACATCGACAAATTGACAAAGGAAAAAAAAACAACAGAAATCTATATTTTTTTCACTTATTATTTCCGGAGAAAATGTACACATGCATCGCAAACGAAACCAATCCACATGCCTAAAACTGCATATTGTATTATTGGTATCATCAAACAAAACGTGGTATCCAACCTGCAAAATTTGTTTATTGAACAAAGTTCTATCTGAACCAAAAACTGAATTTGAATATTGTCAAGTTAATGTATGTACAAATTGTTTTTATTTTAATGGATTTAAGTGCTGATGATGTGATATTACCGTCTGGAAATGCATGTACGAGCCAGCTGTGACATATTATTAGCAGCTTGTATATGGGCATGTGGGGTTACAATGCTATTTTTATGGTCGTATTTATGCGACAGAAGGCAAAGGGTTAATCAACATCCTCTCAAATCGTCATAATTGAATTGCTTACGTGAATATCATGAACTGCATGAAATATTGAAGTTGGAGGGTTTATTTTGTCAAAAACTAATAATGTAAGCAGCAATGAACTGTCCCGCTACATGTGACATGCAACCTTAAGCTTGTAATCACATTACAGGTTCTTGAACTAGTATTTGAGAAATTTGTAACATTTTATCCTGCAAAACACTGGATGTGATGCCTCATTCTATCCTGAATACATGTTGCTACAGTATCCCATTTTATCATGAAAATGAATTTGGTTGTACTTTACTATGTATATGCGTAGTGTAGAAACACACGTTCTTATTCACAAATAGTTGTGTACTTCTTCGACAACAAAGAAATTGGTTCAAGTACGCATGTGCAATAAAATATTCATAAATACATGGTGGAAAAGCAATTGTTGACTTGAAAATCGACCAATAAAATGATGGAAGACAACTCAGATGTTAAGATGATGTTAACAATGAGGGTATCAACATTAACGATTTGGATGATAATATTTACTTAAATGATGGATTAGAATCAAATAAAGTTGATGTAAGAGATGGTGCATGGCTCCATGTTCTTTGGGATGGAAAATGAAGCACTTGAAAGGCTTTAACAACGACATTGTATGATTTTTCACCTCGACCGCACACACAATTTATATTGATAAAATATTGTTATTACCGACATAGTGATGTGGACTTAAAAATTTTGACAAAAATTATTCTGATTAATTACTTGGCTTATTCTAGGACTAGTCGGTCTGTTACAAGTTTTGTGGGAAACTGCACGCTGAAGAGTGTGTGTGCTAGAGTGTGTAAAGTCAACCAATTACTGCTGCTAATAGTATGGGAATAAAGTAAAGATAATTCTATGTCAATTAATTTTTGTCCAAAATTTGACGTTTCAATCACTGTTTTACCACAATGTAATTAGAATTCCTTCTTAGGAATCAGACACTATAGTTGAAATGGTAAGCAGGTTAAAATGAGTCAAGATGCATCTCTCAACATGAACAAAGGATGTAATATAATAGATTTCAGTGCTTTTTATATCCATGTTGGTGGCTTCCTTTCATACTGCCTTTCAAATTTCTCCATCACAAACCCAAGATTGTAAGTTTAAACTGGCTCCAAAAAATGTCTCCCAAAATATTTCAAGATGGTATATTTTGTCTTGTAGCAAAATAACCCCAGATATTTGTGACACTTTGCAAAGCATCGTACAATCTATAAAAAAAACAAAAGATGTGTTCCAATATTGTATTTAATGTACAGCCCTATCTATAGATTTATGTATAGACACAGTGGTCCCTTTTAAGAGTGCTCTTAAGACTCACCTGTTTCGACTTCAGGGACAAACTTTGCAACCTAATCATGGTTTGCATCTTGTTTGTTTTCAGCATGTTCTATGTTTTCCAATTTCATTGTTTTTGTCATTTGTTTTTCTGTAGTGTAGTCATATCATCATTATTACTGTACTAAAAGTAAAGTTTTGACCTACATCCTGTCATTTAATTACATCTTAGTTTTTTATTATTATACAAGATCATAGTAAACAAAATGATTTCTTCCTCCTTCAGTTGGCTCTTGACAACCTTATGCAGATAGTTAATGTTGTCTAAAAAAAATATCTATGTAAACAATAGATACATAAGTGAAGACTAGAAAAAATTCAAAAGCATATAGTTATGTTATATTTGTATATACTGAAACCAGAATTTGACAACAAGCAGTCTACTTGCTTGTTTTACATTATGAGGAGCTACTTGAAAACCAATATGATGTGTGTTCGGGACAATTGGCAACAAACATATTAGAAATATTAATATTATGCTTTTTGATTGTAAATCGATATAAAGTACAAAAAGGGAGTGTATGCAAATACTGTACATTCCGGCAAGTCCATCTGCAAAAGCAATGCAACTGTTTTATTTAATTAAAATTCTAGCACCAGCAAATGCATATCAATTTACTTTCTGAAACAAAATATAAGCGTTTTAAATGATGCCCGACTTTAGTGATTCAAGTTGCTTCCTGTTGTTTTCACCTTCACAAGCACCGAAGTAACTGATCACTATATCATTAGTCAAACCACGCCCATTTTGTCCATGGAATCGAAACCGGATGTTCATTACTAGCACTCGGAATTTTTTCCCTCTCCCCGGCATGTCATGTTCATTCATTCATAGGTTTAAACTAATAAACCTATTATAACAAACACTAATTATTTGTTCAGTATTAAAGCTGTATATAAGATACACAAAGTACACAATATTAAACTAACACAATCTCAAATTGTTATATCGTTAACGATTGTAACATGCGGCACGGTGATTTAATGTACTTACCAATACATCTTTGCAGATTTCCTCCAATTCTTTCTCAATTTTTTCCTTGTACTCCCTGGCCATTGCCTGCTTCTTGTCTGAGCTTTCTGTTTTTTGCTCAATGCTTGAAATAACCCTCCAGGACGATCGGCGAGCACCCACCACATTTTTATATGCTACTGAAAGTAAATTTCGTTCCTCGTTTGTAAGGTCGGCTCCAGTCTCCACAAGTTCTTTCATTGCCTTGGCCATATCGTCATATCTTTCAGCTTGCTCCCCTAGTTTGGCCTGTTGCACTAAGTATAACTGTTCGGGGCTTCGATGAACGCCGGCGTTCTCATTAGACATCTTGGCCTTGGTCTAGGACGGCTATTTAACAAAGTAATATAGTTGGAAATTCAAGGGTCTGTGCTAATCTTCACAAGATGGCGGCCACGAGCTAATGTAATGACATCACATATCCTTGCGCGAACTACCTTGTTCCAAAAATAGTTATGCATCGAAAGGGAGTAAATTTCCGGTAATTTATTTTAACGTTTATAAATAAAACACCATTCGGTTTAGATGAAAGTATATGAAAGGAGACTGATAAAATCGGAAGGAACTACTTTATTACAATTTTGATAATGATTAACATTTGACAGCCTTGGATTCCGATGCTGCTGAATTTGGGGGTTAACTTTTCAAGGACAGGGTAGACCTTACGTCCACATTACCATGGTGACGAGTTTTTGACGAAGATTATGAATTGAAATTTCCGCATAGGAAACAAACTAAAATGAAAATAATGCAATATGTTGCAAGTTTTGTAAATATCCTAAATGTACATGAAATAAATTAATTTTTTTATTCTATATTTCCCAGCATTCAATTTTCAAAACATTCATACTTCCGCTCAACGTGATCCTGCCATGTGAATTTGAGATATTGCCATAAAGAGAAACATGCCGAAATCAAAGCGAAATAAGAAAAGTTAGTGAAAACTAATGTATCTACTGTAAAGTTTTGTTTAGTATTATCATTAAGTGAAAGAAGGAAAAGACTTAGAAATATACGCAGATTGTGTATCTAATATAGCGGCTGCAATGTTCATCATCACATGCGCTGTTTAACTTAAACATTAAGAAAAAAGGTAACTTCCAAATTGGCCTCGATTTCCTTCTGGTATTTCCGTATTTAAAAGCTCACGAACATACTCTTTTGCTTGTTCTACTCCTGAGATATTTTTATATTCATTAAGCCAGCATGGACTTTTTTTCGTTGCACCAGATTGTGCTTAGGGGTTTCTAAACGTGCACATTTTGCCTACCGGGACGAATCCAGGAAAAAAAGTCACAGAAAAAAGTCACAATGAAAAAGAGCCCTAGGAAAAAAAAGTCACAGGATAAAAATAAGTGAGAATATCACACAAATTTAGAAACCATAAATAATATATTACGATGGAGATAATTTTAAATAAAATTCAAATATATACACTCCGAAAAATTTCAACTTGTAATGAAAACTAAATCCAATAGAACAATTATCTAGCTTATAATAACATTAAACGTTTGGCTGAAACCAGTATGTTGAATTGTTTAACAATCCCAGCCTACAAAGGGACATTACATCATAAAAAATCTTTTGTTCTGCCAATGTAACAAATTAATGTCATACTTGGATTCAGACTTTTAACAACTAATACAGGATGGCCTTTGTTCTAAAAGTAACAATATACACACATATAGGGGGATTTGAAATCCCTGATGGTGGGACTATTAGGGGCGGGGTAGGAGAAATGTGATAAAAGCTAAAGCAGAATGATAAGATTGTCAGTTTCTAGTTTATGGTTGATACGTAAAGAGCACTTTTTAACTTTATTATATGTGAATTTAAAAATGAAAATTTATATATTTACTCTGAAATATAATTTAGTCCTACCCAAAACTGTGACTTTTTTCCTACCCAAAACTGACTTTTTTTCCACAGAGTGTGACTTTTTTCCTGTGACTTTTTTTCCTAGCCGAAATTGTGACTTTTTTCTGCGCACCGCCGGGACAACGTTGCACCCTTGTGATATCAGGTGAAGAGAGCTACATATACCATTTTTACGATGCTACGATACATCCCTTTAATTACAGAACATTGGTAGATGCAAAATTATTTACTTGCCATTAACTCGATTCAACTCGAGGAATACAGTTCCATGGAAGAAATAGACATTATCTTCTTCACTATACATGCATTGCATACAAGCTATATGTACTCTCATTTTCAAAACATGTATACTATGCGGCGCACACATCAATGGGAAGATATGACTGGCTCAAAAGGTTATAGGTAAATAACGACCATGCATCAGAAAATTGTTCTACTTTGGCAAAATTAGGCAGTAACATGATCACTTCATTAAATTAGGAATTAATTAAATGCATACATTAAAGTAGCTCATGAGTATGGTTGTGAGACGGAAAATTACAGAAGTAAATCAAGGGTGGAACGAAGTATTTGGAACTTACCTACCTTCTCATTTATATATATATATATATATATATATATATATATATATATATATATATAGTATAGATTAACAGGTATTTTTGTCACTCCATACGATTTTTTACCTTCTGCATGTTTCTTCTTTCTCTCAACATCAAGCTCGCATGGAGCACCTGTGTTCATTATTGAATTTTAACTTTTTTAAGGACATATATTTCTTCATGGTACTTGCAAATTGTAACACAGTTGAATAACCTGCAGCAGAACACCACATTTTTTGTTTCTAAAACTGAGCCAAAAAAATATCCAAAAATCTTTACAAATGTTTACAACATATACAATTCTAGAAGTTAGAAAAGGAATATTTCCATGAAAAGAATTTGTAAAAAAAAAATTGATTGGAGGATTGATTTATAATGAAAACTGATAGGGCATAAGATGGATTTGTTACCCATTCAAGATTTTTTAAAGTTTTTTTCCCCAATAATCACCAGTGACACAAGGCTTTCTTGCTTTGTATCTTTTCTATTTGGGGGCACGTGCTTCCTGTGTCACACTGATATGTGCTAAAGTCAACTCTGTATTGTAAGCCTTGAAAAATGAATTTGTACCTCAAGGCCTTGAAAACACCTTGAAAATTCAAAATATTGTCTGGGTACCTTGAAAAGCCTTGATTTTCTTGAATTCATATTTTTCGTTTTACAGATTTCAGTAAAAAAGAAAACTATTTAAAAAAAATTAAAAATAAAAATCAGATCTCTCGCTACGTTTGTTCCAGATTGGAAATCTCCACAACACGCCACTGCGCAGTCGTACGTTTGGAACTTCCGGTTGTTCGAAGTGCGGATGTAGTTGCAGTTTACATTTGGATAATTTGTACGCTTTGAAACATAGGGGCTCGTTACAAAGCATATTCAGAATATCCATCCATGAATCAGGGTCGAACCTGTAACAATTTAAAGTTATATTGTTACATGTTAGACCCTGATTCATGGATGGATACTCCTAATTTGGTTTGAAATCAAGGGCTGCCGATTAAAACTTTGGTGGCTAGTCGAAGAAAAATATAAATTCTAGATAATGTGATCTTTCTCAAAAAATGTAAATTATGTCAGAAAGATGTTGATTTGTGTGCTATGGGAGAGATTGCTTTACGATCTCATGCATCTGGAAATAAAACGCTAATGTCACGTAATGGCTTGAAAAACAGTTTGATAAGCTACACTAATTTTAAAAAAAAAAAAAAAAATCACTTTAAAATATCGTGGACTTTTTAAATAGTGTAGAGTAGACTGTAAAATAAATATTTAGAATTAGTAAGGCCCGTAATAATTCATTTCATAATGATATACCAAAGGTATGTTGATTATGGTGTACCAGTCATTTGAAGTTCATTTTATCTGATTCTGCTATATATGATTCTTTTGTAGTTTCCCTCACCCAGACTCGGAAGAAAGGATTGGAACTCAAACAGAAGATTATAGAGGAGGTAAAGTGATGAATTATTTTTGTTGTCCATTAGCTAAAAGCTGCAGAAAAATTCCATTTCTCTGGATCCAATCATGAACCATGTATTAGTGAAGTGACAATAAAATACTAGACAAACCTTAGTGTTGTCATCAAGAGTCAATGAACCATGAATTTAACATAAATTTCTTTGTTGTCATAGAAATTATGAGTAAACGTAAACTGTTGTAGATTTTTTCCATATAAAGGAAGGCTGGAAATAATGAGCTAAGATAATAGAATTAAGTAACAGGTGAGTATTAGATTAAAATTAGACTTAATCTTAAACACATTTCTTTTGCTGGGGTTTCCTAATCTCTTTCAAAATTAAATATTATTGATTTATAACCAAAGAAGAATTTGATGTATTTTTATGATTTTCAGCAATATCATGTAATACATCTGAATATCTTAAAAGAGTAAAAGTACAAATAAATGATTTAGAAATGGCTGTTCTGATACAAATGTTTTCTTAATCCTTAAAGTGCTAGTTACGACTTTTGTCACAAGGTTGTTTGATGTCTCATAGTACATGACACAACTTAAGTCGTTTTCTAGGTAAGAAACAATGTACACATTCTACTAGCCATGAACTGCTTGTAAAACTGTATATGATTAGTTTAAAATGACCCAGAACAAGCATACCACTGTGTTTTACTATGCATGTATCAAAGAAATTTTACAAATACTCGCTTTTAAGCACGTGTTACCTGGAAAAAATTACAATGGCTGATACTGAATACGATGCTGATTTTCTTATAGACATCAACCAACAACGCAACAAACATAACTGCCAACTATTGTTTTTTTTTCCCCTGTATTTTGGACCTAAATACAGGTTGATAGAAATGTATCGCATGTATTTTGGAATACAGTTCTACAATATGATTGGTTCATTCAGAATAGAGACTACCATGCCTGTCTTTATCCACCGTATTGGATTTTGCAAGTAGTTATTATTGTCACTGTATCTTGTCTTCATGTTGAATAGGACAGCAGAATATCCAGAATTTTGTCCAGGAAAAAAAAAAAGAAGAAAAAAACTGGAAAGGCTATTGTGCTATTTTGTGTAGATTTGTGAAGCCATCTAGTAAAGGAGAAAATGTCTTTTTGCAAATTGTGTAATGTGTTGGGCCAGGAGGTGCCCATAAAATACAAGAACACAAAAATAACTAATAAACATCAGCTTGCTGCTTCATTACACTCAACTCGGCTTGAACTTATGAGAACTTGCAGTATTATAAATTAAGTCCAAAACAATCCCAAAACTTACTTCAGATCCATTGCCCTTGTAATGTTAATTTATTTAAATTTGTACTGGGTGGACAAGTGGTTTAAGCTGCTTGACTATACAGATAACTCAGATCTCACCTAAGTCAGCGTGAGCTCAAATCTTGGCTCAACCAAGACAGTGATTTGAGAAAACTTGGCCAAAGAGACAGTGATTCTTTCTATACCAGATGTATAGCCAGCCTATCATGTGATAAACCAAACTATTATATTTTACAAATATGCCCCTTCCCCCCCCCCCCATTTAAGGAAATATTCATTTGTATTGAGTAATTGTGTGTTAAGTAGAATTATGAAAAATAGTTCAGTTTTTCATATATATTTTACAAACAAGAGGTCATGGGTTTGACACTTGTGAATGTTCTTTGTATTTTTATGTTCAAACTTCATTAACTCACTTTAAAAAAATCTGCTTGAAGCTTTCTTTTATTACTTCTGTCCTATGATAGGCAATAACTAGTTGGCTTGGATTTTAGAAACTTTAGTTTGAGTCATTGCAAATTAATAATTTTTTTTAAAAACATGCATGGACCTCTTAGAACTGGAATCAAGAGCATTGTTCAAATACATTGTCCATAATACAGTATTGAGTATGCTTACAGAGAGGACTTTGTCTGATGCCTGAATTAAAGTTTTGTGGAACTTGTATGAATTCAAAAATCAGTATATTTCTGTTTTAGTGGAATTATCAGAACAAAATCTGCAAATATGCTTTGTTCCCCAGAGCTCTTTACCTCCTGTGTTTGGTTCATGATGTACAGTTTCTTTGCTGACAAAGAAGTCCAGATATAATAATTCAAGATTTGACATAGATAGTTGTATGTGTTATTTTTTTTAGAGAGATGGATGGAATAGAAAATTTGGATACATTTTCAGATCTGTTGCCTTTCCTTAAGCTTTAGATTGTCAGTGGTCCTATAAAGAATTGTTTGTTGAAAAAATTGTGTCTAAATTTCATTTCAGATCAGAGAATGTATCGACAGTTATGCCAGGATATTTTTGTTTTCTGTACAGAACATGCGCAACACATACCTAAAGGATGTTCGCTGTGAATGGAAGCATAGTCGGTAAGTGCTTTTAAAGAGTGAGAACTGAATTTTTATTATATTTACAAGTGTATTATTTCATGACTAAAATTACACCTGGAAGTGCTCTTAGCAGAACCAGAATCAGTAATTGCTCTACAGAATGGGAAATGAAGTTGTGCATGGTTTACAAGTGCAAAACATAATTTCATAAATTTAAGTTGATGAAAGGAAGCCAAAGTTCCACTTGCACTGTCTACTAGTGCACATTTTGAGTTGAAAGACAGCAAGGGATTTTGCAGAAAGGAGCTGAAGTTGCACTGCTTTAATCCAGGAACTCGTTACATATTGATGGTAATTTGATTTAATGTAGGATGTTGTTGTTAGTGTTGTTCCGATTATCGATTATAATCGATCATCAGTTGGTTGAGCAGATAATCGATTGTGAACTCCATAATCGATTGTGTGTAAAGGGAGACTACTTTTTAGGTGTATGCAAAGCAAAAAGGTTAGTAAAACTCCCAGCCACTAAAGTTGACCTGAAATTTATTAATTCCCTTCACAACTGCAAATATGAAACCTTATGATTCATAATTAGGAACATATAGTCATTATTACATGGTCAAGTTGTTAAATTGTTGAGTTAATACATTTAAACACATTTTGTTGATTTTTTTCAGTCCAATTGCAACATCTTTTGTAGTATTTACAAACAATGACAAACAAGAAAAACATGTCCTTCTATACTTTAAATTGTAGACCCATCACATGTGAACGAAAAAAATTTGGGGGATTGTAGCAGTATTTCAGTTACATATGACTGATCAGCCATAAAAAGTTGTGTTCATTTAACAAAGTTGTAGAACAAAAGTAACACATAATGTAATATTATTGTCAGGTTAAAGTATATATGTCATTAAAAGAGATTACTTCTGTACATTTATAAACATATTGAACACTTGATCAAAGATATAACTTAAAATTTGCTCTTAGTAACCGATTATAATCGATGATCAGTTGGTTAAGGGGAACCGATTATCGATTATGAATTTCTGACCGATTCCCATCACTAGTTGTTGTAGGTTTTAATGCCATTTTTCAGCACAAGATAGGCTTGACATTGCAGCCAGTGTTAATGATAAAGGAAGAAAAAACCACCAACCCATGAGAAGCTACTGGCAAGCTTTCTCACATATCCACATTGGCCAAACCTGAAATTCGAACACCTGTAGCAGTGATCCATTATGGTAAGCACTTTAGGCCACTCTGCCACTCGTGGGCCCCTGCTTTAGATTTAAGAGTATGAATAATATTGACTATCCACTACACAGAGTTTATGCTTGGTAGAAGACAAATTTTAAAATAAAAAATAAACTTTGTTAATAATTCATATTCATGGTACCACTGTTTTTGGAAAAGACGACTTTTATTTTCAATCGTAAGAAAATTTTTCTTAGATACTTCAGGGGCAGATTGGATGGTCTTACTCTATTTATCGATAGTATACGGTAATCTTAACTTTGTTATGACTCAGACTTTGGGTTCATTTAGAAGTCTCTATGTTGAGACCAATGAACCATCAATTTGCCGAAAACACCAAAAACTGACTTCTTGATTTGCTATAAAACTATTGGCCACTCACACAAACCAAGGATGTGATATAGTTTTTCTTCTCCCAGATACCTACCTTGTGTGCCGAAATTCTATACTTCTACCTTTTGACATCTGAACTTGCCAAACAGCAAACTTCTGTATTCCCAAAACCACCATGATGGTTTAGCTAAATTAAATAGAGTGTGTGGTTCTGATAAACTGAAAATTAACAAAGGAGTGAAGTTAAATGCGGGTTATGAATGATTCTTCTTTTCTAGTTTATGTTGTTGTGGGGTTTTCAGCACAATATATAGGCCATAAATGGTGGCCAGTATAAATGGTGAAGGAAGAACCCACGGTAGCTACTGGCAAGCTTTCTCAAATACCCACATGAGACTCTAACCGCACAGACAGAGATGAGATGGCAGCGATCCAGAACAGTGAGCACTTTAGTTTATGCTTTGTTTAAATCTGTCTGGAGCAACAAATTTTTTTTTTTACTTATAACTTTTTTTTAAACGTAACCACAGGATTTCCATACAGATCTGGAATTTTTGGAAAAGGTCAACAAGTTTGAAAATTGAATTTCCAGATCTTTAAAATGTTTGGAAAAAAATGACTAAAAGTCTTGAAAAAATATTAAATTTTCATATTACGGCCATCTTTGTTGTAACTGATAACTTAACTGCTAATTGTGTTTGGGAGAAGTTTTTTCAAATTCTCAGTTCTTCACAAGGTCTGGAAGTTATTATTGTTTTTTTTAAATGAAAAAAGTATGTAATAGGTTTGAAGTCTCTTTTTAAATTATGTCAGAAACTCTATAACCATGACTAAACATTTTTAATTTGGCCTTATTTCTCCAACTGATATTTGACATTTGTGAATTCAACAAATCATCACCTTATTCACAATGAATTTAATGAAATTGGAGCTTCCTAATGCATTAAGTGACAGCTCCGGTGGCCTACTAGTTAGAGCATCTGTCGTGGAAGTGGGAGGTCATGGGTTCGATCTCTGGCCGAGTCATATCAAAGACTTACAAAAATGGTACTAACAGCTGCCTCGCTTGGCGCTCAGCATTAAGAAGTTAGTGTTAGTACTTGTCATGATAATGTGACTGGATGGGACATCATGCTACATGTCTGTGGCAAGATGCTCCAGTGCTAGACATCACTATAAACTTTCCTCACTGCAGACATCATAGTGATATGACTGAAAAATTGTTGAAGCTATGTTACAAATCCAAATCAGGCAAACAAAGAAATCCGAACACATTTGTACATTCCTGTATACAGATGTTTCAAAAAATAGAAACAAAAATGGAGCCAGTTATCAGCTATTGGTATAACAGTTATCAGCTATTGGTATAACAGTTATCAGCTATTGATATAACAGTTATCAGCCATTGATATAACAGTTATCAGCTATTGGTATAACAGTTATCAACTATTGGTATAACAGTTATCAGCTATTGATATAACAGTAGAAATGGCAGCCATATTCAGAACATTAAAACTAAATCGAAATTTTGCAAAAAAAACATTACATTTTTTTTTTGGGATTCCCTTTCTACAGTGAAATCCGTAAATATTCCGTAAATATTACAGAAAGATGAACCATTACTGGAAAAGTATTCTGTACTGCTCGGTGCCAGTGGTATAAAGTGTAAGCAGCCGATCTCATCATTGACTTTAGACCATCTCTGTAGGAGTGGGAACTTGAAATTATTTGCGAAATCTGTGGCATACTTGAGGATGAAAACATTTATCACCAAAAGACTGTTGATGACTAAACTTGTAGCCTTGTTTTCTAGCAATTTTTAAATGCCCACCTTTATACAAAAATTAAAAATGCCAACTATATTCTCGCAATAAATGGAGTAAATAGGCTGAAGACACCAAAATGTTTTGCTTGTTGAAAACCAAGGCAACACAAGTGGCTGAAAGCTGAGAGGGCATTCTTGAATAGTACATGCTTTGTTAAGAATGTGCTTAAGTATGTAATTAAGTGCTCTTGCTCTTGATATTAACTTTACCATAATTGTCAGAAATAAGAGTTATAGAAAAGCTCAGGTATTTTCTGATGCAAAACATCTGGATGATCAAGCTGTTGCTTTTTTTAAAACTTATTAAATGGCATCCAGATAGCAACAAGTCAGGACAAAAGGAACAATAAACCTCTTAAAAAGTTATACTAGTACAGAAGAAAAATGTTCCGATTTTTGGGGGGAAAGTTGGGAAGGGCAGCAACTTC
This sequence comes from Unio delphinus, assembly GCA_029339505.1. Taxonomy (NCBI): domain Eukaryota; kingdom Metazoa; phylum Mollusca; class Bivalvia; order Unionida; family Unionidae; genus Unio; species Unio delphinus. The sequence goes on along the minus strand of JAQISU010000361.1, from coordinate 8,534,696 downwards.
ATTTAGTGAACATCACATGTTGACTTGAGTATGGCTCATAGTGGGAAAGATGAATGCTGTTGTCATGGCATTTTGTTTTTAGGATTACACAATGTGAGACGTCATTGAGATCAGTGTGTTTGGATTGCCGTTTGTAAAGCTGTACTAGAGGTAGTTAAAGTCACTGCAGACATCATAGCGATATGACTGCAAAATTGTTAAAGCTATGTTAAAAATCCAAATCACAACCACCAGAAGTAACATATGAAAGGATAAATAAGGGTTTTCTAGATTTATAATCAATCTCTTTTGCAAATCCTTTTCTCCTTCTTGTCTGTAGTTTGCCATCAGCATGATGAGTCAATAAGAATTCAGTTCAAATGTGCTTTCAGATCGGAGGAACATTATAAACTTTTGTTGATTCCAGCTCTGTATCCCATATCTGTTGTGAATCTAGTGATTAATTACAGGTGTATGTATCTAGATGTAGTTTAAACAGAAAATATGTCTTAAGTTTTGTAAGGAAGTAGCTCGAATTTTTCATGAACTGATCAAATTTTTCATGACTTGATCAAACTGGTGACAGTTAGTATATATTATTGTGCAGTACTTTGTATGCATGAAAATTGTATTTCATAGTTGTTATCCTAACTCTCAAAATATACTTATAGCAGATGATCAATTTTTTCTCATATTTTTCAGATTTTTCTTTGGAAAGAATAAAGTGATGTCCCTTGCATTAGGGAGAACAGCACAGGATGAGTATCGAGATAATTTACACCAAATTAGTAGCCATCTAAGAGGTCAGACTGGAATCCTCTTTACAAATAAGACAAAGAAAGAGGTTGTAGAGTAAGTATTAACGAACATTTTCATTCCATGTTTGACAGAGCTAAGTAGCTTGTGAGAAATTAATTTTGGGGACATATTATTCCACATATGACATGGCTCAATCATCAGTTTGGTTTTCTTCTATACCTAACCTAGCTGTAAGGGCAGGCGAGTCAATAGTATGGTGCCATATCTGTCATTTGTTTTTTATAATTCTTCTATGTTGCTAGCACTTTGGACATTTTCGAACCTGACTGGAGTAGGAAAAGGAATGTGGTTTTACATTGTCAATCTCCTAAATGAATTGATAACAAGCAGCCGTATATTTTTCTGGGTCTTGTTGGAGCCTAAATTCAGCCTTATTCCCAATGTAAAAAGCTGTTAATTTGTTCCAGTTTGAATGCATAAATATTCCCACTTTAATGTGAAAAAATTCTGAAGGCATTTTCCATAGTACAAATTTATCATTGGATGTAAAGTGCCAAATTGGTCAAGGTCAAATTATTTAGATGTCCAAGAATTTTTCATTGCAGTTGCTTTCAATGTAAAGAAGGAAACACAATTCCAAATTTGACCTTTTAACCATACATGTAAAAATGTGCAATTCTATGAAAAATACAGCACTTTTGAAAATCAGAGAAAATTGTGATGAAGTAAATCAATAATGCTTCTGATTGGCTAAACATGTTTACGCTCATTAAGGTTTTAGACAAGTTTTATAATGGGTGAGATCTGAACATATAATTTTTTTTTGCATCTGATTGGTCGATTTCATTCTGGAAGAGTGGGGCCCTCAGTAAAGATGTCAGAATTTTAGAAAAAGTCACCCGGGTACACAGCTGTCATAATGATTGCTTGCCCAGATACCCAATGTGAACCTGAACTGCTTTGTTGTAAGTTCATACAAATCAATCGCCTGAGAGGCATAGGAGTAATTATTACTAATACAAGTGGCAATAAAGAGAAATCTGAACTTGTGACGTTAATAAATACCAGAGAGAACCTTTATATAATTTGATCAAAGTTTGGTTTACTAAATCTCTTTAAGAAATCAACTTTCCTCTTTCAAATACTACTAAATGCTGGCAATTTATTTTGTACCGTTTGTCAAGCAGAAAAATCGAGATGATTACTTGTGGGTTAAAACAAAAACAGATCAGTAACAAAATTCAGACAGAATTCAGATCATAAGAATGAAAGATGGTACATTGGAATTAATAATGATTGAAAAGACAAGGTGTGGAAAAGGCTCCGATAAACAGTCTGTGTCTGAGTGTGTATTTGCACTCTTTCATCTGAATGGACACCGGAATGGAACAGTTAGCAATACGTGCATCTTTAACATTAAATATTTAAGTTATTGTCCTACTGTACTGATAGTTTTAGATATTGTAAGTAGTTACATAATAAAAATAATGAGGACCTTGTAAAGCGCCCAATCTTTAGAAACTCTTAAGTGATTTATAATATTAGACAACAGCAATAACATTAAAAAAAAAACATACAATGATATGATTACAAAACATGAAATCAGAAAACATAAGAGGGATATGCATGTATATTAATGAGGTGATATTGGATCTGAGTTCATTGCTACAACATCCATGTATCTGGCCCAATTGTGACATCTAGACTTAAATCACCTAGTTCTTAAAAGTTTTTGAAATGTGCAGATGTGTACCCTTGGGTTTTGATATGTGGAATTAAAAATGACCCAATTTTGATGCTGCGGAATTTTGACTTTGGTTTTCTTTTCAGCATGCGTAGATTTGGCCTGAAACATCAATCTTAATTACTCTCGATACGCTTCCAGCTTAGTTTGTTACTAAGAGTGCGTTGTCCATAACACAATTTACTGTAGGAGGCTCTGATTGACATTTGCTCGACAAAAATCGAGACCTTGATGTCCAATAATATTGCACGAATGTAATATATGTAGGAACTAAGTGGAGCTAACATATAGTTGGAAAGAGAAACACGTTAACAAAAATGAGATTATATTACAAAATAATGTATAAGTATTTCTCATTATTCAGCGTGAGATGAGAAATCTTAAACACCTTTTGTTTCCACCAAGAATCACAGCTATGTGCTCATGACTGTCCAAAATAATTGACTCGAGATTTTGGGGTCAAGGGTCAACTGACTGTTCATTTTGGAAATCTTTTGAGAACCTTGATGTATATTTAAAGATGAAATCTTGCATTGCAGCCATGGTAGCTCATTATTTAACTTGTCAGAATCACGACATCAAGGATGCAGTTTTGGATCCTCCTCGTTTACTGTTATACTCTATAAATCCACGTTTTTCTTCCTATCAGTCTTATGACACTTTATCCATCTTTTGTGTTCTAGTTATCAGGTTGTCTATCAGTTATATCTTTAAAAAAAGCAGTAGGGTATCCATCTTTTGTGTTCTAGTTATCAGGTTGTCTATCAGTGATATCTCAAAAACAGTAGGGTAGCCATCTTTTGTGTTCTAGTTATCAGGTTGTCTGTATCAATGATATCTCAAAAACAGATTAGCCATATTTTTTCTTTATTTTATGGAAGAGTGATTTTGTGATAAGGGGAAGATATATAAATATTTATTAATTTTCTTGTTGATTTTGTTCACAGGTATTTTAAAAACTTTCGGAAGCAGGACTATGCTCGTTCAGGAAACACTGCCACACAGACAGTCGTCCTTGAGGAGGGATTAATCCCACAATTCTCTCACTCCATGGAGCCCCAGCTTCGGCAGCTGGGTCTACCTACAGCACTTAAAAAAGGTAGCTTTTATTAATTACACTGTTAGACATGATTTTAAATTAAAAAAATACAGAGACCTCAAATATTGTATTCCTAATATTTCGGGATCAAAAGCCTAATGTTGAAGTCATTGTGATAGAAGGAAAAGGGTTTTCAACTATTTAAGTTCTGATTTAAGTCCATTTTCTTCTTATATCTTATTTATGTGTGGTGACTTTGTTTTGTGATTTTGTACCCTAATATCTAAAAAACAAAAATCATTATAGAATATCGTGCCTTTCTAAAAGCAACTGGCTATAAAGCGTATGTTTATGGTTAGAAAATGCATTTATCATGTTGCCACTTGTGAAGCTATCTCTGATCCAATTTTGATGAAACTTTGAATTATCAAGAACTTGGTCATTTCCAGTACTATCGATAGTAATGACGTGATTTTACATCTAAATGGTTTAGCTTGTTACTAATCAGACATGATTTTTCTTGATATAGTACGTTTTTTATTTTTAAAAATGCCCGATGTTTTATTTTCTTCTGGTTTTTAACTGTTCTTTTCAGTCCCATTCCACAACAACCCTTGTAATGTATTCGCTCCATATATTAGTTAGCCCATGACTCTCGTAAAGAGTATTCTGATTGGTCAAAAGTTTAAATTCATCTAGTGAATCTTCGTGTAAAGGAAACTGATGGCAATGGAAAGAAGCGTGCTGTAGTTGTTGAGAAATACGATGACGCGAAAAGTTTAGATAAAGGTTTTTAAAAACATGGAAGGGAATGGCTGGACGGAAATTTAGTTGGTCAATTTATAAGAAAACTGAATGCTTGAGGACTGGCATTTTGTGCCTTGCAACATATACATTACAGAGGTCGTAGTTGAAAGAGTCTGGAACCGCACCTACAAATGAAGCTGTATACAGAAAAAAATGAAGCACTCTGTCAGAATATGTGCACTGCATGTCGCCAATACATTCTGGAGCTTGAAAGGAAAAAGGCTTTAGTTGAGAATGAAAAGAAACGATTGCACATTGAGCCAGCAAAATCATTGATGACAAAACAGAAGACTAAAGGAATCTTTCATAAAGCCGCAAAAAGCGCTCAACTGGCATATCAACACGTTGTGTTCAGTGGACAAAAAGACAAGTGAATATATGGAATTATTTGTATATATGATGTATTTGGGTGTTTTTTTTTTTTACATATTTATTACGAAAAGATAGAAGTGTAATATGTTTGCAGCAAAAAATGTCTAATTATTGACTTAATTACGATGTGAACACTGACATTCACATGAAATAACTTAAGTACCAACAGTATTGGAGAACAAATTCATGTGACAATAAATATTGTAAAATTATTCAAATTTTTGGTAAGTTTGTTAGTTTTTCAAATGATTATTTTGTGACATATTATGGTCACACGTTGCACCAGGAGCAGATTTCACGTGTAAAATGCATTTTTAGTTGGGGGGTCTTCAACCCCTGGAACCTCCTGATCAGGGTTGTTGCCCCATGAAACTCTGATGGGGAAGTATCCCCAAACCCCCCTTTCATATTTTCAGTTTTTTTTAAAGGTCAAAATCATGTCTGTACTAATATGGAACTTGAATTTGATTTTCTTCCGTTTTTGTTCAAACGTTAGATGTAGTATTATATGATCAAGGTCTTGCAGGAGTTTAATAAATACATATTGATCCAAGTTAATGAGGCAGCCATGCATGTGATTAAATGAGTTTGTTGCAACTCCAAAGACTGTTCTCAATCTGGTTCAAAATACACTTAAATCCTTAAAATATTTGTCAAATAGAGTTGTTAATTCATATGAATCCTTTCATCCTTTGCAGGTTTAGAACCCTAAACACTAACTTTGGACTTGTAAAGCAAAATGATTTGTGGATTTTAAAATAACATAACTTTACCAATTTTGGCTGGATTGTGTATCAAAATAAAGATTGAAAGTCAAATTATATGACTAATTCAAAATAATTTGCATATCTACTATAACTGTTAAATTACAGGTGCAAACAGATATCGCAACAGGTAAAATGCACAAGAAATTATTTATCTCATTACATGAACTATATTTTCATAAACTTCATCTAAATCAAAGATTTGAAAGTATTCCAGAGTTTTTATGGAGCCATCTAACAAACCAGTGGGTCCAACATTTCCAGAAAACTAAAATAAATCCCTTTAAGTGTTTTGTCTAGAAAAAGGAGTTCACACTTCTGCTGGTTCAAATTTTTCAAAGTCCTCTTCATCATTATTACTGATACCCACAAGCACATTCAAATGCCTCTTCAGATGTTTTCTTTTATTTTCAATCAACTGTGGGTCACAACAGTGAAACTTGTGATAATTCACAATCTGACACTTCATTCTCATCTTGCTTCAAACTCAGCCATTTTGAATAGAAATTCCACCATTCAGAAATTGGCTAAAAATTTTCTTCTTGCCTCAAGATTTATAGTTGTATTTAATCTTAACTCGCATGATAATCCAAATATAATATCTGCATTACAAGAGGGAGGTTATTCGAGGTATCCCGAAGTTTTTGTTGTCTGGTACTATGACTGTAAAAAGGCACTGTTCTCCTTGACCAGAAAACCGGTGCACAGTGATGAAAGGATGCGAGTTTTCATCTGATTAGTTGAGCTTGTCAGAACATCAGTGACAACGTTTAAAATCATTTTTATCAGACTTGGAAAATAGGCTTATATCGTCAAGATGTGTTTTGTGTTTTATTATCAGCATGATCTATACATATTAATGATCCTATTGTACGAGATTAGAATTTCATACCACTTAAAGACTGCATTTCTGACCCAATTTTTTAAACAGTACTTGGTTACTATTCTCATATCATCAGAATGTTGTACGATTGTTATTATTCATATTTATATGTGATCTTTGTTTCTAATTTGATGTGGGTATTTTACTTCTCAAAAGACTATATTTTGGTTTTTAGTTAGGACTTTGATCAAAATGGGATATCAGACCTTTAGTGGAATTCACACACATCCCGAAGTTTATGTAGTCTGGTAAAAAGGCACAGTTCCCCTTGACCAGAAAACCGGTGCACAGTGATGAAAAGATGTGAGTTTTCATCTGATTAGTTGAGCTTGTCAGAACATAAGTGACAACGTTTAAAATCATTTTTATCAGACTTGGAAAATAGGCTTATATTGTCAAGATGTGTTTTGTGTTTTATTATCAACCTGATCTATGCAGAATAATGATCCTATTGTTTGAGATTAGAGTTTTAAAGACTGCATTTCTGACCCAATTTTAAACAGTACTTGGTAACTATTTTCATATCATCAGAATGTTGTACGATTGTTATTATTCATATTTATACGTGATCTTTGTTTCTAATTTGAGATGGGTATTATACTTCTCAAAAGACTATATATTCGTTTTTATTTAGGACTTTGATCAAACAGGGATATCAGACCTGTTGTGGAATTCACACACATTAATGTGACCTTTCATTTAATTTTGGGATGTTAACAATAATAATAATGAGGACTTTGTATAGCGCCTAATCTTTAGAAGCTCTAAGCTCTGTACAACATCTATAATGATATGACAACAAAACACCATGAAATTAGAAAACCAAAAAAAATGCTGAAAATATTTAAGGTAGGAAACAGAATTAAGTCTTTTAAGTTCTTGCAGGTGAAAAAGGTGAGTTTTGAGATGACTCTTGAAAGGGATCACCATGTCTTTGTGTCTAATTTCAATAGGCAATTCATTCCACATTGCTGGGCCCTGGTATGCAAATGAGCATTGTCCATATAACATCGTTTTCATTGTTGGAATAATGAGTATATGACTGTCAGAAGAGGAGCATAAGTATCTTGCTGGTGTGTACACATGGGTGAGGCCATATAGGTATGTTGTCCTGGAGTCCGTCAGTGAAACACAGCACAGAGAACAAATTTTGTGTTTGATTCAGAATCTAATGGATATCCAGTGTAGGGTACAGAGCAGTGGGAGGTGTGCTCTGATCGTGGTACTCAAAGAATGATCCAAGCAGCTGTGTTTTTAACTTTTCGCAGTTTCTGGAGTAGATATTCAGACACATAAATAGCAGTATAGCAACTCTGCTTCACAACGGATTTTGGTCAGACTGGTTGAATGTTCTTTCATTAGCAAAATGTTTGATGAGTATGTGACCAAGATCCATGCATATTGTTTGTTGGCATATATTGATAAGTTGAAATTTTTTCATTTCAGGTGTGATAGCACTTACAAAAGAGTACACCGTGTGTGAACAAGGCAGTATTTTAACTCCAGAAATGACCAGGTTATTGGTAAGGAGTTCCTATTCCAAAATTTTGGTTATCAATTTATAAGATGTGTAACAGAATAAAATTTATGTACTATATTGACTCCCTCATTATTGTGCCGTCCATGGGAGTTCTTGTAGTAGGGTTTAACGCCATTTTCAGCACAAGATTGGCGTTATATGGTTTTCTAGTATTAATGGTGGAGGAATAACCAGGAAAGAACCACGACCATGAGAAGCTACTGGCAAGCTTTCTCACATACCCACATTGGCCGAATCCGAGACTTGAACCCACGCAGACAGAGGTGAGATGGCAGTGATCCGTAGTGCTTTGGACCACTCAGTCACTTGGGGTCCCCCTGTCCATGGGAGTCATAGAGTATGTCACTTCATTGTGAGACCATCTTATAGTGAAGTATATATACATGTAATTTTACTGCCAATGAATTAGATGGGGTCCATGACAATAATTTGAAAGTGATGACCGAAAGGATGTGTAGAAATACTTCTGCATCTAGTCACTCTTACCCACCAACTCCTGGTCCTTAACAGGTGGTGGATATATGCTTCCACTTCTTTCAATCATTTTCTAACAATTAATATTTAATTGGAAATGAAGAATACCAAATCTGACAGATCCCCAAACCACAGAGAGCCAATGAATCTCTATGAAAGTGCATCAGCACTTCTCTCCAGCTCCTCAATATCTAAATGATTAGAAGATGTGCGAACACTCAGAAAAAAGAGAAACGTAACTATCTGGTTTCAGAACACTAACAAGCCAATCATTTGCTACTACCTACATGTCTGTACACTTTAATCTATCTGAACACATTAAATGCTTTGTCAGATAATGTAAATCTTCTAATCTGATACAAAAGCTATCTAGAACCAATATTAATCAGTTTAGTAATTTTTTTTTTTTTTAAATTGCATTTACCATTTACAAACTCTACAGCAGGTAGGGATCAGCATCAGTGTTTAATAATTTTCTCATTTTCCTTAACATACAACTAATCCCACAGACCGTATTGTAGAAAAGAAATGGATACTATCTAACTACGACATAAGAGTATGCTTGTCAGAAGACTTGCATGTGTTTTCCTAACAATATTATGTTTTATTTATAGCAGCTGCCATATTTCCCAGAAATAACTTTAAAACTTTTGACCTCAGTTTATATTTACAGCAGCTGTCTTATGTCTTAGTTAGGAGAGAACAGACTGTTCGCAGATACATTGTTTTAATTAGTATCTAATTACACTAACAATTTAATTGGAAGCATAGAGTGCAAAGTTGTCTCTGTGCTCTTCTCTTGTAAGCAGTTAGTGTTATAGGATGGTGCCTTAAAATAATGTCTGCTATTCTGTTGATTCAAGTTCAGATATTTAATGCAAATTAGAAATGTTAGTACTTTATCACTCTGATAAAACATTTTGAGCATGTAATCAAATTCAGTCACAAGCAGACTTGGTAACCAAGCTTTTTAATGCTTATTCAGACAGTGCAATATAATCCTGAAACAGACTTTGTAACCAAGCTTTTTGACACGTATTAAAACAGTGCCAGATAATCAAACGCATCCTGAAAAGAAACCTATTCGCCAAGCTGTTTGACACGTATTAAAACAGTGCCATATAATTATAGGGCATCTGCATTCCAGCCAGAAATGCATTTTTTAAAGAAAAAAAACCATTGTGTTACATTCTTTCCATGTCTTCCAGAAATTATTTGGTCATAAAATGGCAGATTTCCATGTGACGGTGGAGTCTATGTGGTCAAATGATGGAACATGGGAAGAATTCCATGACGAAGAAGAAAAGATCACACCATCTAAAGTAAAAGTGAAAGGTAAATGTCACTCTTATGGCGCAATGTTATTTTTTACTTAAACAAGTACATGTCAGTTCCATGTGTCAAGCTGTAACATTTTTACTTACATGTGACAGATCCCTGTGTCAAGCTAAATCATTTTTACCTGAGCTTGCAGTTGTCAGCTCCATATGTTATTGTATTTACTTAAGCTTGCACATATCACTTCCATCACTCAGGTTGTTGACAGTCAGTAATTGGGTTCTAATTCAGTCAGTACTAGGGATTTGATATACGGTCAATTCAATGGATTTTGATACACTGTCAGTACTAGGCGATTTAATATGTAGTCCGTACCATGGATTTCATACACAGTCAATACCATGGATTTAATACATAAACAATACCATGGATTTAATTCACAGTCAATACCATGGATTTAATACACAGTCAATACCATGGATTTAATACACAGTCAATACCATGGATTTAATTCACAGTCAGTACCATGGATTTTTTAATACACAACCAATACCATGGATTTAATACAGTGCTAAGGATTGAATTCACAGTTGATATAATGACGTAAGTTCTACTCTGGCTTTAATCCTTTATTGATACACTTGATTTAATTCGCTGTTAGTATGACAGATACAATTCACTGTTAGTATGACAGATACAATTCACTGTCAATACGATTGATACAATTTACTATCAATATGATAGATACAATTCACTGTCAATACGATTAATACAATTTACTGACAGTATGATAGATACAATTCACTGTCAATACGATAGATACAATTTACTGTCAATATGATAGATACAATTTACTGTTGATATGATAGATACAATTTACTGTCAATACGATTAATACAATTTACTGACAGTATGATAGATGCAATTCACTGTCAATACGATAGATACAATTTACTGTCAATACGATAGATAAAATTTACTGTTGATATGATAGATACAATTTACTGTCAATAAGATAGATACAATTTACTGCCAGTACGATATATACAATTCACTGTCAATACGATAGATACAATTTACTGCCAGTACGATAGATACAATTCACTGTCAATACGATTAATACAATTTACTGACAGTATGATGGATACAATTCACTGTCAATACGATTAATACAATTTACTGTCAATACGATAGATACAATTTACTGTCAATTCGATAGATACAATTACTGCCAGTACAATAGATACAATTTACTGCTAGTACAATAGATACAATTCACTGTCAATACGATAGATACAATTTACTGCCAGTACGATAGATACAATTCACTGTCAATACGATAGATACAATTTACTGTCAGTATGATTGATACAATTCACTGTCAATACGATAGATACAATTTACTGCCAGTACGATAGATACAATTTACTGTCATATGATAGATACAATTTACTGTCAATATGATAGATACAGTTTGCTGTTAATATGATTGATACAATTTACTGTCAATACGATAGATACAATTTGCTGTTAGTACTATGTATTTAAATCTCAGCCAATACCTTGGATACAATTCGCAAGTCGATACTAAAGATTTAATTCATATTAGATACTCTGACTTCAGTTCTACTCTAGATTTAACGAGTCTCGGTCTTGAATAATTGCCCTTGCTAGGATTTGAATAATATTGACTATATTCTTTCTAAAATTGAAAATGTTTTTTTTTATTTGTAAATTAATTTAAAACTCCACAGCTAAAAGTAATTTCTGTAAAGACAGAAATCAGCAGCATTTACCATATTATGATTAGTGAAATAATGTTATCCTTTTTGTATATCATGTTTATGTTTCTATGTTATTATGTTTATGTTTCTATGAAGTGTTTCTTGTTATCCAATTTGTGTTATATCATGCACTAACCATGGCATAATGCTATCCTTGAAGAAGTTAAAAAATGGGAGAATATGATAAACAAACCTATCATTACTTTGATGTTGGCATAATGGTGTCAAAGAAGGTTATAAAACTGGATGTGATAAAATCCATTGTTTAGCCATTCTAATAATGTTGCCCCTCAAGATGTTTACAAACTGGAAAATGTGATAAACACATCTTGCTGAGATGTTAGATAATTTTTCTTTGATATGGTTAAAAACTGAAGAAGGCAATGCAGTCTGAATCTTGCATCACATAAAGCTAATGTACTTGCCGTAAATAGTGATTGCAGTCAGGTCGGCTAAAACTAGGATACGGTTACTGTGTTCCAGTAACAGGTTTTGCTAATCATATTTTCAGCCAAAGCAAGAGAGGACAACAGTTTAATAGAGTCTGCAGAGATTGAAATGTCAGATGAAGAGGAGTCAGATGAAGAGGAGTCAGATGAAGAAACAGATGATGACTGTAGCTAGTAATACATTCAGATTCTATGTACATATTGTAAATAAATTCTTAATCTCATTTGGCTGTATTTTTATTTCATCATAATAGCAGTTTGAAATAGCCAGCAATAGAGTTGTTGTCTGGCTTGCACAAAGGAAATTGTCTGCACTATATTAGGGCAGTTATCAGGTTTGCAATTGGGCATTTGTCTGGCCTGCAAATATGGCAATTATCTGGCCTGCATAAGGCCAGTTGTCTTGCCTGCATCAAGGAATTTGTTTAGCTTGCATCAAAGCAATTGCATGGCCTGCAGAAAGGCTTTTGAATGGTCTGCTTTATGTATTTTGTTTGGTCAGTATTAGGATTTTGAACTGGCCTGCTTTCAATCTTTTGTCTGGCCTGCATTTTGACTGACTTACAAATAGAGCTTTGGACTGGCCTGTTGTGGGAATATTGTTTCAACCTGGATTTGGGCTTTTGACTGGCCCATATTGGTGCTTTTAATTGGCTTGAAGAATAATTTTTTTTGACTGGACTGCAATTAGGCTTTTATTTGGGCTGCTTTATGGTTTTAAACTGGCCTGCATTAGGGCATTTGACTTGCCTGCAAATGGATTTAACTGGCCTGCATTATGGCATTTTACTTGCCTGCAAATGGATTAAACTGGCTTGCATTATGGCATTTGACTTGCCTGCAAATGGATTTAACTGGCCTGCATTAGAACTTTGACTGGCCTTCACTATGGTGTTTTAATTAAAGTTTGTTAATTAGCATACATATATCATAGTGTTTACAGTCAAAATAATGACATTTTGAAAAATCCTTTTCTGATTATTGATTTGTAATACATACCGCCTATGCACATTTTCTCCTATTGGTCCATCTGTCACCTTGTGGCTAACCATCTGTTATGTTATACATGTATCCTTCTGTTTCTCTATCTGTTCTACCTGTATCCTCATGTCTCCATCTGTTCTACCTGTATCCTCATGTCTCCATCTGTTCTACCTGTACCCTCATGTCACTGGACATCATGCTGGTCTAGTGACCAAGTTTGTACCTCATAATACAACTCACTGGACATAATGATGCTTACATGCTGCTTGAAACGAATCCTTCTGTTCTAAACGCTTCTTAAAAACGCAGCCGTCTATTGCTAATATAAATCCCTTGTTAAGTCTCAAACAAGAATATTTATATGTGCATTATACTGCGTAAACCAAAGCTACATAGCAAATATACACAATGACGTGATAGTACAATATTGATACCTTATTTACAAGAAATAATAAACTTACATGCTTATACAGCTGAAGATGAGCATGTCCTTATAGTAGACCATTGACTGATAAGACAATCAGTAATGTAAAGAATTTATTTATACAATGCCTTGACACACAGTCACAAGTATATCGAGATAAATCATTATTTATTTATTCAGATACCTCTATAAAATTTCATTATTGTGAAGGGAGATAAATCTGTTAAGGACATGTAACGCAATTAGAGTTATCTCCATTTGTAGTACTATTTCATAAATTAATATCTTTCTTTGTTTTATTTTATCTCCTTTGGTACAGCAAGCAAATCTGCTTACAAATAATGTAATTTTCAAAGAAATAAAAGCAAAAAAACTTAAAGAATAACGCTATCACAAGGCAGAGAGCAGCAGCCATTTGTCACAGAATTAGGCAAAAATTAAATTTATTTTCTTCTTGAATTACAAACTAATTTCACCATTTTTTTTGGTTTCATCGTACATGCGTTACCTGGGGTGAATAAGTGGTTTTCTCCAAGGTAAGCGGCGTGTAACGATTTGCATGTGCCTGATTTTGAATTACATGAAATCCGGAACATTAGATTCACGTAGTCAGTGTATCCCCTAGGGGTGCAAGACTGAGAGTCAAAAGTCCCCTTGGTGGCAAAACTGGGGGTCAGGCAGTTAAAAAACAAATATTGGTATCAAAACTGGGGGTCAAAATAAAAATTTGAGGGTCTCTGAAGCACAAATGAGGGTAAAGGGAAACACTGCGTAGTGCACGGTAATCTTGCCGTGATTTCTGCTCACCTATTTGAGGGTATATAAGGCAGAATATTTCTGATAAATATTACGGGACCTAAAGTATCTAATCACAGGATAGATAGCTCGTCTTTCAATCTCCAGCTAAAGTGGTGAGTGTTAAATTTATATTTCGTTTTATTGTGAATTTTATTCAGTTAATCATTTCATATAATGATGCCTTTATTGCAATGCAGATTTTAAACGTGGAATATTTGGAATTACTAGTCACTATTAGGCTTTAAATGCAATAGCGTGATCTAAGGTTTAGATTGTTTTGAGACAACTATTATTAGTCTAGTTTTCTTTATTGTAGCTGATAGCATCTCTGATAACGCATCTGATAACATCTCTGATAGCGTCTTTGAGATCGTAGCTGAAATTGTAGATGATTTGTTGCGGAACATCTCTGATAACATCGTTGATAGCGTCTTTGAGATCGTAGCTGAAATTGCGGCTGATATTGTAGCGGAGCATCTCTATTTGTCGAATTGTCTGTCCGTCTACATCTGTCGTGACGTGTAAATATCCGGAAATCTAGAAGTCCGAGTGTCGGAGCTGTCTAGAGTTGTAAACATCCGGGGTGGCATCTAGGGTATTGAGGAACGTTGGTTCTAGTAGATGTTGTATGTTGTCTGTATGTATAACTGGTGGATCCGTGAAGGGCAAACGGGCGATAAAAGTATTGGTCAACCCTAGGTCTTCGGGGAAACTGGGCGGCGATTCAACTATTGGTGAATCATACGGTTATACAGGGTCGAGACACGTGTGTGTTGCAATTGTAGTACAATTGAATACATTGTTGTATTTACATGGTTACTTCAAATCACAAGAGTATTTCAAGGCTTTGCATGAATCTCAATAAAAGCTAGCAACTTGATTGAATACATGTATATGTTCGTGCTAGTTGTCGCAATCCATACGTGCGATAGTATAGTTTGATGTTCGTATGTGTTTATCGCAATTTATACTTGCAGTAATATAACTTTTGTAAAGGTTGCTTGGATCTGTGTATAGTCCAAGAGATTCCTTTGTATCTGTGTTTTATTTTGTATTAATATTTAATTTATTCATGTATTGTGAATGGTTGTGAGTGTAATTGTGGGTTGAACGCATGAGTTATTGTGTTGATACATCATTATTTTTCATTAATAATTTATTTCATAAATTTATATTTTCTTTCACATATTGTGTTTGTGTTGTTCATTTAATCCAACATCCACTCGGTAACAATTCTGTTACACCATTGTTGTTGGAAACCACCCCCTCTGCTGCTATGGGTTAACAATTATTTACGAGATTCAGTAAACGATTTTAACAGAATATTTTATCAAGTCCGACACGATATCGCGTCCGAGGATCTGATAAATTCATCGTCACAAATCCATGTGAATTGACTGAGCGCGACTAAAGAAATTTCTAAATTGATTATGATCCATATCACCGCAGCACCAAGTTTGCCAAATATTTCGTAGCGTATGAGTATCAACTCCGTTAAACACACACAATAAATTGCAGTTATCTCTGATCACTTTTGGTATTTGTGTGTACCGTTGAGTGACATATATCACGTCGGTGTTTTTATGTCTGCCTCTGGAAAATATCATAGCGGGATTCTTTTGATTGTCTAACATGATATCGTCGTATACGACTAAATTGTTAATATCTCCATTAATATCATCAATTCTCGGTGCTTCATCGATATCGGTTATAAACTCAATAATATCCTCGCCGGATTCTGATACCGCTTTTTCGTTAAAATCTCTTAACACATTGTAACATCGCTGATCGTCTACACTAGGAGCTATCAAATACAGCTTGTCCCATTTCATCCATCTCGGTAACATCGCATGGTGTTTAATAGGTTCCCGTCGTCGGGTAGCTGAATAATCAATTATATTCATGTTATTATAAATAAATTATGGATCTATATTGTGTGAAGTGTAAAAACGTACTGGTACAGATGACTTGACGACAATTACAACTAGCAATAACCGATCAGCACTTTCTGGTAAGTGTATACAATGTAGTACAAAGAAATTTAGATTTGTTTCCCTTGATAAAATCAACAATTTAACAAAAAACGAGGAGGTGATATTGCAGCCAAGCTAGCTAAACTCCCAGGAACACCATGGGCGAAGTATCCAGGAGAAAAACACCTTCCATGGTATAGTTATTGTGGACTGGAACCAGACTCGATATCAGACTCTATGATCATAACCAACCCCAACCCGGTGAATATCCAATAAACGCCATTGATAAAGCGTGTCATGCTCATGATGTGCTTTTAAAAGCAGTAATCTGCAACACAGACATATCGCAGATGTGAAATCGATTCACACGTTGGATTCTATCACGGATAAATCCTTCAAAGAAAAGCTGGCTTCATGGTTAGTAAAATCGGCTCTGAAAGGTAAATTGATGTTAGGTGCCGGTTATTAATAACAACATGGAATCTATTTATTATTCTCCAAAAGGATACTGGAGGGCAAAGCAGCAATTGGTAAACTCGCTAGCGCCTCGAAGGTGAAAAATACCACCGCGGCTAACTGGTTATCCAAACAGTGGATATGGCAAATGTATATACCACCGTCTAAACAAATTAACTACTCGCATTTTGATGTGACCGTCCCTAATGAAGTTCATCAGGTTGATATATTATTTCAGCCGCATGATGGTGGCTACAAATACGCGCTATTCGTAGTTGATGTTGCGAGTCGATACAAACAAGCAGAACCGCTAAAGACAAAATCATCCACCGAAGTGGCTTTTGTATTTGAAAGGATTTATCGAAGGGGTCCTCTGCGCTGGCCAAATCTATTACAAGTTGATCCTGGCAAGGAATTTCAGGGTGCGGTTCTATCAACAATGAAGAATCGTAATGTCATTATCAGATGAGGACATACTGCACTACATTGCGATCAGGCATTTGTTGAACGATTTAATCGTACACTTGCTGAGCGGTTATTTGGATATCAGTACGCGAAGGAATTTATTCAGGATAAACAATCTCGTGAATGGGTCAAGAGATTACCAGGCGTAATTACCGAGCTGAATAATGAGGTTACTCGAGCGATTAATATGAAACCTAACAACGCGATTATAAAGAAGTATATACCAGTACAACCGCAAAAAGATTTTTCAAAACAACCAATACTCGGTAATGTCACTGTTAGGTATTTATATGAACCAGGAAAACTCTAAGGTGGCACAAAAAGGGCTACTGATCCTATTTGGAGTGTCACCGTGCATAAAATATCTAGCATAACACGGTCCACGGGTAGACCAGCAATCTATAGATTGGATTTGACAGCTCCACAGCGAGGATTTACTCGTGAACAACTACAAGTGATATCCGAGTATACTCGATTACCGCCGCGTGGTCTTAACTAGCGCCTCTTCGTCTGTTGCATTCAAGACAAGTCAGCATCACATTATTTCTAGTACCAATACTGCTATTCTTCTTTCTATCTACGGTAAATTGTCGAGAGTCTTTATCCGACCAACACCAACACATTATACAATTGCAACTCGCGCAGTGATTATTCTGTTGTTGTTTCAGTGTGATTATTAATTCAGCATCAATATCAAATTCTCTATTATTTTTTTTATTCTGCTGTTTATAACCAGAAAGTTTTTTTCTTATTATATCATCGCTAAGAATATCGCTTATTGTAGTGTCATTATCATCTAAAACAACTCTTCGAAGTTGATTTATTCTTCGTACTCTGGACACTGCGATATAAACTAAATTTGACCTCTCGACGTGATTATCTACCATCCAGACAATTGTATCGGATATAGTCAATCCCTGTGAAGAATGTATCGTCGCTGAGTAACCTAGCGTCCATGGGGATTTATCAGCGCGTAATGCATCTTCGACGACGCTGATATCAACCAGCACAATATCATTTAACACTAAATTTTGCTTTTCATGCTGTCCTGGAACATCAACTTCAATATTCTGTTTTCGTGTATCCGAAGGTCTATAACACAAAGGTACTGGAAGTGTTGTAAATTTTTCTTTATGCAATTCAAATAACTTCATCTGAAGTGTGTCTCTGCCTATCTTTCTACTCACCACTGTCAAATCGTTTGGTTTCCACGCTTCCCAGAAATCTTTTAATGGTGTTTCTGAAATTATTTTACGCGCTATTTCCGGTTGTAATCTGATTAGTTTCTTGAACTCGCGTAATTGTTCATCAAGTGCTCTATGATCGGTGTTAATCTCTTCATAATAGTCTAAAAAATTCTTTAGCCAATCATGTGGGGATAAAGCGACAAATGGTGGTGGTTGGCCATGATCGCCGCATATTATTACTTTTGTATTCGCTAGCAATAACCACTCGAGAAACGTTTGTAATACATCTAACGATACCGTGCATATCTCACCCATTGGTTCATTCATCGCCTTTCCATCGAAAGAAACTATGGTAAGTACAAGCATTAATCCCTCGTTGTTTCATCTCTCTGGCGAGTCTGTGGGTTGGTGTTAGCACAATCATGTTTGATTTCCCACGAAATAACTCAATCGCACGAGTTGTTTTTCCTGACCTGCCACAGCCGTTTAAATAAACTTTTATATCGACATATTGGATCAGATATCTGCGGTGCATTAGATAGTTCTGATATTTTATTGCCGCTCAACTATTTATCTTCAATCGTAACATCTGCTGATTTGGAATAATCACGCAGTATTTCCCGCTTAATTCTCCATGATCCCCAGCTCTCGTCAGAAATAGTGAATTCAGCCACTGCTTTGCTGTATTTGGCGTCTATATAAAATGAATCAGTAGCTACTCTAACTGCGGTGTCAGGAAATCTATTTATCATCGAAAATAAATTGATAGAAGCATAAGCTAGCATTGACGCTCTCAAGTGTGTATATTGAAGATTTTCTCCGTCTGCGTAAGTAACAATTGTACCAAATTTTGTTCCATCGGACAAGAAAGCGTCTTTACGATCCACGTATATACCTTTACTCGTTATACCCGCGATTATAAAATCGTATTCGACGTTATCTATAATCAACCGTGAAGAATATAGTTAATTCTCGTCTTTTCCACCCTGAGTAAATTTACAGATTATTCTTCTACCGAGATTCTAGATTGGGTTGTGGTAACCAGACTTCAGTCTGAGCTAAATAGGATATAATCACTTCACTGACAATCAGCGATAACATCATTTTAGAATCAATCATATATCGTAACAGCACTATTGGCATCCAATGTTTTTCAGATATATGTCTTCCAATCCAAACATAACAGCACGGATGAAGTCCTGTAGCCAATTCAAATGATACCACATGAGCGAATCCGGTTAAATCAAAATCAGGCAGTGGTCCATTAATAGCAACACGGGTCATCTCGTGTGTGGGATGTCCAAATCGTTTAAAATATTCAGCGCATTCTCCGCACCCAAGAAAACTCTCCGGATAACACACGACCATATCAACCGAAATAATACTTTCACGGTCATATTTTGTATTCCATAATCCACCGTGGTTATATTCTATACAACTTGATTTGATGTCTGTGGGAAACTCACCTCGCGTTGGTTTCCATGTGTTTCTCTTTCTTGCGAAGTGAGCTGCAACAGACGAAATTGTAAAACACTTTGTTAATAATTGTTCATCGTCGAAACTCTTCGAAAAACTACTAGCTAGTTTTTTCATCGCGTCATGGAGGGCTTCAGTGCGGTATAATTCTCCATTGGGTCTTACAAACTGATCAAATCCACCCTTGGGGTTTTCAGCGCTGTGAAGTAACCACACTGACACAGAATCGTTTTTACTCAACTGGTGAATAAAATCAAATAATTTTTTTTCAGAGAATTCTGGAGCGGAAAATTCCTCGGGTATATATTTTATGGTTCTATCCCGTGGGAATATTGTTACTGCAGGTGTCCATGCGTGTTCATTATGATCAATAGTTTTGATTGGAGCTCCTCTCGATTTATATTTCGGTTCGTATAATATCTCACCTGTTATCGTCGCTACCGATATTGGCAATTTTAGTATTCGTTCTAACTCTGCCACATTTTGAATTGTCGCCCCACGCTGTTTTACTGTTAGCCCCCATTTATTTATTTTTTTGCATCTTAGATCGGTCAATTTGTTTCCACGCAATGCATTTGTGAAGTGTTCTATTATTCGTTCTGCTACACAATTCATTCTTGACGACAGTTTCATCGGTGTTAGTTTTTCAATACTCGGTTTATCATTTAACGGATATATCCCATAAACAACCGCTGTTACAGGAAAAGATCTCTCGTAGTATGGTTTGTGAATTCCAGTAAGAATTCCTGGTTTGGAATCTTGACTCACAGTAACAGTTTTTTTTATCCATCAAGATGGGTTCAAATTTATCCCGAATAATCCAATCTCCCGTGTCTGAACGGATAATGAATTTTATTCTAAAATAATACCTTTTTCGCCCAAGATGTGAGATTATCTTGGCTGCGCTTTTATCATTCATGGTAGCATCAACACTACCATCAATTCGAAATGTTGACCAACAATAAGATGCTCCATCGTGTTTGAATTTATTAAAACAATCACGAGTTTTACTTATCATGGTTCTATCACGAATTTTACCCGTTGGTATATCAGAGACTCTATCGAGATTGAATTTATTATTTTTCCAAGGCGTAATTTTCGATAATCTCTCGAACTCCTTCATATTATAATTAAAACAAATATTTAAATAGAGAATTTATTATATAATGAATCATTGCAAATGGCTTATTATTGGATCAGTAACTCCGTGTAACAAATCATGCAGAAAGAAGTTATGTGGGTATCATATGCAAAGCGTTCCTAACGGAAGTTATGGGCCTTCACCCTGTTTACGATGTAGGGTAGGGGTTAGAGGAATATCACAATTGTGTCTCGGTTGTGGTGGCCAGCGATACAGAGAGCTGAAGCGTTATTATGATAAGAGAATAAAAGATTCCACTAAGAATTCCATCAATAACTCTACCTCTGACAGCGTCAGTGACAAGGTCATTAGAACAATCCATGACTACATTAATAGATTTCCAAGTAATATAATAATTAAAGCAAACAATGAATTAGACAAACAATAGTATAGTATATAAATGAACCAAGAATTCAGACCACACCCTGTGATTGCAAACTATGAAGCATCTAGTGATGGTATTATCAGAAACCGTAGACTGAAGAAGCCAGTTGGGTGGGATAATGGTGTGGGATATTTGATGTTTGACGCTGGGAAGAAGGAATATTACTGCCATCGTTTCGTGTATGAATGTTATAACGGATTGATCAAGGATGGTCTTGTTATCGATCACATTGATTCCAATCCGCATAATAACAAATTGGATAATCTAGAAGCTGTTACACAGAGTGAGAATTAAAACGAGGAGGAACTGGTACTTATAAATCAATTGGGAAAAGACGCGTAAAATCTTTTAATACAACAACTAACGAACAAATTGTGTTTTGATATTTGTAGACCCTCGGTACGACATGTTGCAGAGAATATAACCAAGACGGCGATTTCCAAAAGAAATGGGCAAAAATTCAATTTATTTACGTCTAAAATCCATTTATTACTATTCTTTTTAGCATTAAGAGAGATAACTCGTTTAGGTGTGTTTACGGCCTATAAAATAGTTATCTCCCTTAGATTGTGTCACCTAATTTTGATGGGTTATCTCCCTTAGATTGTGATTATCATGATTTTCAGTGGGGATAATCAATTATCTGTTTTTGTAAGAAAACGAATCAAATACGCAGTGTTTACAAACAATTGTATTCTTTTTTTTCTTTCAAGTATTTGGTTCTGCTTCAATATCGTCTGTAAGTACAACAAGGATATATAGATTCGAAACGAACTTTGGTTCCTCGTACTCTAGATATTATACATTCCACGTCATTCATTGTATTGTACAGTCAGGCTGAGCTAATATTGATCGGCTGTCTTTAGTTACTGGCACGCGCGTAACACATGTTATTGATTTCACATTATACCTGTAAAACAGTTAGTGTAATCATCTGAAAACGAATCAAATATGCAGTGTTTACAAACGCTAGGCTCTGCTTTAATATTGTCAATAAGTAGTATATAGATTAAAAATAATACGATTGTGGCATTTATAATTCACATGTGTTTGACGTACATCACATCTGTTCGTGTTTGACTTCCGCCATCTGTATTGGCTTAACTGTATATTATAAGAACCTTTAGCTCAGTGGAATATAATATATTTTGTAAGAAAACGAATTAAATATATAGTGTTTTACAAATAATTGTATTTTTCTTTTTTATCTTTTAAGTATTCGTTTTTTTTTTCATACACAAAGGTATATGGATTCGTTCATTCAGTCAGTTGTGGCTTTGTGATCGATCCATTGACGTCATACATCACACCTGTTTCGCTATTGATTGTATTAACTTACCTGTATATTATATACTTGTATAGAAGAACCGTTAGTTCACTGGAAATACAATTATTTTGTAAGAAAACGAATAAAACATGGAGTGTTTTACAAATTATTGTATTTTTCTTTTTTTTAGAAAGTATTTGGATTTGTTTCATACACAAAAGGTATATGAATTCGTTCATTCAGTCAGTTGTGGCCTTGTGATCAATCCATTGACGTCATCACACCTGTTCGCTATTGATTGTATTAGCTTACCTATGTATTTTATTCAAAAACATAATATCGTATATAATAACCGTTAGCTCAATCGGTAACGTGTCGCGGTGCCATACTAGCGGCCACGGTTCGAAACCCGTAACAGGCATTATTGATAACGGTGGCCGACAGATGGTTTTAATTGGGGGGTGGGCACCTCCGAAATTCAAATTGCAACCACTATGCCAACCACAACACACCGTGGTGTGTGAAGGTTTTTTCATTCAACCCAGGGTGATTTTGTGGTGGGGTATAGTGGTTTGCATGAATGTAGGAGTGTCATCATTCATTGACATCATTCATTTAATGTTATATATGGTATTGTCTTGTACTGTCCCTATACAATTGCCAAAAGACTTGAATGAAATTGTATAATCATTCATTGACATCATTCATTTAATGTTATATATAGTATTGTCTTGTGCTGTCCCAATACAATTGCCAAGAGACTCGAATGGAATTGTATAAACATTCATTGGCATCATTCATTTAATGTTATATTTAGTATTGTCTTGTGCTGTCCCTATACAATTGCCAAAAGACTCGAATGGAATTGTATAATCATTCATTGACATCATTCATTTAATGTTATATGTGGTGTCCATTCACTAAACATACCCTCTTGTGATTCTAATCCGTTATTTGACTGGTTAGATTCACTCTTAGGGGAATATGCTTCGTGATATATAATTTATTGTTTGTGCTGTCCATTCACTAAACATACCCTCTTGTGATTCTAATCCGTTATTTAACTGGTTAGATTCATTCTTAGGGGAATATGCTTCGTGATAAATGTGCTGTCCCTATAAAATTGCCAAAACACTCGAATGGAATTGTATAATCATTCATTGACATCATTCATTGTATATATCCATCCATTATGAATGCCTAGAAACTACCCAAAACCGTAGTAATGGCATTGTGCTGTCCTTAACATGTTTGTGCTGTCCCTATACAATTGCCAAAACACTCGAATGGAATTGTATAATCATTCATTGACATCATTCATTGTATATATCCATCCTTTATGTATGCCTAGAAACAACCCAAAACCGTAGTAATGGCATTGTGCTGTTTTTAAAATGTATGCCTAGAAACTACCCAAAACCGTAGTAATGGCATTATGCTGTCCTTAACATGTTTGTGCTGTCTAAAAAACGGGTCAAAATAGACCCCCAATTTTTTTTGTATTAGAAATATGTATTATCATATATGAATTCTGAAAATATGAATAGGATTATAGCTGAAATTTCAAAATTGAAAAGCCAAGATATTAAATTATCTGACAATTTAAACCCTGACCAAATTATGTCTGACTTTCAAGATATTAATACGGTATTATAACTAACAAATATATGCTGCCAAAGAAATATGCGCTGAAAAAAAATCCAGAATTCTATTCGGGACTCTCTTGCATTCTGTAGTGACGTAAGTGTGTTTGTCCCGTTATTTACTATCGTAGAAGGAATACGAAAAGAATTGGGTCGAGATTATGAATTGAAAAAGGAAGTTAATTCGAAGAATAGAAATATACGGGCGTTAATTCAAGAAAATGAAGAAAAAAAAACGTTGGATACAACTAATAATTTGACAGTATAGCGCGTTAGTATAAATACGTCACTGTTGCAAATACAATGGAAGGTATATAATTGATCAAACAAAACGGAAATAAATAACTGAAAAATATTTTAGTGAGTGGTTTTTTTTGTTGCTTGTCTATCTGAATCGGGTTAAAACGTAGAAATTATTTGATGATGATAAAATTACTACATCGTACATTAACTGGAGATTGCTTTACTGTTTCAATAATGGTCAACGAAGCTTTAACAACTAGATTGACTCGTGAAAGATTAGATGCAATTAATAGATTTATACCAATCCGCGACTCTGTCAGAAATAAACTACAAGCTAGACAGCCGGAACTGAAGATTTGTTTAAGCCGATAACTACGGCAACGAAAGGGGTAATATCAACCACTGAGCGAGCTATATACGGAGATGTCCCAAAAGAAGGATCAAGAAAAGAAGTTCCTGTACTTCCTTTACTATAAAAAATAGCAACGGAAACTGAAAAAAAACATCAGCGTTGTTAATAAAACCCCTTCCTCCTCCTCCTAGTCCCAAAAAAAACGAATGTTTCTCTGTTGGATAAATTTACCGATGAGGCCAATAAACTAATAAACAAACAGAGTTATCACGATTTAAGCGATTTTGCTATTGACAGCTATAATTCAAGGGGGTAATTTATAGCGGGTGAGTATAAAGACGATCCAATATCACCCGATGACTGGGCTAATGCGTTGTATAAAATAAATACTGGGGGTTTAGATAAAAGGATGAAGGATTATAGAGTCCTAAAAAAAAAAATTTGATTATCATAGAAAACAAGAACGACATCAAGAAAGAAAGCGCCAAACACCAACACCAAAACGAAAAAAACATAAAGAACCTCAATGAGATGATGATGATCCTTTTGGGCGTTTACAATATGATGATGATGCACAGGGTGCAACCGGGCAGGGATTTTCTGGGAGTGGAATTTCAGGTAGTGGTCTAGTTAGTTGTCCTGGTAATGTTCTTGGTGATATAACACGATTAGACGTTCTCATCGGAGGAAAACGAGCTGGAAATAACTCGCCGGAAATAATTAATGAAGCAGCTGATATCTGCAGGCGGTTATTTCAAGGTGATATCATGAGCATTGACAAATATCGAGATTTCATTGATGAATTAGCGGAAAATCCTACGGATGGTTATCACAGTGACTAATCTGATGACGAAGTCACCGCATTAGATAAATATCATTTAAATAAGAATGATCATACACCATGATAAACCAACCAGTGTCTATGTAGTAAACTCACGATTTCCAATTTACAACGCGTACTATGGTGATGGTCTCGGTGATACAATTGCAGGGTTATTTGCAAGAATGGCTCCCAAAGTGGCGCCGCTAGCAAAACAGTTATCACTGAAAGCTATTGATGTTATTCGTGATAAAGGTATTAGCGCTGTTGGAGATCTTGCTGGGAAAGCATTTTCCTCCGCGAAGGATAAACTAATAGCGCTAGTTCGAAGGCGAAGGAAACCACAGTTGGGACCACTACCATCTACAGCGGAAATGCCCGCGAGTGTTAGTAAAATAATAAATAACGCAGTAGATCAGAAACTAGCGTCGCTGGTTACTAACGCCCAAGATAACATAACCACAAATATGATAGAGGGAAGTGGTTTAAAACCACGACGGGGTCGTCGACGTCGATGATTTAGATCAATGAATATATAATAAAATGTTCAAACGGTCACCTGATACCGCGTTTGATATGGAAGCCCCAGTGCTCAAGGATGATTCCGTACGTGATTATCAATTTTTTGCCTATCATGCAATACAACCCAATCTTCGATCAAGAATCGAACTTCAAGTTCATGATACCAACAAATACTTTCTACCGTGCGAAGCGTTTATCGAAGTAGAAGGAGAACTTGTGACAGATGTCGCAGCTAATACACCATACGCAGATAACTCAATTCTCCGAGTTGGGTTTGTCAATAATGGGATCATGGCGTTATTTACTAGCGCTAGATATCTCATTGATGGAAAAGAAATTGAAACCATTGAGAATGATGTTGATGTTGCTACAACAATAATAGGGTTAGCGAGATACTCCGATGATTATAAAGATCGGCAGGTCCATCTATGATGTTCGCTAAGGATATTACTGATCACCCTAATCACTCTCCGTATATTAAAATACGGATATCGCAAGATACTGCATCTGGTCCCAACCAACCCGATACCTATGAACACAGAGTTAGACCAGATG
Source organism: Unio delphinus (assembly GCA_029339505.1). Taxonomy (NCBI): domain Eukaryota; kingdom Metazoa; phylum Mollusca; class Bivalvia; order Unionida; family Unionidae; genus Unio; species Unio delphinus. Next base: position 8,508,133 of record JAQISU010000361.1, on the reverse strand, counting down.
ATGCGTTTGATATTGTCGGAAGCGCTAATCCCGATTACAATTTAGGATATGCAACGCGCAAAGCAATGCTACAAGGAGAGCGTCGACGATTTTCATGCGCGATTCCACTGCATCATATTCGGATTCTGCAGAAATGTCCGAAAAGTCATCTATGGAGCAAAGCATACGGTAGTACTCGTGCGAAAGGGTACTGATAACGATGCAATCTGGCGTGGTAATGAAGTTGGTCTTGCTGTCGGTAAAGTTATTTTATCAAAACTATCACTGTGGATGCCAGTAATGACTCCATCAATTACCACAGAGGAGCGATTACTATCATTTATGGACCAAGGAGGAAAATCGTTGAAAAGTTGGTTATCAGTGAGTACAGATACTATAGGTTCTGATATTAATTGTATATTTACATGGCACCTGGCAGCGCGACAGGTTATTTCAGCTCCGCGTCATATATTTATTGCGCTACAGGATAGAACGCGATTAGACAATCAAACACGTAGCCATATGATATTTGATAAATTAGGCGTTAGTGAAGTCTCGCTGAGAATAAACGGTCAACAGGAACCATACGAGGATATACAACTTGATTACGACAACAATCATATTGCACGCGTGTATCACAGGTTGTTGACATATATGGCACGCGATCAAAATATTGATACTGGTCTGCAAATATCACAACATGATTTTAAAAATTTATATCCGATCTATTACTTTTCGTTGGAACATCTTGATTTAACAAGACAGTCCGTCGTTGATATACACTTTAGTGTTCGTGTAAACCCTGCTGGTGGTGTTAATTATAGATCGATTGCTGTCATTCTCAGTGATAAATCAATGCTACTCGAAGGTGTTGGTGGACGAATGAGAATGATAGATGCACCAGTGGAAAACATATTACAATTAGATCAATCTGTTATTGTATAATGAAATACAGTTATATTAGTGTTACGTTAACTCCCGGTCAACTCAAGAAATTGCAATCGGAATCAGCTAAAAAATGCGGAACCACAATAACACTGAAACCCAATCAGATGACTGGCGGGGCGAATAAATTGTCATTGACAACTCGTCAAGTAAAACACTTCAATGATGCGTTCAAAGATAAAAAGGCGTTCAGATCACTCTCTCTGCTGCTGCTATCAAAAACATGATAAAATCAGGTGGTATATTCCCGTTGTTAGCTGAGATTCCAGCGTTAATTGTGGCAGCGACCCCAGCGGTGGCTAAAGCGGCGGCGCTAGGAGCCGTTGGTACCGCGGCAGGAATGGCACTAAAGAAAGCAACTGGGACCGGGTATAAAAAAGGGAAAGGGTCTAAGACTGCCAGGAACATGGTACATGGTACATTCATTCATGGTACAGCGGAAAAGGTCTGGGAATCCTAGGAACGGTTTACTAGTTGGAGAGTCTTTGACTCCTATGTCCAATTTTGATTTATTCGATGCTGCTAAAAAAATTGGCGATAAAAAACTTCAGAGGTGTCTTTATGAAAGATCAGTTACCAGCACAAACAAATAGCGATGAAACCGGTATTATTAATCTTGATAACAGGACCGGACCTGGTACTCACTGGGTTGCATACGTGATTGATCCACGTGCAATTGTTTATTTCGATTCATATGGATTAGCACCGCCAAAGGAATTCATGCGTTATATAAGCCGCTTAAAAATTCCTCGTTGGTATTCCACGCTACCAGCACAACAAATGAATGATCCACCAAGATGCTGCAGCGAAGTATTAAACATACTCGATGCTATTTCAACATCTGGAAAACCACCACATATTGTCGTAAATGAATACACGAGTAATCGCTTTTTAGAGAGAGATTATATAAAATAGCATGACTGATATTTGGGGGAGATCTTTATCAGCGCTGAAGAAACCCGAACCCGATGGTGTTGCAACCGGTGATATAAAAGAAATAATCGAAGATGAAATAGCTGATACGTTGAACTTAGCAAGTGTTGATCCCAATGAAGTAGTTGTATTTCAAGATCGTCAGGGTAAATTGAAAACTAGTAATGTTTCCCTGGATGATATTTTATTTAAACAACGAGACGCAACCGAGAACACCGTTGCGTTATTTTCCGATCATGGTAAACTCAAACCCGGTATACTCGTTTCGACGATTACAGATAAATTAAAAACTCTCAACGATGAGTTAAAATTCATACTAAGATTTTTTGGTGATCTAGCGACAACATCACCGAATTTATCATTAATAAAAATCTCTATGGACAATATAAAAACTGTCAATGACGAATTAAAATCAATTATGGCCTTCTTCGGCGAACCAGCGGTGATATCACCGAAGGTCACAGAAATAAAATCTTCTATGTTGGAACTAGCATCACTTCAATCTAGAATTGAAGAATACGTAAAACAGTTTTCAGTTTTTCGTAAAAATATTATAGATAAATTTGTTGGAACCGCGTTGCATAAAATTGAAATAAAACTCCCGGATATTAAAAAATCCATCCATGAGACGAAAAACTTCATCGAGGCAACCAAAAATGATTTTTCGAGGATGATAACAATCATTGAAAAAACAAAAATTCCTCATGAGAAAACCAATAACGTAGTATACACGATCCAACACGGATCATTTGCGTAGACTCCTACAGACAATATACTAAGTATCATCGCGACCGTCAAAGGCATTTATCGATTAACAATAGTAACACCGACTCAATTTAATATTTCATCGTCGAATTCATCTGGGGTCAATAATACGATATCAACAATCATCGAAAAGGATACAACCGAACAGTTCACGATAACAACGAATGATAATAATCTAGCTAGGGTTTCAGTATCATGGTATGTGGAATTCGTAGCGGATTTAAGTAAACAACTAAATTGAAATCGTAAACTGATTTAAAAATAAAATGACATCACCGACGATACCTTCAGTATCTCAATATCGCTATGATCAGGCCAGAGAGTTTCAGACTAAACTCAAAACTCTCACTGAGGAGTATCAAACAAAAACAAAAAAAATACCAACGAAGAATCAAAGCAGTTGATGTTACCGTGTACTCAGTGAGTGGTGTAATCACCGGAGCTGGTATAATACTATCCTCGGTGACAATGATTGCTCTTATAGCTGTTCCAATTTGTATATCCGCGGCGACAACAATCGCGGAAATAATTTCTATAATAACAACAACAAAAAAAATATCATCATGCAGCCAACGCAAACTGCAAGACTACATAATTAAATTTCATGTTGTATCAACCGCGTACTCGCAATTGTCCTCGTTGATATCGTCGTCGCTCGATGATACATTCATATCAGATAGTGAATTCTCAGCGATGGTAAGTATTTATGATTCCACGATATCAAAATTAGAAATACAACATGAATATAATAACAATGACAACACCGCAGGAATTACTTCAACGAATAGTGGAGAACGAAAACTCAGTACAAACCAGCATGATCTCAATAACATCAACCAATCCTGAATTCAGTGTAAATTTCCCTATTCCGATTCCCGTGAAGGAGATAGCGCTAGCAAAACTACGAGTGTATCACAGTTGGCCTAATATTAGGTCGGTAGCATTTGGCGGTCAGCAACCGAATAATTCTTTAGTGTTCGCGAATAAAAATCGCGAAGACGCAACACCAGACTGGAACGTCGTTTCGCTGCCATCTGGGTCATATCAAATCGAACAAATCAATGCTGAATTCCAGCGTGGAATAAAATCCATTACTGGAACAGAATCGAAAATCGCTATAACGGTTCATGAGCCGACGTTATCATCAGCGATCAAGATAAACCCGCCTAGTTATATCGTAGATATCTATCAGATTCTATAAGAACAATACTGAGATGGCCTGAAAATTCACCTCGACAAGTTAACATACCGCCTGAACCCAAAAAAATCTGATTATGTCACAGACAATAAATCATATCACGATTTTAACCCTAGAATAATTGACGGTGTTTATTGGAAAATTTTAACAGAACCCTTTCATTATTATTATAAAAGTGAAGGAAAATGGAACTTTGGACAGCGGGACGGTGGTTGGGTCGAATATTCTTCATGTCACGTCTTGGAAACTTGTAATGCTTTTAAACGAGAACATAAGAATCATTTAGATACATTACGGCAGAGTTTTCAAGAACAATCGTCGAAAACTTCAATTATCAAATACACGGAAATATTAAATCAAATTGTATACGATATGGAATTGTTTCACATACGACTTATTCAAGCAGTATTAAATGCCAGAGATGTTTATGGTGATCATAGAGTAGAATTTGCAAAAACATATAACATACGCGTAGAAGATATTCAGGTATTCAAATTTCCTGAGTATAATGTTCCAGAACTAAAAAACAAATCAACTAATGATCTCCTGGATGAGTACTTCCCCCAAATACTCGCCGCGTGGAAGAAATTGCAACCACAAACAATTCTTAAATACAATAATGATCCAGATGGTGGTGGTAGGCATATCGCTCCTCAAAATGTAAATATATCCTCTGTGATTGCATTGAATTTAGTATGTGATGTTATCGAAGGAAGCTATCAAATAAATCTCGAGCGATCGAATCAGGCTCAGCAGGGATATATTTTATACTCTTTTGCACCAACAGCTCCTCCAGGATTTCTAATTATTGAGGATCCAACTAATCCAGTCTATATGCGATGTCATAATAATTCGCTAACGAGAATTAATTTCAGACTCACTGACCAGTCTAATAATCTAATTGATTTACGAGGTGAGGTTTTACAAATTAGTCTGTTTGTGAAATCCTAAAGAACTTTCATCGTAAAAGAATTGTTAACCCATAGCAGCAGAGGGGGTGGATTCCAACGATAATGGCGTCTTTTGTTTTTGCCATTGAACCCCTACAAGGAACCAAATAGACCTTTTTTTTATTAAATATTTACTAGAAAGCCTCAGTTTGTCAAATAGACCTTTCTATTAAATATTAACTAGAAGGAAGCCTCGTCGACGCCTAAAAAGTTGGTCTGTACACCCCCTATTCTGCTCAGAGTAATTTAATGTTTTATGATTAGGGAGGGTGAAGTTTTATAGAAATTTTACATTTATTATTTTTGGTGATTTAAAAAAAATAGAATCCAAATCCTCATTTTTTTTATAAAAAAATCTTTATCATTGAAGTAAGTGGTACCATCGCAAAACTGTAAAATCTTAATACACTACGCCTATTACTTGAGCTATTGATTTCTACGTATTAGCTTATATAACATATGACACGTCACACGTTTTATCATTAGGGTCCTCCCATTAATTCCATGAATTTTAACAGACAATCACGCATCACTTGGGGGTGCCCTTTTGCAATCTCTCGGGCTTGATTTGGGTGTGTGTGTACAGAAATGTTGAACATAGAGAAGGACCGTAAATTTGTTGTGTTAAATGTGTTAAGAGACCCTTATGGGAGAAGTACACTGTGATGACGTCATAGGTCTATGTCACATGGCACTACGCTAAGTTGACAGACCTGTGGACGAGTTGCAAAAATGGCCCCATTAAGGTAAATTTCAACATACGAAAAGAAAAATAAATATACTTTCTAAGTCTACTGCTTTCCTAGTGCAGCTCTCGTACTGCACAAGAGAACCCAAAATATGGGTCAATTAAACTATTTAGACAATTAAATAATTAAATAAATACGTTGAGGCGACCTAACTCTAGTCAGGAGAAGTACAATTTAAATTAAAGAATATATGGACTCCCACATGAGGAGAATTGAACTCAATATGAAATAAATCGACAATGTGAAGAACGACACGAAAAAATACAATCATTAAAGAAATAAGTTTTAACAAAAATTTAAACAACGATAGTACATCGTACTTCGCTCCAAATTCGCAATCAAAATAAATAAATATAAAAACTTTTAAGAAATTTAAAAATGATGATCCAAATTTTAAGGATCAAAATCATCATTTGGACAAATGGGACGAATTGAAAAAAAGCAGGCTATCCTTACAAAGAAACACTGTATCTTTATACACACACACACACACACACACACACACACACACATAGCACCAAAATATCATACATGTGACCTCTAAAACCTACTCAGATGAACAACCCAATAGAAATAATGATGTTGGTCGCGATATTAACAATATTACAATTGTAGAACCTAAAATTGACGAAGAAGCAGAAGAAAACTATAAAATGTTTACTAAGTTAATAGCTGGGATATATACATCTATCATTCATGACATAAACATACATGAGAGAGAGAGAGAGAGAGAGAGAGAGAGAGAGAGAGAGAGAGAGAGAGAGAGAGAGAGCGAACACATATATTTAAATGACCAAACGAAAAGAACGACTCAAATTACACACGCTGTTTGTGTCCATAATTGTTCCGCGCTCGGCAACAAATCTTGGATATGTTTAGAATGAATGTGTGCGAAAATGGTGATGTCCGTAAGGCAGCTTATAAATTGGGACACAGAAAAAAAATAGTTGATACATTTTATTTTTAATGGACGAAATTCGGCAAAACTAAGCGATTGCAAACATTCTGATAAATACTTTCGGTATATTTGCAACACCCCCAGCCACCCACATACATACATACATACATACATACATACATACATACATACATACATACATACATACATACATACATACATACATACATACATACATACATACATGCATGCATGCATGCATGAAATTAACACGTAAAGTTAAAGTTATTTGGGAGTGGGCAATTTTTTCCTTTCAAAACATTCTAACTATTCTGCACCCAAACACTCGCACGCCCACATACATTATTTAGATGGTCGCTTCCTTAACCAAGCAGTTTAGGATAAACATACACAAGCCTTTGCTATTTTTACTTTGCACATTTTAAACCTGTAAGATTAGGCATCCTGATGGAAAAACAGCTCGGTGTGTGTGCGCGCGCATGTGTGTTTCCACCCTTTTTCCCTACGAGTCATACAAAGACTACCGTTGTACCAGTCAGCAGTACTACCCGGAAGATAATCACAGATGACACGTGACTCAAGTCACAGTGGGAGTACAAGCATATTTAGTGCAGAAGTTGTGGCTTTAAACGAAATAAGTCAATCATGGCAACAGCGAGTGAAGATTTAATTGCTTCAGATGTGATACAAGAGAGTGAAGCAACACTATCAGATGATATGAACTGCCCACTTTGTATGAAAATATTTAGGTCTCCTAGACGACTACCGTGTTTACATTCGTTTTGTCACGACTGTCTACAGTCACACATATATAGCGTTGCCTCTATGAAAGACTCTGTAAAGGAATTATGTTGTCCACTATGCGAAAATGTTGCTTACACAGGAGAATTTTCTGCTGACAAACTGGTGCATCTGTTTCCTCTTAATACACTTATGCTATCGGTCTTAATGAAATCGAAAGTGAAAATAGACCTTGTGTGTAACGCTTGCCAAGCTCAGGACGTCGTTTCTCCCGCTGAAAACTTATGTACTGTCTGTGAAGAAGCCATGTGCGTTCAGTGCTCGAAAATGCATGGAATTTCAAGATTGTCAACAAATCACACTATTTTGAAAATTGAAGACTTGCCAAGCAAGTGGCAGACTGTTCTGCAAAATAATGAGATGTTTCGCTGCACGGAGCATGCGTCGTTTCCTGTAGAGTATTACTGTAAAGGCCATGAAACTCAGCTATGTGCCAAATGTTGTGTTGATGATCACGCCAGCTGTCCAGAAGTAACTAAACTAGCCAACAAAACGCCAGATCTATCAGAAGCTTTGAACCAGATGAAAGAGCAGATGAAAAACCTTGAGGATCAGCTAAAACAGTTTGTAGCTATCAATGTGTTAAATCTGAGCAAACTTGAATCTGATGTCAACAATTTGACTATTGAAATAAGGACATTAAAGAAAATAATAAACGATGCTTTAGATGATCTAGAAAAAAGGGTGAAAGAGGAAGCGAAAAAAATTGTCAATGACGAAAAGAAGAGAATAGAGCAAACAAACCAAAGATGTCAATATCATTTAACGGCTATTCAGAATTCCAATGTCGTTTTGGAATCAGCCTGTACATATGCAACTCAAAATCAAATGTTTCTGCTTATAAAGAAAGTAACAAAACAGTGTTTTATGTCCAAACAGCACAATGACGACAAGTTCTCTAAGAATGACATTGTGACATTGCAGTTAGAAGTCAACCCACAACTAAACTCTGTCATTAACATTCCTAGAGGTGAAATAGGCATGTTAAGAATGAAGAAAAATTTTGAAATCCCAGTTGTGCCTGATGGATTCAAACTGCTGAAAGAATGTTATGCAGAATGTGTTAATGTCAAAGATATGAAAGGGTTAAAGGACAAGACACCTTGGTACTCTAAAGTGACATTTACCAACAATGAACAACTGTTGCTTGTGGATTTTGAATACAAAATACTTTACCTCTTGGACTCTTTATGTAACATTGTTTGCAGTCACACATTCTCAGGTCATCCTTTCGACGTCTGTATTGTAAGTGAACACGGTGAAGACATAGCAGCAGTATCACTTCCATACGCAAAATCTGTTCATTTGTTTTCCCTCAAAGATAACTCGATCACATATGTGAAGCATATACAAACCAAGTACAGATGTTTTGGTATTGCTGCATACAATGATGAAGAGTTGATAGTATCCGGACCATGTGTTGATAGAATGGCGTACTACTGGAGTATAATTACTCTGGATGGGAAGGAAAAATCCTACCATGAGTTTGATGGTGCAGGTACACACCAGACATATGTCGCTTTGAATGCATTCAAGTCTCGTTTGTATATATCCGTCTGGAAAGATGATTCTCTGCATTGCTTTGGTTTGAATGGAATGAAACAGTTTACATTCACACATCTTGATCTCAAGGAATCAGAAGGTGTTTCCGTGGACAGAGATGACAATGTGTATGTAGTCGGATATCGGTTCCACAATATTTTTCAACTTTCTCCTAGCGGTTTACTTATTCAGATAATTGTGAACGAAATCGAAAATAATCCCATGGGGATATGCTTTGATAAGAAGGGAGATAAATTTGTGCTATCTCATCATCGTACAGGTCCAGCATTTTATCAGCTGGTATTGAAGAACGGGTAACATAATAAGAAATGTAACACATATCGGTCACTGAATCTGTTGATTGCTCTATATTCTCTCTCTTCCCTAAGTCTGACGTCATTTCTAACAAAGCATCAGTCATCATATATATATATATATATATATATATATATATATATATATATATATATATATATATATATATATATATATATATATGAAAGTCTATTTGCACTGCCACCGAAACATGAAACTATCCTCAAGGACATAAGTAATGTTTTATGGTTTAGGCCGAAATATTTAGAATATTGTTTCAAAATTAAAAGAATAGAAAATAACAAATAAATATATGTTACAGATGGTAAGTTCCCCCCCCATTTATATTCCCTTGCAACTTATTATTATTAAAGGGTCAAATGTTGTTTTAATTGACAATTATAAAACAAGAATATTTTCGGGATTAGTTACATAAAATTATGTTCCTGAATAGATATCATTTATTAGTGTTGTAGCTATTTTCACTATCCAATAGCTAAACTTAACGTTGTTATGCCATGTTCTAAGTGATGCATTTTTCGGAGCGGCTTGTTGTATTCTGTTGGTAGAACTTGATAACATGTAGCTGATGGTGGAAATTTAATTTTTTCTTGACAGTTTCACGCTTTTTACTGTAATTAAAGAAAATGAGTTCGTCTAAATCTTTATGTATACATATTATGTACAACAATGAGCAACAAACATCACATTGCTTAGTACACACTTATTCCCATTTAAAATATTTTTCCATTATGTCAGTGAACTGAAACTCACTGGGTAGGGAGGGAGGCCATGTTCCCTGTTCACAATAACAGTTCTATTTACAGCTCCGAATGCTCTATTTTCATGTTTCTCCATTTCTTCTGGTGATAGATTTTATATTAAATAAGAAACCATTGCTTGCTCTGTCATTGTTTTAACAATGAAAATATCAACACTGACTTCCTTAATCTGTCAAGTAACAAAGCTATACCATACATGTTATACATAATTCAAAATAAAGCAAAATTATTCCCTAGTTCTTTTCATTTATAGGCAACCTTCCTCCAAATCAATAAGGAATGATACTGTTTTGTAATAAATATAAAGTGTTCTTGCACAGGAGAAAGAGTGTAAATAAGGACCTACTTAATACTGAAATAAGGAACAAAGTAGTAATAATAACCGTTGTAGAGATAGTAGTAGTAGTATCAATAGCAGTAGTAATAGTTGTAGGGTTTAATGCCATTTTTTAAAACATTATAGACATGACGGCCAGTATTAATGGGGGAGGAAGAACCCAGGAAGCCCCCTGGAAAGAACCGCCGACCTACGAGAAGTTGTAACTGGCAAGCTTTCTCATATACCCACATTGGCTGAATCAGAGACTCGAACCTATGCAGAGGTGAGATGGCAGTGATCCATAATGGAGAGTTCTTTAGACCAGTTGGCCACTTGGGTCCCCTCAGCTTCTTTATAGAGGAAGGGATTTTAGCCATGACATTTTGGACCTGTATATATTTGAAACATGTGTTTTTAATTGCATGACAAAGAGTCTGGTGCTAATTTTAGTAGAGTGTTTCAAACTCAAGACTGTTCTGTTAAAGGACTGAAATCAGTAATAACTAGGATAAGCTTTCAAAAGATTCATTTTCCTAATACATAACATTATTAACCAATTCTGGCCACCCTAACCCATATATTTTATGTTCACCCATTTCAAGATTGGTTCCCATTTCCTGTTATAATTAGTACAGTGTGTCATACAGCTAGCAAGATCAATACAGTCAGTGTTTCTAGGACTGGGCTTGGGCCAACCTTGACATTAATACATACTTAAGTATTTATAAAAACCAGGTGCCCTCATCCTTTGTCTAATGACCAGTTATAATCCAGGGACATTAAATGTTGCCAAAATGATTAGAAGAAAACAACACATACAATTTCTAAGAGAAATCTTTATTTCCATCATTATAACTATTTAATAGACTATAAGACTTTATTAACATGAAGTAAATGGACAAACACATTTTGTAGATAAATGCAAATTGTTATTGTTTTTTTAGATTGGTGTTAACTTTTTCTGATTATCTACAATTTGTAGATATTAGATATTGTGACGGAAAGTGACAAACTCTACACTCATTGCAAAACCAATACAAAAGTGTTGTGTGGTTCAGATAAACTGGGGAAAAGTCCTACAGTTATTAACACCAGTTATTTCACACAGTGTTTAACATCAGCATTACTGTAGGTGTTTTACAGATAAACTGAAGTGTGCTAAAATGTGCTAAAATTACTCTTCACTTTAAACAAGGATGTATAAATGATACTGGACATCACAGAACCATTTCTCTACTACAGTAGAACCTGTCTTGAATGACTACCTCTTTTGCCAAAACAATATGGTCTCTCAAGACAGGTGGTCTCTCATAACAGGCATCAATACTACATAATTTATAAATTTGTCCACTAAGTTGGTCTCTCAAGACAGGTGGTCTCTCATAACAGGCCTCAATACTACACAATTTTTAAATTTGTCCATTAAGGTGGTCTCTCAAGACAGGTGATCTCTTATAACAGGCCACAATACTACATAATTTATAAATTTGTCCTCTAAGGTGGTCTCTCAAGACAGGTGGTCTCATAATAGGTCACAATGCTACATAATTTATAAATTTGTGCATTAAGATAGTAATCTCAAGACAGTTGGTCTCACATTGCAGTGGTCTTTCAAAACAGGTTTTACATACTGCTTTGTAAAATAATGAATAATATATGGCAAAACAAGTTTGTACTTTTACAACACATTTTCTATTTTTCACAAGAAACAGTTGGTCTTTTTGCTAAGAATATTCATATAACACATTCTCACAAAATTAATGGATCAATGGCTTGAAGAAAGTAATAATGGTAACCTAACTGGAATTTATCATGATACTACCTTCAGATTTATGATTTGCATCTTTAATATTATTAGCATATTTATAAAATTTATTTTAAAAAAATATCATATATAATATCATTGTAATCACTGAATTAATTAGCGGCTATGTGTAGAAGATCTTTCATAAGGCCATTTCAAAACAAAGTTATTGGAGAGATAACAAATTTATATGTATATGCAGTTAAATATTTCTACTTTCTTATTTTAGTATGCATTTGTCGATATGTTTACTTGTAAATAATTTTAAAGAGAGAGAGAGAGAGAGAGAGAGAGAGTGAACTTGCATTAAGATTCATATTTCAGTAGAGACCCTCCAGGGAGATTAGCTAACTAAATGAGTTACCCTTTATAAATAAAGACATTATTATTATTATTATTATTATTATTATTATTATTATTTCTTTTAGTGATAACCTCATATTGATATCATCATCTGTTGAGGGTTAGTGATAACAAGATTTTTAAGTTTAACACTGAGGCAGTCATAATGGATGATCAAGTTTGTCCCATCTTCACTGTAATGGATGATCAAGTTTGTCCCATCTTCACTGTAATGGAAATAAGTTTGTCCCATCTTCACTGTAATGGAAATAAGTTTGTCCTATCTTCACTGTAATGGAAATAAGTTTGTCCCATCTTCACTGTAATGGAAATAAGTTTGTCCCATCTTCCCTGTAATGGAAATAAGTTTGTCCCATCTTCCCTGTAATGGAAATAAGTTTGTCCCATCTTCACTGTAATGGAAATAAGTTTTTGCTAACAGTATGATGGACATTATTGAGGTAATGGGGAAATAAAGACTGCCTCCCCAACATCCATTATAAAGTTTTCCACTACCCTATTTCCCCATTTAGGAACCCAATAACAGCATACTATACAGGTAGTCACCCATTTACTTATGCTGCAAAATTAATTTAACTCACAAATATTTTGTGCTCTGGTACACACATAAAATGAATGATGCCCCATTCTTCTCCCCTTCTACATTATACAGAGGTGTTCTCCATGCATCATAAACTAACTAGAATGATGCCTTTTGGGAAACTATCTTGATTTTCAAAGTCATGCATTGTTTTGAGAGACCACAACTTTTGTCCACAATAAAATGAATTGCAATAAATGATGGTTGCCTAAACAAGACAATCACATTCTACAAGACATCTTAGTACTGTTGGGATGACGGGTCATGATTTGAACCAGGACTTGAGAAAAGACGCTCCCATGCGATAGGAAATATCCTCAGCTTGAAATCCCGAGTCTAAGCTCCTGAAAAATAAAATGTGGATTACTGATATATCAAATATTTAAAATAAATTACCTGTCCACTTTGTTATTAAAGTTTTTAACCATCTCCTTGGTTATAAAATTAATTAGCTATCCACACTGCTATCAAAGTATGTGATTATATCTATTTGGTTATGAAAGTAATTAGCTATCCAAACTACTATCAAAGTAATTAATTATATCTACTTGGTTATGAAAGTAATTAGCTATCAACACTGCTATCAAATTATGTAATTATATCATTTTGGCTATGAAAGTAATTAGCTATCCATGTTGCTTTCAAAGTAATTAATTATATCTACTTGGTTATGAAATTAATTAGCTATCCACTTGGTTAGAAAAAAATTAGTTATCCACTTGATTATGAAAGTAATTAGTAATATCCACTTGGTTATGAAAATAATTAGTAAAATCCACTTGGTTGTGAAAGTAATTAGTTATATTAACATGGTTATGAAAGTAATTAGTAATATCTACTTGGTTATTAAAATTATTAATTATATCAACTAGGCTGTGAAAAGCAATTAGTAATATCAACATGGTTAGGAAAGTAATTAGTAATATCCACCTGGTTATGAAGGTAATTAATAATATCCACTTGGTAATGAAAGTAATTAGTAATGTCCACTTGGTTATTAAATTATTAATTATGTAACTAGATTGTGAAAGTAATTAGCTATCCACAAGGTAATGAAAGTGACAGATAATGTCCACTTGGTTATGAAAGTAATTAGCTAGCCTCTTGGTTATGAAAATAATTAGCTATCCACAAGGTAATGAAAGTGACAGATAATGTCCACTTGGTTATGAAAGTAATTAGCTAGCCTCTTGGTTATGAAAGTAATTAGCTAGTCACTTGGTTATGAAAGTAATTAGCTAGCCACTTGGTTATGAAAGTAATTAGCTTGCCTCTTGATTATGAAAGTAATTACCTAGCCACTTGGTTATAAAATTAATTAGCTAGTTACTTGGTTGTGAAAGTAATTAGCTAGCCACTTGGTTATGAAATTAATTAGCTAGCCACTTCGTTATGAAAATAATTAGCTAGCTACTTGGTTATGAAAGTAATTAGCTAGCCTCTTGTTAAATGAAAGAATTTGAATATCCACTTGATTGTGAAAGTAATTAGCTTATCAATTTAGCTGACTGGCATGATCTTAAAATTCACCATAAATAATGCAAATGTCTTCATTTCACTTGTAATATCATTTTAATAAAGAAAAATACATACTGTAATGTGTATTTTTAACATAAAGCCTTACATTATGCATGCTTGAAACTACATCAGTCTCAAAACAGAAGACAAAAGCAATATTAAAATATAACAAAATAAATCCCAATACAGTACAGCAAATGAATCATAACTGTTTTATTTTATATTACAATTACGGTATTAAGGATAAAAACATTTCCCATTATGATAGTGAACCCAATATGATTGTAGCTGCTTACAGTTTCATTCATCTATCCATGAATTAGGAACTTTCATACAGGACATAACACTGCCATCCAGTAATTAGGACTTTCATATAGTACATCATCCAACTGTCCAGTAATTAGAGACTTTCATATAGTACATCATGCAACTGTCCAGTAATTAGGACTTTCATATAGTATATAATGCTGCTGTCCAGTAATTAGGACTTTCATATAGTACATAATGCTGCTGTCCAGTTATTAGGGACTTTCATATAGTACATAATGCTGCTGTCCAGTTATTAGGGACTTTCATATAGTACATAATGCTGCTGTCCAGTTATTAGGGACTTTCATATAGTACATAATGCTGCTGTCCAGTAATTAGGGACTTTCATATATGTCATCATGTAAATGCCCAGTAATTGGGGACTTTCATACAGTATGTCATTCAGCTGTCCAGTAATTAGGACTTTCATATAGTACATCATGCTGCTGTCCAGTAATTAGGACTTTCATATAGTACATAATGCTGCTGTCCAGTAATTAGGGACTTTCATATATGTCATCATGCAAATGCCCAGTAATTGGGGACTATCATACAGTATGTCATTCAGCTGTCCAGTAATTAGGACATTCATATAGTACATCATGCTGTTGTCCAGTATTTAGGAACTGTGTAGTACTTCATACATCTGTATAGAAATTATGGACTTGTGTACAATGCCTCAGATAAATCAATGGCTTTCCATTGTGATTAATTGTACCTTATAAAGTGAAGGAATACAATTTTTACTAAAAACTGCATGAATAAATGCCTTCAAATTAAAGACCAGCTTACCATTAACAGTACATACCGGTACATACCCATCACTACTATGTCCACACTGTGCTTCATTATGTTAAACAGCATGGTTGACTCTCAATGTATCAAAGTGTAAACATGTTTTTTCCTTCCTTCCCAAAGCAAACTATTTGTCAATTTTGTTGAAAAAAAGATAGTGCAGACAAACATTAATGTGCTAGACTCACTGTTACTTTAAATTTTAACCTCTGTAAAACTCATCTGTGGAATGTTTTATTCCCACATGATTATGCTGGGTCATTGAAATAAGTTTAGTGTATTATGCGGTGGTTGATTGCAACTCAAACCTTTAAGCTGTGTAACACATCTGAGGCATATTTGAGTAAATGATAAATGAGTAAGCCCCTTTCAAAGTATAGTGCCTGATGTGTTGAGTAACTGAAGTCATTTTATAAGAGTCATAAGGCCACCAGACACACGGTTAAAGCAAAATGACCACTAAGATGTTTAGTTAACCATGGTAAAACAAAATGACCATTAAGATGTTTAGTTGACCATGGATCAGCAAACGTGAAAGGCATTATATTATTGATATTACATAAAGTTATTTCAGAGTGGCTGTATTTTGTCACTTGTGACCGGAAATATAGTCAGGCCCACAAATCAGTACTCAGATGTGACCAGAAATATAGTTAGGCCACAATGACCACTCAGACCTTAGTTCAAAGGTTAAACAAGGTCAGCACACTCTAACAACAATAAAAGGATGATTCAATACGGGGGTTGTGATGTCCATACACATCTTCCCTTTTTGATGCAAGAGTGACCTTCATTTATGTCTATTTTAACCTCTAAAACCTTTTTCTTTCTAGTTCATGTGCAAGGCATGGGCGATGCATATTGTCTGAAACTACAATACACTTACTGTTTCTAAATTATTGTTTGATTTTATTAATAATGATTTAGATTACTGACTATTTTCATAAAGAATGTAAACACACTGTGGATATGAAACCTACTCTTAATACTTAAGAAACTATGACCTTGACCTTTGAACCCATGCCAGAACAGGTTTTTTTCTTATCCCAAGTGCAAGCCAATCACAAATTTTATCAAGAATTTGATTCAGAATTGAAAACTAAAATTTCCTTTTAAGTTACTTTCATCTTAAAATTATTACATGTTTTCCTTACCTGCAGTTAATATATCTACAAAGTTTCGTTTTCTTCATCAAGTCACTGATGATGATCTTTGCTAGATAACCACATATATTTTGCAGCGAATGCAAGCCATTTTGTCAAGATACATGGTGTTAAAGTAAACATTTTGTACAAAAACCTTTTTAATTTTTTTTTTACACTGACCTTGACTTTTTAAATTTTGACCATTAAATTGTCTTCTTTGCTGCAAAGGTTAGCATCCAAAATGGGGACGTAGAACTTATGTTCTTGTGCCAAAACTATTTTCGTCTTTCATCCAGTGAACATGATCTTTACTTTTTTAACTTGAACTCATGTGCTTCTTGCTTACCTCAATCATATGGACAGACAGACAGATGGATTTAATGGGATAATATCCTTTGCCTTATGTTGGGCTTTAACCACTTTGGTGGCCTAGTGGTAAGAGCATCTGACGCAGAAGATGGAGGTCATGGGTTCGATAACTGACCGAGTTATACCAATTATTTACAAAATGGTTACTAACACCTGCCTTGCTTGGCGCTCAGCATTAAGAGGTTAGTGTTAGGCTAGTGTTAGACAGACAGACAGATGGATTTAATGGGATAATATCCTTTGCCTTATGTTGGGCTTTAACCACTTTGGTGGCCTAGTGGTAAGAGCATCTGACGCAGAAGATGGAGGTCATGGGTTCGATAACTGACCGAGTTATACCAATTATTTACAAAATGGTTACTAACACCTGCCTTGCTTGGCGCTCAGCATTAAGAGGTTAGTGTTAGGCCTGGTTGGCCTGGTGTCGGGATAATGTGACTGGGTGGGACATCATGCTACATGTCTGCGGCATGATATCCCAGTGTTAGACATCACAATAAACTGCTTCACTGCAAACATCATAGCAATATCACTGAAATTTTTTTAAAGTTACATTAAAAATCCTAATCACACACACACACACACGTTGGGGTTATAAACAAGTGGATGTAAAATATTACCTGAAATTAACAGCTTCATGAGTCTTTGGCTCAGGGTCCATTTTCTTGTCCATTGTAATGGGTGATGATGATAAAGTCTATAAAATGATGTTAAAAACTTTGTGAGCATTAAGGATTTATTCACGGAAGCTTTATAGACAGTGTAAATCATGTAGAAATAACCATGAGAAAATATATTTGGCATTCCTCTTTATAAATTACTCACATGTCACCTCCATCTGCAATTGTTCAAGTTTCACTCTGATCATTATATGTGGAAAAGCAAGCCAGTAGCCTCTCATGGCATGGTGGATGCTTGTTCCTGGGGTCTTCCACTACTAAATACACTGGCTGCCATATATAGTCTATCATGAAGAGGTGTAGCTAGGATAACTGGGCCCCTATATGTAAAGCCTACCGATGGGCCCCTGCCTAATTTTTAGCATTCAAAAATAATTTGTCGACTCCATGTTTTGCATACCCTTGCAATATCATAGCTATGCCTCTGATTTTAAACTAAACTCTGATGCACTAAACCCTGCAAGAAAAGAATGTTGTTGTTGTTGCAGTGTTTAACGCCATTTTTCAGCACACGATAGGCTATACATGGTGGCCATATTAATGGTGGAGGAAGAACCCGGGAAACCCTTGGAAGGAACCAACAACCCACAAGAAGCTACTGGCAAGCTTTCTCACATACCCACATTGACCAAATCTGAGACTCAAACCCATGCAGACAGGTGAGATGGCAGTGATCTGTAATGGAGAGCGCTTTAGACCACTCGGCCACTCGAGGCCCCTAAAAAGAGTGTACAAAATGCATGAAACATCACTGTAACAACCTAACCAATAGAGAAGCATGCATAAAATTGTATTGTTTTATTTTGTTTTTAAGCAATTGCACTAAGACAGAGTTGGGATGGTTGTACAGACTTGGATAAGACTGTTTGTGCAGCCCAATGGTTAGAGCATCCACCTTTGATGTGGGAGGTCACAGGTTCAAACTCCAGCTCAGTCATATCAGAGACATAAAAAATGGTACTGAGAGCTGCTTCACTAGGTTCTCAACATTAAGAGGTTTATGTTATGACTGGTCAGCCTGGTGTCAGAGTAATGTGACTGGGCTGGACATTATGGTACATATATGTGACATGATGTCCCAGTGCTAGACATCACTATAGCTGCCACACTGCAGACACTGCAGTGATATGACTGAAAAAATGTTAAATTACCATACAATAAAAATCCAAATCACATACACAGATACACACACATACCCACATTCACACACAGACTTGGATGCCAAACAATATTGTCCGATATGGAATCACAATGATACTAGTAATGGGAGCTGCATAAAATCTTAGGATCTAGAATTTGAAGTCCATGTCAAATTATTAATGTTGATTAAAAACTTGCCAAAAACTGAAGTGTAAGACTGAAAATATGGTGCAAAAGGGAATTGTGACCAAAATCTAGTATAGAAGTCATAATCAATTTATTTTATTATCAGATTTCACTGACATTGCTGCTGGTACTTGAAACATTGGAACAACATGCCTTGATACCTTTGAAATCTGAGTTTTCAAAATAAATCATAGCAAATTTGCATTTTGAAATAGTTAAAGTCTATTAAATTTTGCTCAACACCTACACTGGTAGAGTTTAAAAAAATTGTACAGTGATGAGCTTAGGCCTTGGAGTCACTGAGTAGACATTGTACATCAATGAAGTTTGACCTAGGGTTTCTTGGTGAACATTGTACAATGATGAACTTAGGCCTTGAGGACTGTACAGTAGGGTTTCTGTGTGAACATTGTACAATGATGAATTTAGAACCTGAGGACTGTACAGTAGAGTTTCTGTGCAGACATTGGGAAAAAAAAGTTGTATCTAGATTTAGAACAGGGATCTCAAACCAACCTGAGGGCTGTATGAGGACATTTTCATTTGTTATCTCACATGACACCTTGTGATGCCAATCATTTTATGGGGCACAAGATACAGATTGGTGGCCCATAATTTAGAGAGACTAAAATGACATAATACTGACAATGGTACACAAAACTATGGTAATCAAATCTTTAATTTTCCAAGGTTTCCACCCCCACCCTTGCCTATCTTTAATGACTCTCAAGTTACAAAGCAGAAACCATTATGAATAAGGTAGACATATGACCTTTATTTTAATGCTGTATGGTAGATGATATACAACATAACCACAAGTAGTGATACCTATGTACAAAGACATCATCATCAAAAAGATGTACAGTTTAATCAACAGAACCAAACTAAATTTGTGTATCAACCATCTACATCAAAATTCAATTAGCATTATTCAACAGAAACAAACTAAATTTGTGTATCAGATATCTATTTAAAATAAATGAAGAGTTCTTCAACAAATGGAACTAAATGGTATATACACACATTCTCCAGATATTGATTGCAATATGTACAATTGCCTGGATGCATGACTAATTATTCAAATATACCGGTATACCATTTCCTGCTTTCATTGCTAATTATTCCAGTTGATACCATTGCCTGGATGCATGACTGATTATTCCAATTGATACCATTGCCTGAACACATGCCTAATTATTACAATATATACCATTGCCTGGTTGTATGCTTAATTATTACAATATATACCATTGCCTAGATGCATGACTAATTATTACAATATATACCATTGCCTGGATGCATGACTAATTATTACAATATATACCATTGCCTGGTTGCATGACTAATTATTACAATATATACCATTGCCTGGATGCATGACTAATTATTACAATATATACCATTGCCTGGATGCATGACTAATTATTACAATATATACCATTGCCTGGATGCATGACTAATTATTACAATATATACCATTGCCTGTATGCATGACTAATTATTACAATATATACCATCGCCTGGATAGAAGACTAAAACTTCCTACCAGTATTCTGGGATTGGATGTAATGAAAGACAGATAAATGCAGTGACCTACTCCAGTCTATATGTCCATTCTGCAATCAGTGGGTGCATAAATAGCAAGCACTAGGAGAATATATATTTGACCTTTGAACTTTGACCTTGATCTTGAAATATGGTATTGAATGTAGAACATAATCATACACTGACCTCTTACTATCATTATAATGGATTAGTTGGCATCCATAACTGCCAACCAAGTTGTTTCAAATAGAGGTAATGATCACAAATTTGAGAAATGGCTATTTGTGTCATGGTAGGGTATTAGATTAAAACATATTTGTTACACTCCATGCCAGGGGCCAAGAGTGGCCAGGTGCTTATATATATATATATATATATATATAAAGAAACTCTCGTTATTTTCCATCATAATGACCTTTGTTATAGCATGATTCTAGATATAACACAATACTGTGCTACTGTCAACCCTGACCAAAAATTACACTATTTAATTGGTCTATCAAATGTATGACAATATATATTCATTTTACTTTAAAGGTGTAATGTTACAGAGCAGAAATAACAGTGATTAGGAGACCAACAGAAAAAGGGATGGATGTCCACGGACATGAATTATGTCTCCATCTGTTTTGTTAAAATGAGGAGACAAGTAGATATATATATATAAAAACTGTCAATAGTGTAAAACGAATATGTAACATTACATGAAAATAAAATGGGTTCTGTGTTTTATTTTTTTGTCTTGTCTGTGTTTTATATTTGCCTTTGAAAAAAGTCGAAAGTGCTCAGGCTAGTTAGATTCTAGTTTTGCACTGTTCATTGTGAGTTGTTTTGCTTTCAACTTAATGAATCACTGACATACATCTTGCTGTACTTGAAATGACTGTAATTCAATGTATGATTTGCATTCTCTCTCTCTCTCTCACTCTCTCTCTCTCTCTCTCTCTCTCTCTCTCTCTCTCTCTCTCTCTCTCTCTCTCTCTCTCTCTCTCTCTCTCTCTCTATATATATATATATATATATAATATATATATATGTGTGTGTGTGTGTGTGTGAGTGTGTGTGTAACTCACCTGTTGAACAACAGGCTTGCCTAAGTTCTGGAAGGGTATGGAACCTTTTGGCCATATTGAAGTTGTTAACATCTGTGATTAGAGAAAAAAAACAGAAGATAACTAGCAGAATGGTAAGCAATTTGCTCATATAAATACACACCTAACCCTCCAACATTCAGCTCCTGTCTTTTTGATGTACATGTGCTAATGCAAATACACTCCCCACCTCTCTAACATCCAACTCCTACTCCTGTTATGCAGATTATGCTAATGTAAATACACTCCTCATCTATCTGACATCCAACCCAAATGGTGGGGATATGCTATTGTAAATATATTCCCCACCCCTCCAACATCCAATCTGTACCCAGGTGACATACACGAGTCTATAGTAAAGAAACTCTTCTAAAATTATAGTGAAGACAATGATTGTTAAACATACATCTTCCGATGATCATCATTATAAAAGCTGCACTCATTTCAAATTAAACAATCTATCAATAAGAAAACACAAGAACAGCTGCTTTCACCATTTTTCATTGCATTCTTCTTTAAGTCACAAATAACAAAAACTTATAAAGGCATACTGATGACCATGACCTTCAAATGCTGACCATGACCTTCAAATGCTGATAATGACTTTCAAATACTGACCATGACCTTTACAAGTTTCATAGTAATGTATTGACAAGCATTGACAAGCATGAGAGTAGCTTGTGTGTACAAGATGAAGTCATACACTAAATCGGTCTCCAATTAAGAAAGGGCAGTAATTCTAACATAAACAAAGTGATCAGTTGATTTATAATGGGGATCCTGTTAAGTCTCATGGCTTATCTGTGTCGAAAAGATACTATCATAAACTGCAATCAGCTGCAACTGATGAAGTGTTCAGGAGCATAGTGACTTTTTTTCTTCATTGTGATCAGTCCGCCACTCTTAAGTGTCAATAAAACATCATCCAGTATCTCACCAACTGTATTCTGATGACACTCAAACATACAAATCTAGCTGCCGAACCATCCAAGGCTTATTAAGGTGCATTCTGATGTGAAGCCATGGATGACATGTAACAAGCTGCAGATAAAAACTGAAAGCATTCTGATCCCCATGCAAGGACCTTCTCATTAACTTCACCTCAGCAACACCATCATTAAAATCACACAAATGTGTCACTATAGACAGTACTCTCTCACTGACATATTGGTATCAAGACCAACATGTCAAGAGCAGATCGAAAGCTACATATTCTGGAGCTGAGACACATCAGCTTTATTTGCATTTTGTTTTCTCGCTTGATGTAACTCAACACTTAGCAAACAGTCCCCTTTGTAGGTGCAATTAGGCGATTATTATGCATGCAACTAAAATTATGATAATCCCCAAATTATATAATCATGACAATTAGGATAATCCCTTCAATGATACAATAAGAAACAATCATGATAATTGTCATAAAGTGATAATCCCCAATCATGATAATCTCTATGAGATAATCCCCAATCATGATGACCTCAACAATCAAATGATCGTTTCAATCATATTCTCAATAATCCCAATCCCAAGCATGATAATCCTTACAATGAGATAATCTCCACCTTTACTGAGAGAAGCAATGAAATAATCATCATGTTGTGATTTTTAAGGTTAACAAACATCTGTTATTAGGTAATACTATGATTACATGACACTGTGTAACTTGTCTACAAAGGATTACTATATTATCTTAACCTAGCTTTCTGCTGACACCAATATGAAAGAAAATCATACCATCAATGTACAAAATACAGGTAAATATTGACACCGAAATGAAAGAAAATCATACCATCAATGTACAAAATACAGGTAAATATTGACACCGATATGATAGAAAATCATATCATTAATGTACAAAATACAGGTAAATATTGACACAGATATGATAGAAAATCATACCATTAATGTACAAAATACAGGTAAATATTGACACAGGTATGACAGGACATCATACCATCAATGTACAAAATACAGGTAAATATTGACACCGATATGATAGAAAATCATACCATTAATGTACAAAATACAGGTAAATATTGACACAGGTTTGACAGGACATCATACCATCAATGTACAAAATACAGGTAAGGTATCAGCATAAGATAGCATCTTAAATCACTGACAATAGCATCATCAATGGTAACAATTTTGGAAAACACGACAGGTAACAAACTTGTGTATACATTGTATTTGCTTATTGTTATAATTATATGCTCATAAATATAGTAACAGAAAGAAGCAACACTTGTACAACTTAACAAATAATTCAATTATCAAGTTTATAAATGAAAATGCAAGAAGAACTAAAAGTATTATGAAGTGAATCCAATATAATCCTGATAAAGTTCAATAAGAGTCCAAAAGAATTAAATGTTTTGTACAAATTTCAAAATGGAATTATCCAGTATGTTTTGAATAATTCACAATAGTCCTAGAATAACATAGATTATTGTGTGTTTGGTATCCCATTTTTATATGGATTTATACTGAAATATGATTAGTATGTGGCAGGTATCCCTTTTTATTCACACCATGCTATCTAGTTCAAAACAGATGCTTAAGAAAATGGCAATCTATGATTATGCTGCCTGTAATTTGTTACAATAGATCCATAGATGTGAAATTTTCTGAATACAAAATGATACTTATGGTAAAATAGGAGGACTTTAGTGTTACATCAATTATCTTATGATAAAACTGTTAACAGAACAATTTAAAAGTTATGCTGTTATTTCTTAATACACATCTTAATATATATCTTAATACACATACCATTTATATTTCATTGTTTTCCTGTTTTAATTTTGGCAACTTAAATCCAAGTTTAATTTTTGTGCTCAGTTTAGGCGACTATGTGGCCTCATGATTCAACAAAATCTGGACTTGTCCTCATCAAACGATTCCATTTTGTTGGTACTATAAACAAGTCAATAACTAGTTGGTGTGGGGAAACCAAAAAACAGTTACATGTATTTGTTTTCTTTTGTTTTTGAATTCTAGGAGATAAAAAAAACTCAAATGCTTCATAACTAATGTCAGCAAAGGGAAAGCATTGATTTGCATACTCACTCTTCCATTTTTCAATCCATCAAACCATCTTTTAGACCAGTCATGAGGCTGTAACTTTCCGCAGTGGATCTCTTCTTTCAGGCCCTGCATGATTAAATGCGAAAGCTTTTCTCACGGTTCACAGTGGCAAATTTAAAACAAAATGAATTTTCTCAGAATATGTACACCATATGCAACAAATGTTTCAATACAACACAGCTACAGTACAGTATACATGGGGTTTAACAGCAAATCAGCTATAGTACAGTATGCATGGGGTTTAACAGAACATCAGCTATAGTACAGTATGCATGGGATTTAACAGCATATCAGCTATAGTACAGTATGCATGGGGTTTAACAGCATATCAGCTATAGTATCAGCTAAAGCCATAGTACAGTATGCATGGGGTTTAACAGTATATCAGCTATAATATCAGCTATAGCTATAGTACAGTATGCATGGGGTTTAACAGCATATCAGCTATAGTACAGTATGCATGGGGTTTAACAGCATATCAGCTATAGTAACAGCTATAGCTATAGTACAGTATGCATGGGGTTTAACAGCATATCAGCTATAGCTATAGTACAGAATGCATGGGGTTTAACAGCATATCAGCTATAGTACAGTATGCATGGGGTTTAACAGCATATCAGCTATAGTAACAGCTATAGCTATAGTACAGTATGCATGGGGTTTAACAGCATATCAGCTATAGTACAGTATGCATGGGGTTTAACAGCATATCAGCTATAGTACAGTATGCATGGGGTTTAACAGCATATCAGCTATAGTACAGTATGCATGGGGTTTAACAGCATATCAGCTATAGTATCAGCTATAGCTATAGTACAGAATGCATGGGGTTTAACAGCATATCAGCTATAGTACAGTATGCATGGGGTTTAACAGGATATCAGCTATAGTACAGTATGCATGGGGTTTAACAGCATATCAGCTATAGAATCAGCTATAGCTATAGTTCAGTATGCATGGGACAAAAAAATTAAGGTTGGAAAACCATTGATGAAGGACATCTGGTTTTTGTTGTATGTAAAATTACTGAGGCTGTTGGCAATTCTTAATCAAATGAAATCCCTCATGATGCATATTAACAGAGGTCTAAAACATTTTAAGATAGCACAGTGATGAATATTTCTTTACAATATTATAAATCAGGTGAAATCAAATTTTGTACCCATGGTAATGAATGGGAA
Organism: Unio delphinus; assembly: GCA_029339505.1. Taxonomy (NCBI): domain Eukaryota; kingdom Metazoa; phylum Mollusca; class Bivalvia; order Unionida; family Unionidae; genus Unio; species Unio delphinus. The sequence goes on along the minus strand of JAQISU010000361.1, from coordinate 8,482,143 downwards.
AACATAGTTACTAAGGACAGATGAATTATACATGAAAGACCATCAATTACAGTAACGTAAAACAACTTGTAAATGACAGCAATTGTTAAACCATTGAAGTAAGTGAATTGTACATATTAAGAAACTCTTCAATAAAGTACTATACTTTAAAATGGTTGGAGACACTCTAAAATTTGCAAAAGTTAATCAAACAAATATAAATTCTATCCCTTCAGGGGACACAAATTAACCTTCAACATGTTGGTTATCTGACATTTTTTTCTCTTTCTGCAGCAAAACAATTATGCTATAAAATAATTTTTAAATTTTAATGCTTCAAGACATTTTGCCTGGGTTTCCTTTATAGACTTGACATATGCTTCATTTTTGTATTTCTGGAACTCAGCCTTAAGCTCCATATAAGCTTGCTGTTGTTTTGTTCGATTTACTTTTGATTCTTCCAGTCTGAAGTTCAGATCTTCTACATTTCTCTCCAGTGTTTTTATTTGGCACTCATAATCGGTCTTTTCAGTTCTGACTTTATCCAACATTTCATTTAGAAATTGGCAATTCTTCTCTGCCTCTTCAAGTTTCTCACTCATGTTTTCTTTCACAGTTTGCAGTGAGATAAGATCATTATTTGAATGGTCCAATCTCTTCTGCAGATTATACTGTTCTTCATTATTTTGTCTCAGACACATTTCCAATGTTTCCTTTTCTGTTGCAAGTTTCACACAGGATTTTTCACTCTCCTTGTGCTTTAGGCATAATCTGTTATATTTTTCTTCTTCTTCTTTAAGCAGCTTCTTCTGATGCTCCACATCTCCAGTTAAACAATTGACTTTGTCTTGTAGGAATTTCTTCATTTTCTCCTGCTGCAATATTTCTCTTTCCAGATTGACCTTGGTGGTCTCTAACTCACACTGAACATGTTTCAAGGTCATTTCATTTTCTTCAAATTTTGATTTAGTCTGATCAAATGATGATTGAGTTTTAACTAAAGCATCTTTTGCCTGTGTCATTTCTTTATTCAGATGTCGAATATTTTCATTGTTTCTATGAATTATGCTTTTGAGTTCCTCCACTTCTCGAGTCAAAATGTCTTTTGCCTGGGTTTCCTTGACATTTGCTTCATTTTTGTATTTCTGGAACTCAGCTTTAAGCTCCTTATAAGCTTGCTGTTGTTTTGTTTGATTTACTTTTGATTCTTCCAGTCTGAAGTTCAGATCTTCTACATTTTTCTCCAGTGTTTTTATTTGGCACTCATAATCGGTCTTTTCAGTTCTGACTTTATCCAACATTTCATTTAGAAATTGGCAATTCTTCTCTGCCTCTTCAAGTTTCTCACTCAAATCTGTGGATTGGATTTCCAGTTTAAATAATGTCTGACTCAGGCTTTGGTCCAATGTTTCTTTCACAGTTTGCAGTGAGATCAGATCATTATTTGAATGGTCCAATCTGTTCTGCAGATTATACTGTTCTTCATTTTTTTGTGTCAGACGTATTTCCAATGTTTCCTTTTCTGTTGCAAGTTTCACACAGGATTTTTCACTCTCCTTGTGCTTTAGGCATAATCTGTTATATTTTTCTTCTTCTTCTTTAAGCAGCTTCTTCTGATGCTCCACATCTCCAGTTAAACAATTGACTTTGTCTTGTAGGAATTTCTTCATTTTCTCCTGCTGCAATATTTCTCTTTCCAGATTGACCTTGGTGGTCTCTAACTCACATTGAACATGTTTCAAGGTCATTTCATTTTCTTCAAATTTTGATTTAGTCTGATCAAATGATGATTGAGTTTTAACTAAAGCATCTTTTGCCTGTGTCATTTCTTTATTCAGATGTCGAATATTTTCATCGTTTCTATGAATTATGCTTTTGAGTTCCTCCACTTCTCGAGTCAAAATGTCTTTTGCCTGGGTTTCCTTTATAGACTTGACATATGCTTCATTTTTGTATTTCTGGAACTCAGCCTTAAGCTCCATATAAGCTTGCTGTTGTTTTGTTTGATTTACTTTTGATTCTTCCAGTCTGAAGTTCAGATCTTCTACATTTTTCTCCAGTGTTTTTATTTGGCACTCATAATCGGTCTTTTCAGTTCTGACTTTATTCATCATTTCAGTTTGAAATTTACACTTCTTCTCTGCCTCTTCAAGCTGCTTCATTAAGGTATGTTCAGATCTTAAAACAGTAGATTCTTCATTTTTGTGGCTGTTATGTTGCTGGAGTTTGGAATGTTTCACAGCAGGCTTTTTGTACTCTTCATTGCTACTTTCAGGGTAATTATAAGTCTTCTCAATTTGAGGTTGTTGCTGTGTCACCTGCAAAAGAAAATCAGATTGCTATCACCATAAACTGGGAGACAATGGTGCTTGTTTGGTTTAAAGCATCAATATATTTATATGCTCATGCATGTAAATTTGTCATTGCATTACAATTTACAGTACAAATCTTGTGATTTTTATTCCTACCTGACATAGATGGAATAGTCAATTATTGGCCATGATGACTTCATGTGGAACCAACAATTGTGGAGTTGGGAGGGGATGGAATAGAATCTTACATCTTACCACTGGTACTATAGATATTTTGTCCATTTCGAATGTGAAGAGATTCAGAAATGTTAGTGATTTATCAGTTGATTAGCAAATGCATGAAGGTCACCCATGGAAGGAATAGAAAAAATCTTTTTTCTGAAATATTTAGCCAAGAAGAGCCCCACACAAGTCTGATTTGCAGCTCACCTGAGTTGATAATTTTAATGAAATGGCTTATGATGTTAGAACTCAGTTTTAATGAAAAATTCAAAATTTCCAACACTAAAGGACATTATTAGCATGATGTGCTCATAATTGAAGTAATTATCCATGATTGTTTGAAGATAAATTTAAGTTAATTTGAGGTCAACATAATATTATGGCTTTTCCACAAACTGCCTAGACATCATAAGAAGTCTTCTGGTGAAAGTTACCTCATGTCAATTTGCCTTTCCATTCAGAAAAAGGAGATAACAAGATTTTCAAGATGGCTGCAGTGGTGACCATATTCGACATCTTATCATCAACATCTATTATTATCACTAATTAAAGATATAAGAAGTCTTTGAGTGAAAAGCCCATATTGATTTGACTATTCATTCTGGAATAGCAATGATAAGATTTTCCAGATGGCTGCTATGGTAGCCATATTGGGCATTAGGTCATTGCCAACCAGACATTAAAGTAGTTTTCTGCTGAATAACCCATATGAAAGCAACTTTCCATTCAAAAACAATATCTTAAAGATGGCTGCTATGTTAGCCATGTTCGATGTTTAGATTAGCATTATTTTCATCCACAACCAAGAATTCATTGTAAGAAGCATTTAAATGAAATCCTATGTTGATATGATCACCAATTTGAGAATAGTACTTAGTAGTGATAAATATATTTTTAAAATGGTTCGGTTGCAACCATATTGGAAATCTGAGTAGTACCATCACAATTAGAACCAGTTAGATTTTTTGACCATAGAATGAATGTGTGAGCAAAATTTAAAGGCAATCCTACCAGTCGCTTGGGGGGAGTAGTGTTAACAAAACTGTGCTAATGGATGGATGGATGGATGGATGGATGGATAACAACAGACCACCCTATAAACTTTTCTTGTCTAAGAATCGTAAAGCTAATGACAAAGTTATAACAAATAATCCAGTGTGATTTCAAATGTTTACATAACACTCTTACCTTTTCCTTACAAAATGTATGGTCCATGCATTTCAGTAAGGACATACTTTTATTCTCTCCTTTCTCTCTCTGTTGACACCAATGTTTAGTTGCATCTATTGGCTTACAATCAGCAGACCCTTGTGATCTATGACTTAAAAACAAAATTTCAGCTATAGTGAATTTAATACTTTTTGTGCTATACCAATGCTGACAATTTCTGGTTACTGTAAACAATAAACACATATTTGATTCTTCTATGAGGATACAAAAAATAATCACACATTCATTCTTCATAAAAATGATGGACACAAGTTGAGTCAAAAGCCAGAGTATATAAAACTGATACCATGAAGTGGTGTCAACTCTTTTTAATCTTCATTAGTTAGACACCTAGGAAAACATCATCCCTTAAAAGTAGCTCTGCATATTTTGCTTCAATCATCAAATGAATGGGAAAATATTCTATGTCTGGCTGCCCTGTTCCAGTAATTATATTTGATGGGTACGTACAATTTTATGTTAATTGCCTAGAATAAAATAAAATATTCTTCATAAAATTTCACGAATCTCTAATGACACTATTTATAGAATTCTAAGAGTACTTCAAAACATTCTAGTCCTGTATAAGTCAACCAGGATGATGTAAATTTAAATTCATCAAGTTTTATAAATATCAGTAACACTTGGCATTTCAAAAATGTCATTGTATGAAACTGTCCATCCGTTTGAAACAAAGGCTTATTTATGAGTAAATATTCTTAAATTTTGAGTTATTAGTAAATATCCACAACTTGTTTGAATCATGAGTAAATATCCACAAATTTTAGTAAATATCCACACATTTTAGTAAATATCCACACATTTTGAATAATGAGTAAATATCCACTCATTTTGAATAATGAGTAAATATCGACACATTTTGAATAATGAGTAAATATCCACACATTTTGACTAACAAGTAAATATCTAAACATTTTTATTCATCTCAAACAATTTTAGTTAATATTACAAATTTTGTGATATAATTTAAAAATTCACCAAACAACTACAATACCTGGATAATGATGGCCTTCTGTCAAAAAAGGGTAAGTACCTTCCAGATATGTTACCACTGGTCTGTCTGGAGTGATTCATGTCTGAACCATCTTGATCTGACTTGAAAGCCACACTGCTCAGTCTGGGTGTACAAGGAGATGTCTCTTAGGAAAATAAATTGTGAACTGACTTGTAAGAAATAAATGTACTAGATCTTACTTGTAACATATACACTGAAACAGACTATACACTGCAACTGACTTAATAAATACTGCAATTGACATAATAAATACACTATATGTATGATATTGGACTGACTGCAATTTACTTCTGGTATTGCACTGTAATGTACTTGTGATAAATCTTTTAAAATTTACTAAACTGAAATTAACTTGCAATAATACACTGGAATAGATGTGCAGTAAATAATATATTGTCACTAATTTTTAATAAATGCACTGTCAGTAATTTATAATAAATACACTGTCAGTAATATTTAATAAAAACACTGTCAGTAATTTATAATAAATACACTGTCACTAACTTATAATAAATACACTGTCACTAATATATAATAAATATGCTGTCATTAACTTATAGTAAAAATACTGGAATATTAACTTGTCATTATATTCTGGAACTGAGTTATAACAAGCACACTTAAACTGATTTATAATTTAAAAAACTGGAACAGACATGTAATGTACACTTAGTGACCAGATACATTTTTAATTACAAATATTTCCAAAAAGTATTGAAAAAATAATAGTGTAAGTAGTATACAATTTGGACTTCACTGTATTCAGAAATCTGATAAATTAAAGTTCAATATACATTAATTATATTTTACTTGACATATTTAGCCTTACCCAGAGTTAAAATATGAAGTCATCATGATTGATTTGTCTGATATGCAGCACCTGTTTACTCATATGATGACTACATTGTCTAATATATAGCACCTGTATACTCAAATGATGACTACATTGTCTAATATATAGCACCTGCATACTCAAATGATGACTAAATGATGACTATTGTCTGATATACAGCATATGTGTACTCAAATGATGACTACGTTGTCTGACATACAGCACCATCCTGGGGCATCATACTGCAGACATGTATCATTGTGTCCCATCCAGTCACGTTATCCTGACACCAGGCTGACCATTCCTAGGACTAACCTTTTAATGTTGAGTGCCAAGTGAGGCAGCTGTTAGTACCATTTTTATTAGTCTTTGGTATGACTTGGTTCAGTATTGAACCCATGACCTCCTGCATCCAAGGCTGATGCTCTAACCACTAGGCAAACATAGCAGTTAGAATACTCATTAAGTAGATCTTTGTGATAAATAGTATACTTATTAAGTAGATCTCTTTATTTAAAATGATAACTATATACTGTTTAAGCAGATCTCTTTATTTGAAATGATCAATAGTATAATCATTAAATATATTTTCGTATTTGAAATGATAAATAGTGTACTCTTTAAGCAGATCTCTTTATTTGAAATGATCAATAGTATAATCATTAAGTAGATTTTCTTATTTGAAATGATAAATAGTGTACTCTTTAAGCAGATCTCTTTATTTGAAATTATCAATAGTATACTCATTAAGTAGATTTCTTATTTGAAATGATAAATAGTGTACTCTTTAAGCAGACCTCTTTATTTGAAATGATCAATAGTATAATCATTAAGTAGATTTTCTTATTTTAAAATGATCAATAGTAAAATTATTAAGTAGATCTCTATACTGAAAATAAACATTTATATAGTCAGTAAGCAAACCTGAATTAAAATGTATAATCTTGTGTGAAATCCAATTAGGATAGTTATTATTATAATTATATCCTTGGTGACATATTTAGTTTGATGACCCTCCACTTTTTTATTTCTATGAATATGATGTCATCTAATTAAATAAACTATAAATACTTTCTTAATGTAAGTAATCAGAAGTCTCTATATTCGTTAATTTATGTATCATTTTAACATCACTAATTTACAAAAGAAAACATTCACAACAATATATATATATATATATATATATATATATATATATATATATATATATATATATATATATATATACATCCTCATTGAATACAAAAAAGGACCAAAAGTAAGGCTATACCTTTTCTTGCTTTGTCCGAGTTGAAAGATGCCAAGAAAGAATGTTTTTCTATTTCACTGTATTTCAGTCCATCATCTTGAATTGTTAAAAGTTTCCTAATTAAATCATCTGCAGTGGGATTCTTGCTGTCATTCTCTGGAAACTTCAGATATTTCTTTGAAAATAGAGAGGTGCAAAGATTATGCATTTTTATTTTACAGACAATATAGACAGGAATATTTTTGTTTTACAGAGAACATAGACAGCAGTACTTCTTGTTTTACAGAGAATATAGACAGCAATAAGCTGATCAAAAATGAAATCTGCTATTTCTTATGCTTTTATCTTTATCTCAAAATATTGAACAGAAATTTAAAGTAGATTGTTCCAAACATTTGACATAAAATGTCATCCCTATAAGTCCAAATAACACTAATGTCAAGAAAAGTCTGTTGGTTATCCCTATATGTCAAAATAACACTAATGCCAAGAAAAGACTATTGGTTATTCCTATAAATCAAAATAACACTAATGCCAAGAAAAGTCTGTTGGTTATCTGTATAGGCCCTATAAACAACCATTGATCCATCCATTATTCATATTGAAGCCACACTGCAGTTATAGGAATATAACTGACAAATCTTCGATAAAACCTGTCCTAAGAATCACTCTTACTAAATCTGATGGAATGTGACTCAGTCATATTTGGAAGCAAAAGTCTGAAACATTTTCTATTTGAGCCTCTTTTAAACCCACAGTGTTGCTAGGGGTGCCACCTAGAGCAATTCTGGCAGACCACATAATAAGAAGTATTCTAAACAATTTTGATCCAAATTGTCCAGGCAGTTTTTGAGAAGAAAAAAAGCTATGCTAACATAAACAGCACACTGACCGATGTACAATAAACACAGGACTATACTTTAAACCCAATTTGCTTTGTCGTCACCTGAACTAACAGTGCAAGAAAACCTCTCACCTTGTAATTCAAAATACTGTATGCAACATTGTCTGTGAAGGGGAGTTTTCCATACATCATCTCATAAAGACATATCCCAAGGGACCACCAGTCAACCTCGGTACCATAAGTCACATTCTGGCGTTGATTGGTTTCCAGAAGCTTTGGGGATAGGTATGGAGATATATACTCAGGCGGTCTTATTACCATCCTTGATGTAGTCTGCAAACAATAATAAGGCTAGTGTCCTCAATTCTAAACAGATTATTCATTTAAAACTTTGATTAATTGAAAAGTGGATGCAATGAAAAGTTTCTGATTTTTCTTGATTAAACCTGTATTTACATGATTATATTTTGAACTACCTAAAACATAGAATACATCTAAGTATCAAACAGTGATTGCTTTAATTTTATCCAGTAACCAAATAAACCATTCTGGTCTCCATTTTCACATACAGCTATCTCAAGCCATCTTTCATTCAAAATAAATAATGGATATTGTGCATACACAGCCCATTCACATTAGATTCCTGATTATATTTTTCTCACTAACTAAAACATAGAATATAAATCACTATCAATCACTGATTTCTTCATTTCAAACAGTAATCAACTAAACCAGTCTGGCCTCCATTTTGACATACAGCTATCTGAAGCCATCTTTCATTTAAATTAAATAATGGATATACAAACCATTCACATTACTGATGTAGAAAATTTAGAAAGACATTTTTTTTTAAATCAGGCATATGTATCTAAGATGGTCAAATGAATATTTAGTCAAACAGATTTACTTGATGAAGACTTTATAATCGGGGCATGAAAGACACAATATATATTTGGCATGAAAGATACAATAAATATTTGACATAAAAGACAATATATATTTGGCATGAAAGACACAATATATATTTGGCATGAAAGATACAATATATATTTGACATAAAAGACAATATATATTTGGCATGAAAGACACAATATATATTTGGCATGAAAAACAAAATATATACTTGACATAAAAGACAATATATATTTGACATAAAAGACAATATATATTTGGCATGAAAGATACAATAAATATTTGACATAAAAGACAATATATATTTGGCATGAAAGACACAATATATATTTGGCATGAAAGATACAATATATATTTGACATAAAAGACACAATATATTTTTCATGAAAGACACAATATATATTTGACATAAAAGACAATATATATTTGGCATGAAAGACACAATATATCTTTGGCATAAAACACATAAAACACATTACAGACATGTGGATGTTAATTATGTCAATGTAAATAGTTTTAAAAAAACATCTTTTATAAAAAAAATAACAGCAATTATAAATCCTGTCCAACAAACAGCATATTCTCATGTATATCATATATACCTACTTATAAGTATATACCATATATACTTACTTATAAGTATATACCATATATACTTACTTATAAGTATATACCATATATACTTACTTATAAGTATATACCATATATACTTACTTATAAGTATATACCATATATACTTACTTATAAGTATATACCATATATACTTACTTATAAGTAGAATCTGTCTCAACTGCAACTGCACAGACCCAGATTTGCCATTGCATTATGCATTGTTAGGAGAAATGATCAGTAGAAAATAACTACATAGATCTGATCTACAGGTGTAGCAGATCATGATCTTTGTCATTTGTTTTATAAACAAGTAAATGCAAATAACATTATCCCTGACCTTTTATTTATATTTTACTGAATACTCTTAACAAAGTGCATAAACCCATATTGACTGGCTTTGTCTGAGAAACTAATGAAGCACTTTTGAATGATATATTAGTATCAAAAGGTATCTATATAGAGTGTGTCTGTGTGTGTGTGCATGTATGCATAAAGCATGCGGATTTGTATTGAAACTCCATATAGTGCAGTCTTTTAGTTAGGTAAAAGTTGTATGGAACTAATATGTCATTTTATCATTAATCTCAGTCTGTGATTTATCCCTTACAAATAGTATACAGCAGAGAGAAGTATGCTCTCCAGTACTTTCTAAAATATTTAAAGTTATACAATTATCAACTATCACACAGTATGTACTGTTATTTATATTTTTGTAACTCTTGGTACGTCATTGTATTATTTGTATTATTTGTTCATGAATATAAATTGTAATGATCATCTATAATCAAGACATTTTATTTAATTTAATTTTATGCATCGCTATAAAAATTCTAAGATGTTAAGAGTGTAGATTACAATGGATCTATAAATAGTTGTTGACATATTATATTTTAGTTTATTTTTGGACATATTTATGAATGAATGTTGAAAGCTTTGGGGTAATTTCCAATTGGTTGATGGGTTAATGTGGGTTCTAAGAACAATTAAGTTCTTTCCCATTGGATTGGTTAGGTATGGTAGGTTTACAAAAGTCCATATAGCTAGTAGAAGTAAAACGTGTATTCACTTTTTATGTATATAAGTACATGGAGCTAGAAAATGTTATTCCTTATGTACTTGTTGTAACACCAGTCTTCAGACATTTTATGTTGTGTTTGAATATTATTTTTATGCGTGTGTGTGTGTGTGTGTGTGTGTGTGTGTGATTAGTATTTTTAATGTAGCGTTATATCACATCGATGTCTGCAGTGTGGCAGTTTATAGTGATGTCTAGCACTGGGGCATCATGCCACAGACATGTACCATGATATCCCACCCAGTCAAATTATCCTGACACCAGGCCAACCTGTCCAAACATTAACCCATTAATGCCAAGCATCAAGTAAGACAGCTTTTAGTACCATTTTTGGAAGTCTTTGGTATGACTCAGGCGGTCCCTCTAACCACTAGGCCACCAAAGCAGTGAGAGAATATAGGAAACATCATATAAGATTAGTCACTGGAATTACAAAGTGCTCATTGCACCAAACGTTTACACTGGGTCTATTGAGAATTATTTAATGAAGTTCAGGACAATGCCATTTTGATACATCAAGACTGTTGGCAGACCAGTGAATTTGAGGATCCTAAATATATTTGAAACATTTTTATTTTTGGACTTAAATAGAATGATTTAAGGTTGTTTTCGATTCAAGGCATAATACTTTAAGTTCATCTTACATTTTCATTACATAACCTTGATAATTAAACTATTTAAGTTCAACAAACATTGTTGATTTTGTTTGTTTCTGTTACTTAATTTATGACCATAAATTTGTAATGACAAACATAGTGCCAGAATGGCATATTACAACCCAGTTAAGTTGATTCCACATCCATCAATTGAAAATTGTCTAGTGTTACCTCATCCATCAGTTTAGTGATTGCAATATCCACATCCAATTTTCATAGCTTAGTGATTCCAATCTCATCAGTTTTAAATAGCCTGGTTATTAAAAAATACACATCAGTTTTCAACAGCCTAGTGATTGAGAAATCTACATGAATCAGTTTTCAATAGCCTAGTGATTGAGAAATCTACATTAATCAGTTTTCAATAGCTTAGTGACTGAGAAATCCAGAAAGAGATTTTAATAGCCTAGTAACTGAGCAGTCCACAAATAGATTGCAATAGCTTAGGGACTGAAAATTCCATGTCAGTTTTCCATTGAATTGTGATTAAAAAGACAACAATCAGTTTCAATAGTCAAGTGACTGATAGAACACAAGATTTCAATAGCCTAGTGATTGAGAAATCCACAACCATCAGTTTTCAATAGAATAGTGACTGAAAAATCCACATCAACATCAATCAGTCCGAAGTCATAATACCTAATAATACATTAATACAAAAGTCTTATTTTTAAAGTCTTTGGTATGACTCTATATTCTGTATAAATCTGTATAATCAATCAGTTTTCAATAGTCTAGTGATTGAGAAACCCACATCCATCAATGTTTTTAAAAAGTGCCTTCAAACGTTTGGCTGAGATGACATATTCATCAAGTCTCATGCAACACATATTATGCAAGAATGAAGATGCATTTTCTCCCCAATACAGATGACAGCTAGACAAACAGTGAAGGATTGACCAAATGATTTTGTCTTAGCCGTATCCCAGTAAGAAGTGTTTTCCTAAAAATGTGTCTTTCCATGTCTGCCCAAATAGTGAGTTATTAGGTGAATATAAATAAAACTTGGTGTAATTATTAATTTAGTAGGGTTGCTATTTGTTTTGCTCATAAAATTATTTGAGTTTCTTTATCCCATAAGCTTTGGAGTGGAAACATGTTCTCTTTGGAGTGGATATATACTTTGCCTGGGTGGGGCATTGGCCTGATTTCCATTTCCTCCTCAGCTTTGGTTTGTACTCCCAACTTGGTTGACTATTTGTTCAAGGTTCAATTTCCCTTGATTATTATTACTGTGACTTTACCAGAGTCATTTTCTTATGTGATTGTGGTTTGGGTGTACATTGTTGTTTGTGTTAGGACTGGCACTATCTTTGTCCAATCATGTATTGATCTACAGGTCCATGCTATTCGTAGTGAATTTGGAATAGAGGGAGATTTTTAGGCCATAAAAGGGAAGAAAAAAAACGATTATGTAACTACATGTTGTAGGCCCGTTTGGTGTGTGTTTGGTTATATTTAAATGTGAACATACATCTGTTTTGGTTTTATTTAAGAAGAGGCATTTTTTAAAGTTATTTATTTTTAGTAGAGTTTTTAACTTATTTTAGAATTTTAGTAGTTAGTTTTATAGATTATTTTGCAGATATTTTGTTTAGGATATATATATATATATATATATATATATATATATATATATATATATATATATATATATATATATATATATATATATATATATTAGTGAGCCCATGTGGCTGTATACTATACATTTTAAGAGTTTTTTCCTGCATTCCTATTCAGGTAGCTATTAACATAACTTTATGTAAGGTTAGTTAAATTTAGATTTAGTATATCTCATAAGATTATGGGGGTGGGGTTTGTGGTATGTTAAGCTTTACCTAATTTGGTGTATAGTAAGGTGAAAAGCAGGGCAGATTATATTCTGTTAAACTGGAGCGCTAATTAGTTCATCACTGCTTGTGTTTGTAACTTGATCTGGTAAGCAGGTGTGAGAGATATCTTTGCCTGGCTATGGAGGTAAATGTTGTGTGTATAGTAATGGGAGGGGGTGGAGTGGAGGGATAGGTAGGCAGATTATAAAAAAAGGTATGTTATTGTTGTTCTGTTAACATTATATTTCTTCTTTTTATGTTAATATTGTGACATACAGTTATTTATTTCTTGGTATAGTTTTATATAATTAATATTATTTGTGGACAAAAGCTACATGTCATCATAGTATCCTATTGCATTTTTAATTTGGTTTATGATTTTTTTCCTTTCATTTGTTTCCAGTGTAGAATTAAGTGGGTTTTTTAGAGTCTAGGTCCATTTTACATGTTGGGCAGGGGAATGCTTTTCAGAATTTGCCTTTTGAATGTCTTCTCACTTGTTCACCAGTCCTATCATGTAAATAAAGTAGTAGTCTTGCTTGTTTTTTCATTTCCTTACTTTGCATTCATTTTATCCATATTGTGTCCTATCCAATATTGGGGGTTGTTAATTTCTATTTTTTAGAAATGTTTACTTTTTTCATTTTAAACATATTTTTTTCTTCCCTATGTGTTTACCTATTTCTTTGTCTGTGTTGTAATTGTATTTGTTATTCTGTATTCAATTTTGGGTGGAAGTAGTGTTTTGGTTTTTTTTCTTACTTCTATATATTTCTGGTCTGTTTTGGAGGAGAAATCCAAACCAGGACAGGCATATACCCTGCCATATATGTGTTGAGTGTTCTTGTAGACTTTTAATTCAGTCTATATAGTTCATTGACCCTGAGGTCACAGGTGTTTAAGCAACCTTCAGTCTCAGGTGTTTAAGCAACCTGCAGTCTCTTGTTTTAGAGTATACTTGGCCTTTTGATGTATTTTATTTTTTTACATCCCCAAATGAAGTTATATTTTAGTGTTTCAATCTGATGGAGGCAGTATTAAAATTCAATAATGTCAAATTCATACCAGATAGAACTAAAAAGGTATGTTTTAGCTATCTGGACTTTTTCAGAAATAATAAAATGCCTGGAGCTCCAAATTTTACTGTGTTTATATATTTTGTCTTCATTTTTAGGAGAGAAAGATACTTGTTTTTCTCACCAAAAATGATGCCTCAAGTTTTAACTTGCTTTTTTATTTTGTCTGGCAGAAGACCCAGATGGTTCCTTTTCTAGTTGGCAATTAGTAAAATTTCAGTTTTGTCATTGTTAATTTGAGACCCTGAAACCTTGGTAAATAATTCATAGAGTTGCATCAGGGTTTGGTATAATTGATGTTCTGTTATAAAATTTATACAATTGTCTGCATGTTAAAATATTTTGCTTCAATGTTGGGAATATGAATTGATTCCCACTACACAGAGCCACATGGACAGGGACACCCCTGTCCTACTAATCTCTCTATTGGAAAGTGTATGATATTTGTGCCATTGATCTGTGCTATAGATGTTATATTTGTATATAAGATTTGGACTCATTTTGGAATGGTCATCCATATCAAAAATATTTAAGGACTTGTAAAATATAGTTGTGTTCAATTCGGTCAAATAACTTTTCCTGATCTATAAGTATAAGTTTATTATGTTTTTTGTTGTAATTTTGGTGGATATATCTTATCTTGAGGCATAATTGGTACCTTTTGTGTATGATCCAGTTTTACAGCAAATCCAAAGCCAGCTAGCATGACATGTCCTCTGCAATCCAGCAAAACATTTTCTGGCTTTACATCCCTTGAAAAGGAAATTATTGGAGATATGGAAAGCATGAATAATAACATGGAATGAAATCATTGTGCATTTCTTTTTTAATCATTGCTTCAAACAAATATTTAGATGTCATTTGATTGTAGATTTTATTTTTGAAAACTCAAATTTACAGTTTACAGAAAGAAACCTTGCGTGAATTCACAAATTAAATTTAATTAAATTTACATATTAAACAGATAATACATTCAGAATTATAATTTAATTAAATTTACATATTAAACAGATAATACATTCAGAATTATAATTTAATTAAATTTACATATTAAACAGATAATACATTCTGTAATTATAATTTAATTAAATTTATATATTAAACAGATAATACATTCTGTAATTATAATTTAATTAAATTTACATATTAAACAGATAATACATTCTGTAATTAAATTTAATTAAATTCACATATTAAACAGATAATACATTCAGAATTATAATTTATATGTTTGAGTAAATATTCATTCAATGTATGAAATACCATTCAGCAAATTAAATATTTGTGAATAATTTTTCAAAATGTGTTGACTCACTAACATAACAAAAAGGATAAATGTCAGTCAAAAAAGATTTCTTGTAACTAATTTGTAATACACTTTATATGGTAACCTTTGTCATGTTGAGAGGGATGGGATAAAACTATTTTTTAAATTCTCACCTATGAACATATCCCATCAAGTGTAAATTGTGAATAGCAAGGGTTATCTCCCCCACATAGAAGCGAGCAATGTCCTCTTCTAGATCCCCTTCATATCTGTAATAAGAACAAAAATGAATCTTATCTCAGTGGGTCATTACAATGATATCTCAAAGTGTCAATTAAATGATACATGTATATCAGTGTGTTATTACAATGACATATCAAAGTGTCAGTTAAAAGGATATCTCAAAGTGTCAATGAAATAATATCTCAAAGTGGCAGTTAAAACTGAGAGTTCAACAATACAAATTCAGTTAAAGTGATATCTTAAAAGAATCAGCTAAAAGGTAATAAGCATTAATTAAGTGACATCTCAATGTACATGTATCATTTAAGTGACATCTCAATGTATGTGTATCAATTAAGTGACATCTCAATGTACATATATCAATTAATTGACATCTCAATGTACATATATCAATTAAGTGACATCTCAGTGTACATATATCAATTAAGTGACATCTCAATGTATGTGTATCAATTAAGTGACATCTCAATGTACCTACGGTATATCAATTAAGTGACATCTCAATGTGTGTGTATCAATTAAGTGACATCTCAATGTACATGTATTAATTAAGTGACATCTCAATGTACATGTATCAATTAAGTGACATCTCAATGTAAAGTATCAATTAAGTGACATATCAATTTATGTGTATCAATTAAGTGACATCTCAATGTAAAGTATCAATTAAGTGATATCTCAATGTACAAATATCAATTAAGTGAATATAAATATTACTGTAAATATATTTGCATTGGTGCAATTATCCATAATATGATTATATATTGTCAAGTACTTGTTGACCCTAGATATTATCATGTGCTAAATGGCCCTTTACATTATCATGTGACCTATACATTCTCATTTGCTAAGTAGCCCTATACATTGTCATGTGCTAGGTGGCCCTATATATTGTCATGTGCTAGGTGATCCAATGCATTGTCATGTGCTAAGTGATCCAATGCATTGTCATGTGCTAGGTGGCCCTATATATTGTCATGTGCTAGGTGGCCATTTACATTGTCATATGAGGGACCCCAAGTAGCCGCATGGTCTAAAGCGATCTCCGTTATGAATCACTGCCATCTCACCTCTGTCTGGGTGGATTCGAGTCTAAGATTTGGCTAATGAAGTTATATGAGAAAGTTTGCCAGTAGCTTCTCATGGGTTGGTGGTTCTTTCTGGGTGGGGATTTCCCAGGTTCTTCCTCCAACATTAATACTGGCCACCATGTATAGCCTATCATGTTTTGAAAATGGTGTTAAACCATACAAAAATTACAACAACATTGTCATATGCTAGGTGACCTAGCAAATCCCAATAAGTCAACAAGATTTGCCCACAAAAATGAAAAGCATTTAACATGATTAATTATTTAGTTTATGAGCAACTATCTTCAGCATGGAATTCCTACTCATATTTTTCAGTCTTATTGCACTATCCACTAATATTTTCATCCATTATTTGACCTTCTCTTATTTAATTTATTCTATTTATTAAACTTATCAACATTTTATTTATCCTATTTAAACATATTCACATTTCAATTATGCCTTAAAAACCTATCATCATTAGAGTTTCCCCATTTAAATTTATCAGCATTTGATTTGTTTCATTTTAAACCTATAAACATTTAATACATCCTATTTAAACCTATCAATATTTGATTTATCATCTTTAAATTTATCGAGATATAATTTATTCTATTTAAGTCTAACATCATTTGAGTTAATAGTAAAATTATACATTTCCTTCATTTAATTAAGATAATGGATTAGTAATATCACTTAGATATGACAATGGCTTCAAAGTAGAAATAACAATACAAATCTATACATTACTAATAACAGTACAAACCTATACATTACTAATAACAGTACACACCTATACATTACTAATAACAGTACACACCTATACATTACTAATAACAGTACACACCTATACATTACTAATAACAGTACACACCTATACATTACTATTAACAGTACAAACCTATACATTACTAATAACAGTACACACCTATACATTACTAATAACAGTACACACCTATACATTACTAATAACAGTACACACCTATACATTACTAATAACAGTACACACCTATACATTACTAATAACAGTACACACCTATACATTACTAATAACAGTACACACCTATACATTACTAATAACAGTACACACCTATACATTACTAATAACAGTACACACCTATACATTACTATTAACAGTACACACCTATACATTACTAATAACAGTACACACCTATACATTACTAATAACAGTACACACCTATACATTACTAATAACAGTACACACCTATACATTACTAATAACAGTACACACCTATACATTACTAATAACAGTACACACCTATCATTACTAATAACAGTACACACCTATACATTACTAATAACAGTACACACCTATACATTACTAATAACAGTACACACCTATACATTACTAATAACAGTACACACCTATACATTACTAATAACAGTACACACCTATACATTACTAATAACAGTACACACCTATACATTACTAATAACAGTACACACCTATACATTACTAATAACAGTACAAACCTATACATTACTAATAACAGTACACACCTATACATTACTAATAACAGTACAAACCTATACATTACTAATAACAGTACAAACCTATACATTACTAATAACAGTACAAACCTATACATTACTAATAACAGTACACACCTATACATTACTAATCATTTCTTTGAATTTAAATGAATCAAGGCTTTTAATAACAAGTATGTTAAAGAAACAAACTTCAAAAATATAGTATTTAATAATGGTGTGAAACAACATCATAACTGTTCCTCATCTGATAAGTATTAAAAGTTAGTAAAACAAACTATACTGATACATAGGAATAACAAAACTAAATTAAGCACAGAATACAAGATACCCTCTTTATACTGTTGTATAAGGGAGACATTATACAACACACCCTGATTATAATGTCATCTAAGGGAGACATTTATACAACACACTCTCATTATAATATTGTTTAAGGGAGCAGTAATCCATTGCAAACTCGTTATAACGTTGCCTAAGGAAGGCACATAATACAACATACCCTTATTACAATGTTGTATAAGGGAGACATTGATACCTCAATCCCTCATTATAATGTTGTATGACATTGATGCATCACACCCTCATTATAATGTTGTCTACGGGAGGCATTGGTGCATCACACCCAAATAATAATGTGTCTATGGGACACATCAAATGCTTTACTCCATCATTAGGATGTTGTCTGTGGGTGACATTGAATACATCACTACTTCATCATAATTTTGTCTAATGGAGACATTGAATATATCACTCTACCAGCAGTCTATGGGAGACCTAGAGCCTAGATTACATATATATATATATATATATATATATATATATATATATATATATATATATATATATATATATATATATATAAAATTTTATCCTGTTTATCTTATACATACAACTTTGCAACTGCACTCTACATGCAATCCATTACCAAACCTCTCTATGTTATACATATCTTTATCAACTACACACTAAACTGCAATCCATTACCATACCTTCTATGTTATACATATCTTTATCAACTACACACTAAACTGCAATCCATTACCATACCTTCTATGTTATACATATCTTTATCAACTACACACTAAAATGCAATCCATTACCATACCCTCTATGTTATACATATCTTTATCAACTGCACACTAAACTGCAATCCATTACCATACCTTCTATGTTATGCATATCTTTATCAACTGCACACTAAACTGCAATCCATTACCATACCTTCTATGTTATACATATCTTTATCAACTACACACTAAACTGCAATCCATTACCATACCTTCTATGTTATACATATCTTTATCAACTACACACTAAAATGCAATCCATTACCATACCCTCTATGTTATACATATCTTTATCAACTGCACACTAAACTGCAATCCATTACCATACCTTCTATGTTATACATATCTTTATCAACTACACACTAAAATGCAATCCATTACCATACCCTCTATGTTATACATATCTTTATCAACTACACACTAAACTGCAATCCATTACCATACCTTCTATGTTATACATATCTTTATCAACTACACACTAAAATGCAATCCATTACCATACCCTCTATGTTATCCATATCTTTATCAACTACACACTAAAATGCAATCCATTTCCATACCTTCTATGTTATACATATCTTTATCAACTACACACTAAAATGCAATCCATTACAGTATACCCTCTATGTTATACATATCTTTATCAACTACATACTAAAATGCAATCCATTACCATACCCTCTATGTTATACATATCTTTATCAACTACATACTAAAATGCAATCCATTTCCATACCTTCTATGTTATACATATCTTTATCAACTACACTCTAAAATGCAACCCATTACCATACCCTCTATGTTATACATATCTTTATCAACTACACACTAAAATGCAATCCATTACCATACCCTCTATGTTATACATATCTTTATCAACTACACACTAAAATGCAATCCATTTCCATACCTTCTATGTTATACATATCTTTATCAACTACACACTAAAATACAATCCATTACCATACCTTCTATGTTATACATATCTTTATCAACTACACACTAAAATGCAATCCATTACCATACCCTCTATGTTATACATATCTTTATCAAATACACACTAAAATGCAATCCATTTCCATACCTTCTATGTTATACATATCTTTATCAACTACACACTAAAATGCAATACATTACCATACCTTCTATGTTATACATATCTTTATCAACTACACACTAAAATGCAATACATTACCATACCCTCTATGTTATACATATCTTTATCAACTACACACTAAAATGCAATCCATTACAGTATACCCTCTATGTTATACATATCTTTATCAAATACACACTAAAATGCAATCCATTTCCATACCTTCTATGTTATACATATCTTTATCAACTACACACTAAAATGCAATCCATTACCATACCTTCTATGTTATACACATCTTTATCAACTACACACTAAAATGCAATACATTACCATACCCTCTATGTTATACATATCTTTATCAACTACACACTAAAATGCAATCCATTACCATACCCCCTATGTTATACATATCTTTATCAACTACACTCTAAAATGCAATACATTACCATACCCTCTATGTTATACATATCTTTATCAACTACACACTAAAATGTAATCCATTACCATACCTTCTATGTTATACATATCTTTATCAACTACACACTAAAATGCAATACATTACCATACCCTCTATGTTATACATATCTTTATCAACTACACACTAAAATGTAATCCATTACCATAACCTCTATGTTATACATACACAAACACACACACACACACACACACACACACACACTAAAATGCAATACATACCCTTATTATGACAGAATATCTTTGTATAATGTACTCTGTAATTAATAGTGATAGACTGAGAAGCTTTCTAGTGAAGTAAGCATTCACTGTTCATTTGGTATTATTGATTTCTAGTGAAGTAAGCATGCACTGTACATTTGGTATTGATGAGTTCAAGTGAAGGAAGCATGCACTGTACATTTTATATTGTTGAATTCTAGTTAAGTAAGCATGCACTGTATATTTTGGTATTGTTTTTAATTCTAAAACAAATGTCATTTTTCAAAGTAGGCATATGAATTTGCATCCATCAATTTGTTTTAATGTTTATAATTTGTCACATAACATCAAGTTTTTAAAGGTACACTGCATACTTATTTTTGTTCTCTAATATTTCATACAAACAAAACTCACTCACATTTCAAGATCATAAATGTCATTTGTATTAGATTTCTCAAATTTGTTCTTAAGCTTGTGTGATCACTGAGGGAAACTGTACCACTAGTTAGGAAATAACCTGTGAAATAATGCAGTCAGCATTTTGCAAATTACCTAGTCAGCATTGACCTTAGGTCTCCACAATGGCATTCCATGACCAGGTAAAGATTCTTGGCATCCTGGAAAGCAAAGTGAAGCTTAGAGATCCAGGGACTGGTGGCTTTGGTCAGTACATCAAGCTCCTCCAAGAGAAATGAGACATCCTGACAAAACAACAAAAAAAATCAATATTTGTGTAAAATATGAACCCTGGACTGACAAAGATGAAAGGCTTAAATCTAATTGCAGAACAAGCTGATATTTCAGGATCTATAATTGTAACATATGTAGAACAGCAAAGACCTTAATCTGTCTGTTTATTGCCTCATGATGACATATCCTAACCAACAATATGAAAGCATAGATCTGTCAGTAAATAATTGACAGTATGAATATGGAAGCCTAGATCTGTTACTGCATTATGGACAGTATGAATAATAAAGAGTCACTTCATACTTGACAGTTTGAATATAAATGCCTGGATCCATCATGACATTATTACTATGAAAGCCTTGGTCTGTCACTGCTTGATCATCAGTATGAATATTACAGCTAGATCTGTCGGTGCATGTTCAACAGTGTATGAGCCTGAAAGCCTAGAATGATCACTACAAAATAATCTAATATATCATGGGCTATGCATTTAACATTACATTATTAATACAACAGCACAGACTCTAACCTGTCAGCTTGTTACATTATGATAACAGATCTTGGCCTATTTGCAGTTCATTTTGTTTTATACACCTAGCTACAGCATGACTGCATAAATCTAACACTAATATCATTTGCCTGGAAATAAGAATTTTATGAAATTCAAAATCATTTGGAATATTCATACAATGTACGTTTTGGTAAAAATCATTTGGAATATTCATACAATATACGTTTTGGTAAGAGACACATTATATTACTTACCAGACAAACGAAATTCAACTTATCATGTAGGCTGTTAGACAAGTTATTGAACTTATTTCAGTATGGTATCGTAATACATAAACTTTTGACAAAATCAGGTTTTTTAATATGCTCATTTGCATTGTGCATCAGCATGTACGCTGCTGTCAGGAGACAAATTTGAATGACTTTCATTGCCTTGATAATCTTGCTGTCATAGAAATAATGTACTAACTGACAAAAAAACAAAACAACATCTGATCACATATTATTCAACTCAGTAGAATATGAATACAAACACTATCTTGCTTTCTGAGCACTGTGTCAATACACATAACCCATGATTGCAATGAAACTGTGTAATTGCACATAACCCATGATTGCAATGGAACTGTGTAATTGCACATAACCCATGATTGCAATGAACTGTGTCAATACACATAACCCCTGGTTGCAATGGCACTGTGTAATTGCACATAACCCATGATTGCAATGGAACTGTGTAATTGCAAATAACCCATGATTGCAATGAACTATGTCAATACACATAACCCATGGTTGCAATGGCACTGTGTAATTGCACATAACCCATGATTGCAATGGAACTGTGTAATTACACATAACCCATGGTTGCAATGGAACTGTGTAATTATGCATAACAAATGATTGCAATGGAACTGTGTAATTACACATAACCCACGATTGCAATGGAACTGTGTCAATACACAAAACCCATGGTTGCAATGGAAATGTGTAATTATACATAACCCATGGTTGCAATCACATTGCATCAATATGCATACTTCATGGTTGCAATGGCACTGTGTAATTACACATAACCCATGATTGCCATGATTGCAATGGAACTGTGTAATTACACATAACCCATGGTTGCAATGGCACTGTGTCAATACACATAACCCATGGTTGCAATGGAACTGTGTAATTACACATAACCAATGGTTGCAATCGCACTACATCAATCTGCATACTTCATGGTTATAATGGCACTGTATCAGTCCGCATATCCCATAGTTGTAATGGCATGTGTCAATACAAAAAACATGGATACAATGGAACTGTGTCAATATGCATAACCAATGGTTATGATGGCACTGTGTCATTACATATATCCATGGTTGCAATGGCACTGTGTCAATACACATGACCCATGTTTGCAATGGTACTGTGTCAATATACATAATCCATGGTTGCAATGGCACTGTGTCAATACAAATAACTCATAGTTGTAATAGCACTGTAACCTACATCAAAATAAACATTCTAAAATTTTAAAAAGTCAAAAAAATTAGTGAACAATAAATTTAAAGAAGAACTGTATAACGAGCACAAACTGGTTCGACAATGTAAGATAATTTCCGTGGTGGGCAATTTACTTGTTAACTATGATACCACTTTTCTAGTTACTGACATAACCGTAATGAAATTATAGCCTGATTTGTTACTCATAACACACACAACACACACACACACACACACACACACACACACACACACACACACACACACCTTTACGCTTACCTCATGATGTGTTAATAGGTTTTCCTTATGTATAATTCTCATCGCATACACGTCTTTCGAGATCTTCTTCTGTACAATATGAACCTCTCCAAACCGCCCCCTGCTAATGATATATTTGGTCTCAAAATCCGATGCAGATGGCAACTGCTTCAATTTTGTAACTTTTCCATCATCTGCAAGTAAAGATCATTTATATGTAAGTTCTTATGTAATGTATTTATAAAACAAATGGCTCACACGGGCCCGGTATAGAGTACGGGACATTGATTATTGTAGGTAACATTCTAAACAACTGGAGAAATTTTGTTGGCATGCTTTCAATTTAAATACTCTTATGATTGGAGCCTTTTTAAATTGCTAATTCTTAGTCAATCTGTTTAAAAGAGCTCTAATGCATTGATTTTCAGATTTTGTTTTATTTAAAATGTAGGAACATTTTTAAATCAAGCTTGTATTAAATCAAAATTAATCTTGTCTGTACAAAAAGATTGTCCACAAGAATATCATTGATTGGAATACGCATTTTCGCAAATCTCTTTGCATGCATGGAATCAAGAGCTTATATGGTAACAAATCTCAGTTGACATATTTCAAGCTTTACTTGTATTATCTCTATGCAAGCCTAAACGTTTGATATGTACTTTATTTGGTAGACTTTTATGATTTTACAAAGGGACGCCACTCCTTCTGAGTTTCCAGATTTTATGTCTTTTTATCTTATACAATAATGGGCCTATAAAGACTGACCCTGTGTTATGAAAAAGAGATCAGTCAACATTCACTAACACGGAAACACACAATAAATCACTTTACAAATAATATGCTCAAGACATTGATGTACAGTCGTATCAGCTTATTTGCCAATTTTAAACAAATAAATACTTTGTAAAGGGACATAACAAGCTCAGCCAATCAGATTAATTAAATTAATTAAATGATTCCAAAAACAAAACTTGTCTGCTACGTTAACTATCCGTGCCTACTATGAAGTAAGCCAATCAGATGTCAGTTCGCCAAAATACAGCCAATCAGATTTCAGATTACCTAATTAATTTATATTGATGCCAGATCATCTCAGGTATATACGTAGATGGTTTAGACAACGAAACTCATGTTAATATCTAAGTTATATAACAGGTTTGTTCAAAATCGATTGTTATACATCTTTTGATTGGTCGTAATCTCAACCAATCAGATACAATAACACATAATTAATATGCATAATCAGTTACTGTTCATAGTCAGATTCTTCAAAGATCTTTATGCCGAGATTTTTTTGTAGTGGTCCTCATCCTCTCCCTCAAACGTCAAAAACAAAGAAAGAAAGCTACTTATACTACTGAAATTCCAAATTATGCCGAATTCCCAACGTTAGCAATAAATACTTAAAGTTATATTCTAAGTCGATGTCTTCTTTATTCATATAGTGTGTGTCTGTGATTTGAATTTTTAACGTAGCTTTTAAAAACAATTCAGTCATATCGCTATGATGTCTGCAGTGTGGCAGTTTATAGTGATGCCAAGCACTGGGGCATCATGCCGCTAACATGTAGCATCATGTCCCACCTAGTCACATTATCCTGTCACCAGGCCGGCAAGTCCTAACACTAACCTTTTAATGCTGAGCGCTAAGCGAGACAGTTATTATTACCATATGTTTAAGTCTTTGGTATGACTTGGTCGAAGATTAAACTTACGACCTCCTGCATCCGAGGCGGACGCTCGGATCACTCGAGCGGTCCATATTTTGTAAACATGGCCAAATGCTCGGACAATGCTATCAACGATCGTAATAGACTATAACTGACTTACCCCGCCTGTCGCAAAAAAAGTTTATCTGATCGTGAAAATCGTAAGAAAAATCAGGGATGAGCTGTGGCGCACGATTAAAAATTCTCAGAGAAGGAAAACGAACTGGAAATAATTCACCATAAACAATTAATGAAGCCGCTGATATTTGACGACGATTATTTCAAGGTATCATAGATATCGGCGTATACCGGGAATATATCGATGAACTCGTTGATAACTATTACAGCGATTAGATATAACGATAATATATAACATGATCATACATCAACGACACCGTGGACCTGTAATGGTCAGTGTAATAAATTCACGATTACCAGTCTATAAAGTAACTTAAGGTGATGGTCTTGGTAATGTTATTCAAGTTGTTTTTTGCAAGAATGCTCCCAGTCCAAAACAATTATCGATGGAAGCAATTAATATATTAATGAAAAATAGATATTGACAGCGATATAGTAAAAAAAAAATAAGCTGGTTATAAATAATGTAACCCAAAAAATAAACGCGAGTTTGATATTGACGCTGAATCTATCACAGCGTTGAAACAACATCAGAATAATTATTGCGCCAGTTGAAATGGTATATTGTTGTGGCAGTACTCGAATAAACATCCAAGACAATTTACCGTGGATAGAAAAGATAGTAGTGTTCGTCATACACGCGACAATATGATATTGACCTGTCTTGAATGTAATCGACGTAATGGCGCTAGTTAAGTGAAGAGTGTGATAATTGTGTATCCTCGGGAATTGTTTGCAATTGTTTCACGTGTAAATCAATTAGAACCTTGACTCGCCTGCTTTGACTGGCTGACTTTGATCAAAGCTGGCTGATTTTGGTCAAAGCTGGCTGATTTTGGTCACCGGATGCGTAAATATGTACGCATATGTACGCATTGGGCTTTGAATTGGCTGATTTTGGTCTATTCCATGCGTAACCTTTTACGCAGCTGATTTTTGAACAAAAGCTGGAATGCGTTGATAGGGATTGCGTAACATTCTGGAAAGCTGTGCGGCTATTTGTATGACGCCAGTTGTGGTGCGTGTTTTCATTGTGCAATTATCTCTCCACGTTGTAGGAGGGGGGGGGGGGGGTCCTCGGTACTCTCCCCAGCACAACAGCTGCTTCGAGTTGATATTTACAGCTTGACCAAAATCTATATGTTGGCCTGAAAACCAAATACGAATATATACATGTACCTAGGCTTAAACCAAAACCAAATCTGACCTTTAGATGACATCATTAACACGCTCTGAGTTACAGAGCTACCACGTGATTGATTTCTTCCCACATATTACAGTAATACAAACACCACGTGACTAAATACTATACACAAACATAACTACGCACTGAGAACACCACATGACTGATGGAATTCCATTCATAAGAATGAGTAGTAAGTTTGACACGTGATCATCTTACTACAAACTAATGAATGCAAAACTTAATTTGACAAACTATTACATCTAAAACCAAATTTAATCACTCATTAGTTTACTTTAAACTATTCTAAATTTATCTCAACAACCAAATTTATACTATTTTAGATCATTACTTATAGGTTTCAATTGGCCTCAATATACCTGCATCTATGACTTAATTTACTTTACTTGTCTGTTATCCTACCTTGATTTTGTGCTATTATAGCAATATAAACAATAACTAAAGGATTTTAAAAAAACAGTATAAGTTAGACTAATTGGAAACAACTGCAATGGAAATGGACAAACGATTGAACAACGTTAAAACACAACGCTACCAGACACAAATATTTTGGGAATGCCACAGCATATAAAAAAATTGTTAGATAACATCAATACATAAACTATTTAAATAAAGTGCACCATTAGATTGTTAAAGTTTTAGATCTTTATTTTTTTTAGTAACTGCAAAACAATTTTCAAAATTTCACAATAAAACTGAGTCCCATAACTCAATGATATGACTTAGATAGTGCCGTCCATACAACTACACTGTACAACAAACATAAAAATACAAAATACACACACAATGGACAAATGACTTTGGCAAAGTCAACTGGGTAATACTTAATATAATATATATTAGGAAAGGAAAGGAAATTGGCCCTGGAAGTTAATAGTTCTATGGGACAAGAGTACGATCCTAAGTTCAGGAATCAGATTGTAAAGAAATCAGTATTCTCTACAGCTCTAGTAGGGAATGTATGTCACAAGTTAGCTCTAGCTTGTGATAGAGAGTATTATCAGCCTGAATTCCTTAGTGGATAAATAAAACCTTGATATATATATTTGACGAACAAAACAAAGATTAACCGTCATCCAAATTCATTATATGTTATAACTTAAAATAAAAAACACAGAAGCATACACTATCTCTTACACTCACGGTTGGACAGGGATAACAATACACCATATTTTACATACTTTGGCTAACCGACGGTGTTCCTCAATCAACTCAAACCAGCTTTGTGCTGGGGAGAGTACCGAGGACCAACCCCCCCCCCCCCCCCTGATTTGTACGCATTCCTTATTTGATAGGAATTACACGTTTTTGGATTGGAAATTTGTCAAATAATGCATAAATGCAAGTATTGGAATGGAATACGATACTTTTGACGAATATTTATGCAATTTAATAAATATTACGCATGTGACTGAGTTTCATCAATTTTTTTCACTGTAATGTAGTGAAGATGAATGCGTCGATTACGCATTGATTCTTTCATGACTAATACAATATGTTGTACGTTTATTAATGAAAGTTTATAAAAAATACAAGGAAATAATAAGTATATGCAAGGATTTCAATGGAATGGGATATAATGAATTGATAACAGAGAACCGCATTGGGCTTTGAAATGGCTGATTTTGGTACATTTTTATGCAGCTGATTTTCAAACAAAGCTGGATGCGTACAGAAAGTTGGACTGTTTCATTGGTGTAATACATTGGGAATTTCTCATTTTCTAAGGAATTTCGCCTTATTCCGTTATTTAAGATGGTTGGATATTGTTAGATTGGGTGCATTCATTATTTGAGTTAGAATAACACGAATTAAATGTTTTTTGCTTGGAAATGAATCAAATATTTGTCAAATAAAGCATAATTGCAAGTATTTCATTGAAATTCGATAGATTGATAATGGGATATGATAAATTGATAACAGAAAGACTTGAAATTTGTTTGATAATTCCAAATATATTCACAAAGAAAACAGGCATACTTTCTGAAATAATATTTAGTGTGTGTGTGTGTGTCTGTGTTTGTATATCCATGGATTACTTTAATTCGTAATCGTATGAAATGCCGATGCAGATTGGTTAAATTTGATGTGCTTTTATTCTTTTAAGTAATTTTATTACATAATTATAATAAATGAAGGACAACTAAAAATATTATAACTATGCATGTATGTTGGAAATATTTTTGTCAGTAAATGTAAGAAATTCGTGATAGAAACTTGTGATAAAGGTGGGGGATTTTTTCAGTCAAAAACTGCTTTCTTAAACTCCAAGTTTCTGTCAAAGATGACAAAGTACAACTTTTTTGTAATATTAGTCTCCCTTTGTATGTGTCCCCAATCTAAAAATATCCAACCATCTTAAATAACGGAATAAGGCGAAATTCCTTAGAAAATGAGAAATTCACAATGTATTACACCAATGAAACAGTCCAACTTTCTGAAATAATATTTAGTGTGCATGTGTGTGTCTGCCTGTATGTATATAACCATGGATTACCTTAATTGATAATCTTATGAAATGCCGATGCAAAATTCGTTCCTTAAAGTTAGTATGCAATTGTTCTTTTGAGTAGCTTTTTAAAACAAATTATAATAAATGAAGGAAAACTGTAATATTATAAATATGTATCTATTTATGTTGGAATTATTTTTGTACAATCAGTGTAAGAAATTGGTAATATAAACTGGCGATAAAGTTGGGCTAATTTTTTTTTCAAGGCAGAAACTGTATTGGTAAATAAAAAAGTTCTGTCTAAGATAACAGTCACATTTTTTATATGATTTCTCTCCCTTTATATGTGTCCCAAATATAACAAAGTCCAACCATCATAAAAAACTGAAGATTACTTTACTTGAGACACTGTGGATAAATTTGGAATTGCTTTTTTTTTCCAGTCAGAAACTGCATTAGTAAAGTCCAAGTTACTGTCAAAGATAACCGAGTCAATTTTTTTGTAAGATTTGTCGCCCTTTGTATGTGTTCCAAATATAACAAAGTCCAACCATTTTAAATAGCTGAAGAAGAATGCCAACTTGAAGGAAATAATATTTAGTGTGCATGTGTGTCTGTCTGTATGTATATATCCATGGATTACTTTACTTGAGAAACTGATGATCAATTTGGAATTGTTTTTTTTTTCAGTCAGAAACTGCATTGTCAAAGATAACCGAGTCAAATTTTTTGTAAGATTTGTCGCCCTATGTATGTGTTCCAAATCTAAGTCCATCCATCCTAAATAACCGAATAAGGAGAAATTACTTAGACAATGAGAAATTACACATGTATTACACAAATAAAACAGTCCAACTTTCTGGAATAATATTTAATGTGCATGTTTGTATCTGTATATATATATATATATATATATATATATATATATATATATATATATATATATATATATATATATATATATATATATATATATGGATTACTTTAACTGATAATCTAATGCCGATATAAATTATTTCTTCAAAGTTAGTAAACTAGTGTTCGTTGATTAATTTTCTTAAGTATTTATAATAACTCAAGGAGAACTATAATAAAATAATTTTGTATGTATGTATATATGTATTTATGTATGTATTTATGAATGTATTTTACCTCATACTAGAATGACCGTTCTAATATTTTCACAACGTAATCGAAATTGCGCTAACGGTGTTTGTTTTCCTCACTGTACGGACGTTTGGACAGGGCGATTTTCATGGGGTTTTCAATGCCAGATGCGTCTCTTATCGGCAAATCTGACGACATATATTACGTCACCCTAGAGCACAGCAAAAACTTGATTTAATGCCTTGTCGAGCCCCCTACCTTGAGTTAAAAGTGTTGGTATTCTTCACCGTACGGACGTTTGGACAAGGCGATTTTCACGGAGTTTTTAATGCCAGAAGCGTCTCTTATCGGCATGTCTCACTCGATAGAAGCGTGCAAGCTATAACTAGATTTAATCCCTTGTCGCGCCCTTGATAGAGGACCTTGAAAGCGTTTCAAACAGCTACCGCCATTTCATTTCAAACTGCCAGAAAGAGGAAATGCCAATTCCATTCAGAATATTTTTAATACGTTTGTATCCAGGTAGGAGAGCGCTTGGAGAGATATATCATATCTGTTATTAGTGAAAATAACTGTGATATTGACTAGTACAGCATGGGGTACATCACAATGATTTTTTTAAAAATTCTATTGTACAAGCAAGACAGTTCAGGAATTTTTTAGTAAGGGGTCGTGTATCGTTCATACAAATCAGAGGTTTTAACAGTCTTACGACGATGACACATAATAAGAAAGAATCGTCGACATTGTCTTCTCCAGTATCGGGTGGGAGTGGGTCCTCTCCCATGGCTGTCGGCGTCATCGTCGCGGATAGGTGTAACAACTACATTTTGTACGAACAAAGTGTGGTTGGCTAACAGGACAGCCGCTTCTTCTACCATTGTCTACCTGACATATTATATTGTATAGGCGCACGGACAGACAAATGAACTTATTTTGAAATATGAAATACTAATTATCAAAGTATACCATGATAACGAATATGGAAGACGGCTCTTTTCAAAACGAAGCTGTCGTTGCTTAGGGTCAGGGTCCAGTTTTTATGTACAAATTTAATGTCGCATGCACCTGCCTAATATAAAAATTCATTAAAAATAAAATACGCGAGTGAGGTCAAAAAGGTACATATTTCTGGATAGGTATTATGTAACGCAACATAATCA
This sequence comes from Unio delphinus, assembly GCA_029339505.1. Lineage (NCBI taxonomy): Eukaryota > Metazoa > Mollusca > Bivalvia > Unionida > Unionidae > Unio > Unio delphinus. The sequence goes on along the minus strand of JAQISU010000361.1, from coordinate 8,450,627 downwards.
TATCACACACTTGACCTGACAAGTCTACTGAAGTTCTTAGAATAAAATGTTTATGTACCCCAACCCTTATTTTATACATACATTTTTCACATCCGAAGGCCATTTTTGACAGCACGTGGTGCTCACAGTGCAAACGCAAGGCCTTTTCCTAGATGAAAATTTTGAAAAACATTGTCTACTAAATAGCTTGATGCAATTCATAATAGTTGTCATCCATGCCGTTTTTGAGATATTCTACTTGCCTTGAACCCACGTGTCTACTGCTATGGGAGGCTAGCTCTTCTTCCTAGCCGACTATTGGTATTTCACAATCAACATACTGCAGAGTAACTATGGAATGTGTACATGTCTGACATCAATTTCAAGAACAACACAAGCCTGAAACACCTAGCTCACAAATTTATCCATATCTTTAATTATTACACAATAGTAGCTCAAAAACTCACACCATACCCTTAAGTTAAGAAATTTGCCAGGGGCCAAATTACGAAACTGGACCCTGCCACCTTAGATTATTACGATTCGGTCATTACCAAAATGGCGCATCTGTCTGCAGTGGTTATTCTAATCAGAATGGAAGACATAAATATGGAGACTGTAATAGAAAATATTGTTATTCAAAACGATATGTATGCCGAATACACAAATTATGAATGGATGAGTGTACTTGAATTCTGGACGTTCCAGGAAGCACGTTTATTCATCGATATAATAAGAGAGATGAACTGGAACTATTTGGCAGTAAGAGTACTCGACTTACAAATATTATAAGGATGCCTTCTTTCTAAAATTAAAAACAAGACATGCGCTTTTTCTACCATTTGACGCCTGGCATATGTTACGATTTGATCCGATTCTTCCATTGTTTATCCATATCTTTTTTGTCTAGTACCTATCCAAGATGCTCTAATTCTGCCTCTGATCTTTCTATAGTTGATAATGATCTGATCTATCTTTTTTATGAGGTTTCAATAAGAAATTATCTTCGACATTGTCTTTTCCAGTATGGGGTGGGGATGGGTCCTCTTCCATGGCTGTTGGCGTCATCGTCGCGGAGAGGTGTAACAACTACATTTTGTACGAACAATGTGTGGTTGGCTAACAGGACAGCCGCTTCTTCCACCATTGTCTACCTGACATATTATATTGTATAGGCGCACGGACAGACAAATGAACTTATTTTGAAATATAAAATACTAATTATCAAAGTATACCATGACAACGAATATGGAAGACAGCTCTTTTCAAAACGAAGCTGTCGTTGCTTAGATTATTACGATTCGGTCATTACCAAAATGGCGCATCTGTCTGCAGTGGTTATTCTAATCAGAATGGAAGACATAAATATGGAGACTGTAATAGAAAATATTGTTTTTCAAAACGATATGTATGCCGAATACACAAATTATGAATGGATGAGTGTACTTGAATTCTGGACGTTCCAGGAAGCACGTTTATTCATCGATATAATAAGAGAGATGAACTGGAACTATTTGGCAGTAAGAGTACTCGACTTACAAATATTATAAGGATACCTTCTTTCTAAAATTAAAAACAAGACATGCGCTTCTTCTACCATTTGACGCCTGGCATATGTTACGATTTGATCCGATTCTTCCATTTATCCATATCTTTTTTGTCTAGTACCTATCCAAGATGCTCTAATTCTGCCTCTGATCTTTCTATATTTGATAATGATCTGATCTATCTTTTTTATGAGGTTTCAATAAGAAAGTATCTTCGACATTGTCTTTTCCAGTATGGGGTGGGGGTGGGTCCTCTCCCATGGCTGTCGGCGTCATCGTCGCGGAGAGGTGTTACAACCACATTTTGTACGAACAAAGTGTGGTTGGCTAACAGGACAGCCGCTTCTTTTACCATTGTGTGCTGGCATATCATAATGTGTAGGCGCACGGACAGACAAATAAAATTAATTGGATATATCAAATACTACACTACTATGAAAATTTATTATGCTAGTGTTTATTTGATTTATTTTATTAAGTAGTTTATTAAGGTTGTTCGCCCTCTCTTATGCTCGTGGAAACAATTTCACATCAAGCCATAACCTGATGCAAATTCAACTCATTAATTAATGTGCTTAAACAAGTTGTAGCTAAACTTGATCATTAATATCTGATCATATCATCTTATTCACTGAATTTCATTGCAATTAACTCGGAAATACACTACAGACTCTTGGGTGGTAAGAAAGTGAGCCAAGGCTGTTTGATGCCAGACCGAACTCGTTTCTATGCATAGACCTTGTTTCTAGTTAAATGTATTTTTTATATCTACGTTGTATTGGATTTTCTTTAATACCAATAGAATAAAAATTCCCCAGAAATAATGGCTCAACAATAAGGTTAGCAAAACACTAATCAACTTAACGTACAGAAAATTTCTGAGAAATATCGACACTCATTTGTAGTAAGCTCAGACTACCTAGTCGTAAATTGCCTCATAGACCTAGCTAGTAGACACACAGACATACATGCAGACAGACAGACAGACGGATATATATATCCATCCATATATATATATGGATGGATGGATGGATGGACGGACGGACGGACAGACAGACAAACGATAGATAGATAGATTAGATGGAAATTGATATCAGACAGACAGATAGATAGATAGATAGATAGATAGATAGATAGATAGATAGATAGATAGATAGATAGATAGATAGATAGATAGATAGATAGATAGATAGATAAGATGGAAATTGACAGACAGACAGACAGATATATATATATATATATATATATATATATATATATATATATAGAGAGAGAGAGAGAGAGAGAGAGAGATAGAGAGATAAGATGGAAATTGACAGACAGACCGACAGATAGATAGATAGATAGATAGATAGATAGATAGATAGATAGATAGACAGATAGATAGATAGATAAGATGGAAATTGACAGACAGATAGATAGATAGATAGATAGATAGATAGATAGATAGATAGATAGATAGATAGATAGATAGATAGATAGATAGATAGATAGAGAGAGATAGATAGAGAGATAGATAGATAAGATGAAAATTGATACAGACAGACAGACGATAGATAGATAGATAGATAGATAGATAGACAGACAGACAGACAGATAGATAGATAGATAGATAGATAGATAGATAGATAGATAGATAGATAGATAGATAGATAGATAGATAAAAAGATAGATAGATAGAGAGATAGAGAGATAAGATGGAAATTGATATACATACATATGGATAGATTGGATGGACAGACAGACAGACAGACGATAGATATATATTGTGTCTTGCTAATGATCCATCATATTAATATATATTAATATCACTAATATATTTAAAGAGTAAGCTGAATTAAAGAATGTACCAAAATAAAGTGGTAACAAGCAGCAATTGATGGACGTTGATGAATCGTGTGTAACAGACACATGACCTTGTGATAACCCGGTGGTTCTCTACCTGTTTTGGTCACGATCCTAAATAAACAATTCTTATGAGAATCACGACCCCGTGTCCACAATGGGATACCTTTTGCCTACCCTCAACAAACCAAAATCCCACCCACCCGCAAGAAACTCCACGCGACCATGATTTGTAAGATCATAAATTTTGAGCACATACTCCATGTTCAATTCTGAACGATAATTAAGATGAAATTACCAACCTTCATTTAAAACGATCCACGCTTCCTGTTTCATAAAGCAGAATCAAGTTAGTTACCGGTACATCGTGTTTCATAAATGCATGTATAATATTGACCAGACTTTGGAACAGATGATAGAACTGTGCGAACAATTCTTATCGTATTCGCTAGCATATTCGGATACATTAACCATATGAACACTTTGCTGGATCGAGCTGATATTTCGGTGATTCAGGTCTGTGAATTTCATTCAATAGGGCGGCAAGACACCACATCTAGTTGAAGTCAGTTGCCTCCACCATTTTCAGCTGATGTATAATGCACCGCTTTTACACGCTGTTCATTAGTTGACTTACATATTAAGGGTTGCGACTCATGAAATCCAATAGTAGTTGCTAGGACAAATCACTCACATACCTTCTCGATCTGCAAATGGTATATATATATGGTTAACATATCACCCAAACACTTACGCTGGACAGGTGCAAGGTGGTACAGTGGAAAAGGAAATACCCAAAACACCAGAAACTCAAGAAGGAGAGAGAGAGAGAGAGAGAGAGAGAGAGAGAGAGAGAGAGAGAGAGAGAGAGAGAGAAGTGGAAAGAGGTTGATAGAACCAATGCAGAAGATGTCATCCAGACGCAAAATAAAAAAAACAAGAAAAAAGTCCCAATGAAGCCTATTAAAACTCAAAATAGGTATGACATTCTGCCAGTTGAGGAGGAGAAGAGCGACGAAATGCAGAATATAGTGAATGAGACAGAAATAAATGGATTTCAACCATTGACGTCCACTACAATTCCAACACAACGGAAACAAAAATGAAACTTACGAGGGGCTAATGCCCCAAACTCCATTAAATTTATTAATAATATAAGCAAAATAGATATAAAAAAATGAACTTTGAACTAATAACTTTAATAACTTAGATAATTAGCAAATGTATTAGCCACCTGGAGAAAATCAACTAAATATGGAAGAACTAAACTTCCGTATCACGTCAGTAAACATAAATGGTACAGATAAGGACACAATTGCACAAGTAATAGCGATTGAAATCCTGACTATAAAAATCAGGAACAATACTAATATTCACGGGATAAAGATATCAAACTTGAGAGAGGAATTTAAGATGCTACAACCAACGTTCCCTCTAAGCGAATGGTAGATGTGCGCGCAGTGCGCACTGCGCAAGCATTACGGAGACGAGCCAAATTTAACGTTGGATTGAGCAAAAATTGACAATTCAGCTGCGCAGGGATGCACGCGCGCAGCTTAGAGGTAACGTTGGCTACAACACGCTGATGATTTAACTTTATAAATGACACAAAATCTTTTTATACTTACAGCAGGAATACGAATATTTTGGCAAAGCTTCGGGGTCGAAAATTAATCATGATACAACGGACGTTCTAAAAATAGGTAACTGGAGAGGTAATCATCCTGGATTACCCCCTCACATGATAAAAAATAGAGTTAAAGCCCAAGGTATATTCTTTGGGACAAACGAAGGAAAGGAAAACTGTTTAAAAGTCAAACAAAAAATAAATGAAGTAATCAATACCTGGGCACTTACGCCACTTAGTCTAATTGAACGTTCACAGGTTGCAAACACATATATGTACTCTAATCTGACATATTTACTAAACTCTGTGGACATTAACAACAAAACACTAGACACTATAGAAATAGGGGACTTCATATGGAATTTCAAGACACACTACATAAGAAGTCGACATTATATAGGTCTAAACTGAGGGGCGGATTAGCCTTACCTAATCCAACCCTAATAAAATATAAATAAAAAAAAAATATATTAAAATAGATTTAAAACGGTAGGATGCACTCCACAAACACCATGGGAAGCATTATATATTTTTGCTGGGTTTTGGTATCAGAAACAGACACGATATCTACACTATCAACAAATTTAGTAAGAAAATAGACGCACCACGGTTATATAAGAGCATTACAGATTTATTATATAGGTTTAGGGACCAGAAAGAATTATGGGAACTAGAAAAGGATAAGACATATGACTGGATTATAGAATTTACGACTAAATTAATTTAGAAACAAAGTGGAAGAGGAAAATCCACACATTAATTGGGACAGAGTTTGGAGGCATTGGTCCGACATCAATTCACTAAAGGTACAAAGTATCATCTTTACGTACCTCCACAACGTCTGGCTTACAGGCGAAGTGGCAATTAGAAGACGAATGATACGGACCCGTGTTAGTTGCCCTTTACGCAAAAATGTCCCGTTCACAAAAAATCACACGATGACTCAATGCGACAAAAGCAAGAAAGGATCAAACTCATAATAGAAATCATCAAGATAGACAAATATGAAACCCGGTAAATACTCTTTCAAGACGGAAATTACAATAAACAATGAGGATGTCATGGGGCTATGCCACATGGAGCTAAGCGGAGTGGGCAGGCCTATGGAAGAGTTTGGAAAATCACCCCATTAAGGGAATGAATCGTAGTTTATTGTAATGTTCTATTCATTTCACTTATCTATTATATATGCACCTTTTTACGACACAAAACTAGGTTACTAATTCCATAACTTTTCTACCCATCCAGATCCCGTACTAGACAGGTTACCCAATTAAAGGGTAGATAAAATAATAAAGTTTTGGAAATTTTATAGAATAATGTAAATAATTAAAGACGTCCTAAATTGAGTCAGGAGAAATACAGCCAAATAAATTTGTACAGATCCTGACTCAAGGCAGGCGGACTAGTGGATATAAAAAAAATAGTCATTAGAGTGAGACACAACTTTAAAAAAAAAATAAAAGCACCTCATTTAACACAAAATTCAAATTTTTTATAAACTATTTAAATTTAAAAACAGACAAATGATAACCCATTTAGAGGTAACATCACAATGTAAGACAACTAGTGATTACAAATTTGAAAGAGAAAAGGCTATCCTAACACAAACACAATATATAGACTTATATATAACACACATACAAATAGTACCAACATAAATAGCAAACACAGGATATAGGAGACCACTAGCCATGGTCAAAAGAGAAAGAAAAAGAAAGTGAATCCGAAGGAGGGTAGATCAACTCCAACTTTGGAAATCCCTCTTTAGAAAACACTAGGGAATGAAAATACCCCTTTCAAAACTTTACAATCCCGATGGGAAAAACTAAATGGAAATTAAATAAAAATAAAAATAATACAAATAAGTACACATCGGAGAGTACACATACACACATAAAACTTTTTTAGTTTTTTTTATTGGGGGGGGGGCATCTGTTTGGTCCCCCCCCCCCTCGAAAAAAAAAGGAACCTCGACTAGCGGAGATGGATGTATATTTGCCAGCCAGTGTCTATATACTTTGACTGCGTTAATGATCAAATCATTTTAACTTCAGTTGAATTTTATTATAAATATGCAATATTCACTATACATGACTTCAAATTTTGAATTTATCTGTTGTTTTATTGAGAAATTTGTGTTATTTCTAGTGCTTAGTTTCTGTACAGCTTTAAAATCCGCCAGTAGCATTATTATTATTGTTATTATTATTATTATTATTATTATTATTATTACTTGAACTATTCATTAAAAATCTTCAAATTTTAAGATGTGTTGAGAAAATGTAAGCTATCCCGAGTTACATACACCATTAAAAGAAGACATAACTGATATCGTAAATGATGATATATTTTAAATATTAACTGATATCGTAAATGACGATACATACTTTATATAATAACTGATATCGTAAATGACGATACATACTTTATATAATAACCGATATCGTAAATGATGATATGTTTTAAATATTAACTGATATCGTAAATGACGATATATTTTAAATATTAACTGATATCGTAAATGACGATACATACTTTATATAATAACCGATATCGTAAATGATGATATGTTTTAAATATTAACTGACATCGTAAATGATGATATGTTTTAAATATTAACTGATATCGTAAATGATGATAAATCTTTTATATAATAATTGAGATCACAAAATGATAATATATGTTTTACTAATAATTTTTAAAATAAAAATGATGACACAAGCTTAATATAATAATGGACGTAATATAATGAGGATGCACGTTTTATATAATAATTTTCAGAGAATCTATAGTACCCTAATATAGATATGTTTTCATCCAAAGTTGACATGATAATCCAATAGCCTCAATGTAAGCATACACACACACACACACACACACACACACACATAATGCTAACATAATGCAAACCATTTTGATGAACAATATAGATTTATGACTACATTTAGTTGTCTCTTGCTGCATGATTCGCAAGCCTTTTCTAAGTAACAAGTATGTGCGAATCTGATATATCAAAGGCAAATGAAATTACGAATATGTTCTTATAATGTTATTCAATGTTACAGAATCAGCAACCTTATGTCAATTTAGATGCACATGTGTGTGTGTGTGTGTGTGTGTGTGTGAGAGAGAGAGAGAGAGAGAGAGAGAGAGAGAGAGAGAGAGAGAGAGAGAGAGAGAGAGAGAGAGAGAGAGAGAGAGAAGGTGGTTGCATCATTCAGGAATTATGTAACAGAGGGAGTTTAAAGAATCCCACATCAAAAGAAACATATCAGTCTCAGACGAACTGAGAATTTTTACACTTTGATGTGAACGCTTGCCCTCATTACATTGAGAGGGGCAGACTGCCTGTCAAGCACGATGTCTCGCAAATATGTAGCGACTTCCATCTTAGGGCTGGACTGTTTAACTAGTCCGATTCATGAGTTATGAGGAAACAATTAGAACTTTACATACCTTATCTTTTATTTTTAACTTTAAATTATTCAAAATTTCAAATATAAATATTACATAGTTCTACAACTCTATAAGATGATTTAATTAGTGCTGTCCATACATTTACATCTTACAACACACAAGTTAAAATACAAACTACACACATAATGGACAATTGACTCTGGCAAAGTCAACTGGGTAAATATATAAATAAACCTTATATCAAAAAGGAGAGGAAATTGACCCTGGAGCTAAGTAGCTCTTTGAGACGAGAGTACGATCCTAAGTTCAGGAATCAGAATGTAAAGAAATCAATATTCTCTTCAGCTCGTGTAGAGAATATATATCGCAAGTTAGCTCTTACTTGTGATTGAGAGTATTATCAAACTGAATTCCTTAGTGGATAATTTAACTTTAACATATTTGATGAGCAAAACAAAGATTAACCGTCACAAAATTTTAATAAAATGTATACTTATAAAATAAATAACACAGAAATATACATTACTCTAACACTCATGGCGTGGACAGGGAAAATAGTACACCATCTTAAGACACTATTGGCTAACCGACGGTGTTTCTTCAATCAACTGGAACCAGCTGTTGTGCTGGGGAGAGTACCGAGGACCAACACCCCCCCCCCTTTACCCTTTGTCCTAAGTAAATGCAACTCATGAAAATTTCAAATTTATCTCTTTTACATGTTAACAAATTGTTACATGTTTATCTCTTTTACATGTTAACAAATTGTTACATGATTATCTCTTTTACATGTTAACAAATTGTTACATGATTATCTCTTGTACATGTTAACAAATTATTACATGTTTATCTCTATTACATGTTAACAAATTGTTACATGTTTATCTCTTTTACATGTTAACAAATTGTTACATGTTTATCTCTAGTACATGTTAACAAATTGTTACATGATTATCTCTATTACATGTTAACAAATTGTTACATGTTTATCTCTATTACATGTTAACAAATTGTTACATGTTTATCTCTTGTACATGTTAACAAATTGTTACATGTTTATCTCTAGTACATGTTAACAAATTGTTACATGATTATCTCTATTACATGTTAACAAATTGTTACATGTTTATCTCTATTACATGTTAACAAATTGTTACATGTTTATCTCTTGTACATGTTAACAAATTGTTACATGTTTATCTCTATTACATGTTAACAAATTGTTACATGTTTATCTCTTTTACATGTTAACAAATTGTTACATGTTTATCTCTATTACATGTTAACAAATTGTTACATGTTTATCTCTATTACATGTTAACAAATTGTTACATGGGTAAGTGAACCGTTTGTATGATAGAATTTCTAATAAAGTAGAGAATGTCACAACTATCATTCTGATTTCTGCATGTAATTGTATATTTCTAAACATGATAACGCGTTTTTCTCTGGTTGTGAAGGTCTTGAGGAAAAAGAATTACATTTTAAATAACTGGCATTACAGAAAAGAGTAAAAGGTGAGAAATTTGCATTTGATAAAAAAACGAGTAAAGATAACGTATGGTTAGAAACAAAAATTTAAATCTGGGAATATATGAAAATAATTAGGTTTTCTTTTGAAAATCATTACATTTTATACAAGGACAACCATTACTGATAAAAAAAAATCCATACAATACCAAATACATATCCTTTAACTACATCATTCTTGTTTAATTATTCAAATAATAAACACGCCTGAACCGTTTCAAAATGATATAGGCTGGCTATGACTTGCGGCATTTCAACATAATTTCATTTTTTTTTAAAATAAAAATTTGCAAAATAAAATAAATTAAAAACCCAATTACTAGCAAAATAGAAAGTACATGTGCGTAAACCTCCATATATTCTAAAGTAGCTCTTTATTACTTGATATTAAAAAACTTCAATCTCGAGGTATATATTCAAATAGTATGCAAGTTACATCTATTTATTTATTAAAAATATTAGTACTTGTGTATGTACACAAAATAAAACGTAATAAATATATGATATTATATGTGCAAATAATTTTTATATATCAGTATTTTCTTTCCTTATTCACAAACATGTGCGTTTGTGAAATTGCCAGATTTCTGTGATTATGTACTGATTATCTGGAATTAGTGAGGGGAAAATATTTTTGTAAACATTAGTACTTAGCTAATTCTAGGAGCATACGTCATAATGTAGATAATAATAGGAGCATACGTCATAATGAAGCTAATTCTAGGAGCATACGTCACAATGTACAGCATCGGTAAGACTTTATTTCAACACGGTAAAGTTCGTAATATAAACCCTTTCTAATTTCCTAACAAATAGATATAGGTGTTAAGTAATTTGTGATATGAATATATATTTGTGTTGGTTGTGTGGATCGTGTTTTGTGTTGCATGCGTGAAGAACTAATTTTCAGCTCGAAAAACCTTACTAATAAGTCAAGTAAATGTGAAAAACGAGAGAGAAAACAAAACCCATTGCAAATGTGAAATCGTTTCGCTATGTGTGGTCATTACGTGATTATAGAAAAATTAGTATTTCCGAGCTTAATAACCTTTCAGTTGACAGCGACTGCTGTATCGGGGTATTTGAAATTTGGAGAAAACAGAAGCCTTATGTTAAACATTTCGGATATTTGTTGGTTATTTTTAGACCTTGTAATCGTATAAATAGGTGATCTCAATATTTCCGATCAAAATATTTTTTTATATAAAAATGAAGTGTATGTCTAATGCCTGAACAAATACTATTAATGATTTTGTAGTTTGTAAAAAATAATTTTTGGTTCGATTACACAAACGCGAAGACAAATACATAAACACAGACGCGCGTGCACATACACACACTGAAAAAGAAACTTGATTGTCATATAACCGCAATAATATATGGATTATTATAAAAGTACGATTACAATTCAGTTGAAATAATTAGAAGGAGCTAGGAAAGTAGAGGGTTTGAGCGTATGTGATTGGGGGTATGGGTTTGAGAGGGTGTGTCTAGCTACATGTACATACTGAATCGTCAATGTCTTCCAAATAAATACTGCTAAAAAAAATAATACTTGTTTGAATTCTTGTTTTTATCAAATTTGAATTGTACAAGGTACTATCACTGCAGTATCACGGATCCGTTTTTTTTTTTAAATATATATTTGGACATTCATCCACTTCGATATTTTTACCGCATTACATTCATCGCTTTTATTGGGATTTCTGCAACAGGTTAGTAATATCGGGATTAAGAGACTCTAGCCGCTTCGGATCCAGTACTTCAAAGGAAGATTTTAGTCTTGTAACTGGATCAAATTGTTTATATGGTGAATTTCAGTTCAATTACGGATTTCACCTTAATTCTTTAATTCAAATATCGATGCTGGAGATATCGGAAAACAGAACAGAACTAAACATGACACCTGTAACCAAGCAGAATAATTGTAGTTCAAAATTACACAAGTGAACCGATATAAAAAGTAAGCGGGGACAAATCTGACCTCATTGGCAATATTATCGTTCCTTTAACAAATATAATTATTATTATCAATCTCAAATAAAAATTGTACATAACAAAATGATACGAAATTACTCGAGTTGCGAAATGACAAGAGGAGATAACAGAAATAAGGGATAAACAACCTTGAATTTAATGTGTATAGCTTGATTAAGTATATGAGCTATATATACCATTTCATAATTAATATGTATTAACACTTACTATTTATAATACAGACTAAAGTAAACACAAACAAACTACAAAATAAATTAACATAAAGGCAATACTTTTACACAATATTTTTAGATTTTGAAAGAAAGAAAGAAAGAAAGAAAGAAAGAAAGAAAGAAAGAAAGAAAAAAAGAAAGAAGGAATAATAAAATTTCTTTACAAAAAGACATTTATATTTTGTAAAAAACAACTAAAAGGTAAAACTGGAAGAATGCTTACATTTTTTGATGAAGTCATCTAGACGTTTTTTCAGTAGATGATCAAGTTGTCCTAACCTCTCTGTCAATGATTCTTTGTCTGATGCGGCCTTAATAATATAAATTGGAGGTACAGTAGATAATAATAATAATAATAATAATAATAATAATAATAATAATAATAATAAAATATAAATTTTCCAATACATATTTGAGTTAACCCCGTGCGTGAAAAACACCAGAATTGTCACCCAATCTATGTATTCTTTTCGTTATTTACTAAGAACAAACAAATTGTTTTAAAAAATCTTGTACAAACAAGTTGGTTAACTACAGTGTATTAATAAGTGCATTATTAATTGAAACGTAGATTTATTTCTTTCAACATTTTACCGCTTATTGCTGTAAATCTGAGTGACATAATTTCTTTTTAATTCATGATTTAAAAAAATAGCATTCTCTTAAAATGTATTTTCATACAGTAAATCTGGCTTGCACAATTATCCTTAGTTCAAAGTATATGTTAAAGTAAAAAAAATCAAAGAAAAGAAAAGGCATAAAGTGAGATTACGTTGTACATCCTTTGTGTGATAGGTGGACACCCACTCATATATTTCAGTTTTTGTTATGGATGTCTGTTAAAAATACAATTCTGGACTGTTAAAGTAAATTTAAAATGTAATTTCTCTTCTAATCCAAAACTGCGTGACAGATACAGGTTGCAATGCGAATATTGTAAGCGAACGGCCGCCGTGCTAATTATCTCGGCCGCACGATTCACCCAAAACTACCCAAAACCACCCAAAACCTGCCCAAAACCACCCAAAACCTGCCCAAAACCACAAAAAACATGATGTAAATCAAATGAAATATACTCAAAGCCACAAGAAAACATTGGAAATATTACTATCTTGTTGAAACCGACGACTAATTATGCCGCATTTATTATTTACATCGTATGGAAATTACAAAAGGGAGACTACCCAAAACCACCCAAAACCTGACCAAATCCACAAAAAAAAAAAAACCATGATAGGGGGAGACTACCCAAAACATGACCAAATCCACAAAAAACATGATGTAACTCATTGTGAATCAATGAGAATGACAACAGTAATATATGCACGATATTGTACAAGTTTACATGTATTTGTTATTGTCTTTATTAACATTATGTTGTCGCTTAGGGCTATAGCAGTCTATTATGTTTCTTCTTGACATCTTAATTAAAAATAAAATTTTGAAATCATATACATGGTATTGATTTTTTATTTTTAACTTGAAGAGAAACTAAGTGCCTATTCAGTATTTTCTAATGATAGAGCAGTCTTTTCTTCGCATGTAATTCATTGGTATGAGACATGTGAAGATCTATAAATACGGCTTATAGACAATTCGGACCAAAGACAATTCGGCCCAACTTGGACCGAAAATAAGACAATTCGGCGCAATTTTAAAGACAATTCGGCCCAACTCGAAAGACAATTCGGCCCATCCAAAGACAATTCGGCCCAGTTTTAAACTACAACTGACAAGTAGTTATTTGTAACATATATTTTGACAATTCTTATATAATGTGTTTTATAATAACATTTGGAACAATAAATTTATACAGATAAAATGGTTGAAAACTGCATAATTAGTTATTTTGCGATAATTTGACAAATTTAATTCAGAAACATTATTCTTGTTTTACTGTTATATGTTACGAAAAAGACAGATAAATGTGCACAATGAAAGATGCATCTTTACCTTGCATTTTAAATTTTATTTAATTTGATAATGAATATTCAAAACATCACAAACATTTTAAGTTGTCAAATTAATACCATTCTAATTATAACAGTTTCCGAATCAAAATATTAGCGCGAACGTTTACAACGTGTATGCCTTTTTAGTCAATCCAAACATATAACGTATATATCAGAGACATACTATAAGAGACTGTTCATTAAATATGTAATCGCTTTCACTCAGTTTTCCCGTTTGATCATGAAAATATGGCATTAAATTATTGCATATCTGCATGTATGTATGTACGTATGTATGTGTTTGTGCGTGCGTGCGTGTGTGTAGATATATATGTGCATTCAAGCTGGTGAGTTATGTATACGGGCTGATGTATTTTGCTTTGTTTCACTTTCACTTTCAGGCAATTATATTATTTTATTTGTCATGAGAGAGAGAGAGAGAGAGAGAGAGAGAGAGAGAGAGAGAGAGATGGAGAGAGAGAGTCGCACACCACGGACAGACGCATTCAGATGTAGCAGCTTACAAGGGAACAAAGATAATGAGTACCATAATTAAGATTATTAATCAGTGTATTCATTTTATTCATACCTAAACAGTACACGTGAGCGGACTCCTCGTTTTCATGGACTAAAAATATTGTTTTCTATATGTGAGACTGTATATAAGTTCAGGCCATTTTAATTGCACACAGAAGTGTAAATTTAAGTTGTTTGAACTTTATAATATATCAGTGTTTTACACTACGACACATATGTTACCATTCTACGTTACAAAACATTTTTAAAAATACATTATTTTTCATTTAAGTTTCGTGAAAGAACTTAATTAAGTATAAAAATGATAGATACGTTATATGTTTATCTTGTTCATAAAATGTTCCAAATTGTCCAATAGCCATAAATACAAAAAATATAAATGTAAGGCAGAAACGTTGAGTGAATAAAGTGACAAAGCGGCGGTCCACATATTTACAGATAGCGGTGCAAATCAAATTAGTGAATAGATAAGCATAGTGTTCGACAATGATTGAGCGAATGGTGAATTATTTGGTAATTTCTATAGTTTAAGTCAAACAATGCATACGCAGCAAATTATGATTCGAATACATCCTTTGACAAAGCGGCGGTCCACGGAAGTTACAGATGGCGGTACAAATATAATTAGTGAGTAGATACAAATCGGGTGTTGTGCAATGAATGAGAATGGTGAATTATTTTGTAATTTCTATAGTTTTAAGGCAAACAATGCATAAGGCAGCAAACTATGATTCTAATACATACCTTGACAAAGCGGCTTTCCACGGAAGTTACAGATGGCGGTACAAATCAAAGAAGTGAATAAATAAAAGGTAGGATGCTCTAACATTAATGAGAATGGTGAGATTGTTTTGTAATTGTTTTATATGGTATATATATAAGGTTCGCAATAGCAATTTTTATCATTTCTGAATTTATGCTTCAACGAGTATAATTTGCTACATGATAAATATATCTTTATTGTAATTTAATTGTGCAAAATGGGTCCAAAGTGCGCCAATAAATATCCTTGTGGCAGTTGTAGTGCAACTTGTGCATTTGAGTGTGTTTACTGTATTACGTGTGCAAATTGGTACCATAGACAGTGTCAGTCCATGAGTGACGAAGAACTAAGACAATGGGGAGAATTGGAGTTGGATTATATGTGTACCTCCTGTCGTTCTTTGAATGGATCCAGGTTTGACTTTGTCAGTGCACTGCAACGTCTCGGGATGATGAGTAAATTTTCCTTTTTTAATTAACGGTTGTTAATGGTTCAATTTTTTAACAGCAATATATCTCTAACACACCTTTCAATGTAAATTGATTGTTTGTGTCATCACATAGCTACCAGATATATTGTCTCCATTACCAATAACGTGGTCCCCAAGAATGAAAGAAGCCGACGGACCGACCAGAACACAGTAATTAAAATATATGCTTTTTAAACATGTATCTTTACAACTCTCAATGATTTGTTAAGCATTTATGGGAAATAGTCGTGTTTTACGAGAACTATCTCTTTATAACAACTATAACAACTATAAAATTTATTTATGTTAATGTACATCACACGAAAATGATGAATGCTGGCAGATTTGCATCAAGGCTGATTCGTACCATGGCTGATACGGTCCATATTACCGGTTGATTCAGACCAGGTGAAATATGAAAATGAAAACAGTGGAACAACTGCTTTATACCGGATATTAATAGTACAAATTTTTTAGCACGCATAATAACAAACTGTAAAACGAGTTTTCGCCTAGTAAATTTACATCATAGAGTTATTAGCATGTTTCTAGTCGAAATAAAATCAACACAAATAGGAGCTATCTCATGTAGTGTTTTTAAACATAATTTTTTCCCGTTCCGTTCCAACAATAAATAAACAAATATAATGTACACTTTTACCAATTCAGCAATTTCAAAAACGACTGATTATAGAATATATTTTATATCATATATTTTTGTACTTGTATTCTTTGAAATTATAGGTCAATTAATAGTATACTTGTTAAAGTGTGAAACATTCTTCGGATATCATATTCTTTAATTGATGACACTGTATATTTTCTTTGTAAGCCTTCTGTCCGTGCTCGTAAGCACGCTAAACTAGAGCAGTATAGTATTAACCGTTTCCAACACGCCGAGGGATCATCAGCAGAATTAAATAGCCAAATGAAGTAATAAAATTATGATATTAATATTCTGTATACACCGTAACATAAATCGGATAATGTTTGCGATGTCTGCCGCCATTACTATTTTTTAAAAAAAAACACATTTATAGCTGCATTAAATATTATAAAACACCATCAGAAATATGTGAATGTGTGGGTTACTTGAAAAGATTATAGGAAAATTCGAGCCTTATCTCACCTTCAAATCATAATTGACAGAACAATATCGATTGTATTTTAACTGTTATAATATATCATTTATAGGCTGCAAGATCAAAAGACCTCAATACATTGACCGCTGCTGTTGATAGAGAACTGCTTTTTAAGCCCCGGCTATCTATTCCTGTGAAGCAACATACAGACTTCCCAAGTGCTGATTCCATCGCTGCATATATCATCGCCAACTATGTCGACGATGTATATGGTAATCCCATAACAACCACAGGTGATGGGAACTGCCTGTATAATGCAATTTCTATCCTACTCCTTGGCAATGAATCTCTTGCAACTCAGTTGAGATATCTAACATGTATACAGTTGGTGAAAAACATGGGTGCATATATGAATCACCCAATTAACAATGAATTATACTTGGTATCCAGCGACTACGATGAAGCATGTTTTGATGCTGGTATAAGTGGAGCTTTTTCAAATGCTTGGCATTTACTAGCCCTTTGTGATGTCATCATGCGCCCAATAAGAAGCATATACCCAAATGTTAATGGTGAGAAAGATGGTGCCCGAATCTACCTCAACAAAATCTTTTATCCAAGCCATCCGATCGAATCCGCTTCACCATTGACAGTATTGTGGTATTCAATTGGAAAAATGCCAGAACCAAATGTGTATTACAACGTCAACCACTTTGCGGCAGTCACGGACGTTACTGAACGTGGACTAAATAAGAATCGACAACAAAGTAGCGTCTTCTGGATCGTCTGCCTGTGAGAGCGATTGCTTTCATGAAGATGACTTAGCTGATGATGACAACAATTATGATGATGGAGCCATACAATCACGCAAGCAACTACCATTAAAAGTTTGTCAACTATCGTTCAATGGGTCCGAGGATGGTAACAGTATTTATTGTTATGATGCTGATAGAGATGATGGTGTCAGAGATGATGATGTGAAAGAATATGCTGATAAATACATAGATACAATAGACAGTGATCTTTCTAGCCATAATGTTTCTATGGAGAACGAGAATGCTACAGATCATGAAAACAATGAAGGTTGCATAAATAAATTGAAGCAAAATGGAAAATTTTTAAGCAACGAAGACATTTTATCAATTCTCACTAACACTAACAATTGCCCGACTGATATACCCCCAGGGCCTAAAAATAATGTTTATTTTGTAATAGACATAACTGGTAATAGCCATAAAGGCAAACATGAATTTCCCGACGATTGTGGTGTATGGGACACGCATGCGGGAACTACTGTAAACCAGACGTTTTTGCTTGAATCCGAAAATAGACTGCGTCTGGTTTATACAAAAAACAATTTAATATGTATGAAACAAGTACAAAATAAGAATATTATATATATTCCAATTGAACCACAACCTGAAGAAGTACTTTCATTCCACCGATATTACACAAAGCTTAAAGGAGATGAAAAATTTAAAAAACGTGTCACAACTTTAATTAAGGCACCCAGTCAATTCAGTTTTATCCAAAAACTTGCTGTGGTAGAATACTGTGGGGAAAGGTCATTACAAATTAATCAACCACATGGAAACAGCAAGCGTAATGAGCCGTATAGGCGAACAAATCCAAGCATTTTAAGAGACGCTGTACATGATATACGAGAGACAAAGGCTACAGATAGATATTTGCAGATGAATATGGAAGATAGCTTTACTGCGCCAAAATCTTCTAGGCAAATTCAAGACAAAATTTATAGAGAAAAGAAAATCAAAACATCTGAACCAGGAAATAGAAATTTAGCAGATGATTTATTAGAAATTTTAGGTGAGCTTCACACAAATGAATATGTTCAGGAAGTGATTCTGACAAAAAGAAAAAGCCCGGTCATTGTACTGTATTCTACCGAACAAATTTTAGACTTGATAAAAAATTGTTCAGGACATGATAAAAGCGTGATTGGAATAGACCGAACTTTTAACTTGGGTAAGGTTTTTGTAACTGCCATGTCATACAAAAATAGAAGCGTTATCAACAGGAAAACTAACCAATACCCTATTTTCTTAGGTCCACTATGTCTTCATTGGGAGTCAGATGAAAACACATATTACAAATTCTTTTCAAATATTCGCGAAAAAATTGGAGATGATAAATTTATATTTGGTACGGATGATGAGAAAGCTTTGACAAATGCTTTAAGATCCAACTTTTGTAATGCAGAATATTTATATTGTACTAAGCATATTAAAGACAACATTCGGCACTCTTTGCATAAGCATGGATGTGACGATCTTGTCACAAAATCTATATTTCGTATGCTCTTCAATGAAGACAGTGGTCTAATATTTAGTCAAGATGACACTGAGTTTGCTAAACGAGAAGAAGGTTTGACAATATATTTAAAACAATATCCAAATGTTGCACAGTACTTCAAAAAGTTCATATGTCAAAAAATTAAAATGTTTGTGTATAAGCCACTAAAAAACAAAACTATCACGAGTCTTTGGACAAACAACAACTCAGAATCTATCAATAATAAACTTAAGCAGGTTGCTGATTGGAAACAACACAAGATTCCCGAATTAATTAACAGGTTATATAGTGTAACTCAAGGTCAGTTGATAGATTTGCGTCGCGCACTATATGGTTCTGGCAATTATAAATTATTTGGTCCTTCTTGTTCATATATTATTGATGAAACGATTTGGCGCACAAAAACATCAGCAGAAAAGACAAGAATATTTACACAATTTTTACAAAAGCAACTAAATTACAATACTTCTAATTATATACATTCATCCAATGGAAAATTTAAATGCATCCGGCCGAAAATAGATGCGGGAAAAAAACCTGGGCAAAGAAAGCGAGCAAAGTCGGAACGAACAGCGCAAAAGAAATGGCAATAAAATTTGGTCTAATGTCGAGACATAGCTACAGATTTCCATTGTTACACTTTTTTAAAACTAATTTCATGTCAAATTCTTTGCAATGTTTATATATTTTTTTTCATTTGTTGCATATATTAATGTATTATTTTGATTTTATTAATGCTTTGCTTTAAAATATGCAAAATACAATCGAGTTGAACTCCATTTGTTTATTGTTGATACACTTTTTATTTCATGTTTCAAACTGTGTTTGATTAGACATGGAAAAATAATCTTAGTACATATTTATACATTTTTAATCGCCAGTGAGACATTCCATGTATAATAGAAATCGAAAATCTATTATAAAGAAATAATGTGGTACTTTCAGTTGTTCGTTGTATTGTAATGTTGTATTAATCGCATTTGACAGTTATGGCACTGATAGGCAATTATTTACTTCAAATGATTCAAAATAGGAGAATTAAAAAATGCAACGAAATACTTTTTTTTTCTCCATTCCATTACATGCTACTTTGTTTATTGTATTTGATTTTGTCCAGAATTTATATAGTTCAGTTCTGACTGGTGATGAATATAGATAGTAACATTTGTCTCCCTTGTTTCAATGTTTGCTTCCAAAAAAATAAAGGCAGTCGATCGTGTCGCCTGTTTCAATAAATTAATACTGCATCCAACGTTTTCTTGTGATTATGAGTATGATTAGCATCACATTTTTTGTGGATTTGGGCAGGTTTTGGGTGGTTTTGGGCAGGTTTGGGGTGGTTTGGGGCAGGTTTTGGGTGGTTTTGGGCAGGTTTTGGGTGGTTTTGGGTGAATCGTGCGGCCCTAATTATCTTTGTATCATTTAGTACTGATATAAGCAAAATGTAGTATTAAACAGTTTTCTTTTTTGTGGTTTTTTTTAATGGAATAAATCAACAGCAAACTTGTAATTGTGTAAAAGATGAATGTGTGATGATACTGAATACAACCGATAACCTTTCAAAGAAATTTCATCTTCAATATATTAAAACGAAGCATACGCCTAACGGAACAGGACATTGTACCGAATGTCAAAAAACCTATCAACCTTGAAATGCTTTTAAAAATTTGATATTATATATCATCGACTGGCTTTTTAACTTCAACGATAACCAAATGATTTCAGGGGTCCTACTAAACACCGCAAAGTCAGACAAAGTCAAAATGTGATGTATTAATAAATCCTTACATACCAAAAGAGACGTGCCTTCATAATTATGTGGGAAGAACACTGTAATTAGATGCCTGTTTACGTGACTAGGGTATCAATTGACGGAAATGGAAATACGCAATGTTTATGACGTTAAGTGAAAACAACGGCTTGACTACAAACACAGATCTAGTACATAATACTATTTTATTCGTACGACTATAAGATATTTAATCACATTTCAAACACAATTCTTTTACTTTAATTATTTTGCTAAATGTTTAAATAAACTTTACGATCATTACCAATAACAACACAAAAAACTAGTATTATTACTTAAGTAGCATACATTGTTATCACATATAGCCTTATTTCTGCAACAAATAAAATAACATGAAATTAAATACAACAAATGGTTGTTCGAATGCAGAAGAATGTGTGTGTGTGTGTGTGTGTGTGTGTGTGTGTTCTATGAGGCACACTACATTGGCTGTAAACCTACCTTAGATTCCATACCAGTAGTCAGAGAAATAATGAAAGCTTTGAAAAACAATGTCAAAAATGTTTCCTTCAGCAACTACTTGTCTTTATATGCTATCACGAGATCTTAGAGACGATTGTAAACGTTGATTACATAACAAATATTGCCATTGATAAGAGGTGTAAATGTCAACAACACTGAGCGAGATCACCTCTGCCTGGCATGACTGGTTCGGAAAAGGCCTTGGTTAATAAAAGCCAGTAACGGAACAGAAAGGACCTGGACGTAAAAAGGCCCGGGTCAGAAAAGACCTGGACGTAAAAGGCCCGGGTAAGGAAGGACCTAGACCTAAAAGGCCCGGGCCAGAAAGGACCTGGACGTAAAGGCCCGGTTAAAAAGGACCGTTTAAAAGATTCATTACTACTACTACTTTTACTACCACCACCACCACCACCACTACTACTACTACTACTACTACTACTACTACTACTACTACTACTATTAATAATAATAATAATAATAATAAGAAGAAGAAGAAGAAGAAGAAGAGGAAAACAGCTTTTCTACAATGCCCGTAACTATTCACTTCTTAAGTCAGTTACATTTTTACATATATTGCTAAAACACTGAGCTACAAAAACTGAAGCATTCATCAGTGAAGATGAACACGAAAGCTAAATTAAAGCACTGATAGGAAACAGCAGACCATTACAGATTAATAGATTGTAGTACCGATATCAGGAAAGAATCGTGATTGATTTTTCTTTTCACACTTCCTTTTCATGTATTCTATCTCAAATTTATTTCATATGTTACGAATCTTTGATAATAACAATTAAGACGCATAATACAAGTTTTTACAATCACAACTCTTTCCCTCTTTCTTTCTTTTATTCTTTCTTTTATTCTTTCTTTGATTCTTTCTTTCTTTCGTTCGTTCTTTTATTCTTTATTTCTTTTATTTATTTATTTATTTATTTATTTATTTATCTTGCAAGGTCATAACGTTAAACGTTGCAATTTAAGTCTAAATTGCTATAATCACTTTTTCCTTCTTCAGCAAAGTGAATTCCATTCCACATCAAGCAGGATTGTGGACGGTCAAAGGCCGCTTCTAAATGTATGGATATTTTAAAATTCTAATTTTATGCAAATTTGATAGGATGCATAACTATATCTTTTGATATTTTTCTATGGCACATGTTTGAACCAACATTGCTGTTGTGTTTAACGGATGAAATTTGAATACCTTTGAAAACTTAAGCGTTCGTTAAAACGATTACCTTGTTTATCGAGATGTTTAGCCTTTACAAAGTTTTTATTGTTTTAATTATAAAAGAATAAAGCATTACAGCTCAGTATTTTGTACCAAAGTTGCACAAACGTTCTCCTTATATCATATACACGTATAAGGCTTTTATTTGTACTTGCTTTTCTTCATTATTTAGTTAAATGCAGGGATTATCTATATTTTTGGAAAGGAATTTCTTGATAATTAAAATCGAATGAGTATGTGGTCAATTTAAATTAATAGTTTTATACGTGGTTGCTGCTGACGATTATATACCATGTTTTTTAATCTACGAGTCCTCTTGCGCTGTAGATTTTCTCAACTCGCTGACATTTTATAATTAAAAGTCGCGTAAAACATGCATATACGGCATGTATGATGGTCTCAGGGAAAGGAATAGAATGTCTTTTATATATAAACATTTTTGTTAATTGATAACACGATCCGATTTTCAACCAGATTCCAATGTACAATTTAAAATGTTCTCAGTTCATTTCCATTGTTGAAAGAATGAGCGGATGCTCTCTATTTGTATATATCTTAATTATAAGCAGGCATTTTTTTTTATTTCCATCTCATTTATCTGTCTGTCTGTTTGTCTCTCCGGTTAAAATTTAGTCTGATTATGCAATGAGAATTTTAAAACCCATAATAATTTGTACACTTGTTGAAAGTAATATTTCTTTTGGATGAATTTGAAAATCCAAATCAGTTTTGACGATTAAGCTATTCAAAATTATTTTCTTATCTTGCAAATCGATACCAAATCTCTGATAAAATGTATGCACTTTCTTTTTTTAAATTTCAAACAGAATTTTTTCAAAATGGAGAGATTAAAAATACAAGCTGTATTCCAATATAGATTTATATTTAAACCACTTGAGCAATCCGATCAAATAAGCAAACAAAACTAGGGTAGGATTGTTATTAGGTTTGTTCCCAGTATGGGTCATGCGTTATAAAACCTGGACATTAACAATCGGATTAAAATCAGATCACCCCAGCCCTCGGGACAGTATCGTGCCATAAATCAGTGGGGTTTGACAAAATAACAACAAATCAATCTGTATCTTTAATTTTTGTTTGTAATGTTATTTCTGATTGCTTGCAAATGTATTTAACGAACAAAAGTGACAGGTAATGACGTTACATGTTTGTTCAGGAATTAACTAACGTATATTTAGATGGAAACATGGTCGTTGTAAAACTGTCGATATTGGTAAGAGTATATCCGGATCACACTTTATGGGTCAGTGTTTGCTTTCCAGGTCATTTAAAAAAAAGTTTGGTCAGCGTTTAACACCTCCACACATAAACTAATTAGCAAATACTATGATGTACATATCAAGTGAATAAATGATGAGATTTTTGTCCATTAACAATAACTTTGCCCATCAGCCCGGCAATCGATTTAAACGTCAAAAATTAACTTAATTAACTTATTATACCCACAAAAAATATATAATATAATATAATATAATATAATATAATATAATATAATATAATATAATATAATATAATATAATATAATATAATATAATATAATATAATATAATATAATATAATAAAATGATATAATATAATATAATATAATATAATATAATATAATATAATATAATATAATATAATATGGTTTTCTGGAGTACACTTGTTTCTTAAGTGTTGTTTTACTTTTACTATTTCTCCCTATTATACCCTTTGTGTGGCTCGTAAACTATTGGCTTCAGTATCAAAACGTTTAGATTTTTATTTTATAGGCTCTAAGATACCAGCATGTTGTCTTGGAAATTATCGGCATTAGTCCAAGCTTAAAGACACAATTTTTTTTACCAATATTGGCTATAGTGTAAACTTAAAGACACGATGGCTTGAACAGTATCGTCTATAGTGTAATCTTAAAGACACGATGTCTTGAACAGTACTGGCTATAGTGTAAGCTTAAAGACACGATGTCTTCAACAGTATTGGCAATAGTGTAAGCTTAAAGACACGATGTCTTGGATTTACCGGCTATAGTGTAAGCTTAAAGACACCAAGTCTTGGATTTATCGGCTATAGTGTAAGCTTCAAGACACCAAGTCTTGGATTTATCGGCTATAGTGTAAGCTTAAAGACACCAAGTCTTGGATTTATCGGCTATAGTGTAAGCTTAAAGACACCAAGTCTTGGATTTATCGGCTATAGTGTAAGCTTAAAGACACGATGTCTTGAACAGTATTGGCAATAGTGTAAGCTTAAAGACACGATGTCGTGGATTTATCGGCTATGTGTAAGTTTAAAGACACCAAGTCTTGGATTTATCGGCTATAGTGTAAGCTTAAAGACACGATGTCTTGAACAGTATTGGCAATAGTGTAAGCTTAAAGACACGATGTCTTGGATTTATAGGCTATAGTGTAAGCTTAAAGACACGATGTCTTGAACAGTATTGGCTATAGTGTAAGATTAAAGACACGATGTCTTGGATTTATCGGCTATAGTGTAAGCTTAAAGACACGATGTCTTGAACGGTATTGGCTATAGTGTAAGAGTAAAGGTACAATATCTTGAATAGTATTGGCTATAGTGTAAGCTTAAAGACACGATGTCTTGGATTTATCGGATATAGTGTAAGCTTAAAGACACGATGTCTTGAATTTATCGGCTATAGTGTAAGCTTAAAGACGCGATGTCTTGAACGGTATTGGCTATAGTGTAAGCTTAAAGACACGATGTCTTGAACAGTATTGGCTATAGTGTAAGCTTAAAGACACGATGTCT
This sequence comes from Unio delphinus, assembly GCA_029339505.1. Classification (NCBI taxonomy): domain Eukaryota; kingdom Metazoa; phylum Mollusca; class Bivalvia; order Unionida; family Unionidae; genus Unio; species Unio delphinus. The sequence goes on along the minus strand of JAQISU010000361.1, from coordinate 8,425,072 downwards.
TGAACAGTATTGGCATTAGTGTAAGATTAAAGGTACAATATCTTGAATAGTATTGTCTATAGTGTAAGCTTAAAGACACGATGTCTTGGATTTATCGGATATAGTGTAAGCTTAAAGACACGATGTCTTGGATTTATCGGCTATAGTGTAAGCTTAAAGACGCGATGTCTTGGATTTATCGGCTATAGTGTAAGCTTAAAGACACGATGTCTTGAATAGTATTGGCTATTGTGTAAGCTTAAAGACACGATGTCTTCAACAGTATTGTCTATAGTGTAAGCTTAAAGACACCATGTCTTGGATTTATCGTCTATAGTGTAAGCTTAAAGACACCATGTCTTGGATTTATCGTCTATAGTGTAAGCTTAATCAGCTCATATTGCAACTTATACAATAGTCAAAGTACAGAGGGCAAATTTATGTACAAAAAGCTCTTGACTATTTCATTTTCTGGTTGTGGGGTGGGACGGTGCTTTTTCTCGAACCTGAATATTTTCTTTTCTTTTATTTACTGATACTTAGTGTCGTCTTCTGAATTATGTAATGTATAATCCTATGATGTTATTTAGTTATGATTCTGGGCCAAATATTTTTTCAACTATTAAGAAACAGAAATTAAACAAAATGTCAGGATCCTGTCCAAGAACATTGAATTGTTGGTCCCTAATTTAATTGCGATATACCGTGGTACGTATCACGATAGGATCAAAAATAGTTAGGTACATAATTATTTCCTTAGCCAATCTCTCTCTCTCTCTCTCTCTCTCTCTCTCTCTCTCTCTCTCTCTCATGCATAGGACAAGGGGACAAAATACACTTTCATTGGAATTTACGGAGATTTCTTGGTCACGAGGCATACATAAGCCAACTGTAATCTTTTTATTGCTTTGTCCTTTTTCTTCTTCTTTTTAATGATTTGTGCTTTATCGGTTTTGTTTCGTTGTTTCTTAAACCGAAATTAACGTTCTAAAATGAGATAAAAAAAAAAACAATTATGATAGTATCAGAAGGCCGTCCATTACCTTTTACTTTGCTGCCTGGTCCAGCAGTAGACTATCCGACACAAGAAACATAGGAAAGGAATTGGTATTGAAAAATGTTCTTATGGTAATTCTTACTTAATCCTCTCTCTCTCTCTCTCTCTCTCTCTCTCTCTCTCTCTCTCTCTCTCTCTCTCTCTCTCTCACACACACACACACACACACACATAGAGACACACACGGCACAGATCTTCATTTGGAGAAGTAAAGTATTCGGATATTGATTTGCCATGGCACAAAATATCCAATCTATAACAAAACATTGAACAGGCTGCAAAGACAGGACACTCACAACATACAGAGCAGAAAGAGAAAAATAGAAAGAAGAAAGCACGAAGATCCTTTAAAATTGACCTTCAAACAGACCAATCATAAACATGCGAAGAAAGTGAAAGGCAAGAAAAATTAGACCGCTGTACAAGCTGACATATGACGTTGAAATAAAAAAAAAAAGAATACGAACTAGAAGACATTATATTTTAAAATTTGAACTAAAGATCCAAATGAGAGAAAGAAGATCACAGTGGATAAAACAAACTTTATAACTATACCACTGCCCTTACAAGCTATAATAGAAACAACCCAGTGCATGAAGTTTAAAGACAACCATGAAAAATGTCTAATTTGCCATAAAAGTTATAATGCACCCTGGCAGGATACAAAAACTCTAACTGAAAATCTATACCAGTTTTATCACACAAATAAACATCGGGTCACATAATAACGATAACAATCATAGCATAAGAAAGTGGAACAACTGGAATGATCTGCAAAGATGAGACGAGGAACTCCCTACCTACATACCCACCCACCCATAAAAAGAAAGAAAAGAAGGTCCACTAACCTACATAAACACAATACTGCACACAATCACGTTATAATACATTTTCTCCTTTCTTTTATTTTTTTTTTGATTTTTTTTTTGTTTTTTTTGTTTAGCACTTTAAAACATAATCTTTAACTTTTCAACAGTTGGGAACGTAGTTGCAACCATTTGATGACTTTTGTGTCATTGGGAATTTCTGCTTGTCCAGTGTCCTCTTGTGTAAAAGTACATTAGAACAAATTTACGCAAAGTAGGCACATTATTATTTTTGTTTAAGCCACAACGAGAAGGATGACAATTTATAATTTTCTTTTAATGTAAACCATACCGCTCCAGTGGTCTAGTCGTTAGAGCATCAACCTCGGATGAGGGAGGTCGCGGGTTCGAACCGAGGCCAAGTCATACCAAAGAGATATAAAAATAGTGATAACAGCTGCGTCTCCAAGTGCACGGAAGTTAGTATTAGGACTAGTCGGGCTCGTGTCAGGATAATGTGACTGGGAGGGGCTTCATGTTTCATATCTGCGGCATAATGACCCTATGCTAGACATCAGTATAAACTGCCACATTGTAGACATCAAAGCGAGATGACTAAAAATTGTTCAAGTTACGTTAGAAATCCAAAATTACACACACACACACACACACACACACACACACACACACACACACACAAATAGAGTGCAAACTACATAGCTAACGATTTGTATGCTAGACATATGAGTACACATCTGAGCGTAAAGATAGTAGTGATTTCTCCTATTCAAAGTCATTTTTATAGTGGTAGCGATATCTACTTTTACACACCTGAGACGATCTCTCTCAATGTTCAAACAACGGCCCAGTATAAAGAAACTAAGTTAAATGTCTATTTCAGGACAAGGCTAATGGGGGTAGAGACGATCAAAAATTGTTAGCGTACCACCCAAAGGGATTTCAACAAATATATTAAGGGACATCACAACATATCCCAGACAGGCGGACATTTTGACAGCCCTGAAAAAGCAAAATGGGTAAATATCGACAAAATCAGAAAAGCGTCATCACCTAAAATCAGGGAAATGATAATTACAATATTTAAAGAAGAAGCCCCCAAAATATAAATTTCTTCTATGTAATTGAATTTGTATTGAAAACATGGCATACAGGGTGTGAAAATGATCAACAATGCCCACACTGGAGACCGAAATAATGCCTTAACTCCATATGACATGCGCGAAACAAGTAAGTAACAACTATGGCTATGTCTTGGAAGGAACTGAAGAGGAAATGAAAGTAAAAGATGCACAAAGACCTAGAGAAGAAGAATTTCAGAGGTAAAAGTTCTCAAAAAGTAAATCTTCCTATAAATTTCAGCAGAAGAATTTGAGAAAAGACTATCCCTATACAACAAATACTACCCGTTGCAAAATCTGATAGTTGGAATAGATAGCTCTGAGGAGGAAGAATGGGAAACCTTGACGGGGAAGGGGTACCCTAAAAAAAAAAAAAAGTAAATTTGATTGGAATTAAGTCCCTAACCTCTATCGCGGTACAGAAGAAAAGGAAAGAAATAAATCTTATTCTAGAGAATGGGCTCCTCCAGATCTAACCAACAAACAAAAGTAAAACGACCCATAAAGCATCACTGTAAAAATAACTAAACTGAGATACCATAGACAAAAGAACCAGGACGAAACGACAAGACCTGGGTGAAAAGGAAAATCAACAAAACGAATTTGACAAGATGGACAAACAGTTGATGTTGTTGTAGGGTTTAACCCCATTTTTCAGCTCACAATAGGCGATACATGGCGGCCAGTATTATTGGTGGAGGAAGAACCCGGAAAACCCCACGGAAAGAACCACCGACCTACGAAATGGCAAACTTTCTCACTTTAGCAGAATTTTAGACTAGAACACATGCAAACGGAGGTAAGACGGCAGTGATCCGTAAAGGAGAGCGCTTTAGATCACTGGGCCACTCGGGGCCTCCAGACCCAAGTGTAAAAATGTATATGTACAGCAATACCACTTATATTATAAAATCAATTGAGGTTGATAACAAACACCTATAAGAACTAGGCAAGTCTATATATGTATTAAAAAGATGCACTATAAATCAAGATAAACTTTATAAGGAGAGAAAAATAGGGGAGGGATTATTCTTCCAAATTTAGTAAACATAACAAATCTAATTATAGGATTACAAAATAAAATCGAAACTGTCTCTAGCGTGGCAAGCTCTGTATATTTATTAGTTAACATTCATACTTAGTGGCCGAGTGGTCTAAAGCGCCCACCGTTACGGATCACTGCCATCTCACCTGTCTGCGTTGGTTCGAGACTCGGGCTAGGCCAAAGCGCTAGACATCACTATTAACTGCCTCACTGCAGACATCGTAGCAAGATGACTGAAAATATTGTTAAAGCCACGTTATAAATCCTAATGAAACAAACACACAAACGTCGATATCTTTTATTTCATTTACATCTTAAAATCATGTATGCGTACTAAATGCAGTAAAAGTAAATTTAAGTATCTGTCAAATTGATTTAGCGATCTATAAATGTGTGCAGTTCTTGTCCTGAATGGTTCCATATCATAAACATGTCATCTGAAAATCTTAAGCAAACAGTTGGAATAAAACTCACGTTTTCAAAACTAATTTTTTTAAAAATTACCGGTGAAAAGGAAGTATATAAAGGAGACAAAGGCTACTCATTGCCGTTCCCATTATTATTATTATTATTATTATTATTATTATTATTATTATTATTATTATCATTATTATTATTATTATTTCAACCCAATTATTCGCTAACATGGCAATCGCTGACAAACATCTAAATTGTATTCGCGAAAATTCAGTCGCTTAAGTGGCCGGTGCGGTAAATACAGCAAACTTTTCTAAATGGATCAGCACCAGCAGTTAGTTATAAGACCTGAATGCGGTTAATTAAACAGATATCGTAAAGAAGAAACTTTTTCGTGTTCTCTGGAAAATGCGGTAGTGTTACCAATATATAAGAAAGATAACGAAGCATCATCCAAACAATGTCATTTTAAAACATGTATGCAATTACTAATAGAAAAATAAATTTTTTTCAAAAAAAAACAGAACAATCTGTCCTTTTTAAAAAATATTCAACCTTGTACCAACTTAATGATATGTACCATTGTAACTGGGTAGCTCTCGGTCGGGTAGCTTTTCTTCCATACCTGATGGCCCATCAGTTCATTTGTCCAGTACTGAAAGTTTTATATGCCAGGATTATGTACACCTAGTCAAATTCTGTTAAGATGATTTTGGAGATTAAGGTAGCTGGAAGCTACATATGATTTTGTTATATTTTGTTTTTATGCTTTAACGACATTTTTTCAGCACAAGATAGGCTATACATGGGGCCAGTATTATTCGTGGAGGAATAACCCGGGAAATCCCGGAAAGAACCACCGACCCACGATAAGCTACTAGCAAGCTTTCTCATATACCCACATTGCCCGAATCCAAGACTTGAACCCACGCAGGCAGACGTGAGATGGTAGTGATCCGTAAGAGACAGCGCTTTAGACCACTCGGCCACTCGTGGCACCACATATGATTTTAGATTGGCATCATATGATTTTAGATTGGCATCATATATGGCATCATATGATTTTAGATTGGCATCATATGATTTTAGATTGGCATCATGATATAAATACAATGTTTAATAATGAATGACTTGAATGAAAAATTAATTATGAATACATGCATGTATATTTAATTAAAATATTGGATTAATTAATATCAGAACGCACAGACTGAATAATGAAAAATTCAAACAAATTACTTTACAAAAAGCAAACACAAGGGGTGAATGATTCACAGTGACTACAGAATGATAAGATAGATATAGTTTACTCACCACACAAACTATGTAGAATTTCAGGCTCACATAGTGATGCTATGCGAACCAAAAATGGTCAGATATAGAACTTATCTTTACAATCCCGAAATATACAATGGGTTTTACGAAGTCAAAGATTAGCCCAAGGATTCAATATTATATGCATGGAGATACACACCGTCGTCAGAACACTTTATTTCAGCTTCACATCTGCTACGTTTAATTCCTGTGGCTGGATTTACAGCTTGCACCACGTCGACCTCGATCACTCAGATAACTTTGAACGCTCGGGGTCACTATGGTTATTCTAGACACCCTAGACGCTCCAAACTATGTGGTTGATACAGATACTCTGGACGGCACATCACAGCTCTTCACAGCTCTACATAGATCTACACAGCTATACACAGCTCTACACACCGGACAACACCGGACACTCTAGGCTCTGGACACGACAGACACTGGACAGCTGAAAATGTATCCACTACAGTGTACTTTGCCTGACACGGGCATCAAAACTTAATAACGTTATACACGGTAAGTTATACATATTATATTAACAGCACAATAATTACAAAACAATTTCAGAAGTAAACCTAACCCTGCTCGAAAAGAATCCTTATGTTCTAAACACTTCTTAAAAACGTAGCCTTATATTGCTAATATAAATCCCTTGCTAAGTTGCAAACAAGACTAAAAATATGTGCATTATACCGCGTAAAGCAAAGCTACATAGCAAATATGCAAAACGACGTGATATTACAATAGTGATACCTTATTGGCAAGAAATAAAAAACTTACAAATCTGAAGATATGCAAGTCCTTATAGTAGACCACTGAGTGACAAGACATTCCGTAATGTAAAGAGCTTTATCCACAGCGAGGTGTTTAAATATAGATAATGTATGCGCACTGAAGGCATTCGGTTCTTCCCAATGAAAGCACTTCGCACGTGCGGCATAGGATGGATGAACTCACTATTTTGAAATACGAGACAATATACAGTATTCAGCCCCCGGATATTATTATACGCCAAAAACGAAAATCGAGTACATGAGTTTAATAAATAAAAGGGTTTATACAATTCCGTTACACACAGTCACAAGTATTCGAGATAAATCATTATTTATTTATGCTAATATCTCTAGAAAATTGCATTATTTTGATGGGAGATAAATCTGATAAGGACATGTAACGCGATTAGAGTTATAGTCCTTTGTAGTACTCTTTTAAATATAAATTAAAATCTTTTCTTGTTTTATTTTCTCTCCTTATGTACAACAAGCAAATCGGCTGACAAATAATGTATTTTTAAAGAAATAAAGCAAAGGTATTTTACTTCAAAGAATAGCTATATCGTAAGGCAGAGTAATTTAATGTTTAATGACCTCGATGACAAATGGTCTAAAATAACTCAATTAGGCAAGGTAGAGTAAAATTTTATAGAAATTTTACATTTATTATTTTTGGGTGCTTTTTTCATTTTATAAAGAAACCTAATCTTCATTTTGTCATAGGGCTGCGTCACATGATGATGACGTCATATGGCTTCGTCACATTGCACTACGCGAAGATCAAGCGTGTCGTAGAGTTGTGGAAAAGGCCATATAAAGGGAACTTTCAATATACAAACATAAATATAAACATACATATATAATTCATCGAATATTGTGCTGCTTTCTATGTCTACTGATTTCCTTGTGCAGCTCCCATAATGCACAAGAGAACCCAGAATATGGGTCAATTAAACCATTTAGACAATTTTTATAATACTCAATAAATATATAAGTAACTCGAGTCGGGAGAGGTACAATTTAAATAAAAGAATGTATA